>JAUPFT010000009.1:17829083-18564083 GCA_036936625.1 Parnassius smintheus behrii | reverse complement strand
CATTTAAATCGGATCAACATTTTCCGTAACCATCGCAAGGTGGATTTGTATATCGCATCAACTTCGGCCAACGCTACCAAACAGTCTCGTGAGTGCAGATGTTGATCCGGTCGGAGCCACATTAGTTACCAGAGATGTATATTGGATCAACAAAAGGCGCCGGATCAACATGCGTTTTCGGATCAACAAAGTGCTCGCGTGAAGTCGCGTCTGATCAACATTTACCGTAAAGAGATCTCTATATATATATATATATATATATATATATATATATATATATATATATATATATATATATATATATATATATATATATATATATATATATATATATATATATATATATATATATACGATGGCGCGGTAACGATGTTGTGGGTACGGAACTTCCAAGATAAATGCAAATACTTAAGACACACATGACCAAACGCAAGCTACCTGAATGGTAGACACAAAACTTAATGTGTTTTTGAATTTTATTTTGTTAGATACATAGATAATTATATTAACTTGACAAGTTGAGTTTGTATAAAACATCTCGTTGTAAACTATGACGACAATCCGTCAAAATTAAATTGAAGAATAAAACCCTTTCTTTCATGTAGGAATATTTTTTATATCCCAAAGGCCTCTTTAAACTTAAAAAGCGTAAATAAAGTTATGCTTGACCTTCAATAATGTTCTAAATTTTAACAAAGCCTTTCCTTTTACGTCTTTTTAACTAACGTCAACATCCAATAATTGCATTGTTGGAAGAATTTTAAATCTAATTAATAAGAGTTAAAATTAGTTTTTTTAGTGTTAGAGTTAAAATTAGAGCCAAAACTAGTTTACATTTAACAGGATAAATTAAATTTTATCCTGTTAAATGTAAATGTCTCGTGGTAGGTAAACGTTAACGCAGAAAATTTTCACATATATATCCCTTAAATTAAATAAGTATTCATTATAAAATAAAGCATATCAACTTGAAAGATTTTTTAATTTTAAAAAGAATATTAACAATGCTATAAACATTACTAATATTCCCCATAACCACTCGTGGTAAGCTTAAATTGTTTGTGTTACGAGTGGTTCACGCCAGTAGTCGAATGGTGGATTCGAACCCACAATCTTTTTGAGTTTGTGGTCCGCGTCCTGCCATCAAGCTACTGTCGCATAGATATATATTTAATATTGTGTGAGTTGCCTGTAACCTGTAACATTTTCAAGTTCTACCAATGCAACTAGATGCAGAACATCTAACGATACGAGTTAGTCGTCAGAGCTGAGGTCCGCTACACGTAGATATTACATGCGTTTTCGATGTTCCATTTATTAGAACCAAACGGTTTGTCTTTCGTGATTGGTACAGCAGTGTAGTGGAATAAGTAGGCGGCGTCTGTCTTTCAGTTCGAATAAAATCTTGGTGTCTCCAAAGCAAGGTTGAATAGGCTTTAGTTATCCTAAGGCAGTGCGGTTTACCATCTAGGGCTTCACACATCATCACTCTATTTCAAAGACTGACCCACATATTTGATATAAAAGCTTTTATTAGTTATATATAATACGCATTAAACCTCCACTTGCTCCTTAACAGCTCATTGATTTCCACTGCAGAACTTTGGACCTTTGTGGAATAGGATTTGGATCGAGTCGCACTACTTTTTTAGTATTTTACATTTTGCGTAAACGTGATGATTACACCTTCATCTATTATCAGCTATGAGGTCTTCATGACGTTTCCCATAATTACATCTTACCAAATATACGGTTCGAAATAAGGTGAAAGATCCTGTTATGCCGTCAAATATTAGACGTAAAGGCAGGGACATATAAAATTCGTCTTAATTACATTTAGGCATCACTTCATATGGGTGATTTTATTTTTATCACTAAAGTGTTAGTCGTTTATAATAGTTAGAAATCAGTCACAATGGTACTGAAATTTTTAGAAAAACATAAAATAGATTTTTTTTTCATTAATAACATATTATTACAAGTGTAACTGTACAACACTTATTAAAAGTCATTGATGTTTATATCTCTGGTTTTGAGAAATCCTCGGTGCGTTGTGTGGGAAAAACAATTAATAAACTCAGCGTGACCCTTTTTAAATAACAACTTGTTAATATTTATTAATTTATCAGACTTGAGGTTTAATAGTAGCTAATAAATTATTCACGTCTCGGTTCCGTAAGTCATCACTGGACACACGCACTGGTTGTACACTTTCGTTTTCAGGTTTTGAGTTATATTTGACGAGAAGATGTGTCGTAATTTCCCGAACGCTGCCCAGCCGAGTTGAATCCGTCGACTAACCAATCGAATCAAGTCGAAGTTGGACTTACCTAATCGAACTATTTGTCCCATGTAAAAATACTCGTCAACAACTTTGAGACGTGGTCCTTCACTGCTGGCCGTATGAGAACGTTCAAAGTCGCTCAGCGAGCTATGGAGAGGGCTATGCTCGGGGTTTCTGTGTGTGATAAACTTAGAAATGAGGATATCTGTAGGGGAACCAGAGTGACTGACATATCACAACGGATTAGTAAGCTGAAGTGGCAATGGACCAGCCATATAGCTCGAAGAACCGACAACCGCTGGGGTGAAAAGGTTCTCGAGTGGCAGCCTCGTACCGGTAGGCGAAGTGTAGGGCGACCCCCCACTAGATGGAGTGACGACCTGGTAAGACATGCAGGAAGTCGATGGATGTAGGTGGCTTAGGACTGTGCTTTGTGGCATACCTTGTATGGCTGTAATGATGATGATGATGATGATGAAATTATTCACATCAGTCCCATCGTCATTTTAACAAATCAGATGCTCCTATTTTTATTTTAACATTGAAATATAATATACAATAATAAAATGAAACTATAATAAAATCATACAGTCCTATTCCCCGTGGTATCGTGCCAAGAACGCTGGCTGCGTTTCCTCGCCGAATAGCTATACTTGGCCTTTGAGCGAGAAATGAACTTATTAATTTAACATGCTCCTATCGTCGTATCGTCATGGATTCTTGCTTGAAGTAATCCACATATCACCATATTTGTTTGACTGGTTGGTTTAGTGGTCGAAAACGCGACTGCTATTCACGTGATCCCGGGTTTGAATCCATGATCGGATCAAAATAAGTTATTAAGTTTTCCTGGCAACGTGTTTATACATGGCGTAGCCACGCTGTAGCTATTATGTAGTTGTAGCACAAATGGGTAGGCTTAACTAGGGAACACGCTCTCACAGAATACCAGCGTGAAATAGCGGCTTAAATCTGCTATGTTTTGTATGATGAGTGTAGGGTCTCCGCTTCTCTAGGAGACCAGAGACCGGTTAAAACGCACCTGGTTTGATTCTTAATCGAGGATAAAATTTACATGTATATCGGCCACAACATACGCTTACCGTCAGGTGGACTGTGTACTCGTTTATCATTCAGTATAAGGCCGGAGTCAGGGAGTTGGCGGTTTTCTACCTCAGTGTTTCAGAAAGCACGAAAAGCCGTCTTGTGCCTGATCTCTCGCCGTCCCAACATACTATGAAAATGAGGAAAAAGGGAATGCATCTGTATTTGTGCACACACCCGTCCTCCCACTGGCCGTCGTAACTGAAATTCGGACAAGAGATCTTAATTATTGTTTCATTATTTTTAAATTATATAAATAATACGTTTCAAAGTTATGTGAATAGTTTTCGGTTTTTTCTTTTCACCTCATCAAAGTTTGTTCATAAGTTTTGTAACATGTTAAAACTTTCATAACAAATTTTCTAGGTAATGTGTAAGTGTAGGACAAAATTCTTTATTGCGTTGTAGCACCTTGTTACATTTTGAGTAAAGTTATAAGTTTCATGTGATTTCGATAATGTTTTTCCAAAGTTCGCGCAGAAGAAATAAACTTTAATGTGTTTTGGTGTGTAAGTAGTTTCTTTTTGTTGGGAAGATAATTTTGTCATTTTTCCAAACTAACGGCCAATGCCTCCCCCTTGGACTACACTGCCGCTGCCAATCTGAGTCAGGTAGACCAGTAGATCACCAGCTAATCGACTACGACGAAAACCGTATTGGCGATCACTAATCAGCTGGTAATCCTCAAGGTACCTCACGAGCTGGCAGTTTACAACGGACTCCATTGTTTTGGAGAACAAAAAGGTGATGGCGATCAGCCTGTAGTTTTACAAGTCTAATAGGTCACCTTTTTAGGGATCGGGTGGATGAAAGCCGTCTTCCATGATTTTGGGACTACGCCTAGGGAGTACGAGTACCCCCTAGGCGTAGACGAAAAGACGCGTTAAGACCGGTGCCAACTCTGGAGCACAAGTCCTCAGCACAATTGGGAGGATACCGTCAGGCCCACTCGACTTGTGGATATCCAGGAACCGCCCCTCCTGTATGGAGCACTCACACTGCGGGATGGTCAGCGGCATACTCCCTCCGTCATCAAGATCTATATTATTTAATTAGGAATGTTATTATTATTATCAATTATAAATGCATTGAAATCGAATGATATATATCTGCCAAATAAATTTGTCGGTGTGATACTCGCATCAGCTTCTGTAAGTAAATTTTACTATGCCTATAGCCTTCACAAAAGTGTAAGAAATAATTTGACAGAGTTTTACCACAATCTAATCAACGCTATGGCAGCGCACAAAAAAACGAACAAACAAACATTAATTTTTATACATAAGATTTGCAAAACACATTTTGAAAGTCAAAGCTACGCTTTCGCTTCAACAAGTTTTTACTTTGATAACGGTAGCAAGCGTAGCTCAATAAAAATTTCATAACCTAGTCCCTTTTATATGCCTATTTACGACGGAACAATATGTTGAGTGTATTGTTTTATTATTGAATACTAAAATTTGCTCCTTTCCGGGATTTTTTTTAAAATTTAGTTGATAAGGGTGGTTGAAGCTCAAGAATAAGGCATTGAATTGAGGAGAAGGAACAGTAATAATTGTAATATTAGTACTAAGAAATTAAGATCTATTTGCTTACGGGCTGTCACTGTCGGGTTTAGAGCTATTTAAAGTAAATGTTTTTGTTTATATTTTGTTAGAATATTACATTCTACTATCCATATTTATGTCGTTAAACACAGTAAAATACACTAAAGCTAGGTAGCTCAGACAGTTCAACACTGTAAATTTTACAGTACGTGAGCAAACCGTGTTCGATTCCCGTCGACACCAATGAAATTGTTTTTGCAATTTTGGGTGCATAGTTAACACGTATTTGGTGGTGAAAAAAAATATAGTGAGGAAACCTACCGTTACAGCCTATCAACAGTCCCATAGACTGTCTTATACGGGATCCCCGTTATAAGATTCTATATTAGTACATCTATATCTATATCTTAGTATTTGCTTTGTTTGCCATAGTTATCGTGTTAGGCACGCGGTTTGCCAACCGCAATATTGAATTTTAAGGGAAAAAAAACTACATATCACATTATAGATAATATATTAGGACATACTACATGACTCCGCTAACACGTATTGGAGCAACGCGGCGGACAAAATAATTCTCCCTTTCAGGTAAATAATAGTATATGGGTGGAAACTTTACTTCACTTTAAATTTAACTTACTTGTACATCTAATTTGAAAAATATGCTTGTGCACGTACCTATATAAATATTTCCTTATATAACTTTTAACATTTGTATGGAATTATACTTTACAATATTTATAGATTTATGAAGCAGGTAATAAACGTTCTATATTATTTGGCAATAGTCCTATATCTTTCATTCGATGAGAAATGCTTGCGTGAGGTAAGCCGTAAACGTCCTTGTAAGACAGTGATAAATAATTCGCTTTTGTAGCAATTATTTACTGAGAAAATGTACTCCTAGATTATATAAATCCTCCGTTTGTATTTGTAGTAATGAAACTGAAGTATTGCCGGTCTCGAATTACAGCTTACGCTTATGAAGTTTCGTATTTTTTTGGATAAATTGTCATACAGATATTGTTGTACTTCATGGATGGGTACCGCCCACTTACGAGAGTCATGTGGTACGCTAAACTATGCCATGCCATAACGAACAACCACAGACTATCAAGAGCAGGTATTGAAATAAATTGAATATATAAAAATGACGTATATATTTACTGGAATTATAACTAATCGTTCAACTAATTCTGATTTACAGAAAAAAATGCACAATAGACGAATATGCAGTGTTTCAAATACATGGACGATAAATTATTCGTTGGTCAGCTTAGGCAAAAAGAGTAATAATTATAAACGTGTCAAAAATATTTGGCTACAACAACCTATTTTTTGTTTTTATTACATTAGATTTGAAAACCAAATTCTAGATAATTTTTACCTTCCGTCCCAATATTTAGCCCATTGGAGCTGGCAACACTAATACACATATAGAGAAAGGTGCTAGTACGCGTACCTAAAAAGCTATCGGTGCAGTCAACTCCGTACTGAAAATCACTGATGCTGGCAGTCATTTTGTTTGTTTATATGTCATTATAAATGTTTTAATTAACATGAAATATAAGATGATTTTTATTTTCAAATTAATACATATCTACACATTGAAGTTTCTGTTTGTAATTTTAATACTTATATTTAGAGACTACTTTTCCGTGTAGAAGTTTGGCTTTATAGAATCAATATGAAATTTTTAATCCTCTAGTGGAATAAAAAGTCACTTAGTCTATGGACATTTATTTATAATTTACGTTCATTTATTACGCCATTTTTGTGTGAATGTTATTGTGTTGATTTTTGGATTTTTCTAGTGTTTGTAGTGTTTTAGTAAAGTATTTTATTGTAAATTGTAATAAAAATTTTTGTGTGAATATCATTTATCCTTTTAAGTAAATAATTTTGAGTAATATGCAAAATTATTGTGATTTTCACGCTGCCGAAATCCTCTTGGATTCTTTTTTTTTGTTATCAAAATACAATAAAATCTTTTTATAAAAGAACAAAAGAAAACCTGACTTGTTTAGACCACAGGATAGAGAATTTTGTTAATATTTTATAACGCCAAACTTCTTCATAGAAAAGTATTTTCTAAATATAACTTTTAATGGTTAAAGTGCCTAGGGGGGAGGGGGTGAGGTCGCATGTGACCGCTCGGGATTTGCCGGACGCATGCGACTGCATAGGATTTTTATGGGGATTGAAGGGTTAAGAGTTACGACGACAGTTATGGCACGAAAATAGATATATTTGATCCCGATAAACAATCTGGCGCGGGCTTTTAGATGGCGGTACGTCAAATTTTTACGTCGCTCACGCTGAATTTGGTTGATTTTCGTTGCAAGAAGTATTCTCTGAATTGCCGTTTATTTTAAAAACGATTTTATCTGTTATTTAAGCCACCTAACGTTTTAATTCGCAACCGTACGCTAACTAAATTCAATGATGTGTCTTAGCGTTCAGCCGCCGTAGAGTCTACATCGCCTGGGGATGCCTCGTGTGGAGGCGAAACACGTGTCGTATTATCGTCGATGGTGTGTACCTACCTGGAATAGTGGTATTGAAAGTAGGGTGCCGGGAGTAGTGGTGTTGGGAGTAGTGGTGCTGGGACTAGTGATGACGGAGTTAGTGCATGCAATTGAGGGAGGGCGGGAGGTGCTCTTCAATCCAGGTAAGACACATCATTGTATTTAGTTACTGGAAGGTTGCAAATTAATTAATATTTTTATTATAATGGATTTCCGCAAAGTAACGCCTGATTCTATCAATTATCTTTTTAATGATCAGGGGTACAGGTTTTTGTGCCATTTATTTCTACATTTTTTTAATTGTTCGTGGGCTTGTATAGTGAACTCTAGGTTTTTATATATTTTTTATTGCGTTGTAGAGTTTAATTTAATATTAGTTATTTATTAAAAATGTGTAATTACGCATTACGCGAGTATTACAGGTTCAATATACAATAACATGATTAGTTTTCCTACTTTAAATGATGATTTCTTACTAACTTATCTCCTTTGCATATCATTGCAGCTTATCGATCGATTTTATTTTGTTACTGGCTCTCAATGACTTGCTGCTTCCGAAATATCTGCCGTCTCTTTTTTCAATAAATCTCCTCTTAAGGTAGCAAGTACACAAATAATTTTTATTTAATTACTTGGTGCAGCTTACCGATCGAATTTATTTTGTTTATGAGTTACAGCTTTTATTAATAACAAGCAACAAAATATCTTCTATCTTTTTTAGGTTTTACTTACTTACTTATATACTTATCTTCACGCACAATCCCTAACGGGGTAGCCAGAGAGAACAGATCGCCAAGTGTCACGATCCTTACATACGTCTTTCGCTTCTTTCAGGTTCATTACTTCTTCATACATGCACGTCTAGGTATCCGAGTACTCTTGACCCTCCTCTCTTCGAGCAATTTGCTCACATGGTCTTCGAAAGTTAGTCTCGGTCTACCTCGACACCTTTTAAAATTTACTTTCGCTCTATATATTTTCTTCACCATTCGGTCTTCACTCATTCGCTCAACGTGCCCAAACCTCTATCAATTTTTGTGATAAGGTCATCTTTCAATCCTGCCATATTACGAATCTCTTCGTTTCGCTTTCGGTCGGCTATGGTAATGCCACACATTTTACGAAGAGATCGCATCTCCACTGCATTCAACTTGCTTTTATGCTTCTTCTGGCATACCCAGGTTTCGCTGCCATATAACAAAGTCGGTACCAACACTGCGTTATGTATTGCAAGGCGTGCACTCTTCACCACGCCTTGCCTTTTCACCACGCTTTGACTAATGCATTCAGGGCACCATTGACTTTGCTTTCGGCAGCGACACGCCTATCCACATCTAAATCACATCTTCCATCCCGGCTGAAAGCACTCCCCAAGTATACAATTTCATTTACCTGTTCTAGACATTCTTTAGGTTTTCGTTGGAAAAAATTTCTGAACTTCTTATATCATTTTTGCTTTATATATCAGCAACTAATTAGCAACAAATTCACCCATTTTAACTGCTGCGGCAGGGTTCATTTGAAGTTTTTACTGCTATTTTAATATAAAGATAGCAGTAAATAAAATTTCTCAAGACCGGTTGGGGTAACAAAATTGCGAGTTTTGTAACTATTTAGCTACACATTTTCGGATACAATTTGAAGGATTCTGCTAAATTTTCACAGCCATCTTTATAGAGCTACTGCTAGCTGCAGATGTTGCGTGTTGTTTGTAGTAGCCACTTACCGTCTGTTGGACTATAAATTCGTTTGTCACTTCAGTTTCATAAAAAAAAACGTATAACGCGAGTAAGTAATACGTATTTTTGAAATATGCATTAATTTATACTATTTTCTTTTAACATTACATTTGCATTCGCATTTAAAATCATAAAACAAATGCTGTTTTCAAGACTGCAAAGCTTTGCTTTCATACTGCAGTTTTTTTAGGTCCAAGAAAAAAGATTTTTAAGTAAAATCAGTACAAGACGCACGCTATGGTCTCTTGATCTAATTCTATTCAAACTCAACGAGGGGGGAAGGTGGCAGGCAAAGCGACCGCCGACGAGCTAAGTAAAGAAAAGTGACGAAGCAAGTTTACGGCGAGCCCACTTAAATGAGCGGATGCATTAAATATTTTGGCCTTAATATATAATAAGCTTCATGTTTCTATGAAATAATATCTTGTTAAAACTTATGAATAAAGTAAAATATAAAAGATCCTAAGGTTTTGTATTAAAAATATTTTAGAGTTGTTAACAATTATTAAACGTGATGACTCAAGCTGTAGCTGTATTATGGAAGTAGCACGAATGTATCAACTCCACCGAGGAGGTATTTAGCAGAGAACCAAAGATTTTGTCCACTGGAAACGGGGTAATGTAGCTTAGTCCTCAAGGTCGACAACGCATCTGCATTTTAATTCTTAATGGAAGACAGGTGTTGATGTCTATGGGCCATCACCAGATGTACTGTGTGCTCCTTTGTCACCCTTAAACTATTAAAAATATCTAGTGATTCACAAAATTAATTATATTAGTGGGATAATAACGGGATATTACTAAAAATAGTCTTTCGGAACAATTTGAGCCGAAGTACATAGATGTCAAAAATTTTACTTGGTTGCCACAAAGAATGGTGAGCCAAGTGTATCAATGTAATTACTGCATCTCATCTCTTTTTCTACATTATTCTCTTAAATAGAGTTTGCAGTTCCACCAGTATCCAGCAATGGAGTTTTACGGTGGCGTGGGCCTCTGTCATAGAAGACAGTATTTGTATATTTAAGGAGCACACAGAACAAGCAATTGTATGACCCGCAAATATTAATAAACCTACAAATGTTTTTCCATATAAACATACACCCATATTTATTTAGAATTGGAATTGTTTGTAAAACTATTTAAGGTTACATTAGTTGATAATAGGTAGATTTTCCTTAATTGCCTTGCTTGAAGAGTAGATTAGTAATTACAGTCATAGTGTCGCGTAGTAATGTTTAACGCTGTTCCTTATGGGGCAAGGTATTATACCATCTGATATATACGACTTGTATGCCGCCATATATCAAAGGTCATGAGGTTTTTCTGGACTTTCACATAGGCTCTCACTGTACCACCGAGAGGCAATTTGGCAATGAATTCATAACTACTAATTTTTCTTTTCGTCTAACAGTTGGGCATAGGCCTCCACTTTCTTCTGAAAGTGTTATGGAGTGGTTATTCCACCGCGCTTCTATAAGTGATAGTGACTTCATAGTTCTTAGAAATATTTTTATTTCTTAGTCATGAAGGTGTGCGCAAGATTTTTTACTTCACTGCTGAGTACGTGGTAAATCTGCACTTAATATTGCCATACAAGTTTTCTTTGGTTCTGGCAGGGATCGAACTCGAATTCCTCGCGTACTGTGAAACTAATGGAGTGCGTTTAGCCACTGAGCCGTCACGATTCTTTTTATTTACGCAGAAATAATTAAACACATTGTGGAGGCATACCGAACTGGTATCTTCAACGCGCCGCAACGAGAAAGTACTACTCACTGAACCTATGGCGTGACCATATCTAGGTCAAGCGGCCACGCCTCGATCAGTTTGCGCGCGAGCGGGTTACGCCCTTCAGTCCGTAGCTGCATCCGACGCCGAACGCACGCCACTCTTGCGCAGGTCCGGCCTAACGCTTTCGCTCGCTTAAATTGCAGTCTGATTTATTTATTTTATTCTTTATTGCATCCTTAAACAAAATAATACAAAGGGCGGACTTAATGCCTTGAGGCATTCTCTACCAGTCAACCCATGGAGTGGTGAGAATTTGAAGTAGGTGTGGCAATAAGAGAACACAATACAAATGATAATTAACTACATAATATATACAAACTAATAATGACTAATAATCTTCCATGCATCTCATGGAGTACTCAGGGCCCAACACATTTAAATAAAGGCAATGCTGAAATTAAAAGTGCTGGTGTAAGGTTAACAGATGAACTGAGCTTTCTCGGTCTCAAGCAATATAACAGTTTTAAAAATTATGCCGGTAATACTTTAGATTTGGCATTTTCAAATCTTCCACTTGAAGTCGCAATTTGCAACTCGCCCCTTATAAAGGTTGACCGCGCCCATCCTCCGTTAGTACTGGAAATTTTAGACGTCTCAATCACACCGTTTACTGAAGCATCTAAGCCTAAATATGATTTCAATAAAACCAATTATGAGAAACTAAATGAAACTCTAAATAGCATCGATTGGCGAACACAATTACAATCTAGCACGGTCCAAGAGGCTTGTGATAACTTTTATAATATAATAAATGATGCTATATGCCAACACGTACCACTTAAGTCCTATCATAATAAATATAAATACCCAATCTGGTACAGTCCTGCTTTAATAAAAATAATTAAAGAAAAATCAAAAGCACACAAAAAATGGAAACGGTCTGGCAATTTATTAGATTATGACGAGTTTTCAGTATTACGTAAACGACAAAATCGGGTTCAGGATGCTTGTTTTGCTATATATACTCAACGTACCGAGGAAGCCATTAAATACAAACCGAGGTTATTCTGGTCATACGTTAAGTCTTTGCGTGGTGGATCGAATTATCCAAAACAATTATCATACCTCGGCAATAAAGTAACGGGTGGTAAAGAAATATGTGATACTTTTAATACTTTTTTCAAAAACGTTTTCGGTGACCCTTCTGATAAAATATTAGAAGAAGGCAATGCCACTTCTACATATGATAATATATCTAAACTGTTTATCCCTACATTCACTATTGAGAAAAGACTTAGACTACTTGATATTTCTAAAGGAGCAGGATGTGACGGCATTCCCCCTTTATTTTGGCGTAACTGTGCTAAAACTTTGTGTGTCCCTATCGCTATCATTTTTAATATGTCTCTTAGCGAGAGTGTATTTCCGGATATCTGGAAAAGAGCACACATTGTTCCTGTACATAAAAAGGGAACTAAAACTAAAATTGAAAATTATAGGGGCATTTCAATTTTAAATACTATTGGCAAAGTTTTTGAGAAAACCGTTTATGATGTTATATATCCCGTAATATGTAAGGGACTGCCAAAAACTCAACACGGATTTCTAAGGTATCGTTCTACTATCACTAATCTGGCGTGCTTTTCTAACTACGTTTTGTCTAATATGGATGGAGGCGGTCAGGTAGACGTGGTCTACACGGACTTCGAAAAAGCTTTCGACCGTGTGGACCATGTCATTTTACTGAATAAACTACAATTGTTAGGCATACATGGGGATTTGCTCAGGTGGATAAAATCCTATTTGAGTAACAGATCCCAGGCTGTTGTAATAGGTGGATATAGATCGGACTTTATCAAAATACCAACAGGCATTCCTCAAGGATCACATCTGGGGCCTTTACTGTATAACGCTTATATTCACGATATTACTACTTGCTTTAAGTTTTCACAACACTTAATGTACGCCGATGACAAAAAAATTTTTTACAATATCCGTACTGAGCAGGACTGTCATCAAATGCAAACTGATTTAACCGCTTTATCAGCTTATTATACTGCTAACAACATAACAATTAATATTGATAAATGCGAATGTATTAGCTTCACACATAAAAAAAACCCTATTTCATTCTCCTACAATTTTAACGGTATTCCAATACAAAGAACATCTACTGTTAGAGATTTAGGAGTTCATTTTGACAATAAAATGCTTTTATCAGAGCATGTTGACGAAATTGTTAACAAGGCTTTTAAAAATCTTGGATTTGTGATGAGAACTTGCAAGCCTTTTAAAGATATTAATACCCTTAAAATTATGTATAATGCTTATGTTCGCAGTATATTAGAATATGCCAGTCCAATTTGGTCTCCCCAATACGCTACTTATAAAGATCGTATAGAACGCATACAGGAAAAATTCATCAATTATCTAAATTATCGTTTTTTTAAATCACCACTTGTAACCTATGAAAATACTTGTCAATCTTATAATTTATTGACACTCGAAAACAGACGTAAATTAATGGACGTATGTTTTTTGTATGACATTGTCCGTGGACAGGTAGACTGCCCTGAGTTGGTGGCGAGCATAACATACAACGTACCGTCGCGTCGTGCCCGCCGTCGGCCGCCCCCTTTATTGCATGTGCCGTTTGCTGGCACCAATTATGCACGTAATGCGCCTATAAACCGATTGCTCAGGACATACAATGAGATCTTTAGTGATATAGATCTCTTTGTTTTTAGTAAAGCAGCCTTTAAAGCTAAAGCTCTTAAAATTCTACATGAGGTGCAAAAGGAGTAAATCATTTTGATTTGCTTAATCATGATGATCATCATTACAGCCCTTCACAAGTCCACTGCTGAACGTGGACCTCCCCCAGGGAATGCCACAAGGCACGATTTTGAGCCGCATGCGTCCGTCGACTTCCTATATATCTTACCAGGTCGTTACTCCATCTAGTAGGACTCCCTACATAAAAATAAATAAATAGTAATGAACATAAATCAACTCTATTATAATATGAAAATTAATACTTTGCATCATTTAGTATAATCATTTCTTACTTGATTGTTGAGTGAAAATTTGACATAAGTGTAACGGTTTAGAAAAATAAATAAATAAACAGGTGTGATATTTCATATTTCATTAAATTAAATTACATAAAAGAATGTTAATATCTGGCTGCATTCAAAAGTTTTGTAGAGAAATAAATAATACAAATATTACTTCTACATACACATATTCAAAAGTGTAAATTTAGTATAAACATTATATATATATATATATATATATATATATATATGTATATATATATATATATATATATGTGTATATGTATGTATATGTGTATATATGTATATATGTATATATATATATGTGTGTATGTGTGTATATATATGTGTATATGTATATGTGTATGTGTATGTGTATGTATATGTATATATATATATATATATATATATATATATATATATATATATATATATATATATATATATATATAATTAGATTAGTACATACATATTATAATAAATCCAAAGAATAGTTAAATTGTACCGTCCATAATATATTTTGTTTATATAACTAAAAAAACCTTTAATAGGCCTTACATTTAAGCTGTATACTTTAAGTCCTTAAATTGTTAAATCGCTGTTGGTTTTTTTAAATAAATTAAAAAAAAAAATAAAAAATAAACTATACATATATGATCTATTCTTACATACATAATTAGTATATACAAATGACTATGAATATATACGTCTGTTTGGCAATACATATTAAATAGATGAGTCATGTAAAATGCATTGTCTTTAAGAAATGATCACGGACCAACTTTTTAAAAGCGTACTTATTGGGAGCTTTTCTGATGTCATCGGGCAAGGAGTTCCAAAGGCGTGTAGCCTGAACTGTGAAGGAGTTACCATAGAACTCGGTGAAATGAACTGAAATACAGATTTTGTTGTTAGAAGAAGAGCGTAGGACCCTATCATGAGATGAAGAAAGATAATGAAATGACTTCTGATTGTGTATTTCAAGTTCTGTTTATATATTTTGTTCTGTGCTAACTCTTCCTTTCTTTTGCTGTCACTGTGTATGCTATCCGCCTTTCTAAACTCTCTTGTGCTTGTGGACAATAAACGTTTTGTGTGTTATATGTGGTGATTTTTATTTACATACATCACTACAACATGTTTTATTCTTGAAACATGCGTTAATTCGCAGAGGGGAGGGATGATATTAATTTACGTTCATTTCTGTAATGAAGTTATTTAATCACGACCCTGAAGTAACAACATTTTATATATTTTCTGAGGAAATTTCGGGGATAACTTTTACGTGTATATTTAAGACTTAGAATTGTTACATATGTAGCGTGCTATAGATGAAGAAGTTCTCTTAATATTCTGTTCGACTCAAGTAGTATCTAGTGTCAGTTGCACGGAATGAAAAATCATCATCATCATCATCATCATCATTATTATTACATCCTGCATGTGTTACTCCATCTAGGGAGAAGGTGCCCGGAAATTCGCTTACCGGTTTGAGGTTTCCGCTCTAGAATCATTCTGCCTCATCCGTAGTCGGTTATTTGAGCTATATGGCCGCCCCATCGTTACTTCAATTTACTGATCCGTTGGACGATATCCATTACTCTGGTTCTACTGCGGATATTCTTCTAACAAAGTCTATTACCAAAGAGTGGAAAATGATGTTGTGATATAAATATTTTATTCATAAAGATAGGGTTAAATATAAGCATACAGTCTACTTATTGAAAAGTGAATGCTGTGGCACATAGAAGTGTATATTATACAGAGTGTTTGGAAGATGGTTGCAAAGCCTGAAAGGGATGATACCTTTAACCATTTAGAACATAGTCAGCTAAACTTGTCTTGGACGTAGCCTGCTCCTTTTTTAAATTGAATTGGGTTGTTTTTGAGACGTCCTTTATGCCTTGGGGCAGCGCGGCGGACACTTCCTTGCCCTATAACCTTCTCAGAAATGAGGGAAGGTCTGTGCCCAGCAGTCCCACTGCTATAGTGTAAATAGGCTGTAACTTTACTTTACTTTTTTATTACTCTGAATTTGAACCTGTATATCTTGTTTGTGTTTACAAATACTGAAGAATATTAAATGAGAAAATAGAACTACGTCAAAATAAGGAAATCTATAATCACTACACTTCGTTAGATCCCAAGAAAAAAAATTAATGTCGCGTTTTTATTGGGATACTTTAACGTTTATATTTGAGTTTGTCACCAAAAGAAGCTGGTGATTCATCGTACACAATATTAGACTGTTTCAAGGCGATAAACAAAGCTCGAGAACTAGGGTTCCTTTAATTTTTAAGATTTTCACTACACGAAATTGTAGACTTTTGAGTGATGTAGATATATTTTACATTTTAACTTTTTTTACTTTTTCAATGAATACTAGCGCTCTAATACATTCATAGCCCGATTTTCTACGGTATCAAAACTGTACCGACGGTAAGCTGTTTAAAGGTAAAAAGGGATTAAATATACTCATTAAACGATGCCATAGTAAAAGAATTTCGGCTTCACAGCCTACCGTAGAAATTCATGAGTCTTTTAGTTATATCCCTTATGACACAAATTTTTCGGAAAAATTGTACAATTTTCATAGTAACGTATCAGTGGTTAAAAGAATTCCCAAAGGTGCGAGAATGCAACTTGCTAAAGCATTGTCATGCCATATTCAAAATGGGGTTACGAATTGTGAAAGAGTTGGCAAAAAATATTTACATTAGCGTATTCCCATTTTTATTTTAATAAAACATTAAATAAATCAATAACATCTCAAATAAAAGAGACTTCTTTACAAAAATTTGATCACCCGATTAATACTAATTTATATCGACCTCTAAATTTGATTTCAAGAAAGTAGTTGAATCGAAAGTAACGGATGGCGATTTAAAAATACATTCCGTATTCTATTCTCAAACTAAGCTCTTTTCTTGAAGGTCCTTGGGTCATATAGGTCCAGAAAAATCGCCGGTTAAAATGGTGGTAAACTATTCCACATAGAGGTCGTACGAGGAAGAAAACTTCCAGTGCAACGTACAGTGTTGAACCGCCAAGCATCCGAACGATGTGGATGGTATCGGGTGGTTTGCCGCGTAGTGCTTTCCCGAAAGGGCATTGAATAAATGACATTTTCGACCATAGAACGCCCAACAATATGCATTTGTTAAAAAATTATATCTTTATTTATGGTTATTAATCGCGGTATTCACTTATCCTCAAACAATGGGAATATTTTTGCACAAATTAAAAGTACCGAAAAGATAATAATAAAAATTAGGTAAATCATTATGTCATTAGTTTGTGAATAAAAAAAGTGTTGCCAATCCCAAAACACATTTAAAAAATTGATTCTCTTTTTCGATCGATTATTTACGGTGTCATCATTACAGTGCTAATATAATTTTTAAATAATTATTATGTTATGATAATTAAACAAGCGAATTACTAGCTAATTTCCAATGAATTCTTCAGAGAGTAACAAAACGCTACGGCACAATTTAACTGTTAATCTTAACCGATCTTCTTTGAAAACAGATAAGAACTGTTATTCTTATCTGTTTTCAAAGAAGATCGGTTAAGTTATTCTTATCTGTTTATAACAATACATTTTAAATAGAATCATGTTATGATAACGAAACAAGTTAGTTTCCAGCTGATCTACCATGAATCCTTTAACCTTTTGAGCGCCAAAGTCGCCTATACTTGACCAACACCTGCGGGCCCTGAGCGCCAACGACGTCTATAGTTGACAAAAAACCCGGCTCTCAAAAATATGAAATATAGATATTGGAAAATTATTACAGGTATTTTAATTATACACTCCTCAAAATAGGAATAACCCAGCAACATGTGAGTATAAAAAACAAGAGTTCTAGAGCCACAAGTACTAAGAAACATTGAAGTAATAAAAATGGATTTTTATCTAAGCAAATAAATACTATGTCCAGCACGCCAAAGTCGTCTATGGTTGACCGCTAGTGTCAAACGCGGGAGGCATAGATTTCTTGAAAACTATCCAAAATTCAGCTCAATGATGTTTTTTTTCTATTATTATTGATATTTAATTAAAATTAAAGGTTAGAAACATAAAATTATAATTAGCTACATGAATAAAAAAAATGTTATCTGATCATCTTCACATAATAAATCTAATATCTCAACTCTAGCGCATCTTTAGCGCGTCATCGAAAATAAGTTCACTGGGCACCGTGATCAAGGATAGACGACACCCTGATGATGTCATAAGTGATTACCGAGAAAAGTAGAGCAATGCAACATGAACGATTCCTCAGAACTCATTCGGATTTTGGAAAGCGTCGATGATGATGAATTTTGATTGATGAATTGAATTTTTGGTTGATTGGTGAACAATTATGTTTATTTATTCCATGACCAAGATTTTAATATTATAAGGCTGATTTACCTAGTGCAAATAATTATATACAATTGTTGATTAATGAATAATTATGTACTTTTTTTAATAATAATACAAAATTACAATTAATGTTTTCTTTACTTAAGGTGTGAAGAGCAATTTTTCATTTTGTGTTGAGCCATTTTCTTTCTCAGTCTCAAAATTCATAAGAGTATAAGACTTTTCTTCTGTGCTTTGCTTGGTCTACGCGCCTACGCCTTCCCCGACACATAAAATATTATGAATCGATGTCTGTATATTTCGGTTAGATCGATTTTGAAATCGATACACAACATTCTAAGAATGTTTCAAAAAGGAAGTTCAGCTACGCCGTTGTCGTCCAGTCGTGACAGTGTCGTCATTAGGATGGAGAGTAGTGCTGTGGTTTACTACTATTTTATTGTTATTGTTTGTTTCTTATTTATGTTTATATGTACAAAGTACATATATAAAAAGAGTGGAAGACAGCACAAGATTAAATAAAACATACAGTTTATAAAGAGTCATTTATAGCATAAAAAACCAACAAAAACAAGTTATTTTACGTTATCGATATATCAACTTTTGGCAACACTATTTTGTTTTGGCGCTTTGGCGTAAATGACATGGTAATGGGTTTTTGGCGTGGCGCTCAAAAGGTTAAAGCTTAACACAACGCTACTGCACAATTTAACTGTTCTTTAAAAATACATTTCAAATAGCATTTAAATAAATAAAGGAAAATATATTTTAAAAAGTGTGCAGAACTTAAAGCGCCTCAAAGATTGTTTTTTAACGATATTAATAATCGAATAAAAATCGATATCTTTTCATCGATTTTATGTCAGTTAAGTGGCAACATCGAGTCTGACAGCTAGGCCCTGTCATATAATGAAATCACAATTCAGTTCACAATTACTATATCTATACTTTATATACTTATTATACTCTTTGATCTATACCTATATAAATAGTCACATGTAGAAGTCATTTGCGTGTTATTTTGTTTGTTTTTAAGCTATTGCATAGCTTCTATCGCGGGCCTTGAGTGCGGGAAAATCCAGAAATTTCGTAACGAAAAAAACCTCACGCTCTCCGACGGGCACGGAGGTGTGGCTTGAAGGCCGTGCATTGTCTAACGATGGTCTAACGTCGTTTCTTTTCCTCAGTCTTTGTCGAAGAGTTTTGAAATTTTGAATATGAATGAACAAAGTGTATTATTAAGGCTGCTCTCTCGCAAAAAGCTTGAAAAAAGCGTGCAGATGAACCAACTTTTCGACGACACTTACAGTGAAATTACATATGAAAAAAATAGCTAGTAATCTACATGATCTGATACGTAATTTGGTTTAGCCATAATTTTTCTATCGGTGTCACATAATAAATAAAAAAATACCCAAATCACCTCCAAATCGTTGAGATGAAACCATTTTACTCCTTCATTGTTTATCAAAGGAATATAAAAAAAAATATCTACTGCTTTGCAATACAAAATAAAATATATAATTTGGTTTGGTTACTTTTTAGAAATATGTATTATTTTTATGATAATAAATTAAAAATGCGTCCCGATAAAATACTGCGTCTATATCACCCCCGCATTCGTCCACGAATTCAGTGCGGGGCGCATCGTGTTGCTAGGTGGACGTACGCCGCGTTGCGAGAGCTCAGCACTACGAAATAAAATCGTTAAATATTACTGCAAAAATTTAATTTTGTTAATAGTGGAGTAGGTTTTTTCTGATTCTTGTTTAATAGTAGTGTTTTATAGTTTTATTAGTTGTACAGTTTATTTAATGTTTAAGTTTAGTTTGTAAAACATGGGGAGTAAGCAGAAACGATTGAAGAGAGGTCTAAAAAATATTACAAACAAAAGGATATACATTTATCAAGGTAAGTTTTAAGTTTTATCTACATATTTCATAATATTAGACAGGTGCTGTTTATAAAATACCTATATTACTGTGATTTCGCCACTCTGTGACGAGACAAAGCGCAGCAAACGCAAGTGGCGGCAAGGCGCGGGCCGCGTCGTCGCATGCTGGTAGCGCATGTCTGAGAAATTAAAAAAATATATATTTCGAAGAAATGTGTAGTTCGTCAACACGCATTGAGGCAGCGTGGCGGACATTTCCTTGCCTTAAAACCCTCTCAGAAATTAGAGGAGGCCTGTGCCCAGCAGTGGGACGTATATAGGCTGTAACTTTACTTTTTTTACTTTTATAAATATGTTATTTTACCGACGAAAATTTTAAAGAAAAATAAAAAATAAGCAACCGACAACCTCCTAGGTCCCTAGGTGACTTGCGAGATGTCGGTGTAACAAAACAAAACGGCCCAGAAAAACAGACTTTCCAACTGATAGCTAAATCAGCACGCAACAATTTCATTGGTGCCAGTGGGGATCGAACCCGGGTTGCTCCCGTACCTATAACGAGCGCTAACCATTTGAGCTACCACGGCTCTCAACGATATCGTCTTAACGCAATTCCTTTGTATAGTGCGACGTTGTCACTCTTATTAGTTATTCCGGTTCGTAATATTTTATTTATAGGTGATATTTTGTTTATATAGGTATTCGATAGATTCCTATAGTCTGTTTTTTTCGCAGGAGACAAAAATAACAGATCTTTATTAGATTCGTTTAGCCCGAATAATACAGTTTTTATGATTCTGGTTCAGATTAGATTTAATTTTAGTCAATTAAGTTTCGTATATTGTTCAAAATAATGAAATAAAACCACAGAATCTGCAGTTATGAAAAAAGCAATATCATTTTAGTCCCCTGCGAAAAAAAAAGATATATATATCATGATTAATTTATCAACTAGTTATTCGTTTACTAAATACGAAAAAATATCTAGGATTCCCCAGCCGTGATACATTACAGATTGACTATATTATCATTTATTTTACTATTGTAAATAAGTACTAATTGTAGATATTGACAGGTTTAATAGAAGTTCATTTTCTTATATTGTGACTAATAACCTAATATGACCTTGGGAAGAAACTCATTTTAATATAAGGTTTTACTGCAATGACTGCCAATGGGTTGTTAATTTCTACAATAGACCGTGGCGTATTGTTGCTGACATGAATAACTCCGAAAATATAATTTATTTACTTGATCGTGTTGAGTTTTTGTGCTCTCACTGCGAGTTTACTTTTTATGATCACTATCTTAAGGAAGAGTGCGAACTATTTACCTAATCTGTACAAAATTACTCTATACTTAACTAGATTCATTTTTGTGAAAGGCTATTTTTGTTAAATTAAGATATTATGTTTGGTTTTGCAGTTATTTGAATTACGTCGTATGACGTCAGATTATCGGTAAACTCCGACGGGCACGGAGGTGTGGCGTTGAAAGCCGTGCATCGTCTAACGTCGTTTCAGTTCGGCAGACTTCGGCACTCGGCAGACTTCGGCACGGTGTTTGTGTGCGTGCGACTAGTCGTATGCGTGTACACTAGCTGCTAACTGAATGATAAAAATTCCTGAATAACCTAATTGTATTGTAAGATATTAAAAATATTTTAAATAATATAACCTTCTCATTTATACAATAAGAGAAAAAAAATTGTTTTCTTATGGGTCACCACGCTCAAAAAGTGTAACTTGATTTAATATCAAAGACTTAACTGCATAAATAAAATAAATAAATAATTATAATTGCATAAGTTGATAAAAAATGCTATGCAATAGCTTTACCGCGGCATTCCCCGAGTGCCACACGTCTTTTTTATTATTTTTGTGAATTTGTTATCGAAGTAACGAACAAGCCTTATAAATGGACTCTGACATTTTTTCTCACCATACTGACCACGGCCTGAACATGGACCCCGCACCCGCTTCCTTCAATAACCCTGCACGAACTTGGACTCGATATCCACTGTTAACAATGATCCAAGCTTCCACGCCGGCCAGACTTCTTCCCAGCCCTCGGTAACTCATTCAAGAGGACATTTTCACGGTGTTAATTGTTGTTTATATATAGCGAAAACACGAAGGCATTTGTTGGAAACTCCAGAACTGCGAAATCTTATACAAGAATAGGTTCGACCACAGCAGGTAAATAGTTACAATCATGTGTCATGTCTTCCTTTTCTTCATTCTACAATTGCAGCAATGCTTATTAACTGAGTTGTCTTATAATTATATCAATTGATATAATAATTATGGCTTCTTTATTAGGTACAAGTTTCGAGTGATAGTGTAGTATGCCACGCATGTTAGACTGCAGCCTGGAATCAAATAGGACATCCAACTAGCGAACAGGAAAATTCACCAATTATTAGTCATGGACATGTATGTATCAGCTGTGGCAAGTCACTTTTGAGAATAAGATCACACACATTGTTTGGGTCTGATTCTCCACGTGAGGAACTCATAAGTAATGAAATTGCCCGTCAAATTGCACCACGTGAGGTACGTGTTCAACATTTTTTAATTTATTAAGTGTGTGTGCTCATATCTGATAGTGATACATGTTTTTACTCTGATTACATCCACACAAACTATACCTGACAAACATACAAGCTTATTTATAACATGGCGATAAGATTAGCTTGTCACCACCAGATAGACTGCTACCGTTTTTGCCAACTACCAAGTAATGAGACAATTGATTTTTCATTGTTTTTGGACTACTGGTAGTTTTTAAGTGCTTAATTATTAAATAATATAGGCCATTAAGTCTGCTTTTGTGCAGTAACAATTAACTTGATAAATATTTTATATGTATTTGAGTTTAAAGGTAACAAATCTATTTTATTTTTATTTAGTTCACTTTTTCACTTTTGTATTTAATATTATTTCAGTTGCCATCGTCATCTCGTGTGTGTCATAATTGTTGGCGAAGTTTTGATAGAGCAGCATCACATTCAACTGCAGAACGGGAACCATCTGAATCATCTAGTTCATACTCGTTGCAATCTGAAGTCGGTAATGTATTGCACCCAGATTCAAACATTCTAATTTCAATAGAGAATGAAGCTGGGTACTCCCAACTGTTTGGGACCCTGTAATTAATATAATTAAAACTAAACCCAAGCATACCACACAAGACTTCAAGACAGTAAATTCATTCTGCGTAGATCGGACCATAGTTATTAAAAAGCTGAAGTTACTCCAAGTTAACACTGATTTCGGTACACCAGTCACCTCAATCCCCCATGACCATGTGTGCGGAAAAGCACTCGAAACGTCGGGAATTAAAAATCAAAGAAATTAAACGTGATAACATCTGTAAAATTAGTTGTTAAAAAACTGTATTTGTGAAAATAAAAACTTTTATACCTTAAAATTCCCGACTTTTTTAAAACCAATTTCTTAACCATTTCATTATTTTAATTGTATATTATCATATCTATATGCTTTTATATGTGGCCGAAATGTCTATGAAGAGTGGGCAATCCCCTTTGGCGGCTGGGATTAATCCGAACAATTACTCGTTTCTTCCTGATAATTTGTCCTTTATTATAAAATTATGAACCTTAAACCATAATTATTAACATTTAATTGTATTTAATTGTAAATTAGGGTACTATAACACGTGCTTTCCCGTTACGTTTTTGCTCTATTTTAGTTAATTAGTAATTTTCTTAACATCAACGTGTTAGTTTTCTAAAAACATGTAAGAGGCTTAGAATTGTAGATTTCATCGCCAGTTTCTTTGGAGTGAAAGGGATAAAATATAAGGCTTAATATATGAGAACGTCAATAGAAACGAAATCTTAAAAGTTTGCTCGTTAGAATTCGCTTTGAACTTTACGGTCGCCGGTCGTTGCACCTAGGCAAACTTATGTGGCTACGGGGCGCCGTAACTTTCTTGTGGTAGCAAATTAATAGCTCATTACTTTGTGGGACTTAATGTTCCAGCGGAACAGGTGAACACTATCTTCATGCTTGAATAAGATTTTCAGGTAGATATTTTCGCTTGTGACACTCTGGTTTGATGTTTATTTTATTAAATTAACTTTAAGTTTAAGCTAATTTGAGCTTGAGTTAATTTTTAAACATTTTTAACGCTATCTTAACGTTTATTCAACCTCATTAAGTACAGTAGTAATATTACACCAAATATCGATCTCAAAAATTATGATACACCAACAACTGCAAAACATAAGTAATTGCAGTTGCGTTGCCAACATTTTTAAATAGAAGTACGCTCATTTCTTGAAGTTCCCTAAGTTGTATCAATCCAGAAAAATCGCTTGTGGTAATCGATTCTAAAAAAAGTCGTGCGTGGAAGAAAACTTCTGGTATATCACACAGAAGTGGACAGCCATTCTTTCGGATGCGATAGTGAAGTTTGGAAATTAGGATTAAGCCGAACTGAGCACTCGCAAATGTGACAAAAATGCAAAGGGATGCATCATCTTATTTCAGAGTCGATTTGATCAGAAAAAATTCAGTCGTGTAAAATTCTATAAATTCAGTTATATAACCACTAGCTGTAAAATTTATGGAGCATCTCCATAACTTATATTACTGCTACAACTTGCTAACCTCATTTGTCGGTAATGAGGCGAACAAATTCCATTTATGGATTTAATTGTTTTATGTTTTTCATTTTATTTAATTTTTACTTAGATAAATTAAATATCTTGTCCTTCTACAGCGTTTTAGCATTTAATTTCCTGTTGTATTTTTTTATACTCATAATAAATCCTTTCTTATTCACGACCACGTTCATTCACTTGTTAAAATGTAAATTATTTTAGCTTTAAAGTTCACTTTTAGCCTAGAAAATCCTTAGTTTTTTTATTTGTACTTCTTTATTCAATAATAACTATATATATTAAATATAAATATAATTGTAACTGACGCAATGGTAACCTAGTAAGACATGCAAGAAGTCAATTAATGCCGAAGGTTCTGAAACGTGTTTTGTGACATTCCTTGGGGAAGGCCTTTTTTAACAGTGGACGTGTGAAAGGCTGTAATGAATGAAATGCTTGTAATTATGATATTAACGTAAGAGAATGCATCATCCCACTTTTTCTCGTGGTTATCGAAAAAGACGTAGTATGTTGGAAACCCTGGTAAGATCTCATGACTTCCGAAAGATGACGTCATTTCGTTTACTCCGTCGCTTGTAGCCAATCAGGTTGTATAGGTCATCACTTGATCACACCAGGGTCTAACTAAAGCTTTCCTAAGGGAGATTTTCATTTTATGATATATTTGTATCAACGGTTATCATTTCTGCGAGAGCTTCACTCAGGTTATTACCACACACTATTGAATATTCATCATACTTAATATTTTTGAAATATTCATGTGTTTTATTTTGCTTATTTTACGCTTTTTTATTTAATACAATCATCTGAATATCTGTTTTTCGGCCAATCCATTAACAACGTAAACATAATATTTGTTTACCGTGAACTAAAATGAGTCTACCATATAACATGTAAGAACATATAACTTTTGGTAGACTAATTTTCTGCCAAGGAGTTCGCACTATTACCTATTTTGTGGCCCAGGAGTAGTGCATTTACTGTTGTACGTACGCACCAAAAAGTAAGGAGAATCGGTTTATATCTGTGAATTTAATAATAAAATACTTGAATCAGTAAATGCCACAGCATGTAAATAACTCTCTAAGCGTAATCGAAGCTAATTGTTTTGATATTACAGACTAGCACTTCTATTTTATTTACATAGAGTAGAAAGCAATGGCATAGTTTTTGACTTTTAAAAACTTTAAGTGATTTGTAAAAGTATATTTTTAATAAAAAAAATCACTTTCATATTTTTAAGTCACCATTGACTTAAAAAATGATAGTATTACTTATTAGTAGTACTCGTATACTGTTATAAGAATATATCCTTATACCGTTGTATTATTTGGTTATTTGAAAATTTTGTATTATTGGTAAAATATTTGAAAAATATTGAAACGCAAGTAGATATTATACTTTTTTTTTACAAATAACATTTATAACTAGCGAACCGGCCTGACTTCGCCTGGAAGGGATCCATTTATGTGGCATTATTTTTAGACTTAAAGATTATCATCAAGGACCATTTATTTTATCTTATCAATATTAATTTTTTAATAAATTCTCTTAATTTTTCGGATAAAATTTAGTCTAGATTCTGTTAGATTATATATATATATATATATATATATATATATATATATATATATATATATATATATATATATATATATATATATATATATTATTCTGTTAGAGTTTAGATTAGACTTCTGGTATAACTCTCTATTTGCTCGTAAATTTTTATTACAATTGGTTCAGCCATTTGCAAATATTAACCCTGACAGAAAAACAAACGAAAATTTAAAAAAATGACTATTTGTGTCTCAATAGCAAGTAAATATTTTATATCAAAATATCAACAAACAATCAACAATCATTATATAGAATAACTCTTTGAATGCGTCATGGCTAACAAATTAGCGAAACCGCACTGAATTTACTTTCGTAGTTTATGGCATTTTGTTATATTAGTTGGACTAAAGTTATAGAACGTTCAAAAAATGCTATCGTAACGTTTGTTTTTAATTTTTGACGTTGGGTGTGAGCATAGATAGTGACAGTATGCGAGATAAAGGTCAATACAGGCGACGCCATCTTCAATCCCACTCTCAAACGCACGCGTAGCAGCGCTTATAGCCTCATATAAAAATACTGCATATAATTTAAAATTATGTAAAAAGCGATGTATATATATATTATATATGTATTAAATGTCGATACATATGTGTAAAAATGATGTATGTATGTATTTTTAATTGAAAAAGAAAAAAAAGTGTAGGGGAAGACCGGACAATGGGGGTCAGCGGGTAATGGTGGTCACCCACTCATCTCCAAAAGTATAAACGATAGAAACGCGTTAACGGTCTTCCCCGCCCCGCTCCGAGTCCCCGCTGTTACTATGAGCGCGCCACGTCAGTGCGTTGACGGTCTAGAAAACGAGAGGTGTATTTTGTTTTTGCGGCTCGCCGATGTAAAATTTCACCGACGAAAAATAAACAGTAAGTATTATAGTTATTGATCTACTTGTCTGTTACTTTTTTACGTCTTTACTTGTACATTAAGTGTTATGATTACATACTTAAATCCCGAGTGTTTCCAATATATATTTCGTGTTTATTATTTTTTTGTTTCATAAGGGACTTGTGGGTAATGAGGATCGGGTGACTCCCATTGCCCGCTAGTGACCACGATTTCCCGCATTGCAAAAGCTATAATAAAATTTTGTTATTTTGGTTTTAGATGCCCAAAGTACGAGTAAGAACGACTACAAAGGGTTCCTGGTCTTCAGATACTTTGGAAAAGGCGGTGAAACTTATTGAAGAGGGGTGGTTTTTCTATACGAAAAGCTGCTAAAGTTTCGAATATTCCTTTCTCAAGTCAACAGAAAAGATTCAATAAAAAAGTAACTTGGCACCACATCTGGGACGGTTGACTGTGTTTAGTGCTGAACAAGAAAAGCAGTTGGCTGACTTTATAAAGCAGATGGCGAATATTTTCTATGGATGCACAGCTATAGAAATAAGAAAAGTGGCGTTTGAGTACGCTGAAAAAAATGAACTTAAAACACAATTTTAATCAGTCTTCTAAAATGGCTAGTCGTGACTGGTTGGCATCTTTTATGGCTAGCAATGATATATCTGTTAGAAAAACCGAAGCCACCAGCATAAATCGGATCACGGTATGTAATAAAACAGAAGTGAAATTATTTTATCAGCTGCTGGGCGAACTGATGGCAAAGCATAAATTTGTCCCCAGAAACATCTTTAATTGCGATGAAACGGGCATTACTACTGTCCAACCCCCTGAAAAAAGACTAGCAGCTAAAGGGCAAAGAAGAGTAGGATCAATCACAAGCTGGGAGAGAGGAAAGAATATAACGTTAATGTGTGCAATGAACGCTGCCGGTGGATTAATCCTACCGATGATTATTTATCCCCGAAAAAGACTGACTCCACTTCTTGAAAAAGATGGGCCAGCAGGAGCTCTATATAAATGCTCGGATAATGGCTGGATAAATGAGCAGCTTTTTATTGAATGGCTCTCACACTTCAAGCACCACGCTAAACCATCTGCCGAAGAACCAATCCTGCTGATATTAGACAATCATGCCAGCCATATATCGCTGCCTGTTTACGAATTTTGTAAACTCAACCACATCCATATGCTTTCTCTACCTCCTCATACCTCGCATAAAATGCAACATCTTGACGTTTCATTTTATGGACCACTGAAAGCGGCATACAAAAAGGAGTGCGACTTATACATGAAAAGTCACCTAGCCGAGAAAATTACCACTTACGAAGTAGCATCCTTATTGCGGAAGGCATTTAACAACGTCGCATCCATCAGTAAAGGTGAGGCAGGATTTAGAGATACAGGTTGCATGCAGGAGCATGCAGGAGCATACAGAGCTATCCGATGAACCCTGATGTATTTTGTGAAGAAGATTTTCTACCAGCCGAATTGCTCCAGTCAGCAGAACCTACGGCCATTCAAAACGTTGATGAATCAATGGAAATTCATAGCTCAGCACCAGGTTTAGAAAGCTCTTTAGTACCTGGCACATCAATGCAAGATAATTCACCTCCACCAACAACGACGCGACCAAAAACTTCTAGCTCAGTCAATTGTCCAGCCCCTGATTCATTAGTGGAAATTGTTTCAACAGCACTTGGCCCAATATATTCACCAGTTCGTAGCACATCACTTCAAGTTGATTTAACAGTCTCTAGTCTTAATATTGTGTCGAAACTAATTAAGTTGCCAGAGAAAACCAATGCCCACAATACGAGACAAGTTCGCAAGAAGCAGCATGCAACAATTTTAACGTCTACACCAATAAAAGAAAGTCTAATCTTTCTTTCTTAAAGAAAAAGAAAATAAGAAAAAGAAAACAGTCTGCCCACCCAAAGATAAAGATGGGGGAAGGGAAAAACATATTACTATGGACAAGGGCAAGGGCCACGGAAAGAAGATGAAAGTGCCGGAAAAGGGGACCAAAAGAGTAAAGAGAAAGGTTCTCCAGGAATCAAACGATACCTCTGTATCAGACGTGGGCACAGATGATTTGTGTCAAGATGATGCTGACGGCGCAGGAAATGTATGCTTAATCTGCAACGAATTTGGCAAAACTAATGAGGTTTGTACAGGTGCACCTCATGTGGTTTATGGGCTCACGCAGATTGTACTGGGTGGGAGTCTGCCAAGGACTATATTTGCGATTATTGCTAGATTTTTCTATGAACCTTATTGCCCACAGGGTGACCTCAATTACCCGTACCTCAGGGCAATGGGAGTCTAAACAGTTTTTTTTTAATACTTTTATATTTCCCAAAAATGATGATTATTGTGATAATTATTGATCTCCAATTATATCTAATTAAGTAAGTTTTGTTATGAGGTGGTTGCAATAAAGATTTTGTTAATTTTAACTTGTGTATTCTAATTCTTGCTTAAGTGACCCCCATTACCCCTTTCTACCCTACCTATATTTATAAATAAATATATTAATTTTTAATTATATAACTTATAGGCAGTTTCTAATCAGCAGTGATTTTGTTTATTACTAAGTACGTGCACCGCTACCTATTTGCTTTACATATAGCAGGTTTGCTTGAAGAGAACTCGAACTAGAGTTAGGCTCGCATTTGTATATCTTATCTAAATATAAAAAAATTGTAATCATCTTATAGTGTGTACTAATTTCTTTTATTACAGATTATCTTACGATTAAATAAACGTAATAAGCTGCTGCTAATCTTCTGCAGTTAGTTTTAAATCAAAAAACTTTATATTACATAGAAAATAAAACAAATTCAATGTTTCATTTGTTACCGTTTTGTTCGCCTTAGTGCTTTAGTGCACTCACTGTTGTATATATAAGATTGTACTACCAGCTGAGACGGTCTGGTAAACAGAAAAGGAGTCCTATCACAAAAAAGTAGACTCAAGTGACCCATCTGTGCATCTATTCCAAAAGTCTGCCTGGTAGTGCAGTTTCTGGATACCTTCAAATTAAAAGGTTTCAAATACGTTGCCACTTCCGAGGACTAAGATGGAATGCCTCACAGCCTGTAATTATACTGTCTTTCTGTACCCTTTATGCCAGACACAGTCTTGCACGCATTGTTTTTTTGTAACAGAAATATTTAAGATGATGAACTCCGTCCAGATGGACTCTTAATTATAACCGGAACTATACTGCGCAATCATCGATTCTTTCAAAGAATACCAGCGTACTATAACAGCGTATTGCTGCCGCGTTCAAAAATGAAGTCATGTACCAACTTTTTAAAATAACCCTTACTTGACGCCCTTCTGCCTGAAAACTTTTCAGGCAAGGAGTTCTAGAATAAGAGCCTTATAATCCTCCGCTCGATATAGTTAGTTGACACTAAGGTGAAGATTTTGTTTCTCTATGTCATTTAATTAAGAAGTATTATGTAAAAGTTTATCATTTTCCAGAGTATTATGTTAAAAATGTGTAATTGATTACACATTTTTAACTTTTCTAGTTTTATGAATATCTGTGGTTGGTTTATTTGTTTTTAATCTATTCAATATAAAATATAACTAATATATAATATATTATAAAGAAACTTTAAGCTTCACATTTTTTCCTACGAATTAACTTCACTGCTATCAAATAACTGTTAAATATTATACCTCATTTTGAGTGGTGCCCCCTTGTTGGCAAAAAAAGTTGCCCTTATTATTGGTGAATCCAGTGAAATCAGACGGAATACTAATCTTATAATTAAATGAGGAGCGAGGAACCATATCCTGATTTGAAAAGAGATTCTGAAAGTTATCCTTGAGATATGTCGTAAAAGTTGGATTATTCAAAATTGAGTTAAAAAAAGGACGAGATTTCTCTGCCGAAAAGTTCTCATTAGCAGGTTAGAGTTTCTTGACTCTGGCTGGTTGGTGGTGTTTCACCACAGTATCTTGGAAAATAATTGAAACAAGTGATATTGCAACTGGACTCTCTCCAGTCGTATCGAGTTACCACTCCTCGGACTATGAGAGTAAGAGAATAGATGATGCATCTGTGTTTACACATACATTCGTCGGCTAGTCCTCCTTTGAGGCTGACTGCCGCAACCAATTGTCTGAATGACATTATTATGTAATTACTTAATTTCAATAAATTATCATTCATATAAATTTCAGTCAAAAGTAATTAAGTGAATATCTGACCATTTCGTATTTAAATGTCAACGTTAAATTGACTTCGTGGGAAAGTGCAACCGTAAAATCTCAAGCTAGAATATAAAATAAGTTTCTATCAAGTTTTATATCTATGAAAATTTAGTCATTTTATAAGAATGTATTATAAATTAAATTTACTAATTAAATTTATTCTTAAAAATTATGTTATTTTTGAGATCTTATGTTGTACATAATAATTTCTCATGTTTACGCGAACATTATACATTGAATAATTGCTTTTTAAATGTAGACATATATATTGCTGCGTAAGGAATATTAGATACCTAATAAGACTGCAGATATATTTTCGTATATTTCATCCAGTTCAGAATCTATGTAGTATTAATATTTATTTGAAAGAATTTATCCTAAATTAAATGAAGGAAAATCATTTGCCCCTTGCAAAATATATAAAAGTCGCATAAATAACCGAAAAGAACAAGGAATTTTTTACTTAATATATATATTATTCTAACTCAGTTGGGCTGAGATAGGCACGAAACATTTCTTTAATTGGATTTATTTTTAATTCATAGAGTTTTGAGATTACAGTTTATTTTTACTTCCCTGTTTTTAAACCTGTAAAAACGTTTAACACAATAAAAGCGTGCGTGTAGCGATTTTCTTACCTTTTCGATCCTGGTACCGTTAACTACAATTAGTATGAAATAAAAAGAGTGCCAAATAAAGACAATAATCGGAAACACAATTAATGAGTTCGAGTTTATTAAAACGTCGATATCAACTATCGAACATTGACTCGCATTCGACAGTGAGAACGTTAACGCTCGTGATTGGTTCACCACACTACTACAGGGCATGTTGATGGACTTCTTATGATAATTGATAGAATCAGGCGTTATTTTGCGGAAATCCATTATAAAAAAATATTAATTACTTTGCAACCTTCCGCTAACTAAATACAATGATGTGTCTTACCTGGATTGAAGAGCTCCCGCCCTCCCTCAATTGCATGCACTAGCTCCGTCACCACTAGTCCCAGCACCATTACTCCCAACAACACTACTTCCAACATCACTACTCCCGGCACCACTACTTCCAACACCATAATTCATATGTCCTTGAAATAATTCTACATTACGCCGAGCCTGTAGTAAGTCAGCATTTTTACAGGGGTCAGGGGGGACCGAACACAGTAACGTGCTATGAATTGGAGGTGAGAGATACACGGCTCAGGGAGGTAGATGGGAATGTGTCTACTACTACCCACAAGTCTTCGCATTTGCTATCATAGTGATGGAGCCTTTTGGAGTGAATGGTTTTATTAATGGCAATTAAGACTCCTCCTTCCTATTAAGATCTTTATGCGAAGAAAATATAAAATCCTCTCTATCTCTACTGTCGTTTCAGTTGTCAAATATTTCAGAACTAAGGATATTTTTACTAAGCCAAGTCTCTAATTACTAGGTAAAAAAACGACTCCGGGAGTGCCGGCAGAAGTGAAAACTTGAATATTAACGTTGTGCATTTTTGATATTTTGGACAGGGTGACAGGCGCGAGTGTTTATATATATATATATATATATATATATATATATATATATATATATATACTCGTATATACATTCGCGCAAGCGCCCTGCGCCGCCTAAACGAAACAGCAGGCGCAGGCATACATTTTTGCCGCGCGGTAGAAAGAGAGGGGGATACTTCCTCTACTACGCCGTCTTACGCATTTTCGATCAGGTCCCGTGTCCTGACGCGAGTTTAACATTTTTTACCCATTACAAAAAGTGTACAACGCCGCTAAAGAAGTTTTCACTTCAACAAGCTACAATGCAATAAATGAGTTTTTGTAAGCAGATCAGTTTCGGTAATATATATCAAGAGCTGAGTATTTTATACCAATTTGCCAGGACTTTCAAAAATATCAATACCAAAGACAAATAATCCATATCCTTTATAATTATGTAGTCCACCTTGTCCCTTTTCCTTCTATTTCTTATCCAAACGTATTTATATCCCTTTTATTTTGCAGCGGATCTGGCGGCATTTTTCTTTTCTGGGATGCTTTGGATTTCTTCATTGTTTGAGCGTGCATTTTTTTCAACATGTTAAGTCATGTGCATATGTCTTGTAATGTGTTGTTAAGAAATAAGTTTTCTACCTGTAGATTAGACAGAGTTTTTTTTTTACTTAGGCTTGTTCTTTAAGTGCTTCCTCAAATATGCTGTTCATAAAGTTCATTGAATCGTTAATATCCCTAATTTTATTCATAACGGTTCTTTATTCAGTACTGAATAATTGGAGGAAATTTTTAAGATTAGTATTTAATCCTAATTTAGATTAGTATTTTAATTGACTCAATCCGATTTTGAGGGTTAACACTTGATGACTTTGAGGGTCAAACAAGTCAAGTGAAATATCTCGTGGCATACATTACATAGAATGTAATCATTGTCCTCTTTACTCGTATTAGACTCTCCGTGATATCCCCACTCCTTATTTTTACTGCACATTATTATAAAGAATAATTTATTAGTACTTTAAAAAACTTGTAGACGTTATAGGTTTAGAACGTGAGGTAATAAAATATTCCAATTTTTATGTACCATAGAGAATTGATTTGTTTTAAAGATGCACCGCTTAAATGATAAATGAACAATTTAAGAAAGAAAAATAAAAAATGCGAAAATAAATAAATTTTAATATTTGATAATAATTGAATGTTTCAACGTGGGTCTATAGAGTAAATAACGGTATCGCGGTAATGCGCAACGTTCTAACCGATAGTTTTATGTACAGTCACATTAATCAAAAATCTTTTTGTTTCTTAACAATAATACACAGAAACTCACTGTAGTAATTTACCCCCAATAATTTCTGTGAACACTAGTGTTAATCGGCAATTTTCTTTAGTTTGTTGGTATAGTTACACCTACAATATTTATGTTATTTAAAAGGTGTTTGTTGTTTGGGAGTGAATCACTTACTAATATAACTTTCACCACTAACTTTGTAATAATATTCCCTTAAACTATTATTTTCTGCAGAGGTGTAACTTATGCGTCTACTTAGTTAGAGCCAGCATTAGAATATATCAGACCAATTATATCAAAACAAACCAAAACCATCGTGGAATAGCGTAAGCTCGAGGTCAAACACGAGTCTACGACCTCCCAGCAGTTAGACACGATTCCCGACAAAATAGACTCGTAAGAGGAAGCCAATAAGGCGATTAACGCCCTATTGGCCCACCTCACCTCAGCCGTTGAAGAATGCTCTCGAAAAGTTTGTGTATCGAGCAATCGACACTTGAAGCTTCCGAGAGATATTTGACAACCGGTCAGAGGGAAGAACGTGGCCCTTAAACAATACGATCACCACCGCACAATAGATAATAAATTTAGACTGCGCAACCTCTAAATATGAGGTAAAACAGCGTATTGCAGAATTCAGACAGGATAAGTGCTATAATCTGCTGGAGGATAACGAGCCATTCCAAACTGCCTTCTGACGGTTGACCCGAGATCTAAAAGCAGAACAATCCTCACCCATGCCACCTCTTATTAGACAAGGCAACTCCAATCTCACCCTTGACGACTCTGAAAGAGCCAAATGCCTCGCAGACAGTTAAGAGAGCCAATGCACTCCTTTTAGCAAACCCGTAGATCCCGATCACTTTGCAGAGGTCGAAGCGGAGGTCAAGCGTAGGTCTGCGCTACCAACAGCAGGCTCCCTCTTAGATCCTGTAACTGTTGACGATGTCACAAAAACCATCAAAAACCTCAAAAAGAAATCAGAACCCGGCCCTGACAGCATTAGCAACAGGGTGCTGAAATCCCTCTCAGCGCCACGTCTACCTCCTAGTAGGTATTTCCAATGCTCTTTTCTACAGCTGCTCCTTCCCGTACGCATGGAAAGAAGCGTACGTAGTAGGAATCCCTAAAATGCATAATATGAAATCGCCTCCGTAAACATGTTCTTATCAACAAGCATTTTCCTGACGAACAGTTCGGTGTCTAACCCGAACACTCGTGCACTAATCAGATCCACTGCTCCTGGAGGGCTTCTCCCTCGCAAGGAATAACGGTCGAATCCGTTACACCGGTGCCCTCTTCTTTGACGTCACCAAAGCGTTCAACAAAGTCTGGCACAACTGCTTGCTTTAGAAGCTGTATAAACTTTACGTGCCCGATAAGCTCACTCACATCATCTGAGCATTTCTTGCCAACCGCCTTTTCAGATTTCGTATAGAGGGAACACGCTCCTCCAAGCGCCCCCTCAGAGCTGGAGTCCCTTAGTGCTCCGTTCTCGCCCCACTTTCTTAAATTTGTTTTTTTTTTAATTTAATTTAATATCATTGCATTTAAACAGATCTGATATTAGTTTAAAGAAACAGACGAAAAGTTCGCCAATTAACGACTTACAAAAAACTTCAATCGTTTGCATTCAATCTAAGAATAAAGCAAACTTGTCAGGTACACGTTACATTTTATGTAAAATACTTTCAAGAAATTTTATAATATAATTTTCCTAAAATGCTTACTTAAATTGTAACTTTTATATTAACTAAAAGCTGCGATCAATCATTGGGAAAATAAATAGTTCATATGTTGTGCTTGATTGTGCACACGATTGTAAACTTTGATCTAGCGCAGATAGCTAGTCTTCGTTGAGACCGGCCTTAGTGACTGAAATTCGTACGGAGATTGATGACTGATTTTAACATCTAATTGGTTTTTCAGAAATGGCTCTAACGATTTGAAGAAATTTTGTATTTTGATAATTGTTTACTTTCTAAGTTTAAACAAGTTGTCATGTTTGAGAAAATATAAATTTTTATACAGTTTCTTTATATTAAAAATTCGTAAGTTGATCTATATTGGACAACTTAAGGAATATAAATTTCATCAAGTGGATTGTATAAACGATTCCTCAGGAAAGTAATTGTTTCAAAAAAACTTATATGAAAACTTATGATCTGTGCGGAGGACGACATTGTGTCTTAAAATAATGTAATCGCTTTTCCCATAGACCTACTACTCTGTTACGCTAAACACGATAAATTTATTATTATATTTTTATTTATTATTACTTATATTAGTAATAAAAATACCGAGTGTTGGCGGCAAAATAAAATTATCTGTCGTTAGAGGTGACTATTAACAATGTCATAAAAATCTTAAGACTTTCTATAACCATCTGTGTATGCCCAGACTGGCGACGGGGAGCTACGTCAAAGATGCGAAACGTCTGGCTCTCGTCAATCTGCCTGACAAGCTTGAGGGTTACGGCATATCTTCTCTGGCCCATGATCAGCATGGATCTTTACGAATTAATGATGAAGAAGGAAAAAAAATACTATTGATGATAAAGGCAATTTGTTTTCCTTCAAATGTCATTTTTACCCACGTGCATGCAAATGTGTAACTGGTTCAGACGGGAACCAGTTACACATTTGCATACTACTAGTGTCCGAGACTCCTCAGATCAAAAATTTTACCGTTGGAGGTGATTTTGCACTCATTACGTCGCCTCTGCAACTTGGTGACACTGGAAATATTTTGATCGATTTTAGTTTGCAAATATTTAAAAACAACCGCTGAACTTGGGTCTTCTTATAGAATGCCACAAAACTTATTAAGGACCTTTTTGCGCAATGAGTTGTCGTTTTAACTATATGAGCTATATGGGCGGCTCACTGTCACTTGCACACAACATTTGCTTGCTGATCCGTTTTATTTTGTAGGTTACTCCGGTTAACATGAGATATATCATGCAAAGAAACTCCGCGTAAAACCCTCTCCATAATTCGCTGTCCGACCTTGATCTTCCTCATATGTCCTGCAGTGAAAGGCAGATTTATATAAAGACATCAATGGTAATATGCACAAGTTGCAATATACTTTTATTTTCAAATAATGAAGTATAAAACGATGTTACGTAATCTCCTGCACTCTGAATAATCATTTGAATATGTTAGTTGACCTCTCGGTCGAAGTAGGGCTTGACAATTTATCCTGGGTAAACACACTCTTCAACAACTGCGAATGCAATGCTCCAAACAACTATGGGCACATGTGCGAACTGAGCATTACAATGGACTTTTGCCTTATTCATATTCCTTTTAAATCTATCTATTGGGAAATGCTACTGAGGTTTTTAAGTATAGTGCTGAGATTCTAAGATTTCCGTATTTACACGCTAGAAAATTATAAAAAAAAGTGATATAAAATTATAAGTATTTATTAGTATTTTAATACCAACCATGTTAAAACACGTATGTTTTATTTCATATTATATAATATTTTTAGCGAATTAAAAATTAAATGGGAAGCAAATGTCTGGAAATCCTTAACTCTGTGAAATTAAACTCGAAGATGGCCCTTTATGTAACGGACCTCATTTCTTACATCAAAGTTGTAAATCGTGTTGTCAACACCTTGTCATTTATTAATAGGAATATTCTCCTTAGATTTATATGTTTGCGTTAGTCTTGTTTTATTACTTATACTGGGTTTTAAAGTAAATATTAAATAACAATATTATATTTTCAATTAAAACCACTCAATGGGAAATAATTTTGAATATAGAAGAAATTCACATTACAGTTTTTGAAAAGTTTTTTAAGATTTTTTTCAATGTAAAAAAATGTTTTTCTACCTATGTAACACTACCTACCGACTTTAAAATATTGACGAATTTTGTTATTCAAGCAGGCTTTGCTCCATTACGTTAAATGACAGTGACACTTTCATGTCTTTGAAAATTTAATGTAAGCTAAGTACCACTCACGTAATATTTTCACCTTTTTGTTTTGCTAAGTTTATGTTACTTTTGCGTTTGCTTTCTAATGAGCTCGTGGAAAACTTACTGTCAGCTATGAACTAATCTTTACCTATATGTTACAATATCTTTTCTGACATCTGTTTTCAGTTGGTTCTGAATCTTCAATTTTTTTTTCACTTGAAGTGACAAGCGAACTTATATTCTAATAATGGTATGTGGCTACTGCAGCCAAAGCCGTCTTAGGCCATACCGGGGCCCTTGGGCACACAAGAATTTGGGACCCTATTGGAAAGTAAAAAAAGTGAATGACAAAAACATTTTTCTGCTATGATCTTATGTTAAAAATTGGTAAAAATCAAATAATTTGTCATTAATGAGGGCATCCACGACTTTTTCTGCCACCAGGGTGACGGCACTTTACAATGAGGTAAAATATTTGACAGATTTCATAGCGGGGACGATAATTTCTTAGGAAAATGTGAACATTTTTTCCTAAACTTTATTTCATAAAAGGAAAATATTCTAAAACAACATCAATACGTATATTCTTTTTATTTCTTACATTAAAACTTAGGCTTCACATGTCTAAAAATAAGGATTGTAACTATTATTTGCTATAAAATCTAATATGTGTGGTTTTCCGATTCTATCGTTCACTTCTGCAACATAAATTTGCTTTGTCACTTTCCTCATTCATTCCTTTCGCATGACCAATCCACCGAAACATTCTTTTCTTAATCTTGGTCACATCATCCTGCAAACCACACTCTTCTCTTATCATACAATTTCTCACCCTGTCATTCAGATTCAGCCCTAACATACTCCCATTTACTCTATTTCTTGTGTGTAAATTTTTTGTCGGATTGTATTTTCCTAAAATAGAAAAAAGATTGTATAGCGTAAGCTAATAAGCCCGATACCTTTCGTCACGGGGGCCCCCGTGATGATAGGGGCCCTGGGCATGGGTCCCGTGTGCCCTAATGATAAAGATGGTACTGACTTCAGACCATGGACAACTGCAACCAAAGAAAAGAAGCTCGTAAGAGTTCTTAGAGGTGATAAAGCTACATATGCGTTATGATTTCTAATATTTCGCATGAGACCAAGATTAAGAAAAGAATGAATATATGTATGTATATATATATATATATATATATATATATATATATATAGTATATATATATATATATATATATATATATATATATAGTTCGATTCGACCGTTATTCCTTGCGAGGGAGAAGCCCTCCAGGAGCGGTGGATCTGATTAGTGCACGAGTGTTCGGGTTAGACACCGAACTGTTCGTCAGGAAAATGCTTGTTGATAAGAACATGTTGACGGAGGCGATTTCATATTATGCATTCGTAAACTTTCCCCAATACACTAAGTAGACTAATGGGCCTTAACTAGAGTCTAGGTTGAGCAGTTTCCCTGGTTTAGGGATTCCTACTACGTACGCTTCTTTCCATGCGTACGGGAAGGAGCAGCTGTAGAAAAGAGCATTGGAAATACCTACTAGGAGGTAGACGTGGCGCTGAGAGGGATTTCAGCACCCTGTTGCTAATGCTGTCAGGGCCGGGTTCTGATTTCTTTTTGAGGTTTTTGATGGTTTTTGTGACATCGTCAACAGTTACAGGTATTAAGAATAGATCATTACAATGTTAATGCGAATTTTTACTAACCTTTCATATGTAATGCTGGTATTGCAATATTACATAACATTTTACTCCGGTCCAGTACTTGGATTCAAAAGGTGTATGACAAATTCTTCGGTACTTAAACACATACATATCATCTTAGCACAGAAAGATTCCACCAACTGCTTGAACCCGTGTACAAAAGCGTGTTGGATCTTTTGTAGAATTTGGAAATTTGTGAAGTATAAAGCCATTTTCACCTACAAAAAAAAAATTAATATTTTAGAAGCGTTTTTGAAAAGTGTAATGACAGTAGTATAAGTAGTAGTGTTATAAGTATACATAAGGGTGGAAAAGTGAAGCAGAACTCTTGGGCTACCTGCGTCTGTGCTAGGTATCACATTGTTGCCCAAGGTGACACTGACTTATATATAAAATAGAAAGAAGAAATAATATATTGACTGGTAAAACCTGTAAATAATTAAATTTACTCACAGCTCTTAGTACATCCTGAAACACAGCAAATTTTATCCGCGGCCATCACTAAACTATACGAACTATGTCCGAAGGAAAGATAATCGAAGTCCCTTTCACGTGCATGGGCCACTATATTAAGCAAAGATAATCAAAGTCCAAGAATAGCCAAGTCGTAAGAAAATATAGGAAAAATATAAAAAATCAAAACATTCAAAGCACAATCGTTACGTCAGAAAAACAAAATGCCAATGTCAAATTCAAAAACAAACAAAATGGTGGTAGAGGGTGGTCACGTTTAGAAATTAAAACACCAATATGCCATCTTCCAATTAAACGAATAAACTAGACTTAAAGCAGCTAAATCTTAATAAAATTAGTTGTTTAACTCATTTTAGGGTGAAAATATCTAAATTCACATTATTAACACTTCGATTTAGTCAATGTGATACGATCATTTAATTTGATTTAATTAACTAAAACAACGCACTTCCGAACGTAAACTTACTCCAGCGCCGTCCTTTGGAGAGTTGAGGAACTAAATATGCAATGCCAGTTTCTATAGAACAGAAAAATGTTCTAAATACAAAGGCCCTGGTGTATACCTACATAGCCCCATAAATGAGTTACTAATTCTATGGAGTCTAGTAACTGGTATTACAAGCTTATGTTTATTCCTAGTGTTTAAAGTATGAACATCTTTATTCTTATGAAAGTTATTTCTGTTTTTATGTACATACATGACATTTTCATAAATACATTTCATAAATATATTCCATAAATATATTGCGACGCCAATATTATCATGTTTATTTCTTTAAATTTTTCTTAAAGGGACTCTTCACAATTTAATCAGCATTTACTTACTATCAGTTGGACAGTCGATTTTTTAATTATTTTTATTTTAACCTGTTCGCTCGACAGTGGTACACTACACTTTATGGATAGCTCCCGAGATAACGTAGAAGTACTACAGGATAGAAGCTGACTTAAAATAAAAATAATTAAAAAATCGTTTGCCTTAACGATGAAACAAATATTTAAGTATGATGGGCATGAATTCCGTTACCTTTTAAATAAAATGTATTTGAAAAAAGAGCAGGTAGGTCGAAAAAAATATATTTCATGTAATTTTTTCATAAATTCTTTACGTATAGTCATGTATGAAGTCTTGTAAATAATTTTTTTTTAAATTATTAATTTTTAGTTATTTTTTTTCACACACTTAATAAATCTAACTATATTTTGCATTCATAAAAAGAAGGGGTCATCGCTTGTAAATCGACCCGTTTTTCTCGACCGCCTTTGGCGCCTGATCTATATCTTAGTCAATCGACGGATAATTGGTCTCGCGCCAAACTCAAGCCAGCGGTTATATTAACTATGCTATCAAATACGAAATGTTTTAATCGCATTTAGAATTTTATGTGGGTTATTTTTTAATTTTTCAATTTTAGCCAAAATCGGTACTCAATGCGCGGTGATCAGAGCCAAAAGAGTGACTATTTTATAGAAATCTGATTAAGATTCAATTGTTTATTTGAATAGGTGTGACTTAAAACACTTATAATAACAGAATTGTCCTACGTTACACCTTGTATATTTAAGCTGAGGAGGTCGCAAGCGAAATACGCTTTTGCAAAAACCTTTAAATCGTCCGATCCAACCCGAATGCACTCGGACGTCGATGATTCGAGCCGCTCTGCACTGGATGCGGTCAAGTGGAAGGAGCTGGCACTGAGGAGATCCAGCCCAGAGATGGGAACAGTATTTCATGTGCGGCCGAACCTGCACCTTATAAAGTTGCAGGTGGTGTGTCGGCATTAAATACTGTCCTACTCTTCTGAGCACGCTAAGTTTTTTAGCATTAAAAGCTAATATTTTAATATTTTAATGACCTCAATTCTATAGCTTTAATTTTACCTTTATAATTTTCTGACCAAACCGAAATTTCTTTGGTAGGAAACGGTTTCCTTTAGCGAGGATTTGTGGTCTATTAAATCTGATGTAATATGTAGAAGGTTGGGGCCGTCTAGGATATGATCACGAACTGCAGACATCCCGGAACGTTGATGCTTCACATCAGCTATAAGTTCTTTTACGCGGGTTCTAATTGATCTTTTTGTTTGGCCTACATAAGAGAGACCACATTCACAATCAAGTTTGTACACCCCTGCATCTTGAAGAGGAATATGACACTTGACGGATGGTAAGACCGATTTATCTTCTTCGGCGGCTTGCAGAATGTTCTAATAGAAACTCGTTTCAAGATGTAGCGAATCTTGTCTGTGACACCTCTCACATATGGTAGTACAGCAGGATCACGCTCGACTGTGGCCTGATTCACTCGGTCATTGTGACGTAGGCGCGGGATCCGAAGCTTGTTGTCGTACAAAACCTGCTTGACGTGCTGAAGCTCGGCGGTCAGGTGTTTGCTGTCACAGATCCTTCGTGCTCTCTGTAACAAAGCTTGTGAATCAAACATTTTCGTGCTCAATATTACATTTTACTCGGTTTTCTCCTAATATTGTCGAGTAAAATGTAATTTATGACAAAATTCCATCAGCTCCCGTCAGGCGTGAATAATATTTTCAAATAAAACGGTTCGAAATTAGTCGAGCGTTGCACCGTTGCCTCAAATACGCCCCGAATGTAATTGTGTTATATAAACCAGGAAAACGCAAGGCGAAAATTCACGTTTCAAGTTGCCTTACGAGCAGGAAATATGCTATGTGTATTCTTATAAATATATTTGTTTTTAATTATTTTTAAATAAAATCCGTAGTGACTAATAGTTATACAGTCTACCTCATGGTAAGTGCCTGCTGTAGACCATGGACATCTGCAGCCAATTCATACAAAGGAACCATGAAGCCATGGACATCTGCAGCCAATTCATACAAAAAAGCCTGTAAATGCATTGTTACTCCTGTGTACTAAGAAGAATGCCTGCTTGTAATCATAGTAGCTCTCTATTCCCATCAGACAGGAACACAGAGATGCAGGCATGCTGTCTGCAGAAATAGCTAAGACGGGCTTCCATCATCATCATCATCATTACAGCCCTTCACAAGTCCACTGCTGAACATAGGCCTCCCCCAAGTAATGCCACAAAGCACGGTCCTGAGCCACCTGCATCCATCGACTTCCTGCACGTCTTACCAGGTCGTCACTCCATCTAGGGGGGGTCGCCCTACACTACGCCTACCGGTACGAGGCTGCCACTCGAGAATCTTTCTTCCCAATCGGTTATTGGTTCTTCGAGCTATATGGCCGGCCCATTGCCACTTCAGCTTACTAATCCGTTGGTCTATGTCAGTCACTCTGGTTTTACTGCGGATATCCTCATTTCTGAGTCTATCACGCAGTGAAACTCCGAGCATAGCCCTCTCCATAGCTCGCTGAGCGACCTTGAGCGTCCCCATACGGCCAGCAGTGAAGGACCACGTCTCAGATCCGTAAGTCATCACTGGCAACACGCACTGGTTATACACTTTAGTTTTCAGAGATTGAGGTATACCTGATGAGAAGATGTGTCGCAACTTCCCGAACGCTGCCCAGCCGAGTTGAATACGTCAATAAACCTCTTACCTAGTCGGACTATTTGTCCCAGGTAAACGTACTCGTCAATAACTTCGAGCATAGTGCTCCCAACAACTACCGGCATAGGTGTGACATGGAATTAAACATGATCTTTGTTTTGTCCATGTTCATCTTAAGACCTATCCGTTGGGGGACACCATTCAGGTCATTGAGCATAGTACTAAGGTACTCCAGCGATTCTGCCATAAGTTCTATATCGTCGGCAAATCGAAGGTGAGTGATGTACTCGCTATTGATGTTAATACCGTATCCTTTCCAGTCTAGTAGCTTAAAAAAGGTCTTCTAACGCAGCGATGAAGAGTTTCGGGGATATAACATCACCCTGTCTTACACCTCTCCGCAGTTAGATAGGTTTCGAACTCCGGTTCTGTACTCGGATAGCCATCGTAGCCCTACTGTACAAACACTTCAGCACTTCGATATAACGACAGTCTACTTGGCACCACTGAAGGGAATGTAGCACCGCCCAAATTTCGACGGAATCAAAGGCTTTCTCATAGTCCACATATGCCAGGCAAAGTGGCAGATTGTACTCTTCGGTCTTCTGTACAATCTGCCACAGGGTATGTATGTGGTCTATGGTACTGAAGCCTTTTCGGAAGCTGGCCTGTTCGGGAGGCTGGAATTCGTCGAGTCTGCGTGCAAGACGATTTCTAATGACTCTCGAAAACAGCAGGTAGACGCGGCTCAGAAGGGAAATCGGTCTGTAGTTCTTCAAGAGAGCGTTGTCGCCTTTCTAAAAGAACAAGACCACCGCACTTATGCCCCACGCCTCCGAGGTACTGCCACCATCCACGGAGGATGGAATTGAAGAGCTTCTGAAGGACTTCAAGTACCGGTGTTCCACCCGTTTTCAGAAGCTCCGCTGTAATTCCATCCTCGCCCGGGGCCCTGCCGTTTTTAAGATGCTGGAGAGCCACTCTAATCTCGCTCAGACTGACGTCCGGGATATCATCGGAATAGTGTCGGATAAGACTTGCTCTTGGATCGTTACTCACACTTGCGTGTGGCTCCAACAATGATGTGTACAGCCCATAGAACTTCTCAATCCCACTCAGAATCTCAGGTGTCCCGGAAACGATGTTCCCACACTCAGTCTTTAGCTTTGACAGTTGGCTCTTTCTGGCAGACAGATCTCCGGCAAAGACTTTGGAGCCCTGGTTCCGCTCGATCGCTTCTTTAATACGAGCAGTATTAAAGTTGCGTAAGTCTCGCCGCATGTATTTGGAGATCTGTCTGTTCAGTTGCCTCCATGCTGTCAAATCTGTTGACGACTGCAGCCTCATTTCCCGTCTAACAGCCATGAGATTAAGAGTGTGATCGGAGAGTTTTTGTGTTCTTCTGCGGCGGGTCTTGCAGAACTTAGCTCCGACCGCATGGACAGTTTCCACGAGCTTGTCACTCATATCGCCCACTGCGTTGCTATCCTCTAGGCACTGAAAGCGGTTTTGTAACTCGAGCTGAAAAGTTTCGGGATTCTGGATTAGAGCACGAGGGGAGACGGAGTATTGACTTTATTAGACGAGACCTCTCCAACTTAACGTTTAGGTTCAGTGTGCCTCTAACCATTCGGTGATCGCTGCCAGTTTTCAACCTTGCGATCACTGAGACATCACTGAACAGTTCGCGTCTGGTCGTCATAATGAAGTCAATCTCATTTTTTGTCGAACCGTCGGGGCTCGACCAGGTCCACTTCCTGTGGGGCCGCTTCTGGAAGAAAGAGTTCATCATAAAGAGTCCCTCTTTCTCCATAAAGTCGGCCAGCTGCTGCCCCCTTCGTTTCCGTTGCCCTACTCCAAATTTCCCCACCTTCAGCTCACCGCTTTCTCTTGTGCCTAGTTTTGCGTTGAAGTCTCCCATCAACACCGTGTAGTGGGTTTTGGAGTAATGCATGGCTCTGGAAATATCCTCATACATTTCCTCCACCTCCTCATCAGGATGTGCCGAGGTTGGTGCGTAAACCTGTATGACCTTCAGCGAATACCGTTTGGTGATTCTGAGTATCAGGTACGCGACCCTCGTCGACACACTCCCAATATTTACAACGTTGTTGACGAGAGACTTGTGGACAATAAATCCGACACCTGCTTGGGACAGATGGTCGCCCTCCCGGTGGTAGAACAAGTTGCCTGACTCGAGGATCGCCGTGTCCTCCCCCTCTCTTCGGACCTCGGATAATCCAATAATATGTCAGCGCAACTTGTCTACCTCTTCTTCCAGCTCCGGTATCTTCTCGTCAGTCCTCAGGGTGCGTGCGTTATATTATGTTGCCAGGTCGAGTCGTCGTAGGTGGCAACCGAACCTCCACCGGAGATTCTTAGCACCCCCTGCCACGCCGTTACCATGGTCGCCACCGTAGCCAGGAATAGCGAGGCCGCCGGAGACTGGGGGCCGTTTTTTTTCTGGGGGGGATATTTTCCAGAGTTGTCACGCTTTGCGAGCGGATTGGCAACCGCAGTTTTTTATTATATCACAGTTGTTATCAGGAAGATGCTGCTTCCCATCTCCTGCCTGTCTCCCTCTGTCGCTTTTTACGACACCCACGGGAAGATATTTATTTATTTATTTATTTATTTATTTATTTATTTATTTAGGTAATCATATAGCGTTTTTATCATATTTACAATACATATTATCATACAGTAAGGTCAATAGAGATTACACAATTTGTATCAACTAATAAACGTGCGTGCGTGTGTGTGTGTGTGTGTGTGTGTGTGTGTGTGTGTGTGTGTGTGTGTGTGTGTGTGTGTGATTATGCCCTATTTTTGTTTACAACATCACGTTTGATGCGACTCTTGGATAGGTTGAAAATATCCAAGTCAGCGTAAAACTTATTATAGTTTTGAACAATACGACATGAGGTAGAATTTTTTGCGTAATTTGTGTTTGCTCGTGGTACGTGAAATAATGGCGTGTGTCTAGTTCGGTATTTAGGTACTAGTAACGATATTTTCGATAACAGGTCTGGACAATCTATGTTACCAGACCATAAAACGTGTAGCAAAAACATATCGTATTGAAGTCTTCTGAGTTCCAAGGTATCTAAGCGGTAAAATTTGCAAGCATCTTCGTATGAAGCAAAACTATTATGATCTTTTGATGAGATAAACTTAATGAACAGTTTTTGAATTGATTCTATTCGGTGCTTATGCTTCGCATACTTTGGAGACCAGATTGTATTAGCGTATTCGAGAACACTCCTTACGTATGCAAAGTATAGAGCTTTAATGCAATTAATACTGCTAAAATCGTTGCAGACGCGCTTTATGAATCCAATTTGCTTGTAGGCTTTGTCAACAATACTATCTATATGCTCATTGAACGTTAATTTTGAGTCCAGCCTGATACCAAGATCTCTAACTGATGATACACTCTTTATGGATTTATTGTTAATTGAATAATTGTAATCTATGAACTGTTTCTTGCGACTGAAGGTTATTTTGACACATTTTTCACTATTGATAGTAATTCTATTTTTGCTGTAATAAGTTTCTAGGTTTTTTAAATCGTTTTGAATCAGAACACAGTCATCAATTGTTTTTATTTTTAGATAATTTTTTTTGTCATCTGCGAACATTAAATAGTTTGAATGATAGAAGCAGTCACCGATGTCAAATAAATAGGCGTTGTAGAACAAAGGTCCGAGTATTGAACCTTGTGGGACACCAGATGTTACCATAATAAAATCACTACGAGCACTACCCAGTAACACTGCTTGCCTTCTGTTACTTATGTATGAAGTTACCCATCTGTGCAAATCACCATGAATACCCAAACTGTAAAGTTTACGTAAAAGGATGGCATGATCAACACGGTCAAATGCTTTTTCAAAGTCCGTGTATATTACATCGACCTGCTGCCTGTGGTCCATGCTCATATATATATAATTGGTTAATGTAGCTAAATTTGTTACAGTTGATCTTTTATTTATAAAACCATGTTGTTCAGTTGGTATTGATTTTAAGATTATGGGACTGATGTGTATAAAGATAAGCTTTTCAAAAATCTTTCCAAATGTGTTTAATATGGAGATTGGGCGGTAGTGCGCAATTCTGCTTTTTGGTCCACTCTTATGTATAGGTATTATTAGAGCTTCTTTCCACTTACTAGGAAATGTTCCATAGGTGTTAACAGACATATTAAAGATTATTGAGAGAGGCTTGGCCAAGTGTTATGCACATTTATGTATAAATAGGGGAGGTATGCCATCGCTACCAGGCCCTGTATTAGTTTTAATTGTATGTAGAATACGAGAAACATTTTTAGTACTAAAGTATATATTATGTAATATATCATTTGATTCTACGTTTGGAATATGGGAATAATCGTAAGAAGAAGAAGGTTTTTGAAAAACACTTTCAAAGAATTTATTAAATCCCGCACACACGTTCGTTTCGTTTGTGTATGATTCATTACCTAATTTTAATGTATTAGGGTATGTAGAGTTGCTATTACGTATAGATTTTAAATAAGACCATAATATTTTAGGATCTTTTTTTAGAAGGCTTTGCATTTTATCTAAGTAACGCTCGTGGCACTGTTTCTGTAATTTCTTTTGTCTGGTACGTAGTATGCAAAATTCGTCATAATCACGGGGATTTTTATATTTTTTCCAATGTTTATGTTTTAAGAGCTTTTCTCGAATAAAATGCCTTAGAGATTTAGAATACCAAACGGGGTAATTAGATGAACGGGATAAACAAGTAGGTACAAATTTATCTATTATTAAGTGTAGCTGGGAATAAAAATTTTTAACTACGACATCAATTGAGTTGCCAGTTAACAAGGAAGACCAGTTGACTTCTGAGAGGGCTTTATTTATTTCATCGTAATCGACTCGGTTAAAGTTTAATTTTGATCGTGGTTTATTTTTTAAGCAGGGTGTTAGCAGATCAGATGCGTCAAGCAGTAAAGAAGGATGGTATTTATCCTCAGATACAAGATATATTTGAGAACGAGTAACGTCTATGTTTATGTTACTAAACACTAAGTCTAGTACGTTGCCACTATTGTTGCTAATAATATTATGTTGATTTAGCCCTGATAAGTTGCATAGATCAGTTAACTTTATTGTAGCATTTTGTAATTCTACTGGACTTTGCTTAAGCATTACGGGACTTGAAGAGGACCAAGATATATTCGCTAGGTTGAAGTCACCGGCAATTATAAAATGATCATTTGGACATTGAATTATGATTTTTGTGAGCATTTCTGTAAAATTATCTAAACGCTTTGATTGATAATTATCAGGCGGTATATAAACAACTCCAATGTTTAAATTACGTCTGGCTTGACAAATTAAATATTTTCCTGGTATTGTTACCCACAAACATTCGAGATCTCTACACATCCATTCCGTCCGTTCTTGAGCTTGTAATTGTGTATACGTACAAATCATGACCCCCCCACCCTTCTTTTTATGCGAAGATGTTTTATTTCTATCATACCTAAATATGTCGTACCTATTGTCACATAATTCACCATTGTAAATACCATCCGTCAACCAAGTTTCTGTAATGAGTATTATGTTGAAGTTATTACAAATTATACTGTCTCGAAATTGCCTAGTTTTAGTTCGCAAGCCACCGGACGTTTTGATAGAATATGTGCATTGAGTTATAAGGCACTTTTAGCAAGATTTAGGTACCATTGTGTTGTAACTAACTTATAAAAATTATATTTATCATAGTATTTGATAGTAATGTAGATAATAATTATATTACGTAACAGAAATAATACAGGTTGAAGAGTCATGAGGGATGGTTTTACAACAGGCAGGAATTTTATTTTTATACAAGGTAAGAAATGGTAGCTTATACATTTCTTTTGTAGGGCACATTGGTGTAAATATTCAGTATTGATGTAAATTTTGAAAGATGTGTGTGAATGTAAGATTTTGATGTATGTAATAATGGATGTGTAAATCGTGAGTGTTGTTTTATGTGTTAAATATGTAACTATTAATATTAAAACATAGCATGCTAATACTATCAAAATTAATCTTATCATACAATTTTTAATAAATCTTTTTCGGAATTTATAGTGATAGCGGGAGACTCCTCGTTTTTCCTTAAAAAATGTGGCAGTTTCTGACCCAGACAAACTTATATGATTTGGCCATTGCTCGTGATTTTACTATTTTCAAGAGTTGCTTATTCTCAGGGGTCAGGTGTTCGTTAACAAAAAGCCTTTTGGCTGGACCACCCAGTCCAATATCAGAAGTAGTAATTCCTTTGGTTTTTCGGAGCCCTGAAATAATATTATCTTTAATAGTGCGATTCTGAAATTTGACTACAATGTTTTTTGGGCGACCTCCAAGATTCTGCATAGGCTGAACTCGGTGCGCAAAAACAATTTGATCATCTGTAAGCTTTATTCCTGCATGGCTGGCTATTTTGATTATTAATTCAGAAGTTGATTCATTTGAGTTTTCTGGTAAACCAACAATCTCTAAGTTCGAAAGTCTACCCCATTGTTGTTCCTTTTTTATTTGCGCACATAATTCCGCCAGTTTCATCTCGCCATTCTGGACATTTTGTTGAAGTTTTTCAAAATTACTTTTAAGATTGTTGTAGTCATTTAGCAAACTGTTATGCGATTCTTCCAGCTGTTTAAGGTTACTAGTTATTTCATTTTTTATTTCAGTGATAAGTGATAATTTCAACTCTTGAATTATATCGAATTTTATAGCACTGAGTTTTTTGTCTAACAGCAACTCTATGCTATTAATTAATTCCAAATTATATGGTTGGCAACTACTGGTCTCAGTGATACATGTAGGCTGGTCAGAACTTTTGTTTGATGATCTATACGTAGTTTTATCGTAAACGGTGTTGGAAGGAGACTTATTAGTTCGTATCGGGGTGTTACTGTTATCACCACCTTTTCGACAAGAAGCAGTGCAAGGACACTTCCATTCAGATGTTGAAGCAGTATCATTATTAAAATTTATGCACTCTGAATGGTAGTTATGCGAACATTGTGTGCATTTTATTCGTTTTTGAGTAACATTTATGTTTGCTCTGCATGCTTCACACCTTCCACCCATTTTACTATTGAATAAAGCGTTAAAATGCAGAGAATGTAATACAAATTATAAGTACAAAAAGTGCGTCAACTCCAATTTACAGTGCAGTGGACTCGATCCTCCGTCGTTTTAACTTTTAATTGATGTGCACACCGTTAGGCCGTTCGACCAACACGCCTTGAGCAGATACGATGAAATTTTTGAACTCCTTGTACGATGTGCAATAGTCCTTCAAGTTTTGTTAAAGGGTAAGTTAAAATGATTTTGCTAATTTTTCTTAACTTAGATCACTTTTATCAGAACTAAGCACCAATGTACCTACTTTGAAAAACTATTATGGTCTCGCAACTATTGTACTATACCACTAAATAACGCTGTTTGAAACGTTTAACGATTAATTTGATCGGAACACTTTTTAACACGTCCATCCACTTAATGTCGGTACTTGTAATTCAATTGAATATTTATTTCTGTTATGTATCCATTTATATCAGTATTTATTTATAATTTTTGTTTAATGTGCTTTGAAAAACTATTATAGTCTCACAACTATTGCAATATACTACTAAATAACGCTGTTTGAAACGTTTAACGATTAATTTGATGGGAACACTTTTTAACACGTCCACCCGCTTAATGTCGGTACTACCTTAGTGGGGTAGTGGATATTCTCAACCGCCACTACACGGGTCATGCAACCTAATTTTCGCCCTTTTAGAAGATAGAATGTGACAGGTTGCGAACCACTTCATCCGTTTTCGTTTTAGGTCCTCCCGGAGATTCCTCAAAACCCTGCCCCATTTAAGGGGGCCATTTTTCTTACTTCTTGCCTCATGGTGCCAAACTAGCTAGTGGTATATTTTACGGCGCTCCCACACGGCGTCTGGATCTTATCCATCAAGAATATTCAAGTAAACACGCGCAGGGTACCGAGAGTTCGAGTTTCAACTTCTAGAAGTTTAGTTCTTCGGTTCGAGACTAGATGAAGCTGTCGGTTTATTTAGGCACGTAACACTGCCCCCTCCTAAGGCATGCTCGTCCCGAGCATTATCGGCCCCATAATAACGCGCCAGGCGATCCACATAGACGATCTTAGGGGTCCCTCTTGCGCCTTTCTGTATCCGGTAGGTTACATCGTTGATCCTGGTCACAATCCGGTACGGGCCGTCCCATTTAGCTTGAAGCTTAGGAGATTTCTCTTTGCTGCGGACTGGATTGTGCAACCACACAAGTGAACCTTCGTCGAACCCTTTATTGTTCATTTTGCAGTCGTACCGGGTTTTCATTTTCTCAGACATTTGCTGGTCCGATTGTCTGACGTGCTCACAAATGTCATTCATTTTGTTCCGCAAGTCATTTGCATAATCGGTTATACTTCGTGGAGCATCATGTGGTATCCCGGTGATCAGGTCTGCAGGTAGCCGTAATTCTCTTCCAAAGTTTCCGAAAGCTGGTGTCACTGCTGTACTTTCGTGAACAGCGCTTCGATATGACAACAAAAACGGTTGTATGTGCTTGTCCCAATCTCGTTGCCGATTGTCTACAACTTTTGCTAGGTACCTCTCCAATGTCTGATTAAATCGTTCTACCATTCCATCAGATTGCGGGTGATAAGAAGTCGTTCTTGTTTTATGAGTACCCATAACTCGGCAAGATACCTCAGATACCTAGATACCTCAGAAGCTCGCCGAAATTTTTCTAGTATTCCAGCAACACGAGTTTTATCCCCGCCGACATCATATTTATTGATTGCTATTTCAAATTCTTATTTATTCCCACATGCCTGGCGATGAAGGAACAGCGTGAAGAAGCCTACATGCATGAGGAATAAAACAGAACACGGCAAATTAAAAACGTATAGACCGTAGATTTACTTTTACATTTCATTTAATAGTCCTAACAAATAAATTAAAAAATACATACAATATCCTCGTAACTTTAAATTAAGCAAATTTTATCACATTCGAGAATGGTAGAAAGTCGTGAAACACGTACCTGTAGTAAGTAATTAAAACACTGAAATTCCAAACAACTATAATGAGAGTGAACGATTTCAATCTGAGAAAATGTTGTAGTTTTTCTAAAAAATCTTGACACATAAAGCTACACACAAATCAATTGTCACACCGGTATGAGTGTTAACATTTCTGTTAATAACATAAACTTGCCTGTCACCCCCAGGGGTAGGCAGAGCCTACGGATTTTCATGTGGCACGATTCTCACTCACATTTTTCGCTTCTTTTCCGATTTCCTGGAATATTTGAGACTCAAAATTCCTTCCTTGATCGCTGTGAATCTCTAAAGGTACTCCAAAACGACAGAAGACTTCATGAAATAGTTTATCTGCAACTGTTGAAGCTTCTTGATTTGGAATGGCGAAGACTTCTGGCCACTTAGTGAAGTAATCCATCACAACCATGAAATACTTGTTACCGCTTTCAATCTCCGGAAACGGCCCCGCCACGTCAATGGCTATTCTCTCCCATTGTGCACCAATATTGTACAACTTCAATGCACCTCTACTACGAGTCTGAGGTCCTTTTACAGCCGCACAACTTGTACATTTGCGACACCAGTCCTCGACATCATTTCGACAGTAGACCCAATAAAACCTTTCTCGAATCTTCAGTAGAGTTTGTTTAACTCCGAAATGGCCTCCGGAACAATCATTATGGTACAGCTGTAGAACATCCGGCACTTTAGCTTTAGGGACAACCATTTGCAAGTGACAGCTGTCTCCCCAAACATTTTTCCATTTACGGCACAGAACTCCATCCTGAAGCAGCAAGCTGTCCCATTGGGCCCAATAGCTTTTAGTGGTCGAACTCATCGCTGAGACGTCGCTCCACTTGGGCTTGGGAGCACTGGCCTTCATCCATTCCAGAATCGGCTTGATGTCCGGATCTTCCTGCTGTGCATGTTGTAAGCTGTCCTTCCACTCGTTGCTGAGGTGGCCTGTCCTGAGCATCCTCACCGATACCGCTTCCTTACTCTCCTGCCTAGTACAATGTTTCCAATCTTCACGACAAGGTCTTCTTGACAATGCATCTGCGTTGCCATCAGATTTCCCGCTGCGATGTCTGATAGTAAAGTCGTATCCCGGCTGCTGCTGGGCGGTGATGTTAGCCGCACTTCCCTTCTGAGATCGTTCACCTTCCTTTTCTAGGGTTCGATTAGGGCAGCTGGATCGAAAATGGCCCGTTTCCCCACAGACATAGCACCTAGGGCTGTATCCTTTATTGTGGTCGCGAACCGTAACTGCTGCAACCTCCCTAGCGCGAGGGGAACGACGATCCTGCCAACGCCAGGCGGTGCCGTTAGCTGCACTACCCTCTCGAGATCGATCAGCTCTCCTTTCTACAGTTCGCTTAGGGTAGCTACAGCGAAGATGGCCCCTTTCCCCACAGCCATAGCACCTAGGGCTGTATCCTTTGTTTCAGTCGCGAACTGTAGCGGCTTGTAGCTGCTGCAACTTCCCTGACGCGATGGGAACGATGATCCTGCCGCACGGCTTCCACCTCCAGTGCATGGGCCAAGGCGTCCTTAAGCGTCTCGTGGTGCCCGAGCCTCACAACAGCTCTGACTTCCAGGTCGCGGATGCCGTCGATGAATGTCTGCACCAGGTTCCCTTCAATGAGCGCAGGTAGACCAGTATGCTTTCCGCACCAGCTTCTCCACATCTAGAGCCCACTGCTGCAGGTTTTCGTTGATGCGCTGCACGCGATATTTAAGCTGCGCACGGAAGACTTGTTCCAGGTGAGCGTCACCATATCTCGCCTCCAATGCCTCAAGGAGCTGCTCGTAATCACTTTCTTACCGATAGCTTCCAACATGGTTAAGGCTTTATCGCGCAGTCATGGCCTGGCTTTTATTCCAGCCGTTTGCCTCCATGACATTGTAACGAATCCCCCCCTCTATATAAAAATTTTATAATATTAAAAATATCCCCTTTTCAATAACATTATATATATGAGACCAGGATTAATAAAATATGTTTTGATCTTCCTAAATGATCTTTCAAAAGGTTTATTAATAGGCCGTTTTTAATATTTTGGCGTGATCGACTTAGTTAGGACCCTTATTTACGTTGTGTTTGTTTAGTAACTTAGTTCTTTTAGGTGTCGTTTGGAAGAATGAATATTCACTAGAGCAATTGAAAGCTGTTGGTAGTGCCTTATAAGCTAAGTGAACCTCGTTCGCGAAGACAGGGCTCGTAAAAGGTTAAGAACATAAAACGTCCCTATTCCACTTGTATCAGGTTTACTTTATTAATTTATTATTATTTATCCCTTCCCGCTTGGAAAAGGCTCACAATATATTTATACAAAAATACCCGATACAAGGGCTTCGCTCTCCTACATTTATTTAAAAAAAATGTAGGGGAGGTACACGGCCCCACACACGCCGTGCACGGTGAGCGCCAACCATTTTGATGCACTCCCCCCGTAAGGAACGCTAATTCGGGAACTGGACCGTAGTCCACAGCAAAATAACTGGCGAACCAATAAAAGAGGCTTGGCCCCTTGTTAGTGCGTAAGCACAAACATCGACCGAAGTCGCGCATGTCAATGCGTGTAAACGCCATACAGAATACGAACGAATCCAGCCACAGTGAATGTACGTCACACGGTTTAGGCAAATAGGCACACTGGCCTTAAACCCTCCGTGAGCGCCACCACCTGCCAGACCGCCGCTCCTGCAGACGTGATGTAAGTGTATGGCATCACCACCAATTGCATGATCAGCACGGCTACTAGCCGCAGAGCGTGTCATGAGTCTACCGCTCACCTCAAGGGAATGGGGTCCCACGTTGTGCGGCTTTCGGCCGCAGCCTTGAGAGTCTCCTCGGATCCTCCCGCCAGCTACCACCCGCATGAGGTCGACACATATGCTCCACCAACCAATATAACGGCAGATATAGCCAAAAGGCAGTTATAAGATAAGAGTAATAATTCGCCATCAGAAAGGGTTTGTGTCACTGACGTTGAGTAAATGTATTTTCGATCATGTTTGTCTCACCCACCAACAAGTTGCCTTCAATCATTCAAAGGTGGGAAAGTTACAGAGATATAATATTATGTTGTTATATAAAACATCGTGGAGGGCAGACAGTATGCAGCCCCGCAATGAAGGGACCCGACTTGGGCAAAGCTACTTAGGTGTGAGTCAAACCAAGACGCAGAGAGCGCCATTGAGAATAGCGTCCCACCAAACAACCATCGCAGAGACGCAATGATGCAGAACGCAACAAGCATCAATACGACTATCGTCGGGCTTACACCATTCCAAGGTCCCCCATACATTCCAGCAGACATCACCACCCGTATACCTCCATCGACCAGAACCACAAGAGAGCGTCGAATCAGGCGCAGCACGCCCGCAGATCCATCACAAGACGCAATACCGCAAGTAGCAGTAAGCATCAATGCAACTATCATACGGATGGCGCCCCCTCACAACACATCCACATGATCTCTATCGACTTTGGTAACAAAGTTGGTATTGTTGTTATATAAAAAAAATATCACCAACGTATCATAGTAGCACGCTACTAAGACGCCAGTGAACAAAACTCCACGTATCATAGCGCTAATGCACTAAGACATGAAGCTGAGTATGCCTGTTACATTTAAAAGTGCTACCAAACACACTCATCATCCCCATCCGAAAGATAGACGACGCATCGCTATGCGCTACGACGCCGCCCACAAACGGTATGGGTGTGCGATGTCCACGGGAAAGCCGTATTGCTACAACAAACCCGCTTACCACCGACACTAAGATGTTAATTGTATACCTCCATCGACCAGAACATCAGGAATGCGTCGAATCAGGCGCAGCACACCCGCAGATCCATCACAAGACGCAATACCGCAAGTAGCAGTAAGCATCAATGCAACTATCATACGGGCGGCGCACCCTCACAACACACCCACATGACTCCTATCGACTTTGGCAACAAAGTTAGTATTGTTGTTATATAAAAAATGTCACCAACGTATCATAGTAGCACGCTACTAAGACGCCAATGAACAAAACTCCACGTATCATAGCGCTAATGCACTAAGACATGAAGCTGAGTATGCCTGTTACACTTAAAAGTGCTACCAAACACACTCATCATCCCCATCCGAAAGATAGACGACACATCGCTATGCGCAATGACGTCGCCCACAAACGGTATGGGTGTGCGATGTCCACGGGAAAGCCGTATTGCTACAACAAACCCGCTTACCACCGACACTAAGATGTTAATTGTATACCTCCATCGACCAGAACATCAGGAATGCGTCGAATCAGGCGCAGCACATCCGCAGATCCATCACAAGACGCAATACCGCAAGTAGCAGTAAGCATCAATGCAACTATCATACGGGCGGCGCACCCTCACAACACACCCACATGACTCCTATCGACTTTGGCAACAAAGTTAGTATTGTTGTTATATAAAAAATGTCACCAACGTATCATAGTAGCACACTACTAAGACGCCAATGAACAAAACTCCACGTATCATAGCGCTAATGCACTAAGACATGAAGCTGAGTATGCCTGTTACACTTAAAAGTGCTACCAAACACACTCATCATCCCCATCCGAAAGATAGACGACACATCGCTATGCGCAACGACGTCGCCCACAAACGGTATGGGTGTGCGATGTCCACGGGAAAGCCGTATTGCTACAACAAACCCGCTTACCACCGACACTAAGATGATATGTCTAGGACACATCGGTTAGCGAGTCCAAGTTTACCTCGGACCAATTGCTCGTGAAGCAGCACACACGCCACCATAATATTCCTTTTCAAGTCCCTAATAAGGACTAGTCATTTTGCTACAGTACTAGGAGCAGTCAGTCACCCGACCGCCCCATACAATGCTTATGCATCAAGGAGACCTCCTATAAAATTGCTTTTGAATCATAGACCTTACTTTCATAAGTCATATATATATAGGATTCGAACCCATGACCCTACTATTGTAATGCATATTAATCATAGAGACCTTCTATAGTATTGCTTTTGAATCATAGACCTTACTTTCATAAGTCATTCATATATAGGATTCGAACCCACGACCCTACTATTGTAATGCGTACTAATCACAGAGACCTTCTATAGTATTGCTTTTGAATCATAGACCTTACTTTCATAAGTCATTCATATATAGGGTTCGAACCCACGACCCTACTATTGTAATGCATATTAATCACAGAGACCTTCTATAGTATTGCTTTTGAATCATAGACCTTACTTTCATAAGTCATTCATATATAGGATTCGAACCCACGACCCTACTATTGTAATGCATATTAATCACAGAGACCTTCTATAGTATTGCTTTTGAATCATAGACCTTACTTTCATAAGTCATTCATATATAGGATTCGAACCCACGACCCTACTATTGTAATGCAAATTCATCATGGAGACCTTCTATAGTATTGCTTTTGTATCATTGAGTTTAATATCATAAGTCCCTAATATAGGACTAGTCATTGTGCTACAGTACTTCAGGCAGTCGGGCTCCCGACCACCCCATATATATGTAGAACTGCAGGAATGTATCTCCGGCAGCTCATCCATACAAGACATCTATACATGAACACCTTCAATAACTTAGGAAAATTTTCTTTTATACATGAACTCCTTCCACAACTTAGGAAATTTCTTTTATACGTGAACTCCTTCAATAACTTAGGAAAATTTTCTTTTATACATGAACACCTCCCATGACTTAAACAATTTTGAACAAATTCTCTAATTATCTTATAAACGTTATTTAACTTAGTTTTATAATATTTTTTGACTTGTATTTCTATTATTTATCTTATTTTAAATATTTTTTCAAGTTTTTAAATAAATTTATTTATTACGAAAAAACAATAATTTTGCCTTTAATTTACTATGTTATCGGGATAATGTCTGAAATATATTAACTTTATGTTTATTAATTTGACTTAATTGCTTAATATATATCTTTTAAGACTATTTTTGACGCCCCTTTATATTGAATTTAATTATTAATAATAATATTGGGCCGTCACAACATGAAGAAGTCCCGTCGAACGGCGGCACTTTGAATCCACGTAGCGAAGGTGCTGTAGCTACTACGGGAGCTGTAGTTCCATCCCCAAGTTTGAGGTCGTTCAGCGTTTTCTTCACGTCAGCCATCACGTTGTCAACCCGGTTGTTCACGTTCGGGCTTCATGTTCTTCGATTCGGGTTTCAGCTTCCGACAGGCGGTTGTCGTGCTGAGCAACCCTATCCTTCACCTCTCTTATCTCTTTCCCAAAGGTAGCATGAAGGTCCTTCATGAGGAGCATCTGCTCTTTCGACCGACGAGCCTGTTCCGCCTGCTGATCTTCCAACCGACGGGCCTGTTCCTCCTGTCGGCGGGCCTGTTCCTCCTGTCGGCGAGCCTGCTCCTCCTGTCGGCGAGCCTGCTTCTGCAGCATCACCATCAGAGCACCTAAGTCAGGTGCTGCAGATTTAGGTGCTACTGACGGGTCTGCAGCCGGCGGCTGGCCCTCCGACGTCTGCGGCGTTGCACCACCAAATCTTCTTTAGTCCGTCTCCTGCTGGCGTTGACTTCGGGTACGGACACCCTCCGTTTCCTCCTTAGGTAAAATCGGCATGATTTTATCCCACTTCTGACACCAATAGTTACGAGCTTGAGGTTCGTGACAATAAAAATTGCCGATAGAATTACCTAAATTAACACTTTAATTCACTTTACACTAATTAAAGTGAAAAACACTAATAATTAATCACACTGATTCACTTTATTCCGCTTCGAAGCTTCGCTTGTCTCGCCAACTTCAAAACTTCACCGATCGCATCTTGCAGCGCCTATAAATATAAATTAGCACCAAAGTATCCACAATATTCAAGTAAACACGCGCAACGTACCGAGAGTTCGAGTTTCAACTTCTAGAAGTTTAGTTCCTCGGTTCGAGACTAGATGGCGCTGTCGGTTGATTTAGGCGCGTAACAATATCTTTACGTCTAATAGAGGAAAAAAGAAAGTAAAGCGATGCTACGGCAAAAAACTTGGGATAAGAAATTTACTTTTTTAAGTCTATTTTGTTTATCCTTTTGAGTAGACTAGGAATATCACAAGTTCAAGGAAACAACTAGAAAGTCATATATGATTTTTCTACGGTACTAAGTATGGTGGTGGGAATCATCGTTTAAATATCTACCTGTATGAGCCCTTTTCCTATACACAGCGTGGCTTAAAGTGTTATTAGTCGAACACCTTAGTCCCTCCCTTGACCATGGGTGCTGTAAAACGTTAAAATCTTCACCCCTATTTTTCACCATTGAAGAAAGAATTTTTTCTTAAAATTTATATGTAACCACGCCTGAAATATAAAATAATTAATAAAAAAGAAATTAATTAAATTAGTATTTCTGCCCCAATGCATGTTGGTGGATTTTTTACAGGAGCAAGAGTTGTAGAGTAGCCCACATGACACATTGTTTTTGTATTTAGGAAATAGTCTTGTTAAAGTTATAGTACCAGCAACAGGTCAATCATAGTCTCCTCCTATATTACAGGGCGACAAATGAGCACACAATTCACCTGATAGTGAGTGGGTACAGTAGGCCGTGGATACCAACATCTATTTTGGATTAAAAATCAAAATGCAGATGAATTGATGTCATATCCTCGAAATTTTTCTTATTTTTCAGACTTCATGATCACTTCGTGGTAGAGACCCCGTGCAACTAACTGCAGCAAGAAAATGTTGGCCAGAACGGGTCGTTGCCACCCTTTAATGGAACCCAAAGTAAAATAGCAGCATACAGAAAGCTGCTGTGCTTCATATAGTGAGTATAGGCATTTTATATTAGTCCAAGTGGTTTCAACACATCTACATTTTGATTCTTATACGAGGGTAGGATGTAGGTTTCTACTGAGCATAGCATCCACTTACTATTAAATATTTTTTACAACAAGGGTGACAAAATAGACTGTGTGCTGTTTTGTCTTGATGTAAAAACACATGTAGGTCCCCAGATTTTTTCACGATTATTTTTCAGCATGCGGTAAAGCAGCACATAAATACTTTATTGTAAAGAACGGGGATTGAACTCGGTTCACTGTCACATACTGTAGTTTTAAAGCTAAACGCTTATCGAGTTACCACCGTTCTAGCACAATTTTTTATGCTTAACATTAACTTAACATGCATATATCTTTTATATTAAAGTATTTAAATATATTCTCCTTCATCAACACAATAAGTTATTGGATGTAATAAAAACTGTTTGTTACCGTACAGTATACTTTACCACGTTGTCATTAATATTGAGTCAAATACAACGCGATGCTTTACCACGGGTAAGTTATATATAAACACTGTGACCGACGCGTCTGAGTCTGAGTTATGAGCTTGCTTAAATTATTTACTACTAGCGTGAAAATGAAATAATTAATAATGGAGTCAAGCAGGAATATTTTTTTACAAAATAAAGGTATCAAACGAGCACACAGGCCACCAGGTGGTAAGTGGATACCGTGTTCCATAGACATCTACATTTATCCCTGATTAGAAAACAAAATACAGATCGATATTTCACTCCCGAAAACTAAAATGGAATGCGTTGTTTCCAGTAAAAAGAGTCTCCGAATCTCTACACTCACCATACAAATCACGACAGCGTTAAATTTTTATCTTACGCTGGTATTCTGTGAGAATCTGATTCTTCCCCAGTCTTGTCAACCTATTCGCACTACAAGTATAATGTAGCTGCAGCACGGTTCTACTTCGTATAACAACTAGGAAGTGTCCAACGGCTACAGCAGCCGCTTACCGTCAGATGGCTGTTAGTTTATTTGTCACATAAGTTTATAAAAAAGAAAATTCTTTTATTTTAAATTCTAGCCCCATCTTTACGAAATGCATCACTCTTAATTACAAAAGACGATTTGGCATCCGATGGTAAGGGTCAAATCCATTAAAAATACTGTCACATAATTCTAGCTCTGGTGATCCATATCACATTACTATAGTAAAAATTTCTCAACCACATACGTAGATAAGATTTTCACACAAACACTTACAACGGACTTTTCATCGTGTCTGTGGAGGACGACGGACAAACGTTTAGATCGGTCTGGTCGTTTAAAAATCTTTTGTTTTGAAGTGAAAACTTCTTTAGCATCGTTGTGATTTGGAACTCTAAGAAAAAATTCTCTTTTTGAGTATACAAGAGTACCCAGATCACGTTTTTAAAATGTAGCACTGCTCGATCCGACGAGAGTGAGAAATATTCGGTGACCACTATACAATATATGAATCAAATTAGGGAAATAACCCTATTTTACGTATTATTTTACAATCCGATTTCCCACACGGCAACGTATAATGCAATAACTATTCTTTAAGCTACGGCAATTTTAATCCCCCAATGGACAGGTATTGGTGTAATCCGGTTGATTCATTAGTCTAGTGATCAACAGCAAGATTGCTGATCATGAGGTCCCGAGCTCGAATGTTAGGTCACTATAAAATCTGTAAAGCTTTTTCTGTCAAGAAAATCACGTCCATGCCTCGAAAAGCAAGCAAAGCCGTATCTGTGCCTGATCTCTATCCATTGATACGATTTCATGTTGTTTTTTAATGGCATAATGATATGTATGTGGCCCATTTTATATCCAATAGGGTTATCCTTTACTTAATACTAAAACTATTACATTCGTTTTTTAAGTTCTTCATTCCAATTTTGTAATTTTACGACAGTGTCTAATAAGTCTTTTAAACTTCTGACTGAAAGTAGTGAGGTTAATCCGTTACGTCGCCTTTACAGTCTATTAAAGTTCATTGCTGAACATAGGCCTCTCCCATATATTGTCTTATAGGGGGATATTTGCCAAAGTTGCCACGCCTGGCAAGCAGGCTGGCAATCGCAGTTTCTTATTTTTAGTTTTTATTAGACAGACACTGCAACTCATTTCCTGATTTGTGGCCCTCTGTCGCCTCTTATGACAGCCACGGGATGATAATGGGGTAGTGAATATTCTTGCACTGCCAACCCCGCGAGGGTTTATTAATGAAATAAAGAATATTTATTTCTTAGATGTAAGAAATAAAAAGGAGACAATCATTTTGGGCCCACTAGAAATATTAATCATCATCATTACAGCCCTTTACAAGTCCACTGCTGAACATAGGCCTCCCCATCCATCTATCGACTTCCTGCATGTCTTACCAGGTCGTGTAAAAATTAAATATATACCTTTTTTTATTGATTCTTAATCAAAAGGTAGATGTAGGTAGCCTATAGATATCTACATCTACCTTTTCTTCATTATCTATTCATCATCTATATATATATATATATATATATATATATATATGTATATATATATATATATATATATGTATATATATATATATATATATATATATATATATATATATATATATATATATATATATATATATATATATATATATATATAAATAGGCAGTTCGAAAGGCGATTTTATTCGATACGCCGGTTTGCTCGTGACGTAAAATGGCGGGAATTGCAAATTTTTTGCTAACTTACAAATTTTGCTATATTTTCACTTTGAGGCAATATTATATATTTATGGATAAAACTTACAAGGATTCTTATCGAATGGATAACTTACGAATAAAATTATTTTTAGTTGCTAGAAATTGTAATAAAATTCATAAATTACCCTTTATAACGTAGTAGTAGTAGATACTTCACTTTTAGTCTAAAATTGCTACTAATTTGAATTTATTGTTTATTTTTGGAGAAATCTATATGAAAATGTTTGGAAATATGTATATTTTTATGTTTTATGTGTTTCTATTCGTTACTCATACCAAAATATAAAAAAAAGAAATTATTTTTATCTGTATGAGATTTCCGAATAATATTGTTACGAGCTTGAGGTTCGTGACAATAAAAATTGCCGATAGAATTACCTAAATTAACACTTTAATTTACTTTATACAAATTAAAGTTAAAAACACTAATAATTAAACACACTAATTCACTTAATTCCACTCCGAAGCTTCGCTTTGTCGCCGAGTTCAACTGCCACGATCGCATCTTGCGCCACCTATTTATTTAAATTAGCAAAATATCCGGAACGTTCAAGTAAACACGCGCAAGGTACCGAGAGTTCGAGTATAGATTTTCCAGAAACTTAGTTCTTCGGGTGGCGCTGTCGGTCGAAAGATGTGTGATGTCATTTACTGCAACGCTCCCTTCGCTCTCGTTCCTGACACTAGATGGCGCTAGTGCGCTGATTTGAGCGCGGCGTAACACTGCCCCCTCCTAAGACATGCTCGTCCCGAGCATTATCGGCCCCATAGTAACGCGCCAAGCGATCCACACGGACAATCTTAGGAGTCCCTCTTGCGCCTTTCTGTAACGGCTCCGCAATGTCAAGGGCTGTCCTATCCCGTGGTGCACCAACATTGTACAATTTCGGTGCTCCTCTACTACGTGTCTGAGGTCCCCGCACGGCCGCACAACTTGTACATGTACGACACCAATCCTCGACATCGTCACGATAATGGACCCAGTAAAACTGTTCTCGAACCTTCAGTAGAGTTCGTTTAACTCCCAGATGGACTCTTGAACGACCATTATGGCACAGCTGTAGAACATTCGGCACTTTAGCTTTAGGGACGACCATTTGCAAACGACAGCTGTCTCCTCGACCATTGTCCCATTTACGGCACAGGACTCCATCCTGAAGCAGCAAGCTGTCCCATTGGGCCCAATAGCTTTTCGTGGTTGAACTCATCGCTGAGACGTCCCTCCACTTAGGCTTGGTAGCACGGGCCTTCATCCATTCCAGAATCGGCTTGATGTCCGGATCTTCCTGCTGTGCATGTCGTAGGCTGCCCTTCCACCCGTTGCTGAAGTGGTCTGTCCTGAGCATCCTCACGGATACCACTTCCTTACCTTGCCTACTACAATGGTTGCCATCTTCAGGACAAGGTCTTCTTGACAATGTATCTGTGTTGCCGTGAGATTTCCCGCTGCAGTGTCTGATAGTAAAGTCGTATTCCTGCTGCTGCTGGGCGGTGCTGTTAGCCGCACTTCCTTTCTGAGACCGTTCGCCTTCCCTTCCTAGGGTGTGCTTAGGGCAGCTGGACCGAAGATGGCCCCTTTCCCCACAGCCATAGCACCTAGGACTGTATCCTTCATTGTGGTCTCGAACCGTAACTGCTGCAACCTCCCTAGCGTGAGGTGAACGATGATCCTGTCGCCGCCAGGCAGTGCCGCTAGCTGCACTACCCTCCTGATATCGTTCACTTTCCCTTTCTGCGGTTCGCTTAGGGCAGCTGTATCGAAGGTGGCCCTTTTCCCCACAGCCATAGCACCTTGGGCTGTATCCTTTGTTGCGGTCGCGAACTGTAGCTGCTGCAACCTCCTTGACGCGATGGGAACGATGATCCTGCCGCACGGCTTCTACCTCCAGTGCATGGGCCAAGGCGTCCTTAAGCGTCTCGTGGTGCCCGAGCCTCACAGCAGCTCTGACTTTCAGGTCGCGGATGCCGTCGATGAATGTTTGCATCAGGTTCCCTCCAATGAGCGCAGGTACAGACTGGTATGCTTTACGAACCATCTTCTCCACCTCAAGGGCCCACTGCTGCAGGTTTTCGTTGCTGCGTTGCACGCGATCTTTAAGCTGCGCGCGAAAGACGTGTTCCAGGTGAGCGTCACCATATCTCGCCTCCAATGCCTCAAGGAGCTGCTCGTAGGTCGCTTTCTTACCGAGAGCTTCCAACACGGTTAAGGCTTGGTCGCGCAGGCCTAAGGTGAGTGCAGTCATGGGTTGGCTTTTATTCCAGCCGTTCGCCTCCATGACGGCCTCGAACTGGATTTTGCAGGCCGACCAGGAAGAGGTCCCGTCGAACGGCGGCACTTTGAATCCACGTAGCGAAGGTGCTGCAGCTACTACGGGAGCTGTAGTTCCATCCCCAAGTTTGAGTTCGTCCAGTGATTTCTTCATATCAGCCATTACGTTGTCAACCCGATTGTTTACTTGGTCGATTCGGGTTTCAGCTTTCTCGATTCGGTTTTCAGCTTTCGCTATTTGTTCCTCCTGTCGGCGAGCCTGCTCCTGCAGCATCACCATCAGAGCACCTAAGTCAGGTGCGGCAGATGTAGGAGCTACCGACGGCCCTGCAGCCGGTGGCTGGCCCTCCGCCGTCTACGGCGTTGCACCACCAAATCTTCGTTGGTCCGTCTCCTGCTGGCGTTGACTTCGGGTACGGACACCCTCCGTTTCCTCCTTAGGTAAAATCGGCATTATTTTGTCCCACCTCTGACACCAATTGTTACGCGCTTGAGGTTCGTGACAATAAAAATTGCCGATAGAATTACCTAAATTAACACTTTAATTTACTTTATACAAATTAAAGTTAAAAACACTAATAATTAAACACACTAATTCACTTAATTCCGCTCCGAAGCTTCGCTTTGTCGCCGAGTTCAACTGTCACGATCGCATCTTGCGCCACCTATTTATTTTAATTAGCAAAATATCCGGAATGTTCAAGTAAACACGCGCAAGGTACCGAGAGTTCGAGTATAGATTTTCCAGAAACTTAGTTCTTCGGATGGCGCTGTCGGTCGAAAGATGTGTGATGTCATTTACTGCAACGCTCCCCTCGCTCTCGTTCCTGACACTAGATGGCGCTAGTGCGCTGATTTGAGCGCGGCGTAACAATATTTCAAATATATTTTTGTGTGAATTTGAAATAAATACAACGTCAAGTTATTTGAAATATGTTATAAAACAAATTTTAGTTACATTTTACACTAAAAATAAATGAGAATTGGAAAAATAACACATTTTTGACCCAACCGCTAAAATGGGCCATCTCGATTTCGAAGTAGTTTTGGCACCTACTTTTCACTTTTTATGCCACAAATTATATGTCTACGTGTTTGTTTTATTACAAGGAATAGGTAATAAGTAATAAGTAGGCCCAAAGTTCATCTCGAAACGACCGTACTATTTTACGGTATAAAGGTATATAGATGCCGTAGCCTATAGATACCTACATCTACCTTTTGATTAAGAATCAATAAAAAAAGTTATATATTTAATTTTTTACACATTAGCTAGTACTGCCTCATTAATACAGTCTCATTGAAGGTAAAGTACCATTGTGATGACGATTGACGCTTAGAACTTATTTATTGCACTTTTACGTTGGTACTTTTATTTTGCAGTGTTAGTTTTGCAGCATTAGTTTGGCAGCAGAATCAAAAATAAATTTACGAAATACAAAATTTATTTTACATGAAGCATTGTTTCAGTTCGATACTACAAATTACGGAATGAATCATTCCGTTGGACTATCGGAAAACGTAACAAATGACGAATGTGACACGATGTAAAGCTCAGTCGTTATCTCGTAATATACATTCACCGCTCAATTTTTCACTTTTGTGTCTTGTTATTGCTCCATTATAATAATTATATTTTACTTTTATTAATGTAATATATGTATAAATAAGTATATGTTTATTACTAGCTTACACTTTAATATACGATCACCCATAAAGAATTTTACGAAGCTTCAACAAGTTCTAAATATTATTATATACATTATATTACATTATAACCGAAGTTAGCGTAACAGATACGATTGTTAACCTTTTTAATTTACCGTGTTATAATAATATGTTCTACCGATTGCGGTTGGCAGAACGGGGAGGCGGTATCATTGCTTATGTCAAAAACCATCTCAATTTTACACTAACACCACATAAAAGTATCATGTTCGAAAACATAACCGGTATCTTAAAACTAATATATAATACGAACGTAGGTGTAGTTGTGTGTGCAATTTATAAAACTCCGAAAAGAAGCAAGGATTTGTTTGTAAAGGAGCTTGGCAGGTATATCTCAAATTACGACACTAATATAAATCTTTTACTAATCGGCGATTACAACATTGACCTAAAAATCATTTCATCTCACGGGGGGACTTTATTAGGGATGGTATTAGAGTAGCTGATCTAAAACTGGTTGATAAACATATATCCTAACCCACTGCCAATTTAATTAACTGCAGACGACCTCAAAATAGGCTGTGTTAGTCCTGTTTTCAAAAAGGGCAACCACGCTGCTTTCTAATATTGATAAAATAGTTAAAAAAAACTATCTGTGAGCAGATTCATAATTTTTACTGCAAGCACGAAGTTAAAAACAAAAACCAGTACGGATTTCAAGCAGGTAAAATACTACGGACCTTCTAAGTAAGTTTACAGATGAGGTAAACGAACATTTGAACATTTGTTATTTACGTGGTAGAGCCATGCTGCAGCTATATTAATTGTATAGTTGTAGCACGAATGTGTCGGCTCGACCGGGGAAGGACCACGCTCTCACAGAATACCAGCGTCAAATAGCAGCTTAATGCTGCTGTTTCGTATGGTGAGTGTAGAGAACCGGAGACCCTTTTTACTGGAAAAGGGCATTCCATCTTAGTCCTCAAGGCTGACAACGCATCTGCATTTTGATTCGCAAACGAGGATAGATGCAGATGTCTATGGGCCACAGCAAACACTTACCGTCAGGTGGACTGTGTGCTCGTTTGTCACACTTTTCCTATAAAAAAAAATTTGAACTTAAAAAAATATGTACTGGCCTTGTATACCGATTTTTCTGGTGCCTTCGACACGCTGCAAAATCAACTCTTAATCAATAAACTGGATGATTGTGGTATCCAGGGTCCGTTGTTCAATTGGTGTAGAAATTACCTCCAAAATCGTACATTTACGGTTAAATTAAATAACTTGTTCAGTGACCCTGAGATTGTGACAGAAGGCACGGCTCAAGAATCAGTATATGGCCCGTTGCACTTTTAATCTTATGTCAGCGAGATGTATAACTGTCTTAAACACAGTTCCTGTTACCAATTCGCAGATGATACATGTCTTCTCGTTTCGAGTAAGGATATCTCAAATGCGCGTAATGCTCTTCAGGTTGATTTAGATATGTTGATACGATGGTGCCATGACGTTGGTCTAGTGTTAAATGCCAATAAAACCAAACTCATGATTATCAAATCTCCATACATGAGGTATCCTACTCCAAAACCCTTAATTGCTCATAATCACGACTGCCCCCATCAACTAAGAACTTGCTAATGTCCTACAATCGAAGTTGTGACCACACAAAAATACCGTGGTCTTATAATTAACTCAAGGTTTAACTGGAGCTACCACATTGAACATGTGTGCATTAAGTTTTGTCAGTTTCTAGCCAATATAAAAATCTTAAACAAATCGCATACTCTTCACAGTAAGACTTACGCTTTACAACTCTCTGGCTGAATCTTGTATTCAGTATGGCTTGTCAAGCTATGACGTACAAATCATATTTAAAACAGATCTATGATCTTCAATTTAGTATTCTCAAAAATATTGTATCCCCAAATATGCGTGTCCTAATTTATAATGATGAAAATGCGATTTTTAAACATTGTAAAATCTTACCAGTTTATGACTAAAATTAAATTCATGGTATTAAAACAATATTTCTTTTGCGACAGTTTAAAATCATATAAAGAACATCCAGTACGTACGCGCGCTATGACACAAAACCGGCTCCGGCACATCACTGCTAATAATGTGTACGGGCAACGGACGGCTGTTTATCAGGTACCGCAATTAATAAATAACATACCTTTCAATGTACGCGAAAAAGTATAATTACGCACTATATCTACTTACTTAATAATAATGTACTACCTGCTTAGCTCTTTCTTTTACCTTCTACTTCTGACTTTAATTAGGTTGTTAACTTACCTTTTCAGTCTTTATATTCTTTCTATACCTTCTACCTACTCATATACCTAACTACTTACTTAGACTGTGTTTTGTACATAATTCGCTGACTTAAACTTAATTATTTAGCATCGAGGCAAACCTCCGTGGTGTTTAGATGTTAATTACACTTATATCTGAATGTAATTTTTGGTTCTAATAAATAAAAAAAAAATTATTATCACACAAAACCAGCAACACTGTAATATCTTCTTTTTCCCGCCGTATCTTACATTTTCCCGTAGTCAAATTTATATCATGTATTAATCCAGAACGTGGGCTTCAATGAGTGTTCATTAAGATATTATAAGCTTATCGTATGAGTACATTTTTAAATCGAAAATATTTGGTCGGACTATAGACATATTGCTATTTTTACACTACTCAACCATTCACTAGTAGGAGATATTCAGTTGTCGTCGACTTTCTTTAAAAGATTGACCGCTCAGGCCACAGTTTAACAAAAATCAATTATTAACAAGAAAGAACTAATTTGTGCCTTTCGTTACAAGCATATATCATTAAAACAAGGATCATTAAAAACAAGGTCAGATTTGCCGCCACTTCCCATTGCATATTTAACCGTGACTGTTAAATTACATTAACGAGGTGGGCATTAATGAATAAAACATAAATAAATTAACTGTTATGCACAAAGTGGGTATGAAGCTGTCAGATACTGTACTTCAAAAGCTACGCTGGCTAGTTTCATCAACCGTATGTTTGTGCAATACAGAATCCAACAACTTCTCTGTCGAAGGTCTTAAGAGATCGATTCCTTGCTGTTAGAATTAAATGGGTTGTGACGATATTAAAGTTATATTTCAACGAAGAAAATAAAAATTACAATCGTTTAAATAAAAATTCCCGTCGATACCCATCGCGAATTATAAAACAAGACCTGAAATTAATCATTGACCGCCGATATACACAGGATAATCCAAATCATACTAGCTTAAGAGAGTGGATCGATCAAAACGCTTACTGTCCCAATACATAGAAATGTGCTTTTTAGCTTTTTGTACATGAAACATTTTTTTATAGGATAGGGGTACAAGCGAGCATACGGTGCACCTGATGGTAAGCGGTTGCTGTGGCCCATAGACCTCTACATCTATCCTCAATTACGAATCAAAATGCAGATGCTTTGTCACCCGTGAAGACTAAAAAAGAATGCCTCGTTTCTAGTAAAAAGGGTTTCCGGTTTTCTACACTCTCCATACAAAAGACAGCAGCAGGAGGCTGCTGTTTTACACTGGTATTTTGTGAGAGCGTAGTTCTTCCCTGGTCAAGCCAAACCATTCATGCTATAACTGTATTACTAGTATAACTGCAGCATGGTTCTATCACGTATAAAATAACATTCCACAAAAAGCAAAATGACAAAATGTATGCCTACAGTTCAAAAAATGCAGCCCGTATCAATGTTGTAATTTCTTAGTTTTAAAGTCAAACAACATATGCATGAAAAATGACGTAATAAATGAGAAAGAAAAAAGAACTTCATTCGATATTACAAAATTTTAAGTAAGTACAAAGGTATACATACTATTAATATTACAAAACATGATTATTGTACCAGCAAATAGGCCTTCGCACAATGTTGAAGTAGAATAAAAATCGCGCTGATTTTTTCGCGAGTAGTCATCAACCATGAATTTGGTCAATTAAATATTATAAAGAACATAGAAAAAATTATAAAATAAAAATGGAATAAAATAAAGTGATGAAGCGATAATAAAACTATACTTGAGATACTGTTCCTCCTCCAGAGATTGTCTCACAAAGGAAATAGTTGCCACGGTTGCAGATGGAAAGGCAACGGCAAAGTTTTTTTCTTACAACTTTGGTCTGTTATGAGGAACATGCTGATGATCATTTTTTGTTTGAAATTCTCTTTGCCACATCTTACGACACCCACGAGATGATACAGGGTAAAGGGTATCCTTACACCGCATTTATATGACCTTAGTAAGACACATTGGTGATCAAAACAAAAATAATATTTAAATAAAACTAGAACATTTAAATAAAACATAAGATTGAACAAAACTTCTTTTACGGATTGTATCTTGTTTAATTCACTTGATTTAAATTCCTGAGGTTTCAGGTGCTTTTCACCACCTATGGTCACGGAGAACTAAGTTATTTGACGTCCCGATGACAGTGTTAACCTGGAGTAACTCCAAATTTTTAATTAAAAGCAATTACTCAATTTGTAGTTAGTAACGCCAGTTAACAATCTACTTTATCAACATTACATTACATATCGCATTGAGTTCGTCCTAAGTTATATCTACTTTATCAACATGACTAGTGCATATTTTTTGTTTCCTTCCTTCCTTCCCTTTCCTACCGCACGCGCTGCCGCCGAGGTGAAAAAGAGGATCTCGGCGCGCGTCATTATACTAAGTGATATTACGCCATCCGCAACGCACGGCCACCCGTCGCGTCTTATGTACATTAACCGCAAACCGCGCAGGACGAACATTGAGTTCTCCTGTTTATGTTTAATATTCACCGCATCAGACATTGTGTCTTTGTAACTCATAAAAGTGTGAGACGCCCCCGTAAGGGCAAAGGTGGAGAGTGTGGGACTTCACGAGACTGTTCCGAGAGTGCGTGTGCGCCGAACCACGTGGCGAGCTAGCTGTATAGCAGACACTACAGGAGGAAGGCGCGGCAGCCCTCATCAGGTCAGTGCGTGCTATCCCACCTATTTATTTTCCCCTTTGCCGTATGCACCAAAATTACAGTCCACTAAATCTTTATCGAAGATACCTTAAGTTGCTGGCGTCTCCATTTTTTAATGGTCACTTCTCGCTGGATTGACCTTGACTTTCCGCCCTTATTAGATCGTTATCGTAATAAGCGTTTATATAATTAATTATTTATATTTTAATCCGACTTCGGATTAACCCCGCCCTTATTAGAACACTAGAATAGGTCCTAATAGGTGACATTCATAGTAATTTTAAAACTATATTCATAGAATGAATAAGCATATAATTATCTATATAAATTATTTGTTGTATGTTCACATCACGTCATCAACTTTTAACTACATCTATAGATTATACTGTTAAATTACATTTATTATTTGCACATATATTTAAGCATTATATTCGTTATAAATAACTTCATAATTATTATAAAAGTTAACAATTAAAGTTCATCGTTAACGAAACTAATATTTAATAATTCAACCGCGTAGCGAGGTCGCTTACAGACTACCCGCTTATAATTATATTATTTTTGCCGCATAACTTAAGTTGTAATGCCGCCTAAAAAACAAATAGCATCGAATAATAGCGATTCCTCGGATAATGAGGGCACACCTGATTCTGAGTTGGTTTTATTGTTAGCTAAACGAGATGCTTTATTTCAAATAGTGCAAAAAATATATGATATGTCCTCGGACATCCACATAAACACTTCCACGATGGAGCGTTTTCTTGATGGAAGTTCTAATATTAATGCTTTACGTATTGAGTTTACAGGTCTTAGATAATTATAATTCACATTTATTAAAAATAAACCCTATTGCTAAACCTGATTATAACAGCCTCATTGCGTTTGAGTCTCTTTGCGGTAGAATAAATAGGCTTTATTTACAATATTCGCAATCTAATTCACAAAGTACTAGTACACCATCTAAAGCCAGATTCACACTCCTATCGAACTTATGCCATTTCCGGGTGACATTCGCTCATGGCCTTTATTTTATGCTAGCTTTAAATCAACCGTCCATGACAACACATCGCTTACCGACGCTGAAAAGTTATACTATTTGCTAGGTAAACTAACGGGCAAAGCCCTATCTGTATGCTCAGGTATAACTCCTTGCACTGAAAATTATAAAATTTTATTGCAAGCACTCGTTGACAAATATGAAGACCGGCGTATGCTAGCATCTACATATATTAATCAGATGTTCGAATTTAAGCCATTGCAATCGGCCACCGCAAATAATTTTGATTTATTTACTGATAACTTTATAAGTGCAGTGCGCGCTTTACAAAACTTAAAGTTAGATAATCTCGCGGACTTAATTGTTCTTCATATCGCGCTTAAGAAGCTGGACCCGGATACCATTTGCTCTTTCGAATATAGTCATAACTCGATGGTACCTACCTTTGATGATTTAGTAAATTTTATTAAGACCCGCTCCAAAGTTTTGCAACGCACCGATTCTAGTACAAATTCTAATAGCGCACCAAACAATCGACGAGGTAACGGTAATAATCGTCGCTGTAATAATACTTCGTCGCCGAAGTATCAGGCGTACGTAAGCACGACGACTAGTTGCTCAAAGTGTCTGTGCGATAATATTGTGCATCAACACCTATTTAAGTGTGCAGACTTTAATAAAATGACGCCGCAGGAACGATTTAAATGCGTAAAGAGTAACAATGCATGTGTGAATTGTCTCAGTTTAAGTCATCGAGTGTCTAGTTGCTCTTCAAATTATAGTTGTCGAGTTTGTAAATTTAAACATCACACATTGTTGCACTTCCACCGCAGAAGCGATAATGCTTCCCCTGCGCTGGCGCGTTCTCCACCGCTTCAGCCAGTTACACTGAAGTCTACAACCCCCGCGCCCGCACACTCGCCACCCCTCACCGCAGGTGCGCGTTCAGACGTCGCGCTGTGTACTTCGTTCAAGAATGTTTCTCAACGTTCACCGCCTCCCGCGCGCGCAAGTCGTTCGCAGAGAACTGTTTTATTATCAACCGCTCAAGTATTTGCTTACGATGCTAAGGGAGAGAAACAAATTATTCGTATATTATTAGACTCCGCGGCTCAAAGCCATTTTATGACTAAAGAGTGCTGTCATCGTTTAGGCGTTCAACAACACGATACCGAATGTACTGTAGTAAAGGGATTCGGTGGAGTTGAAAAAATTGTAAAATCGAAATCGATTGATATTAAAATTTTCTCACGATTCGACTCGAATATTAACTTCAATATTTCAACGCTAGTTGTTGATCAAATCACCGACCTTTTGCCCACTGCTGTGGTAGACACATCTGTTTTATCACACTTCCATGGCATAAGACTCGCTGATGAATGTTATAGCATGCCTAATAAAATTGATGTTTTGATAGGCGCATCCCTTTTCCCGCACTTACTATGTCCAGACGTAATTTATTCGTCCAACGACTTGTCCGGGCCCTCGGCTTTGAATACGGTATTTGGTTACGTTATTATGGGCTCAGTGCCGACACTTCAGGTAAATCATTCTTTAACGTGCTGCTCAGTTCTAGAGTCTCCTATCGTTGACAAATTAGTGCAACGATTTTGGGAGCTTGAACAGCCACCCTCCGCACCGCCCATTCAGTGTCCTTCAGACATTGAATGTGAAGAGTTTTATAAATCTACGACATCCCGCGATCCTTTTACTGGTAGATATATTGTTGGCCTGCCATTTAAAGATGACGTTTACTCTCTCGGAGATTCTTATGAAACCTCTCGACGACGATTCATGTGCTTGGAGAGGAAACTTCAAGCCTCGCCTACATTAAGGTTAGCATATGACGACGTCATAAACGAATACTTAGCTAAAAATTATATATCCCCCGCACCGCCGTATGACTCTCATGAACCCGCTCCAATATATGTCATACCGCATCATGGAGTCTTACGCGAAGATAAGAAGTCAACGCGTCTGCGCATCGTCCTGGACGCTAGCAGTAAGACTAGCACTGGGCGATCATTAAATGATATTCTGCATTCAGGACCAAATTTGCAAGGCGACTTGTTCAATATAATTTTAACTTTCCGCTTACATCCAATCGCTATGACAGCCGACTGTCGCCAACAATTTCTGCAAATAGTTGTTCGCGATTCTGATCGTCGTTACCAATGCTTCCTATACCGCTTCCGTCCACAAGACCCACTTGTGTTATACCACTTCAATCGCGTGTCCTTCGGTTTAACTCCGAGTCCATACCATGCATTGCGCACGGTAAGACAGCTCATTGATGACGACGGCGCAAAGTATCCACTTGCGAGTCGTATCGCATTTACTTCGCTATATATGGACGACATCGCGTTCTCTATGCCCAGTGAATCCGAGGCCAGTGAGACCTCTCGGCAGCTGATAGACTTATTCAAGGGTGCCCAATGGGACCTGATAAAATGGCATAGCAACCGTCGATCTGTTTTAGATGACCTCCCTACTTCCCATAAAATTACAGGAGAAGTAGAGTTCGATAAATCAATGCCACATAAAATACTAGGCTTGCATTGGTCTACCGATAGTGACGCCTTTTATTTTAAGATATCTGTTCCCGCTGATGTGACGTGCACTAAGCGCGCCATATTATCTACTGTCGCTCGCCTGTGGGACATAATGGGTTTCGTTGCTCCCACAGTCGCGTACGCCAAATTGTTAATAAAGCGGCTTTGGCAACTTAATTTAGATTGGGACGACATACCACCACCGCCAATTATTAAGATGTGGAGGCAATTCTGTGCTGAATTACCAGCTCTTAATGATTTACGTATCCCGCGACATGTTGGTGTATCCAAAAACTGTACTGCGTCACTCCTGGGGTTTTCCGACGCCAGCGAGCACGCATACGGTGCCGTAGTCTACATACATGTAAAGAGTGTCAATGGTAACACCGTCCAGTTGATTTGTGCAAAGACTAAAGTCACACCGACGAAACCACTATCTATTGCACGCCTTGAGCTTTGTGGAGCGGTTTTACTCTCAAAATTGCTTCGCAGAGTACTCGACAATTATTCTCTTGACCTTGCAATATCAGTCTATGCCTTTGTAGATTCAAAAGTAGCTCTGTACTGGATAAAGAGTTCGCCACACAAGTGGCAGACCTTTGTTGCAAACCGCGTTGTTCAGATTACCGACAATATTCGCGCTGATAACTTTTATCATGTCGCAGGTACTGAGAATCCCGCTGACATACTTTCACGTGGCGTTACGCCAAATAAATTAGTTTCAAACCCCCTGTGGCTCCATGGGCCTCAGTGGACTTCGTTAGATCCATCTCAATGGCCTCTTCGTACTTTAGACAATGAGGTTATTGCAAATATTCCTGAGAAGAAGATTTTGTCGCACACTGTGTGCACATCCGTCTGTAATTCTGCGATTTATGAGCTCGCTCTCCGCATCTCTTCTTGGAGTAAACTTCTACGTATAATTGCGTACGTGTGTAAGTTTGCTAAATTATTGCCCCGCCGCAACACTACTGTAGTGACTGCTGATGATCACAGTTTCTCTGAGGTTATAATCCTCCGCGCCCTGCAAAAACAGCATTTTGCAGTGGAATATTTAAATATTGAAGGTAACAAACCTTGCTCGCCCGCTTTCAATCGTTTAAGGCCTTTTATTGAGAACGGTTTAATCCGCATTGGTGGTCGTCTTTCGAACTCCGCATTAGATTACACGCAAAAACATCCAATTATACTCCCGCGCAGTGATCATGTAGTGAACATGATCATTGACTATTATCATATTAAAAATTTACACGCTGGGCCTGAATTGTTATTGTCATTGCTCCGTCAAAAATTTTGGATACTTTCCGCACGCCGCACTGTGAGAAGCAGAGTCTACAAATGCAATATATGTTTCCGGCTTAGACCCCGTCCAACTTACCCTTTGATGGCTGATCTTCCCCATAGTCGTGTAAGACAAGCTATTAAGGCATTTACACACACGGACTGCGATTATGCTTGTCCTATCGCATACACTCCTGTACGTCGTCGTGGTGTACGCAGCGAGAAGGCGTACTTATGTGTTTTCACATGCCTCACGACTCGAGCTGTACATATAGAAATCGCTACAGATCTTAGTAGTTCTAGTTTCCTCGCTGCGCTTAAACGTTTCCTCTCTAGACGAGGGCCGATTCAGTTTTTATATTCGGATAATGGAACGAATTTTAAAGGTGCCGCTTCGTATCTTCGCGATCTCTATAAATTTCTAAACGTTGAATACCGCCCAAAGCTTGAGCAAGAGTGTGCTGAGAATCGTATAACATGGAAGTTCATCTGTCCCAACTCTCCTCATTTTGGAGGCGCCTGGGAGAGTATGATCAAAGTCGTAAAAACGCATCTGTTCCGAGTTATCGGACATCAGTTACTTTCATACGAAGAGCTTAATACTGTTCTTGCGCAAATTGAGTGCTTGCTAAACTCGCGGCCCTTTACAGTATTAAGTTCTGATCCTGCAGAGCCTTCAGCTCTTACTCCGAGTCATTTTTTGAATACCGCACCTTTATTGTCATTACCCGCACCCAAAGTCAAATCTGACTCTACCAGTCTGTTACACAGGCATTCTTTACTGGATAAATTAGTTCAGTCGTTTTGGGACCGGTGGAGGACGGAATACCTTCACGGATTACAAGTTCGTCAGAAGTGGAACACCCCGTCTACGGCTATCGTACCAGGCATGGTTGTAATTATGATAAATGATAATGAACCGCCCCTTGCTTGGCCATTAGCGATTGTCGAGTCTGTTCATCCTTCGAAGGATGGCGTAGTTCGAGTAGTGACCGTGAGAACTACTAAGGGAACATATCTCCGTCCTGTTGCTCGTATTTGCCCTCTCCCAAGACAATAAATCACGATTATTTGATTATAATTATTTATCTAAATTAGGAATTAAGTTTATATTTATATATATTAAAAAAGTATTAAACCGCAATATTATATTTATGTATACATTTTCTCGCTTACCAAGTAAGGTTAGTAGATGAGACATGCGCATTGAGCGCATCCTCTCACTTTATATACCGCTTATTTATTTGTTTTCCTTTTACTTTTATATTACGGTTGCCTTTTAAAGGTGACCCTTTAAGGGCGGGAGGAAATGGTAACGCCAGTTAACAATCTACTTTATCAACATTACATTACATATCGCATTGAGTTCGTCCTAAGTTATATCTACTTTATCAACATGACTAGTGCATATTTTTTGTTTCCTTCCTTCCTTCCCTTTCCCACCGCACGCGCTGCCGCCGAGGTGAAAAAGAGGATCTCGGCGCGCGTCATTATACTAAGTGATATTACGCCATCCGCAACGCACGGCCACCCGTCGCGTCTTATGTACATTAACCGCAAACCGCGCAGGACGAACATTGAGTTCTCCTGTTTATGTTTAATATTCACCGCATCAGACATTGTGTCTTTGTAACTCATAAAAGTGTGAGACGCCCCCGTAAGGGCAAAGGTGGAGAGTGTGGGACTTCACGAGACTGTTCCGAGAGTGCGTGTGCGCCGAACCACGTGGCGAGCTAGCTGTATAGCAGACACTCCAGGAGGAAGGCGCGGAGCCCTCATCAGGTCAGTGCGTGCTATCCCACCTATTTATTTTCCCCTTTGCCGTATGCACCAAAATTACAGTCCACTAAATCTTTATCGAAGATACCTTAAGTTGCTGGCGTCTCCAGTAGTGTTCGCGTAAATATGACAAATTATTATGTAAAATATAACATCTCAAAAATAACATAGGTTTTTAAGAATACATTTAATTTATAAATTTATGTTTTAATAAGTACATTCTTATAAAATGACTAAATTGTCATAGATATAAAAAAACTCGGGAAAAACTTATTACATTTTCCAGATAGGGATTTTACAGCTGCACATTTCTCACGAAATCAATTTACCGTTGACATTTGAATACAAAATGGTCCGATATTCACTTAATTACTTTTCACTGAAATGGATATGAATGATAATTTATTGAAATTAAGTAAAATGTAAATTATACATATACGTAAGAATTTATTACATAATAATGTCATTCAGACAAAGTTTAGGTTACGGCAGCCAGTCTTAACAGAGACTGGTCACCTGCGCAGAACAGGATTTTGGTGCCCAAATGTATGCGTAAACACAGATGCATCATCTATTCTCTTACTCTCATAGTTCGAGGAACGGTAACTCGATACGACTGGAGAGAGTTTACTTTCAACCTCACTCGTCATTTAATTATAAGATTAGTATTCCATCTCATTTAACTGGATTCACCAATAATAAGGCCATCTTTTTTTGCTAACAAGGCGGCACCACTTAAAAATTTTACAGTTATTTGACAGTTATTTCATAGCAGTGAAGTTAACTTGTACGAAAAGTGTGAAGCTTAATGTTTCTTTTTGCGCTATTAGTTATATTATTAAGATTTAAAATAAGTAATACAAACCACAGATAGTAATAAAACTAAAAGTTAAAAAAGAGTTAAAAATATTTAATCAATCAAAGAGAAATCCACTGATGCATTTTTTGGGTAATAAAATAATACTCTGGAAACTGATAAACTTTTATATAATACTTCTTAATTAAATGAGCGCCAAGTAAGTGTTATTTTAAAAAGTGCAAACATGCCTACATTTTTAAACACGGCAGCAATACGCTGCTATAATACGATGGTATTCTTTGAGTGCGTGGGTCTTGTCTAGTTGGGCTGATTCATTCATGTTGCATACGTAATAATGCTAGATCTACTACATTTAAATAGGCTTAATATTCAAATTTGTCTACCATATAGAAGCGGAGTAAGAATATTCACTATTCCATATTATCGTCAGAAACTTAAAACTTTTTGAACAATTCCATTCTTTTTTGTTAGAGTGATAAAATACCCGTGAGCCAAACACGTTTTAGTGTAAGGATTAATTAAACTGACATAGTAATCGATCATTTTACAGTACAGTGCCGGTTATAATTAACCAATCGTCACATCTCAAAATTTCTTGCTTGCAAAAATTTCTACTACTAAATAGCAGGGCGTGCAAGGCTGTCTTTTGGCGCAAAAGGTGTAGAGAAACAGGATAATTACAGATTGTGAGGCATTCCATCTTATTTCTCGGTAGTGACAACATATTTAAAGCTTTTTTTGTAGGTATTCACAAACTGCAGTTTGTATCTACTTACCATCGGGCGGACTGTTAGTTCGTATGTCATTTAAATTGTATATAAAAATAACGTCACAGGTACGCCGTCACTTGAGACTACTTTCTGTGTGGCGGGATTCCTTTCCTGCTTACCATCTCGGTTGGTACCATAATCTAATATATACAGCAATGAGTGCACTAAAGCACTAAGGTGAACAAAACAGCAACAAATAAAACGTTAAATTTGTTTTATTTTCTATGTGATGGAAAGTAAATTTTCATTTAAAATTAACTACAGAACTTATTGTGTTTATTTAATCTCTACGAAATCTGTAATAAAATAACATTGATACACACTATAAGATGATAACATTTTTTAAAAATATTTAGGTAAGATATACAAAGGCGAGCTTTAATCTAATAAGAGTTTATTCAAGCAAAACCTTTGGTAGAGAGAAATAGTGTCTTAGGTAAAACAAATAGGTTGCCGTGTGCGTACTTATTAGTAAACAAAATCATTGCGGACTAGAAGTTGGCTATAAGTTATATATTTAACAATTAATATATTTATGTATGAATGTAGGTATATTTTATTTTTCTATTTCCATTAACAATATATACATATATCGCTTTATATGCATATTTATATCGCCATTTAATACTCTCATAATATATACATACATCGCTTTTTACATAATTTTAAATAATATACAGTATTTTATATGAGGCTCTAAGCACCGCTACCCGTGCGGCTAAAGAATAGGATTGAAAATGGCGTCACCTCTATTTATCTTTTGCTCGCAGACTGCCGCTATCTATACTCACACGCGCTGTTAAACACTGCAAAAAAAGCGCTGTGCTATGGATTTTCCGTACGTTCTATAACTTCAGTTCAACTTATCCTTGGAATCAATGATACCGAAATGCTATAAACTACAAAAATAAATTCAGTTCGGTTTCGCTAAAAACAAAATCAAATAAAGTCTCTACTTTTATTCATAATCATTGTTGATTTCGTTTGTTTGTATTTTGATATAAAATATTTACGCGCAATTGAGACACAAGTAATCATTTTTAAAAGGTATATTTCGTTAATTGTTTATGTTTACGCGGTTAGGGTTCGTGACAATAAAAACAGCCGATAGAATTACCGAAATCTAAACTTTAATAATCGACAGCAATTAAAACTTAAAACACAATAATAATTAATCACACGTAACACTTTAGTTTACTTTATTTCGCTCCGAATTTTTCGTTTGAGTCGCCAATTCAATTCTGCCCCGGTCGGGGATCTCAACAAATTTGCATAGGCCATTTCCACCCAAACATCCAGAAAATTCCAATAAATACCGGCTCCCGACCGACCAGGTGCAGGAAGTTCGAGTGTGGAGCTTTCTAGAAAGCTTAGTTCTTCCATTCGATACTAGATCGCGCTAGAGGGAGAGTTCTAGAAAGATCTTGACGCTCCTATTTCTGCTGCTTGATACCAGATGGCGCTAATAATCAGCAGACACATAGCAGGCGCTAATTGTAGCGCGCAACATCGCCCCCTCTTAAGAAATGCTCGCCCCGAGCATTATCGACCCCATAGTAACGCGCCAGGCGATCCACATGGACGATCTTAGGACTACCTCTTAAACCTTTTGGTAACGGCTCCGCAACTTTAAGGGCTGTCCTCTCCCATGGTGCACCAACATTGTATAATTTCAATGCACCTCTACTGCGAGTCTGAGGTCCCTTCACATCCAAACAAATTGTACATTTGCGACACCAATCCTCGAAATCGTCACGATAATGGACCCAGTAAAACCGTTCTCGGATCTTCAGTAGAGTTCGTTTAACTCCAAGATGGACTCCTGAAAAACCATTATGGTGCAGCTGTAGAACATCCGGCACTTTAGCTTTAGGGACAACCATTTGCAAACGGCAGCTGTCTCCTCGACCATTTTCCCATTGTAACGCTTCCCCCCTCTCATAATAATATATATATATATATATATATATATATATATATATATATATATATATATATATTAAATATATTATATATATAATTAACTTACCCCTTTTCAATAACAGTGTAATGTGACCAGAATAAATAAAATATGTTTTGATCTTTCTAAACGATCTTTCAAAAGGTATAATAATAGGCCGTTTGTAAAATTTTGGTGTGATCGTCTTGGTTAGGACCCTTATTTACGTTGTGTTTGTTTAGTAACTTAGTTCTTTTAGGTGTCTTTTGGAAGAATGAATATTCACTAGAGTAATTGAAAGCTGTTGGTAGTACCAGCTAAGTGAACCCCGTTCACGAAGACAGGGCTCGAGAAAGGTTAAAAACGTAAAACGTCCCTATTCCACTTGTATCAGGTTTACATTATAAATTTATGTATTAATTATCCCTTCCCGCTTGGAAAAGGCTCACAATATATACAAAATACCACACCACACACGCCGTGCGCGGTGATCGCCAACCATTTTGATGCACTCCCCCCGAAGGGAACGCTAATTCGGGGACTGGACCGTAGTCCACAGCATAATAACTGGCGAACCAGTAAAAGAGACTTGGCCCCTTGTTAGTGCGTAAGCACAAACATTGACCGAAGTCGCGCACGTCAATGCGTGTAAACGCCGTAAACGTGTAAACAGTGCCCACAACAACACTAGCTAGCACACAACACTGGCCGTAAACCCTCCGTGAGCGCCACCACCTGCCAGACTGCCGCTCCTGCAGACGTGATGTAAGTGTATGGCATCACCACCGATTGCATGATCAGTACGGCTACTAGCCGCAGAGCGTGTCAGGAGTCTACCGCTCACCTCAAGGGAATGGGGCCGCAGCCTTGAGAGTCTACTCAGATCCTCCCGCCAGCTACCACTCGCATGAGGTCAACACATTGCTCCACCAACCAATACAACGGCAGATATAGATACAGATAAGCACAGCTTAAACAAGCTCCGAAGCATCATCTTAAAATACACTCGTAATTTAGATTTGACCTTTCCATTTCTATTAACAATTTTTGAAGATTAAATTTAACCAAATTAATTCCGATACATCCGTCGGCTTCTTTAATACGATCCGCACAGAAAGTATTCTCATAAGCCATTAAAAACCTTTTTTTAAAGTTTCTTTTTAAATAATACTTAAGGCTTCTTAAGAGGGCATATGCGTTTCGCGTCGAAAACTACATATTTTATGGTTTTTCCAAAGGCGATATCGTAACGACGAGGAGATTTTTGCTGAAAATTAGGGCTTTAGAAAGATGAAGTCTTTATTTAGTACATAGCAATGCAAAATCATAGTTTTTAATGACGGTTTTTTAGGGCGAAGACAATCCCTTCACAGTGTTTTATGAAAATATGCAACAGAGTTATCTTTCAGGTTGAATACAACCATTATTATAAGCTAAAATACTTTATTTTAAGCGTTATTATAATGAAATATATAGTCTTTTAGTGTATAGCAAAACCTAAATTACGAAAATATTTCGATTTAATATTATAAAATAATATTATAAAATCACCAAAACTGTCTACTTCAATGTAATTTTTTCCATGCTTTTGCTTATAAACATATCTATTTTAATTATTTTATCAAAATACATGTAATGTTAAATATCCAAAATAATTTTTAGCTCGTTTTATTTTGTCAATTATTTTATATAATTATTTTAAAAATACTATAAAACATCATGTGCATACGCCGTTTGAGTCAGTACCACAGATTACTGACTATATACTAGGTACGCTCCGGTTAATCCCAACGACAGGACGTATTACTTTTTCTCACCGACACCGCGCGATCGCGTTGATACACCGATAGGGCTATACTACACCATACTATAACTAGATACCTATAGCACCATCGAGCATTTTAAACGATTCAGACTTTTATAAGCGATATTTTTGGTAGTAAGTAATTTTGAAATATGTTTATGATTGTAATATTTAAATATTAAATTATGTATGGTGGCAAATTTTCATTTCATACATATTCTTTTAGAAATGAGTAATGAACGTAAGCAATTCGGATCAAGTAAAAATACAAAATCGTTGGCTTTCGCCTTTGGCTCCGTGGCGGAGTGACTTGGTAATGAGTTGTAGCGCTGAGCGCCGCAGGTTCGAATCCCACATGGAACAAAAATTTGTATTACCTACAAATAATTGTTCCAGGTCTGGATGTTTGTCCCTGTGAAATTAATGTATTTAAACTGCCTCAACGATGTACTTAGGAAAAATTCCTAGTGTGGAGATAACGTTATGATTAAACAAAGACATGCCATCAAAAACATAACTTGTAAAATAACCAAGTCTCGCAATGATGATACGGCCGTGCCGCTGTTTTGGTCGACATGGCGGGGGTACTACCGTGCCACCAGATATAAAACATATGAGCCGTGCTTGAGTTGAGTAGCTCAAGGGCGTAGTGCTCGCCGTAAACGCGAACAATCCGGGCTCGATCCCCATTAGTGTTGCCAGGTGTCCCGATCTGCGCGGGACGTCCCGATTTTCAAGGGTCTAGTGACACGTCCCGATTCACCCTTGATCGGGACGCCAAATGTCCCGATTTTCACTAACCTTCTTATTCTATACTTTAATCCATAATTTTGACATCAAAAATGATTACATCTGTTAGCTACTACCACATTAAAATATTTTTACTCCGACATTGTCTCACCAGTCGAAAAAAAAAACCACAAAAGTTTTAAACAGAATTATATTAAAATGATTGAGCCTAAATGAAAAAAATTCAGTTTTTACGATGTTTGTATGAAAACTTATTCGTTTATGAGATCAGACCCGAATAATAATTAAAAAGCACAAAAATAAAGTAAAGTTACAGTCACAATTTCTCACATTACTCGCATACTGTGATATTTACAGTTAGCGTTGACCATCTGAGCTACCACGGCTCTCAATAAAGTACAAAAGGCTACAAAGAAACCTATATTTTGTAGTCATTCTAGTTGTCCAGATATGAAAACCAAATCTCCGATTATTATTACCTTCCGTCCCGAAATTTTACTTGCTAGACCTGGCAACACTAATCCCCGCCGACACTAAATGAAATTGTTAGTTTGATGAATTATGTTTAGGTACATTATGAAGCAGAATAAAAGTTTATCAAATGATATATATTTTATACAGTACATATTTTTCAATTAGGACATATACATATTATAATATACTCAATAGGGTGAAAATGTAAAGCCGACTTCAATTTACTAAAAGAATAAAACAATTTCCACATATTAGCCTCCGATTTCTATACACTATATACTAGTACTATAGTAAGCCATTATATGGAAATTATTTTTTTATTATTTTAGTTCCAATAGTCTCAAAGACAGATATTATATAATCAAAGATCAAAGTGATTCGTAGTCGTCGTTAGGCAACTATTATAGCCTCACGCTCGCCCTGACACGCACACAGAGATAACAAAGCGACGAAAGATAGCAAAGTTCCAAAACGATCGCGTAGATTTCGACTTGGACATATTTGAATATGCGCTCTTAATGCTTCTTAAAGAGCCCTTGTTATTTAATATGCTCTGTGTAAAAACCTAACTGGAAAATTTTTCCTTCTTTCAATTTACTAAAATAATTTCCATTTAATCCGTACACGGAGAATGTTTTGCGGCATATGCGAAATCCCACATGGTAGAGCCATGCTGCAGCTATATTATGATTGTGGCAGAATGGATTGACTCGACCGGGAAATGACCACGCTCTCACAGAATGCCAACATAAAGTATCAGGTTAATACTGCTGTGTTTCGTATATTGAGTATAGAGTTACAGGTATGAAAAATTCAAAATAATCTCATAAATTGATAGCTGTAAACCTACACAGCACATATTCGATCTCGGGAACAATTTGGCAAGCGTTTCAAGATGGCCCCGCATAAAATCAGACATATCCGCTAGGTTCGTTGATACAACCGTCACAGCTCACAGGATGTGCTCCAAGCTATTGTGAGATTTCTCAAGAAGGGTTTATTTTGCGAATAATATAAAAGGCGTTATATTTTTTCTTTTTATAAAATATGCTTCTTATGAAACTCGCAAAATCCTTATTAAAATTTAAGAGATTGCTATTCTCGCCTGTGTTGTGATTATAAAAACGTACTAATTATTATTTGCTAATTTTAGTATGTGTCTAGTATAGCCAAAATTTCCATATTTCCATAAAATATCCATAAGTGCATATTTTTTTTAAAGCGACGTAATAGTAACAAAACTAATAAATATATATTAATCGAAGTTTAAGGATTCATTAAAACTATACTTTAAGTGGCTAACTTTGGCTTTGAGATAGGCTTTTAGCACAGGCATTGAATACAGGCTCGCTACTCGACCACGAAACTATGGGTTTATGGAGAGGATCATAACCAGAGTAACATTTTGAACGAACCATGTCTCTAGTACTAGACAAATCACAATTTGTGGTACGATGGGTTGCGTTCTGGACAACTCAGCTCTTATGAAGTCGACGACGTCAAACGACGATAAGCAAGTTTTGTGTTCTTTGTGCCTTCATCTTTTACTTAAAACTCCTTCTTGTTCCTATATCCTCTCAGAATTAGGACGAGGCCTCAACACGCTGTGGTACGCATTAAGGTTTTACTTATAAATACGATGGAATTTAAAATTTACTTATTTTTATGTTTATTAATACAAAATCAATATCAAATGTTTTAATTAATTTTTATTAATTATTAAGCAAAATAAACGAAGCAATATGTAGAAAGTCATCAGGTAAACATAGATAAGCACACTCATCTTCAATTTCGATTAGTAAAATTTAAATTTAGTGCCGGAGCTAGAATATTCATACAAAATAAAGGTTAGGGATAGCCCACTACAGTCCTGGTTTAGTTCTTGAAAGTTTTATGGAAAAAAGGAGGTTGCTGTTTTAGGTATCAATCTATCAATAATCCCTACCATCCACTTTACATCGGATGAGTTGCGGGATGAGTTTACCACCCTCAAAAACATCGTAAATAAACGTAATATCAAATAATACGGTAAAATATTCATTTACTACCCTCAAAGACATCTTAAATAAACGTAATATCAAATAATACGGTAAAGTATTCGCCTAACAATTTACTATTACCAATACAAACAAAGCAAAAGCAGTAACACCTGTTTATTTTATCACGTAACAGGAACACAGAGTTCAAAGGTTCCCACAATCTCCGCGGGATATCGACCACCTAATACAATACTAAGTTTCTAACTTAAATTATATCCCACCTCCCCTTCTCAACATTTCTACTACGGAAGTTACATTGTACGAGTAACTTTGTATGTGTGATCCTGTAATAAAATGTAATATTACGTCTCTCACACATATGTATCTTCATATGTATCTTCAGCGTCGTCGCCTCCGGTGATTTGAGGCTTGCTCTTTGACGCCACAATCAGGCTTCGGAGACCAAAACGATTGCTGCCATGATGCGTTTTATACATAAAAATTCTAGTGAATAGTGTGCTCGGTGAACACCATGTATCTTAATCATTGTGACGCTTCTGTGAAACGCTCGACCGCAGGGGATGTGGATCTCTGATATAGTCTTGTATCATGATATATGTCTAGTAGAAGCCAGGGCAGGTTTCACATATAAGAGATGCTATATCTTCATCTATTGAAGTAAAAAGCCGACGGATGTATCGGATTTAATTTGGTTTCATATAATCGTGAAAAATTGTTGAAAAATTGATGGAAAGCGCAATTCTAAATTACTAGTGTATTTTATGATGATGATGATGTAGGTATAACACCTAATAGACATGTATATTAAGAACGTGTCATATGAACAGAGTATTAGAAAGTACCTTGACCCTTTTGATGAGCTAGTCACTTAACATCAGGTGAGCCGCATGCTCGTTTGCCCCCTCTTCTATAACCTGTACGCCAAGCGAGCGCGCGCCATGTTACACTCCCGTTCACTCGGGACCTTTTTGGCGGGAAAATTTCTAGGTTAGGAAATTTTTTGCAATATTGCAAATTTTGCTATATTTTCACTTTGAGACAATATTTATGGATAAAACTTACAGGAAGTCTTGTTGAATGTATAAACTATCGAATAAAATTATTTTTGGTTGCTAGAAATTGTAATAAAGTATATAAATTACACTGTATAGCATAATAGTAGTATAAACTTCAATTTTAGTGACAAAATTACTACTAATTTGAATTCTACACCTTTGTTTTTGTAGAAATTTATATGAAATTGTTTGGAAATATGTATATTTTATGTTTTATGTGTTTCCATTCGTTACTCATACCAAAATATTAAAATATTAAAAAATTAAAAAAAAAAAATAAAATAATATTTTATCTGTGACATTTCGAACAATATTTCTAAAATATGTTCGTGTGAATTTGAAATAAATACAACGTCATGTTATTTCAAAATATGTAGGAAAACTATTTTTACTTACATTTTACACTAAAAATAAATGAGAATTTGAAAAATAACACATTTATAACCCGCCCGCCAAAACAGGCCTTTCGGAATTTGAAGTACTTTTGGCAATTTACTTTTCACTTTTTATACCACAAATTACATATCTACGTGTTGACTATATTACAAGGAATATAAAAAAGTATAATACTTTCGTTTTTAGTCCAGACACAAATATAAAATTCTATAAAAAAGACGGACGGACCTTCATCAAAGTGACACGTGGAACGCCGGAAGTTCAGAGTGATTTCTTTTTTTTTTTTTCTAAGAAACATTGCCAGGTTATGGTTTAAAATAAAAGAACATATCTTTGTCTTTGATACTAATATCTATTGCATAGTGTCTTTGGTTTTGTTTAAAACGAAAAAATAGTTTTTTCATAGGTAGACATGTTTACATAATTCTGATCTAATTCGATCACTACTTGGCGGGCGTAAGGTTGGTATTGCGCGATCGAAAGTGAGCATGGCTTGGCGTACAGGATAAAAAAAAAAAAAAAAAAAAAGCTAGCTGTATTCATTTGCGCAGTTAGATATAGGTATAGTTTGCGAATGCGTGTCTTGTGTTCTGGCCCTTCTAGTCTGTTTAGGAAGAAGGGAAGAACTCACTTCACTAAGGAATCTATCGCACCAACAAACTTTCAGCATTGCCCTCCCATAGCTTGCTGAACGAAATTATGTTTTATCTTACGGCCAGTACTGAGATATCAAATCTATACATGACTGGCAATATGTACTCATTATAGAAATTCATTAATTAGTTTTGAGGAATACGTGACGAGATGATATTACATTGTATATAGTATCACAATCTCAAGAACACTGGCCAGCCGAGTTGATTCCGTCGATTACCCTCTGAATTGAACTTAATCTATTAGGCGAAAATTTATCCTAGGTTCTCTCTTCTCATCAACAAACTTTGTGATTCTGACAACTAGTTTGTGACATGGACATTAGACATGAAATTTATCTAGTCCATTTTTAATATATAATCTATCAAATTTTTGGTCATTCAGAAATTACACATTCTCCAGAAATTTATTTATAACGACTTTGCAGGAGAGTGATGTACTCACCATCCATTTTACGCGATGACGATGCCGTGGGTACGGAAAGTTTAAAATAAATGTAAATATTTATGACACCCATGACCAAACATAAGCTATCTAAATGGTGGTGAGATACCTACAGCATACGAAACTTAATGTGTTCCTGAATATTATTTTGTTAGATACGTAGATGATTATATTAACTTGATGAGTCAAGTCTTTATAAAAATCTCGATTGAAACTATGACGACAATTGGTGATAATTAAATTGAAGAAAAAGAACCCTTTATTTATGTGGAAATATTTTTTATTCTCCAGAGATCTTTTTGAATCTAAAAAGCGTAAATAAATTTATATTTTACATTAAGTATGGTTCTAAATTTTAACAAGCCTAGCCTTCGCACCAAATTAGTCTCCTTTTATGTTTTATAACCAACGTCAACATCAAAATAATTGCCATGCTAGAAAATTCTTAGCTCTAATTAATTTAAAATTAAATTTTATAATATTTAACATCTCGTGGTAGGTAAACGTGAACGCTGAAAATCCTCACATGTAGCCCTAAAATTAAATAAGCATTCATTGTAAAATTAGGCATATTAACATGAAGTAATGATTTGTGGATGTACTCGTAGTTTTGGGCTTTGAGAAATATGCAATAAATAATGGAATTACATGCGTTGTCGATATTCCATACATTAGAATCAAATGGTTTGCTTCGTCTTTGGTAATGCGTTCATCACTTACTTCAAAGACTGTCCCATACATTTGATATAAAGAACTTTTATTGATTATATAAAATACGCATTAAATCTTCCACTTGCTCCTTATCAACCCATTGATTTCCACTTCTGAGCTTTGAAATTTTGTGGAGTAGGATCCGCTATAATCGAGTCGCACTACTTGCTATAATTGTCGTTGCTTTCTATTGTGATATGTATTTTATAATTTGCGGACATATAACATTCATCTTAGTTACATTCAGACATCAATTCATTCGGGTGATTTTGTTTTTATTACTTAAATGTAAGTTGTTTATAACAGTTAGAAACCAGTAACAATAGCATTGCGATTTTTAGAATAAAATAAAATAGAATAATTTTTATTAATCATATATTATTACATGTGATACATATTAAAAGTCATATATGTTTACACCTCTGGTTTTGAAAAATCCTCTGCGCGGTCTATATGAAAACTCGGTAATAAGCTCAGTGGGACTCTTTTTTTAAATAATAACTTATTAATAATAACTTATTAATTTATTAGCTACTATTTAACATCAACATTTGATGTTAAATAGTAGCTAATAAATTATTCACGTGAATTGCATAGTCATTTTAACAAATCAGATGCTCCTATTTTTATTTTAATATTGAACTACATAAATAGTAAAAAAGTGTAATAAAAATAAATACTAAAAACTTAAATAATCATACAGTTATATTATTAAATTTAAGCGACCTATCTAAAATTCGTTGTATTTAAGAAACCCATGACCATTTTGAACGCAACTGTAGAGTACCAAAAGTCTCGTAAGCACAGCATTTTTAATAAGTTTTCCATCAAGTTCTACCACCGATTTGTCACTAAATTTTGACATATTTCATAGCAAAAGACAAATTTTCTTTCGTCACTAATGATAATTTTAACTAATTCTACACTAAATTTAAATTAAGAATATCGTCGAGAAGGATTCCTGCCTGTAGAATATTTGTTTGAGTCGTTGGTTCGTTGGAACGCGACCGTTCATCTGCATATCAAGTGGTCCCGGGTTCGAATCCATGGTCAGGTATATAATTTACGATATATAAGTTATATTATAAAAGGTAAATAAGTTAGTGGGTTTTTCTGACAACGTTTTTTTCATAGAACAAGAGTGACAAACGAGCTGGACTGTGTCAGCCGATGACAAGTGGATGCTGTGGCCCATAGTCATCTACATTCATCCTTGATTAAGGATCCAAACGCAGATGTGTTGTCACCCTTGAGGACCAAGATGGAATGCGTCGTTTCCAGTAATAAAGGGTGTCCGGGTCTCTATCTTGGATCGTGCTTTTACCATAATATAGCTGCTGCTAGAGCCACGCTGCCGCTATATTGTAGTTGTACCAAGAATGAATTGGCTTGAAATAGCAGCATAAATCTGCTGTGTTTCGTATGTGAGTGTAGAAAATTGGAGACCCTTTGTACTGGAAAAAGGCGTTCCATCTCAAGTCCTCATTGATGACATTGCATCTGTATTTTGATTTTTAATCGAGGATAAATGTTGATATCTATCGGCCAGAGCATCCACTTACGATCAGGTAGACTGTGTGCTGTCAGTCTTTTAACAGTGGTAGAGCCATGCGGCAGCTTTGCTGTTGCACGTATGGGCTGGCTCAAACTGGGGTGGTATCACGACCTCACAGAATACCGGCGTGAAGTAGAAACTCTGTTTCCGCGTTTCGTCTGGTGAGTGTAGGTGGCCGGTGGCCTGATCACCCCCCTTAAAATGGTAGCGTAATTAAGTAAAGATCTACCCCAGGAGGATACCAGCACCCCTGAAGAATCCGTCGATGAGCATCCACGACCTAGTTACTCCACTGCTGAGCGTGGATGCTCTAGCTACCCCGCGTATTTTGGGGTGGGGGGGGATTTCAAATCTACAACTGCTAGGGGCAAACGGAGCAACAAGACGAAGGCAACCCCTGCCACGCTATCCGTGAATTTCTGCAATATCAGGGGACTTCATTCTAACCTAAGCGCCATCCACTACCATCTCGAGATAACGAGGCTGGCTCTACTCTTTCTGACCGAGACGCAGGTGTCCTCTCCGGCTGATGCTTCGTATCTCTCCTACCCAGGGTACAAACTGGAACACTCCTTTGTACCTCGGGCTGGAGTTTGCGTGTACGTCAGAGAGGACATTTGTTCTAGACGCCTTGGCAGTTTTGAAGGTTCGGAGCTTCACTAAGCTGTCCATCCTTTGGCTACGCGAAGACAGCAACGACCATCCGCGAGTCCACGTGTGCCTCTATAGGTCCTATAGCGGTAATGCAGAAACAGACTGACTCTTCGACCACCTCCAAATGGATACAGATTCGTTGCTACAGCAGATCGCCTCCACAGAGATCGTGATCCTTGGCGATTTTAACGCCCACCACGGCGAATGGCTTGGTTCACGTTCAACCGATTATGCAGGGAGATCTGTTCATGATTTTGCCTTTGCATATGGTCAGACACAACTGGTTACTTCGTCTACGTGGGTTCCAGATGTGGAGAATAATACACCTTCCCTGTTGGACCTTCTGCTGACCTCTCATTCGAACGAATATCAGATTTCCATCGACGCCCCTTAAGGCTCCTTGGACCATTGTCTTGTCCGGAGTGTGGTGCCTTTCACGCTGAAATCGCGGCTGCATTCTGCAGGCTGCCGCCGAATTTGGTACTATAGTTCAGCTGATTGAGAGGATGCGGTCTACCCTTGGGGGCAGGTTTGCTTCTCGCCGGACGATCCCAACGTTGTTGCTGATTCTGTCGTTGATATGGTACTTCAGGGTATGGAACTTTTTTATTCCTTCCTCTGTGGTGCCCATCGGAGGCAAATCTCAGCCATAGTTTGGTCGCTCCCGTAAAAAAGCATCATGCTATAAGCAGGAGTGCTACCAATGCGGGGCTGACGCATCAACGTTCCGGTATGTAAATACCAGCACTCTAAAAAAGAAGTATGATTCCCCTTCCACGTCCTTCAAAAGAGTCATTGCCAAGGCAAAGACAGAGCACATAGGCATAATTGTTGATAAACTAGTTCACCTGCCTTCTGGAACTAGTGCATTCTGGTCTTTCCCCAAGGCTGTCCAGGGGAATTTCTGTCAGCCGTCTCTTCCATCTCTGATCAGGGAGGCGACTCACTGACCCATGCCACAAATGAGAAAGTCGTTCTGCTAGGCTTTTTCTTTGCATCCAACTCGACTCTTGATGACGGAGGGAGTACGCTGCCGACGATCCCGAGGTGTGAGTGCTCCACGCCAGAGGTGCGATTAACACAGCGTTCGGTTCGCAAAGCACTCTCCCTGGACGTCGCCAAGTCGAGTGGGCTTGACGGTATCCCCCCAATTGTGCTTAGGACGTGTGCTTCAGAGTTGGCACCGGTCTTAACGCATCTTTTCCGCTACTCCTACTCCCTAGGCGTAGTCACAAAATCATGGAAGACGGCTTTCGTCCACCGGATCCCTAAAAAAGACGATCGCTCAGACCCGTCAAACTACAGGGCCATCGCCATCTACTCCTTGTTCTCCAAAACAATGGAGTCCATTATAAACTGTCAACTATATGTACCTTGAGGATCACCGGCTGATTAGTTATCGCCAATACGGTTTTCGTCGTGGTCGATCAGCTGGACTCATAGATGGGCGGCGGCAGTAGAGTCTAATTGGGAGGCTATGGCCCGTTAGTTTGGACATTGCGAAGGCCTTCGATCGGATTTGGCACAAAGCACTTCTTTGGAAGCTCCCTTCCTATGGGCTTTCCGAGAAATTGTGCAATTGGATCATCAGCTTTCTTGCAGATCGTAGCATCAAGGTCGTTGTAGACGGTGCAAGCTTCGATTACAAGCCTATTAAAACTGGTGTTCCACATGGCGGCGTGCTATCACCAACGCTGTTTCTTCTGCATGTCAATGATGTGCTATAAACCGGCAACATTGACAGCACTAGTGATGCTCTGTACTACGACCGTGCCAATACTTCTCGGGAAAACATCTCCGAGTACCACGACCAACTTGTGTCTGAAGTCAAATTTTTGCTGAACAACGTCTCGGATTGGGGGCGACTAAATATAGTCCAGTTTAACCCTCAGAACACACAAGTTTGAGCGTTAACCGCCAAAAAGAACCCGTTTATCTTACCTCCTCAATTTAGTTCCAGTATCAGAATCCTCCGCGTCAACATATCGAGTGACGTGCAATTTCGTAGTCACTTGGAATAGAAGGCCAAATTGCCCTCTAAAAAGCTTGGCGTGCTCAGCAGCGCGGGACAGTATTTCAAGTCGGCACACCGCCTGCAACTTTACAAGGCACAGGTTCGGCCGCATATGGAATAACGTTCCCATCTCTGGGCTGGGGCTCTCCAGTGCCAACTCCTTCCACTTGACCGTATCCAGCGCAGAGCGGCTTGAATCGTCGACAACCGAGTGCTTTGCAATCGGCTCGTTTTACTGGCACTGCGAAAGAGATGTTGCATCTCTTTGCGTATTTTATCGCATCTATCACTTGGAGTGCTCTGAAATATTGTTCGGATTAATCCCAGCCGCCGAATTTCATGAACGTACTACGCAGCAAACCTCCCGATACCATCCACACCATCTGGATGCTTGGCGGTCCACCACTGTACGTTTTACAAGGAGTTTTCTTCCGCGCACGACCTCTCTGTGGAATAGTTTACCATCAGCGGTTTTTCGGACCGATACTCTTCACTCTACAGTCACTTAACACCAGGTGAACCATATGCTCCGTTTGCTCCCTGATCTATAAAAAAAAAGAAAAAAGTCGTCTTGTGCCGCCGGATTTCTCACCCTAACGGACTATGAAAGTGAGAGAATAGAGAGTTCATCTGTGATTGCGCAAAAACTAGCCCTACCACTGCCGCCGAAACAGAAATTTGGACAAGAGAGCTTTATTATTGTTACTCTATTTATAAATTACCTAAACAATCAGTTCAAGAGTGAAATGAATAGTTTTCGTCTTTCCTATTTAAAGTTTGTTCTGACCTATTTAAAGTTTGTTTACAAGCATTGTTATGGATGTAACAAGTTAAAACTTTCGTAACACATTTTCTAGGTAAAGGTTTGGTGTAGAACGAAATTCTTTCATTCGTTGTAGTACTTTACCTTGTTAGGTCTTGGGTAAAGTTATAAATTTCTTCCGATTTCGTTAATGCTTTTCCTTCCGAAGTTCGCGACGAAACAAACTTTGATATGTTTTGGTATTTATTATTATTGCTATTTTTTATATTGGAAAAATAAGTTTGTTATTTTTCTTATGCCACTTGTACAAGGTAGTGAGGATTCTTTAAAGTGAATCTTTTTTGTTAAATAAATTCATCAAATTCAGTTAAAAATGTATATATATATATATATATATATATATATATATATATATATATATATATATTTATAACCGATGCATCCTTGCCTACGCAGAGGTAGTTTAAAAACCTTGAATACCAGAATGTTTGAAAACCAGCGTAAAATAGTAGCTTAATGCTGCTGTGTTTCGTATGGTCGGTGTAGAGGACCGGAGACCCTTTTTACTGGAAACGAGACTTTCCATCTTAATCCTCACGGGAGAACGCATCTGCATTTTGATTCAAAGTTGAGGATATATGTGGCCACAGCAACCACTTACCATCAGCTGGATTGTGGGCTCGTTTGTCATCCTATCCTATAAAAAAATCAGCTGGGTGGTAGGCAACAAATTCTTCTAAGGTATTTTGTACTTGGGTATTGAATTGGGAAAAAATTACATTTATTGGGAAAAAATCCCGCCAAAAATTATTCAAATATGTAAAAAGTTTTAGTCTGTAGGCGGAAGATCTGGTGAGTGCGGCGGATGACGGAAAGCTTCCAACCCTAGCTCTCGTAACCTGGAAACTACCCGTTGTGTAGTACCAATATCGCGTCTTGTCGTCCAGAAGCAGCGGGGACGTGTGAATGATGAATTATACCAGCACTAGGTCACCAAACAGTGAACATCACTTTTCTTGGGGTAAGTTTACGCCCAGGGCATTGTTTAGATTCTGAATCGATTTTTGTGGTAAGTAACAATGCTGTTCAAAATTCCTTCGTCTCTGTACTTGTTTAGCAGTGCAAGGCACGCCTCGGCGCGTACTTCGCGCTAGTGATCATTGAGTTAGTGGGGTATGAATTTGTCAACTTTTTTACTATGCTAAAATGGTTTAGATGTTAACTTCGAAAGCTGGTGCTAATTCAACCGTAGATTGAGTATCATCAGCTTCCACAATCGCCTTAAATTCGTTATTGTGGACTAAAGTTTTCGGACGTCCGAGAGTTAAGTCAAAATTTCCAGAACGGAAGCGTGTAAACCACTAACAAGTGGTGCGTACGTGTGTAGTATTCGCTCCATAAACATCGTTGATGTAAATACGTAAATATAATATAATATAATATACAATAAATATAATATAATATAATATATAATATAATAAATATAATATACTAAATATAATACGCAACATCAACTTGTCGTTGATGTTGCGTACCACTTGTGAAGTGTTGAAATGTAAGCATCGTCGTGGCAGCACGACGATGCTTATATTCCATAATTACTCGATTTTTAAAGCATAAGTGATTACGAAAAAGATTTAAATGCAATTAAAACACAACACTTATTAATAAACGAATAATTACATGTTTTTTAAATAAAATAATTTTGTGACAAAAATTATTTATATTTAAAATGGCCAGTGCTTCAGAATGGCAATTTTATAGGCAAAAACGTAAAAACCTTTGATTTTCTTGTTGAAATGTTATAATTGTTAAGTAACCCCTTTACACAGTACATAAGAAGCGCTGCTCAAATACATGATGCACTTAGTGCATCGATTCTTTTATTGAAACTGTATAATAATATAGGTAAATGACGTCATCTACGTTTCTAGTAGCTAAATAATCATAAGTCCACTGCTGAACAAAGACATTTAGCTTGCTACAAATTCTTAGATGATAGGTAGTGCTACACAGTCTTGATTCACTAGCATCCATCCACTGCCTGCATGTTTTATCAGACCGTCGCTGCATCTAGCGGAGAAAGGGAGTACTCTAACTCTTCTGCTAATATCCATACCAATGCAATATGATTATAATATAAAGTTATAATCATTCTTAATTTTTGTCCATCGTGTGAGTTCTATGTCGATAATTTCTGCATAATAATATTTTAATAACAATATGAAAGTTTCCCCATATTGTTCTTTGGTACAGACTCATATGTCGAAAACGAACCATTTCGCAAATAACCGGTGTATAAATTTAGATGGGTTTCTGGAAAGACCAAAATACAACTCAATATTAAACTTTACGGAGCAAACAATACAAGTTTAAATGAAGCTTTACATTATCAAAATGTTAGTAATTGTGGGTTATTAAACCCTTACCAATGATAAGAAGTGAATTTATATTGGCCGATTAAAATTAAATAAACGGGGGTTTGTCGGCGTATAAAAATCCATCACCTAATTTAGTTCCATGGAAAAAACTATGTGTGACGGATTTTATCGCGTTTATTTTACTTATTTTTTTACTGCTGATATTTCGAGCGCTTTGCAGCTCCCATGTGCACGGGTGGAGAAAATTAAGACATTCAATATCATGACAGCATAGTTAATTTATAATATTATTAATAATATGGTGTCCTCCTTCCTTCAGTCCTTCGTGTTCCAGTTAATACCCCTGGTAGGAGAGATACGAAGCATCAGCCAGAACGGACACCTGCCTATCGGTCAGAAAGATTAGAGCCAGCCTCGCCGTCTGCAGATGGTAGTGGACGGCGTTTAAGTTAGAGTGGAGTCCCCTGATATTGCAGAAATTCTAGGAGAGCGTGGTAGGGGTCACCTTGGCCTTGTTGCTCAGCTTGCCTCGAGCAGCTGTTGTCTTGAGCCGAATTTCGGCCCCTCATGAATACGTGGGGCAGCCTAAGCACCCTCGCTTAGGAGTGAAGAAATTTGGTCGTGGATGCTCAGCGAGGGATTCTCCAGGGATGCTGGTACCCACCTGGGGTAGTTCTTTACTTTATTCCGCTGCCATGTTAAGGGGGGGGGGGATTGGGCCTCCATCATTGTGTTCACCATGAAACATTAATCAGAAAACTTCAATATTACGGTATAAGAAGTGATTCTCTTAAATATTCTATTTCATATTTAAGTAACAGAACGCAAAAAGTTGTCATTAAGTTTAAAATTCCCTATATATAATTTTCTATAAATAGGGTTGATAGTACAAATAGGTTTGCCTCAGGGCTCAATTCACGGCTCCTTTCTGTTTCTTGTATTAGTTACTTATCTTACATAGTAGGCGATAACCACGATATAATGATGACACTTCGTCAATTTTCAAATTAAAATGACAGTTACTAAATTACGACGAAGTAAATAATACTATAGCTAATTTTGTCAATTGCATTTAAATGGACCCAAAACTAAATGTATGAAATTCGAAACTTCGAATGTCAAACATGTTAATACTAATGTAATTTTAAATGGGGAGAAGCTGAGTCTTGTCTGTTTCAGTTTTTGTTTCAAATACAATGAATATGATTTAAGTTTACTTTTAAACTGCTTTGATTTACCGTGTAACTATTGTAATGCTAATGGCAAGTTATCAATAAAAGTAAGTATAAGGTGGAGGGGGGGGGTTAACTTTCTTGCTAAACTTATTTTTATTGCTTACTTAGTCCGAAAGAGAGAATCTAGGACAAATTGGTCCTAGGTTTTCTTTTCTCATCAACACTTTCAAACATAGTGTTCCCTGCTACTACTCTATGCTATAGCACAGTGTTAATTTGTACAGATCTTTAGCGATTCTGGCATAGTAATTATATCTAAGGTCCAAATCCAAGGTGTTATGTACTCGCCATTGTTGTTAATACCTTATTCTTTCTAAGGAACTTAAAAACGCCTTCTGATGCAGTGGTGAAGAGTTTCAAGAATTACATCTCATCTTATCTTACATCTCTCTAAATTTAGAGGTTTTGAACACTAGTTCTGTATTCGTTCAGCCATCGTGCCTCTATTCTACAATCACTTCTTTATACCTACAGTAACAACCTGGCACTGCTTTAGGAGTGAGCAGTACCTATGTAAGTTTGACTACATCAAAGACTTTCTCATAGTCCACACATGCAAGACCAACGTAGATTAAATTTTTCGGTTTTTTGTACAATGCACCAAATATTATGTATATAGTTTATGGTAATGAAGCCTAAAATATTAGCATAGGGTGTAAGATGTTAACTTTTTCTTCTTAGTGCTGAGCATAGCTTCAGCCAGTGTAGTAGTCTGTTGAAAGCGAAAACGGTGAGGTTGTAGTTGCGGTGAGCTTTTAACGACAGACTTTTGGCGGTAAGCCCACCCAAAAATTCTGAAATATTATAATTCATTATCCTGGATAAACCCTATAAATAAATAAATCAAAAATCGATGCATAAATAAGGGAAAGCGTATAGACAGGCTTGTTCTGCTATGCATATGTCATCGCGTGACGTCAGTCACAGACTGAACCATTTGTCTCTGTTATACTTGTATTACGAAAGTAGTGCAAGCAAAATGGACTCTTCATGCACATTTGAATACGCTGTATGTACGTTGACGCTTGCCTGCACTCGGCCAGCTAGGCGAACGTCGACGAGCAATGGCGAGGCTAGACAAATGGGCTGTTTATAAGTTTGAGCTCGCCTTCGCTCGGCCAACGCGTATAGCTGGCTTTAGACTTGGTTTTCGTTTTTCAAATTATTTGGGGGTACTTTTGGGGTAACCCCAAAAATAAAAATCGTCGTTCAAATCCGATCACAGTTGACGAAGATAACCTATATTAAACATACAGTCAAATTGAGAGTATTAATATCTCTATCTTTTCAAGTGGACTAATAAATAGTCTACTTGTCTATCTTGCCGCTTATTCTGACAACGTTTTCCGCAGTAGGGACTTGTTAAAGTGATGATCAATTTTGAATAAAAATATTTTGATCTGATGCAGAGTTTTTAAAACAAATCTATCCTTTATTAAGAATTAAAAGGCACAAACGTTTTCATCCTTAAGTATTAAGTTGAAACATCGTTATTGTATTAAATTTACTTGATTTCAGGAAGTTGATGGATGCAGATGGCTCAGGACTGTGATTTTCCTTGAGAGAGTGCTATGTTCAGCCGTAGACTTTTGAAAAGCTGTAATGATGATGATGATGATGAATTTACTTGATTTTGGTCCGCCGTAACCATCGTCAGGAATTAAAATCAAGTAAATTAAACGCGATAAAATCCGTAAAAGTAGTTTTTTTTTCAATGTGTAGTGTTCGCGTAAATATAAGAAATCATTAGAATTTATATTGTAATATTTATATTGTATTGTTATCAAGCAGATCAAAATTTTTGCTACTATTAAACAATATTATGATAGGACGTGTTATCATTGTGAGACACTACTGAAATCTTTGAACAGGTCGTTCACGGTTTAAGCATAATGGATATAATATCCTCGGCAAATAGAAAACAAGTCATTTATTAACTATTATTTTTCAATAGATTATGCTTGAAGTATTAACTATTGATAAATCAATGGTACATACTTATAAAAGTAGTCAATGCTTAAAACAAATGAATATATTCTTCAAATAAGATATTAAAGTTTTTGTGAAGACACGTTTTTTTTGTGTTGGTTTTGTGAAGGTAGAGAAATTGTTAACTCTAATGATATGATATATAGTTCAGGGATATAAATGTACTTCCGCGTTGTGAGCGCGACAGCATGACGGATGTAGAAATTTAAAAGCTAATCCTCTTTTGAAACATATTTCAAGTAAAATAAAACCGAAGTTAGTAATACTCAACGCAAATATTTAAAAGAAATTTAAGTAGGAAATTTATTCAGTAAGGAATTTACGTGGTAGAGCCATGCTGCAGCTATATTGTGGTTGCAGCACGAATGGGTCGGCTTGACTGGGGTAAGACCACGCTCTCACAGAATACCAGCGTAAAATGATAGCTTAATTTTGCTGTGTTTGGTATGATGAGTTTAGAGAACCGGTGACCATTTTTGCAGGAAACCAGGTATTCCATCTCAGTCCTCAGGCGTGACAACGCATATGAATTTTGATTCTTAATCGAGGATAAATGTAGGTGTCTATGGGCCACAGCATCCACTTACCATCAAGTGGACGTGAGCTCATTTTTCTGACCTTATTCTATATAAAAAAGACTACGCTTAAGCAGAATACGAGGCTCAGTGTGAGTCATTTGAGTTTCCTGACGCTTCTTCTCACAAAGTCTCTTCGCATTGGAGACTTGTTGATAAGAAATAAGCAATGATGTAACATTCGACTTTCAAAAAGTGTTTTGTAAAAGTCAATTTGGAATAAAAATATTTATTTTTAAATTAGTGTTACCGTTATCAAAAGTCGACTAGAAGGTCATAAATGTTAGTTTTAATTGTAATAAAGTAGAAGAAGGGTTTCAACAAACAAAATTTGAGAAGCGTCTGACACTTTTATATTTCAATTTCTCACTTTTCAATAGTAAAACACTTCATTTACGAAACGCTTCAACTTGATATATGGATGTGGTCGCATTGCTATGCGTTTTATTTTACGTTAAATATTTCGAAATTCACGTAGTCTGTTACAGGGGTTAGTCCACAAAAAGTATTTATATTTTTCTGTTCCCATCCTGGACCCTGACACTAGAGCAAACACGTATTTTTTTACGATACAATCTCTATAGTCCACGACAGACCAACTAGGCATGTCCAGAGTTCGCTTTTTCATACATGTATTATTTTTAGTACTAGGGTTCTTTTATAAATATTAAATTTCCTAGGTACGACACCGTTATAAGACATGAGCCGTGGTATTTCAGATGGTTAGCGCTCGCTGTAAATTGCAATTTACATCCCACCAAAAACATTCTGTAAAAAAATAGCCAAGTCTCGATGGAGCTGCTTGTTTATCTCTAAAAAGTAATGAAATCTAGACAAAGTCGTGCCAAGTCTAAGGTTCCTTACTGCGATTTCTTTATTATTATAGTTAATGTTGTGTGACTTGGCCGTTGAAGGGTACACAAGGGTACAAAAACAGGTGCTACATGACACCCTTGTACCAATCTGTCGCCAGAAACGCTATCCATTGACGATGGAAAATTGCCACTTGGAAAACGTTGATTGAATAACCAGTCAATTTTAGGCGTCAAATCGACCACCGATCTAACATCAAATATACGTACAGACGTACTTTTATCAATGATTCGAAGTCCGCCTGTACTGGAAATAATTTTTTATAATGTTTGTTTCAGGCTCGCCTATACAAAAGTATTATTGAAATACGCAGCTTTATCAAGCTTACAATTGACTGGTTATTCAATCAACGTTTTCCAAGTGGCAATTTTCTATCGTCAATGGGTAGCGGTTCTGGCGACAGATTGATGCAAGTGTGTCATGCAGCACCTGGTTTTGTACCCTTGTGTACCCTTCAACGGCCAAGTCACACAACATTAACTATAATAATAAAGAAATCGCAGTAAGAAACCTTAGATTTGGCACGAATTTGCCTAGATTTCATTACTTTTTAGAGATAAACAAGTAGCTCCATCGAGACTTGGCTAGTTTCTACAGAATGTTTTTGGTGGGATTTCACTTCTTTTTGTAGAAACGTGGGCACATTGATTTATTTTATTAGATTTTCTTATTCGACACATTCTTTTTCTTTTTAGGAGTAATTTTTTTACTATTACAAATCTTTCTTTTCTTTTTTTCCGGTTCTGATTCATGTACAGTAGCAACAGTTTTTCGTATTGCCCATTCGCGTTTATTATTTATTCTTTTAGACGGTTTAGACGGTTTAAAATCTGAAAGATCGGCGCGGTATTTACGCCTAAGCCGGTTGTATTCGGTGACCGCTGAAGCTTGAGCTTTTATACTCTTGAAGTCAACATTTATGAAGATTGGTTACTCGTGAAAGCGCCACATAGGCTTGGCCACAAGTGAATATGGAGGCGCCAATGTCCATGAGGGCATTATTTAGACTTAGACCTTGACTCTTGTGAATTGTTAGGGCATACGCCACACAGATCGGGAATTGTTCCCTGTACACGTACGCCCGGGGTATGATCTCAAATTTTGACTTAATAGGCAATAATTCGTGAATCAAATTATTAGCGAATTTTACTACCAATTGTTTAGGCTTTGTTTGGTCTTCCGGGTCCCACCTCACTTTTTGTACAACGCCTAATGACCCATTCACTAAACCTAAACTAACATCAATATTTCTTCTAAGCATTACTTTAGCTCCCTCTTTAATAATTATAGTTTCTTCCAGTCCAGCAGTCATCGACGCATCATCTTCATATTTTTGTAAATACGCCCGGGCTTTCGTTATCATACATTTTGAACAATCCAAGGAATCTTTAGCAACTAACTTTATCTCGGGGTGCGGAATCACTTTTAACATAGCATTATTTAACTGCATACACATATTTCTAGTCGGTAGTAAACAAACAGTATTTTCTGGTAAGTCTAGTGTAATTTGTTTATTTAACCTTTCTCTTACTGCGCCCGCCGTAACAAAAAACAGCTTTGTCACCTCAGCTGGCGGCACTTGTTACAAACATTTATGTTTCTCACTTATATTTAAAGAGGTTTTTGTTACAGTTATTTAAAGCCGATAAGATTTTCGATAAGTAGAAACAGTAACCATAACATTTAAATGTTTATTTTATTTTGTACAGCTCTTTGTTTCTAACGGATCTTGATAAAGTGTACTTACTTACTGAAAACAAATTTTATTTTATGAATGAAATATCATAAGTTTTTATTTTATTTTTATTTCCTTACAATCAAAACAACATATTCTTCCTAAATGAACCGAAATTATGCATGTAATAATTATAATAATTCTAATTTTTAACTTGCATACCTTTGCTAAAAATTTGACAATAGACAGTTTGCGCGCGCTTTGTAACCTCATTTTCAAAACCTTTTTGTGTATATATTATAGCGTCTTCCTTTATTTTTCTTATAGACATTCTTCATTCATTCATATAGACATAACATTTAGCAATTCCTAGTAAAAGTATTTACTATGGTATTCGATTAAGAAATATACTATTGTTATCTTATTAGAAATCTTGACCGTTATGAATTGTTCGCGTAGAGGTTTTTTGATTCTACTTTTTTATCAATTGTAACATAAAAAGTTACTGTTGTTGTAACTTAGATCATTCAAAAACATTACGTAGTAAAGATAAATAACATTACTTAATATAATTTTTTGAAAGAAAATCCAACTAAAATCACAATCACAAAACTTCAACGATTACGCAACTAACAGCACCTACAGCACAAAAGCGAATGGCTGTTATATTTGATTTTGTCTATGTAACCAAGTGAATATAATTCTTCAGAATACTCTTTAGTTCGTAAAGAATCGAATGAAATAGTGTTCAATTGAAAATATACTGTATTTTTATATAAATTAATGAAGAAAATAGCAGCACGTAATGCGTACATGAATTCATGTCCGCGGTACTCAACGGTCTCGTCGAGATGAATTCATGTCCATGGTACCTTAAGGCCGAATACGAAGAGAACTGGCGAAAATTAATGTATTTCTCTTGACTAGAATTTTGACCTGAAATAATTCCAAGCTTTAAAACATTTTTGTAGGTTTGTACGGGTCCTTCACAAGGTGACCGTCATTTTAAAATTTTAAAATAAATGAATATACCAACAAATAAAAAAATGTTAAAAAATGATATATAAAATTATTGTTCTTCCAAAACTCTGTGAATTTTAATTTAGGAAAATTCTTTTACGCAAAAATGTTTGTATTGTGATTCCGAAGGTACCTGCTATCTTTATTTTCGATACAAAATATTATTTAATAACATAATTCGTTTTAATTAAAAACACCTAATAATAATATCGCATATTGCCAGATAAAAGTTTGCCGTAATAAATTACCAGGCGCTTCGACGTGTGACGTAAGGTAACAACAGTCGATGTCTGTAGCGAAAATCATTAATTTAGTGTTTTATACGCGTTTAAGTGACTATAAATGTAAATATGGGTAGGAAAAGAAATAAATGTTACCTAAGTGGTAAAACAAAGAGAGTTTATCGCATGAACGCAGCTCGAATGTTGTATTTTGAGGTTAATACTTATATTTTTGTAAGGTAATTTTTTGTTTTATGCTGCCTAATATGTTGCATTTTTACTCATTTACATTAGCCAAACTGATCATTTATACTTTTCTAGTTTCAAGTGAGAAACACTTAAAATGTATATATCAAGACCCAGTCGGAAAAGAATGTACAGAGTAGTGCAATCACAGAGACCGCAAATAGTGTCATAGTCAATGTATTGTCCGAAAGCATGGGGTAAGCACATAATTAAGAAAAACCGAAATACTTCGGATGTGAAGTGATTGAACAGTCGGAGTAATCTTATGAGAATTTATATACACAGTACCTATCCCCACTATGGGGCAATCACTGACTTTTTTGTTTTTTTTCTTTATTATTTATGCAATTTGCATTATGGCATCTTGTAAGACTCACAAGAACAAACCTTTTCAGTTATATGAGGTTCTTTACGTACGATGCACCAATTAAGAAAAAAAATCGTTATCAATTCAATAACTTTTCGAACAATATTTTATAAGGAATAAAGTACAGAATTTATAATCTATGGGAACTAATATTATAAATAAGAAAAATTTATTTAAGAAGTAAGCAATGCTCTCTGTGTTGTTCATTACTCTGCATACTCGGTCAAATATAATATAATCAAAGCCCGTACGGCTTTGATTATAGGTATTTTACATGTCTATATAAACAAAGCGTACTGGCGGCACGTGGTTTGCTGCAAAACGAGCAAGGTCATTTGCGTCGTATTCGGCCTTAAAGGAATTTGAGTAATGTTCGAGTAGAATAAAGTTTATCGTTCGGCTATTTTGTCTTGTAAACCTGTAAGTATAAGTATAAAAGCCAATCTACTGTTATCCAGAGTTTTCCTTTAATTTTATTTATATGCGTATTAAAAGCAGAAGGGGAGGCATTCGCCCAGCAGTGGAACGATATAGGCTAGATTAAATTAGATGTGTCCCACTACGCTGGATTTTTGCAATGACAGTAGATTTTATGTACCAATGGTAGAAGGGGGCATTACCATATCTATAATACAGCTGAGACCAGCTGATGGTTCTTCATCAGATACTTTAGACCTTCGATTTTTGACATCAAATGAAGCGGCTCACCAAGTTGAATATTTTTTTGTAAAGGCGGTATGTCGATCCCTTCTAATAGTTTGGTTGGGTTCTTGTGTTTTCTAATCAGGGTCACCAGGTACTCCAGATGTTCGATTATCCTAGTTTTTATAGTTTTCCCTTTATGTGGCCATTAAACCCTAACTCTGTACCAAATTTAAGTTCTCTGAGTTTATGGAAAGTACTAGTTCTATTCTGATGATCATGAGTGAGTGAGTGAGTGTCTAAAATGCGAAACTTTGCTTTCGCTTTACTTCGGAACTAAATGACCTACAGACTTGAAATTTTGTATTTTAAGTATGTGATTATAGTTTACTGGATGACGAAAATTTCTGCGTTCTGATATTATCCAGAGGTTCTCAAATAAGGGCCTGAAAATGTGGCGAAATGGTTCCAGTAAAGGATGGTACGGCAGTGTTTGCTTCGCGCTCGACTTGGCGGGGGTACTGCCGTGCCCCCCGATTAACAGCGCGCGAGTCGCACCTTTACATACTGTCACTAATTATATTAAATAAATGATTTCATATTTATAATATGCAGAAGTCGAAATCATAACCTATCGGCCGAATATGAAATTGCTGCGTATTATGAAATTCCGAGACAGATTACGATCTGCCCACCTCTAATGACTTAATGGACTGTGACATAAGCTATGACAAAATGAAGAGGCAATTTTCAATTTGCCTTCAGCATTTCAAGTCAGCGAGTGTTTGTAAACAGACGACGCCGTTTGTATAATAATGAATCATACAATCTGCCGAAAACATACATACATATACATTTATTCTTACCCTAACTTTTATTTATATCGAGAGCTGCAAATAGGTCTAAGCTTTCCCCAGAATATCGTAACTGTTTTAAAAGTACTATTTTCATGAAGATATAGTTGGATATTTAAGAACGCGCCACTCTTGTACGTAAGTTCAAGTTACTTAAAAGAAGCGACAAACTTGCCGATACGTACATATACACAAACTCAGCTAGAGTTAGTATAAAGAAATGCCAAACGTCTGCTGCTAGTTCGCTTTAATTTTCTTCTAAGGTAGTAAAAAGAAAATAAAAACTAAAAACTATAAAACTGGAAACGGAATACTGAGAGCTGCGTTGAAAACGTTTCTATGAGTACTAGAAGGTTTTCTTAGTTATTTGTGTAGTTTGGAAGTAATTACGTAACATTCATTCACTTTTTACACGATAGCACAAATCCATTGGTTTTGGATTTCCTACACGTTTAACTCGGCGTGCTTAGTCCCTTATATACAACGACTATTATATAATTGTAGTTGTATTTTATAATAATCGTTGTATATCAGAAACTAAGCTTTCACCGTATTTTTTTATTAGTAGTATATAGCCGGTCTGCAGCCACGTTATGCCTAGAACACGAATGGGGCTCGACCGAAATAGGATCACGCTTTCACAAAATACCAGCGTAAATAGCAGCTTAATGCAGCTATGCTTTGTTTGATGATGTTAAATAACCGGAGACTCTTTTTACTAGAAACGAGGCCTTTTATCTTATTCCTCAGGGATCAAAATACATCTGTATTATGATCCTTAATTGAGGAAAGATGTAAATGTCTATGGCTACAGCATCCACTTGCCATCAGGTGAAGTGTCGCATCACAGGAGCTCCATTTTATGTGAGAAATCGCAGATCTTCATTGCAATCTCTGCCCCGATGGAGGATTACGGATTTATCGTCAAGTTACTTCCAAAGTACAATAGTCTTTTTGTAATGAAATAAGACCACAGGATAGAGAATTTTGTATAGATTTTATAATGCCAAACTTTTTCACAGAAAAAGAGTCTCTAATTATAAGTTTTAATAGTTTAAAGTAATGTGGGCGGGTGCGGCAATTCAGTTTGCTGTGTTGGTCCCTAGTTTAACGTATGGTGGTGAAAGTTGGGTGTGGCAGAAGAAGCACGAGAGTAGAAAGAACGTAGTAGAAATGCGGTCGTTAAGGAGTATGTTAGGGCTGAATCTGAATGACAGGGTAAGAAATTGTGTAATAAGAGAAGTGTGTGGTATCTTACGGTCCTTGCAAAGTAGCAAAATTAGAGAAAAAAGGGGAATATCTTTTTTTGCGAAATTTGAAAGCAAATGATATTTAAGTTTATTTATTTAAAAGATTTATTTACAAAAGGGCTATTTACAAAGGGGCTTGTTGCTTAATTAAAACGCTCTGTCAAAGAAAGAGGTATTTACTTAAAACTAAGGACTTTTATAACAACAAACATTTCTGATTCATCATAAAATTCAGTAAAGAGAAGCTTTAAAATGTTTTATAATATTAGTAAGCAACAGTAAGTTTTGAGAAAGAAAAATATCATCATTCATTATTAAAGTCCTTCACAAGTCCGCTGCTGTACACAGATCTCCCCAAGGAATTCCACAAAGTACGGTCCTGAGCCACCTGCATGCATCGACTTCCTACAGTCATACCAGGTTATCACTCCACCTAGTGGGAAGACGTCCGGTACGAGGATGCCACTCGAGATTTTTTTTCCCATGGATTGTCGATTCATCGAGCTATATCGATGTCGGTTCATCGAGCCGGTCCATTGCCATTCCATTCCACTTCGAGTGGAATTCGTCGTTCCACGTCCATTGCCACTTCAGTTAACTAATCCGTTGGGCTATGTCGATCACTCTGGTTCTACTGCGGATATCCTCATTTCTAAGTTTATCACGCAAAGAAACTCCGAGCATAGCGCTCTTCAAAGCACGCTGAGCGAGTTTGAGATTCCGAACGTTTTCCAAGTGGCAATTTTCTATCGTCAATGGGTAGCGGTTCTGGCGACAGATTGATGCAAGTGTGTCATGCAGCACCTGGTTTTGTACCCTTGTGTACCCTTCAACGGCCAAGTCACACAACATTAACTATAATAATAAAGAAATCGCAGTAAGAAACCTTAGATTTGGCACGAATTTGCCTAGATTTCATTACTTTTTAGAGATAAACAAGTAGCTCCATCGAGACTTGGCTAGTTTCTACAGAATGTTTTTGGTGGGATTTCACTTCTTTTTGTAGAAACGTGGGCACATTGATTTATTTTATTAGATTTTCTTATTCGACACATTCTTTTTCTTTTTAGGAGTAATTTTTTTACTATTACAAATCTTTCTTTTCTTTTTTTCCGGTTCTGATTCATGTACAGTAGCAACAGTTTTTCGTATTGCCCATTCGCGTTTATTATTTATTCTTTTAGACGGTTTAGACGGTTTAAAATCTGAAAGATCGGCGCGGTATTTACGCCTAAGCCGGTTGTATTCGGTGACCGCTGAAGCTTGAGCTTTTATACTCTTGAAGTCAACATTTATGAAGATTGGTTACTCGTGAAAGCGCCACATAGGCTTGGCCACAAGTGAATATGGAGGCGCCAATGTCCATGAGGGCATTATTTAGACTTAGACCTTGACTCTTGTGAATTGTTAGGGCATACGCCACACAGATCGGGAATTGTTCCCTGTACACGTACGCCCGGGGTATGATCTCAAATTTTGACTTAATAGGCAATAATTCGTGAATCAAATTATTAGCGAATTTTACTACCAATTGTTTAGGCTTTGTTTGGTCTTCCGGGTCCCACCTCACTTTTTGTACAACGCCTAATGACCCATTCACTAAACCTAAACTAACATCAATATTTCTTCTAAGCATTACTTTAGCTCCCTCTTTAATAATTATAGTTTCTTCCAGTCCAGCAGTCATCGACGCATCATCTTCATATTTTTGTAAATACGCCCGGGCTTTCGTTATCATACATTTTGAACAATCCAAGGAATCTTTAGCAACTAACTTTATCTCGGGGTGCGGAATCACTTTTAACATAGCATTATTTAACTGCATACACATATTTCTAGTCGGTAGTAAACAAACAGTATTTTCTGGTAAGTCTAGTGTAATTTGTTTATTTAACCTTTCTCTTACTGCGCCCGCCGTAACAAAAAACAGCTTTGTCACCTCAGCTGGCGGCACTTGTTACAAACATTTATGTTTCTCACTTATATTTAAAGAGGTTTTTGTTACAGTTATTTAAAGCCGATAAGATTTTCGATAAGTAGAAACAGTAACCATAACATTTAAATGTTTATTTTATTTTGTACAGCTCTTTGTTTCTAACGGATCTTGATAAAGTGTACTTACTTACTGAAAACAAATTTTATTTTATGAATGAAATATCATAAGTTTTTATTTTATTTTTATTTCCTTACAATCAAAACAACATATTCTTCCTAAATGAACCGAAATTATGCATGTAATAATTATAATAATTCTAATTTTTAACTTGCATACCTTTGCTAAAAATTTGACAATAGACAGTTTGCGCGCGCTTTGTAACCTCATTTTCAAAACCTTTTTGTGTATATATTATAGCGTCTTCCTTTATTTTTCTTATAGACATTCTTCATTCATTCATATAGACATAACATTTAGCAATTCCTAGTAAAAGTATTTACTATGGTATTCGATTAAGAAATATACTATTGTTATCTTATTAGAAATCTTGACCGTTATGAATTGTTCGCGTAGAGGTTTTTTGATTCTACTTTTTTATCAATTGTAACATAAAAAGTTACTGTTGTTGTAACTTAGATCATTCAAAAACATTACGTAGTAAAGATAAATAACATTACTTAATATAATTTTTTGAAAGAAAATCCAACTAAAATCACAATCACAAAACTTCAACGATTACGCAACTAACAGCACCTACAGCACAAAAGCGAATGGCTGTTATATTTGATTTTGTCTATGTAACCAAGTGAATATAATTCTTCAGAATACTCTTTAGTTCGTAAAGAATCGAATGAAATAGTGTTCAATTGAAAATATACTGTATTTTTATATAAATTAATGAAGAAAATAGCAGCACGTAATGCGTACATGAATTCATGTCCGCGGTACTCAACGGTCTCGTCGAGATGAATTCATGTCCATGGTACCTTAAGGCCGAATACGAAGAGAACTGGCGAAAATTAATGTATTTCTCTTGACTAGAATTTTGACCTGAAATAATTCCAAGCTTTAAAACATTTTTGTAGGTTTGTACGGGTCCTTCACAAGGTGACCGTCATTTTAAAATTTTAAAATAAATGAATATACCAACAAATAAAAAATGTTAAAAAATGATATATAAAATTATTGTTCTTCCAAAACTCTGTGAATTTTAATTTAGGAAAATTCTTTTACGTAAAAATGTTTGTATTGTGATTCCGAAGGTACCTGCTATCTTTATTTTCGATACAAAATATTATTTAATAACATAATTCGTTTTAATTAAAAACACCTAATAATAATATCGCATATTGCCAGATAAAAGTTTGCCGTAATAAATTACCAGGCGCTTCGACGTGTGACGTAAGGTAACAACAGTCGATGTCTGTAGCGAAAATCATTAATTTAGTGTTTTATACGCGTTTAAGTGACTATAAATGTAAATATGGGTAGGAAAAGAAATAAATGTTACCTAAGTGGTAAAACAAAGAGAGTTTATCGCATGAACGCAGCTCGAATGTTGTATTTTGAGGTTAATACTTATATTTTTGTAAGGTAATTTTTTGTTTTATGCTGCCTAATATGTTGCATTTTTACTCATTTACATTAGCCAAACTGATCATTTATACTTTTCTAGTTTCAAGTGAGAAACACTTAAAATGTATATATCAAGACCCAGTCGGAAAAGAATGTACAGAGTAGTGCAATCACAGAGACCGCAAATAGTGTCATAGTCAATGTATTGTCCGAAAGCATGGGGTAAGCACATAATTAAGAAAAACCGAAATACTTCGGATGTGAAGTGATTGAACAGTCGGAGTAATCTTATGAGAATTTATATACACAGTACCTATCCCCACTATGGGGCAATCACTGACTTTTTTGTTTTTTTTCTTTATTATTTATGCAATTTGCATTATGGCATCTTGTAAGACTCACAAGAACAAACCTTTTCAGTTATATGAGGTTCTTTACGTACGATGCACCAATTAAGAAAAAAAATCGTTATCAATTCAATAACTTTTCGAACAATATTTTATAAGGAATAAAGTACAGAATTTATAATCTATGGGAACTAATATTATAAATAAGAAAAATTTATTTAAGAAGTAAGCAATGCTCTCTGTGTTGTTCATTACTCTGCATACTCGGTCAAATATAATATAATCAAAGCCCGTACGGCTTTGATTATAGGTATTTTACATGTCTATATAAACAAAGCGTACTGGCGGCACGTGGTTTGCTGCAAAACGAGCAAGGTCATTTGCGTCGTATTCGGCCTTAAAGGAATTTGAGTAATGTTCGAGTAGAATAAAGTTTATCGTTCGGCTATTTTGTCTTGTAAACCTGTAAGTATAAGTATAAAAGCCAATCTACTGTTATCCAGAGTTTTCCTTTAATTTTATTTATATGCGTATTAAAAGCAGAAGGGGAGGCATTCGCCCAGCAGTGGAACGATATAGGCTAGATTAAATTAGATGTGTCCCACTACGCTGGATTTTTGCAATGACAGTAGATTTTATGTACCAATGGTAGAAGGGGGCATTACCATATCTCTAATACAGCTGAGACCAGCTGATGGTTCTTCATCAGATACTTTAGACCTTCGATTTTTGACATCAAATGAAGCGGCTCACCAAGTTGAATATTTTTTTGTAAAGGCGGTATGTCGATCCCTTCTAATAGTTTGGTTGGGTTCTTGTGTTTTCTAATCAGGGTCACCAGGTACTCCAGATGTTCGATTATCCTAGTTTTTATAGTTTTCCCTTTATGTGGCCATTAAACCCTAACTCTGTACCAAATTTAAGTTCTCTGAGTTTATGGAAAGTACTAGTTCTATTCTGATGATCATGAGTGAGTGAGTGAGTGTCTAAAATGCGAAACTTTGCTTTCGCTTTACTTCGGAACTAAATGACCTACAGACTTGAAATTTTGTATTTTAAGTATGTGATTATAGTTTACTGGATGACGAAAATTTCTGCGTTCTGATATTATCCAGAGGTTCTCAAATAAGGGCCTGAAAATGTGGCGAAATGGTTCCAGTAAAGGATGGTACGGCAGTGTTTGCTTCGCGCTCGACTTGGCGGGGGTACTGCCGTGCCCCCCGATTAACAGCGCGCGAGTCGCACCTTTACATACTGTCACTAATTATATTAAATAAATGATTTCATATTTATAATATGCAGAAGTCGAAATCATAACCTATCGGCCGAATATGAAATTGCTGCGTATTATGAAATTCCGAGACAGATTACGATCTGCCCACCTCTAATGACTTAATGGACTGTGACATAAGCTATGACAAAATGAAGAGGCAATTTTCAATTTGCCTTCAGCATTTCAAGTCAGCGAGTGTTTGTAAACAGACGACGCCGTTTGTATAATAATGAATCATACAATCTGCCGAAAACATACATACATATACATTTATTCTTACCCTAACTTTTATTTATATCGAGAGCTGCAAATAGGTCTAAGCTTTCCCCAGAATATCGTAACTGTTTTAAAAGTACTATTTTCATGAAGATATAGTTGGATATTTAAGAACGCGCCACTCTTGTACGTAAGTTCAAGTTACTTAAAAGAAGCGACAAACTTGCCGATACGTACATATACACAAACTCAGCTAGAGTTAGTATAAAGAAATGCCAAACGTCTGCTGCTAGTTCGCTTTAATTTTCTTCTAAGGTAGTAAAAAGAAAATAAAAACTAAAAACTATAAAACTGGAAACGGAATACTGAGAGCTGCGTTGAAAACGTTTCTATGAGTACTAGAAGGTTTTCTTAGTTATTTGTGTAGTTTGGAAGTAATTACGTAACATTCATTCACTTTTTACACGATAGCACAAATCCATTGGTTTTGGATTTCCTACACGTTTAACTCGGCGTGCTTAGTCCCTTATATACAACGACTATTATATAATTGTAGTTGTATTTTATAATAATCGTTGTATATCAGAAACTAAGCTTTCACCGTATTTTTTTATTAGTAGTATATAGCCGGTCTGCAGCCACGTTATGCCTAGAACACGAATGGGGCTCGACCGAAATAGGATCACGCTTTCACAAAATACCAGCGTAAATAGCAGCTTAATGCAGCTATGCTTTGTTTGATGATGTTAAATAACCGGAGACTCTTTTTACTAGAAACGAGGCCTTTTATCTTATTCCTCAGGGATCAAAATACATCTGTATTATGATCCTTAATTGAGGAAAGATGTAAATGTCTATGGCTACAGCATCCACTTGCCATCAGGTGAAGTGTCGCATCACAGGAGCTCCATTTTATGTGAGAAATCGCAGATCTTCATTGCAATCTCTGCCCCGATGGAGGATTACGGATTTATCGTCAAGTTACTTCCAAAGTACAATAGTCTTTTTGTAATGAAATAAGACCACAGGATAGAGAATTTTGTATAGATTTTATAATGCCAAACTTTTTCACAGAAAAAGAGTCTCTAATTATAAGTTTTAATAGTTTAAAGTAATGTGGGCGGGTGCGGCAATTCAGTTTGCTGTGTTGGTCCCTAGTTTAACGTATGGTGGTGAAAGTTGGGTGTGGCAGAAGAAGCACGAGAGTAGAAAGAACGTAGTAGAAATGCGGTCGTTAAGGAGTATGTTAGGGCTGAATCTGAATGACAGGGTAAGAAATTGTGTAATAAGAGAAGTGTGTGGTATCTTACGGTCCTTACAAAGTAGCAAAATTAGAGAAAAAAGGGGAATATCTTTTTTTGCGAAATTTGAAAGCAAATGATATTTAAGTTTATTTATTTAAAAGATTTATTTACAAAAGGGCTATTTACAAAGGGGCTTGTTGCTTAATTAAAACGCTCTGTCAAAGAAAGAGGTATTTACTTAAAACTAAGGACTTTTATAACAACAAACATTTCTGATTCATCATAAAATTCAGTAAAGAGAAGCTTTAAAATGTTTTATAATATTAGTAAGCAACAGTAAGTTTTGAGAAAGAAAAATATCATCATTCATTATTAAAGTCCTTCACAAGTCCGCTGCTGTACACAGATCTCCCCAAGGAATTCCACAAAGTACGGTCCTGAGCCACCTGCATGCATCGACTTCCTACAGTCATACCAGGTTATCACTCCACCTAGTGGGAAGACGTCCGGTACGAGGATGCCACTCGAGATTTTTTTTCCCATGGATTGTCGATTCATCGAGCTATATCGATGTCGGTTCATCGAGCCGGTCCATTGCCATTCCATTCCACTTCGAGTGGAATTCGTCGTTCCACGTCCATTGCCACTTCAGTTAACTAATCCGTTGGGCTATGTCGATCACTCTGGTTCTACTGCGGATATCCTCATTTCTAAGTTTATCACGCAAAGAAACTCCGAGCATAGCGCTCTTCAAAGCACGCTGAGCGAGTTTGAGATTCCTAATACATCACCTTTTACTCTGGAAACATCTAGAATGTTCGAGTACATACCGGATCGACTGACTAGGTGTCGATAGTTCTAGAGAGTCCTTCTATGGAAATTTCTAGAAGGCTCTTGACTCTCCTAGTTCTACTACTCGATACTAGAAGGCGCCATTGGTTACTAGTGTCACCATGTACCAGACAATTATTATGGCGCGCAACATTATTGTTACGAGCTTGAGGTTCGTGACAATAAAAATTGCCGATAAAATTACCTAAATTAACACTTTAATTTACTTTACACAAATTAAAGTAAAAACACTAATAATTAAACACACTAATTCACTTAACTCCGCTCCGAAGCTACGCTTGTGTCGCTGAGTTCAACTCTGCTCGATCGCATCTTGCGCCACCTATTTATTTAAATTAGCAAAATATCCGGAATGTTCAAGTAAACACGCGCAAGGTACCGAGAGTTCGAGTATAGATTTTCTAGTTCTTCGGGTGGCGCTGTCGGTCGAAAGATTTGTGATGTCATAAACTGCAACGCTCCCCTCGCTCTCGTTCCTGACACTAGATGGCGCTAGTTGTGTCGTCGACTGGAGCGCGTAACACTGCCCCCTCCTAGGACATGCTCGTCCCGAGCATTATCGGTCCCATAGTAACGCGCCAAGCGATCCACATGGACAATCTTAGGAGTCCCTCTTGCGCCTTTCTGTAACGGCTCCGCAATGTCAAGGGCTGTCCTATCCCGTGGTGCACCAACATTGTACAATTTCGGTGCTCCTCTACTACGTGTCTGAGGTCCCCGCACGGCCGCACAACTTGTACATATACGACACCAATCCTCGACATCGTCACGATAATGGACCCAGTAAAATTGTTCTCGAACCTTCAGTAGAGTTCATTTAACTCCCAGATGGACTCTTGAACGACCATTATGGCACAGCTGTAGAACATTCGGCACTTTAGCTTTAGGGACAACCATTTGCAAACGACAGCTGTCTCTTCGACCATCGTCCCATTTACGGCACAGGACTCCATCCTGAATCAGCAAGCTGTCCCATTGGGCCCAATAGCTTTTCGTGGTTGAACTCATCGCTGCGACGTCCCTCCACTTAGGCTTGGTAGCGCGGGCCTTCATCCATCCCAGAATCGGCTTGATGTCCGGACCTTCCTGCTGTGCATGTCGTAGGCTGTCCTTCCACCCGTTGCTGAGGTGGTCTGTCCTGAGCATCCTCACGGATACCACTTCCTTACTCTCTGGCCTACTACAATGGTTGCAATCTTCAGGACAAGGTCTTCTTGACAATGCATCTGCGTTGCCTTGAGATTTCCTGCTGCAGTGTCTGATAGTAAAGTCGTATTCCTGCTGCTGCTGGGCGGTGCTGTTAGCCGCACTTCCTTTCTGAGACCGTTCGCCTTCCCTTCCTAGGGTGTGCTTGGGGCAGCTGGACCGAAGATGGCCCCTTTCCCCACAGCCATAGCACCTTGGGCTGTATCTTTTATTGTGGTCGCGAACCGTAACTGCTGTAACCTCCCCAGCGTGATGTGAACGATGATCCTATCGCCGCCAGGCAGTGCCGTTAGCTGCACTACCCTCCTGATATCGTTCACTTTCCCTTTCTGCGGTTCGCTTAGGGCAGCTGGATCGAAGATGGCCCCTTTCCCCACAGCCATAGCACCTAGGGCTGTGTCCTTTGTTGCGGTCGCGAACTGTAGCTGCTGCAACCTCACTGACGCGATGGGAACGATGATCCTGCCGCACGTCTTCCACTTCCAGTGCATGGGCCAAGGCGTCCTTAAGCGTCTCGTGGTGCCCGAGCCTCACAGCAGCTCTGACTTCCAGGTCGCGGATGCCGTCGATGAATGTCTGCACCAGGTTCCCTTCAATGAGCGCAGGTACAGACCGGTATGCTTTTCGCACCAGCTTCTCCACTTCTAGAGCCCACTGCTGCAGGTTTTCATTGATGCACTGCACACGATCTTTAAGCTGCGCACGAAAGACGTGTTCCAGGTGAGCGTCGCCATATCTCGCCTCCAATGCCTCAAGGAGTTGCTCATAAGTCACTTCCTCACCGAGAGCTTCCAGAACTGTTAAGGCCTGGTCACGCAGGCCTAGTGTGAGAGCAGTCATGGCCTGATTTTTATTCCAGCCGTTCGCCTTCATAACAGCTTCGAACTGGATTTTGTAGGCTGACCAGGAAGAGGTACCGTCAAACGGTGGCACCTTGAAACCACGTAGCGAAGGTGTAGTAGCTACTACGGGAGCTGTAGTTCCATCACCCAGTTTGAGGTCGTCCAGCGTTTTCTTCACGTCAGCCACCACGTAATCAACCCGATTGTTCACTTGGTCGATTTGGGTTTTAGCTTCCTTGATTTGGGTTTCAGCTTCCGACAGGCGGTTGTCATGTTGAGCAACCCTATCCTTCACCTCCTTTATCTCTTTCCTAAAGGTAGCATGAAGGTCCTTAATGAGGAGCATCTGCTCTTCCGTCCGATGGGACTGTTCCTCCTGTCGGCGGCTCTGTTCGTCCTGTCCGCCCCGCAGCTGTTCTTCCAACCGACGGACCTGTTCCTCCTGTCGGCGAGCCTGCTCCTCCTGTCAGCGAGCCTGCTCCTGCAGCATCACCATCAGAGCACCTAAGTCAGGTGCCACAGACGTAGAAGCTGCTGACGGACTGGCTTCCGTGGCCGGCGGCTGGCCCTCAGACATCTGCGGCGTTGCACCACCAAATCTCCTCTGGTCCGTCTCCTGCTGGCGTTGACTTCGGGTACGGACACCCTCCGTTTCCTCCTTAGGTAAAATCGGCATTATTTTATCCCACTTCTGACACCAATTGTTACGAGCTTGAGGTTCGTGACAATAAAAATTGCCGATAGAATTACCTAAATTAACACTTTAATTTACTTTACACAAATTAAAGTTAAAACACTAATAATTAAACACACTAATTCACTTAATTCCGCTCCGAAGCTTCGCTTGTGTCGCTGAGTTCAACTCTGCTCGATCGCATCTTGCGCCACCTATTTATTTAAATTAGCAAAATATCCGGAATGTTCAAGTAAACACGCGCAAGGTACCGAGAGTTCGAGTATAGATTTTCTAGTTCTTCGGGTGGCGCTGTCGGTCGACAGATTTGTGATGTCATAAACTGCAACGCTCCCCTCACTCTCGTTCCTGACACTAGATGGCGCTAGTTGTGTCGTCAACTGGAGCGCGTAACATTATTACAAGCTTTACGTGTTTGTAGATTTTCAGTTACGACATATACGTTATATCAAATTAGGATGACTCTATTACAAAATATAGAGATGCATCGAATATTATTGTATTGTGACAGTGTAAGCTAGCCTTTACAGTCTATAATTGTGATCGTTTCTTTAAATATGAACACAGCAGTGGGTACACTGTTGCTAAGTAACAGAAATATCTTCTGAAGCTAGGTGATATACGAAATAAATTATCAAATAACATAAATAACTCAACAAAAAGCGTAAATTTAGTTTTATTTTAATTTTAATATGTAACTGGAAAATTTTGAAGTCTTGCAATGGTATGCTTGGGTTTAGTTTAAACACAGTTAGTTAATTCTGCGTAGATCGGACCAAAGACAATAATTAAAAAGCTGAAGGTACTCCGGGTTAACTTTGACATCGGGACGTCAGTCACTGTCCCGAAACGGCCTGGAGACCGCGACCGGAGTACACCTGGAGGACATCTGTTACCTCACTGCTTCGCGGGATTGACCATAAACAGTGTAATATTGTGTAATCCACCAGGTTAGTCAAAACCTCAGTTCCCAGGGTATTTTAAAGTGACAACTTGATATTTAGAGCTATCCGTATGAACTTTATAAGGAAATAAACTACCTTTTGTCTGTATATGTATCTTTGAATTTTTATTTACCAGGCGGTCCCATAATAAACTGGCCTGATATAGTTCAACGCGACATGTCGCTACATGTTGTGTTGCATTAAATAGTACGTTTATCGTGCACTTAATATAAGAAACATGCATCGACATGAAATGCTTAGTCTTAGTTTAACAGGCATTTGAATAACGAGAGTCGCGTATTTTTTCAAAATGTCGAAAACTGAGTATCGAAGTGTCATAAAGTTTCCGTTTAAAGAAGGTTTATCCCCTGCCAAAATAAAAGAACGATTGGATGGCGTGTATAAGGAGTCTGCCCCCTCCTATAGCACAGTGAAAAATTGGGTGAAAGAGTATCGCCTCGGGAGAGAAACTGTCGAAGACTTTGGCCACGACGGTCGACCTGTGGAAGTGCTCACTCCCGAAACGATTGCTCTTATCGAAGAGGAGGTTCTGAGTGACCGCCGTTTGAAGATTAGAGAAATTGCAGCAAGGTTTGGGCTCTCTAAGAGTACCGTTAATCGCGCGATCCATGAACATCTTCACATGAAAAAAGTGAGTGCAAGATGGGTACCGAAACTTCTTTCAGCGGTACAGAGACAGGAAAGAGTGCGCTGCGCTTCGGAGTTTTTGGATCTTTGTGGCGAAAATCCAAAGACTGTGATCGAGCGGCTAGTGACTGGTGATGAAACTATGATCTTGTATTATGATCGACAAAGCAAGCGGGAGTCAATGGAATGGCGTTATAAGGGTGAAAAGCCCCCTAGAAAGGCAAAGGTGCAACAATCGACTAAAAAACTGATGTGCACAATATTTTGGGATTTTCAAGGCATTTTGATGGTGGATTTTAAAGAAAGTAATACAGTCGTGAACGGCAAATATTATGCTTCTTTAATATATAAATTACGAGACAAGATAAAGGAAAAACGAAGAGGCAAGCTGTCTAAAGGTGTCCTGTTGCTCCATGACAACGTCCCTGTTCATACCGCTGGTGTTTCGAAGGATGCAGTTCGTCAATGCGGGTTCACAGAAGTTCAACATCCACCTTACACAGTCCAGACATGGCCTCGTCCGACTATTATTTATTTCCAAATTTAAAGCGGGAGTTAAGAGGAAGAAAATTTTCAAGCGATGAAGAGTTGCAGGCGGCCGTCTTCAGTCATTTTGAGGATAAAAATGTGATTATTTTTATAAAGGTTTAGAGATGTTGATTCACAGATGTCAGAAGTGTGTTAGTATTCATGGTGATTATATTGAAAAATAAAATTGGTTTCGTTTCATTTCCTTCATTGGTCCATAGTTAGGCCAATTCATTATGGGACCGCCTACGTACTAATCATCCAACCACAGGCGCCCTGGGATACTTTTATTTTGATACTCGAGTCTCTTAACTCTCCGATGACCGTAGCCGGTGAGTAACGCCCTAAAAAGTGTTATAAAGTGGCACGACACCCGACGTTTCGGGTGCTTTCCAGCACCCGAAACGTCGGGTATTAAAAATAAAATAAATAAAACGCGATAAAATCCGTAAAATTAGTTTTAATCAATGTGTAGTGTTCGCGTAAATATAAGAAATCATTATGTCTGATAATGTCATTATTTTGTTTTAGAGATTAATTATTCGCACATTCAGGCGAGCATACGCACAGGTAGACTGTAAAACTCAGAGAAATGTTGTAATTTGCAGCATTAACTGATGACGAGTCATTGCCGCGGCTCTGAACATTTACAACAAAGTACTCTGTGCTTGCAATGCCAGAGGAATCTAAAGTGCACTCCTTTGAGCAAGGAGTAAGCTAAGTCACATCGATCCTGAAAAATCACTGGCGATAATTTACTGGTGATACTTCACATTGTAGTCAAGTTAGGCAGAAAACTTCTGGAAAATCACACGTACGTTAACCGTGAATAAATTCATACGTTAGAATGAATTATCACATATTTAATTTTTCTGAAGTCTATGGATACAGTAGGCTCAGGACCGTGCCTTGTGGTATTCCTTGGGGACAGCCTATGTTCAGCGATGGACTAGTGATAGGCTCTAATGATCATAATAATGATGAAAACGTTTCTTGTGAGTAGTGAAACGCAAACATTCATTACTGATACATGACTTTAAATACCAAGTAAGCGAACTGTAAACAAACACATCTAAATGACGATAATATCCATTATGTATTACATACATTACCGGAATGGCTCGCAAATCTCCCGACGTCTTCCGACTTACCACATTCTCAAGAGGAAACTTGTCCATGTTAACTTCGAAACTACTAGGTAAATTGATTCTGATTCCATTACAAAATATAGTAGAGGTAAAATGGATGTACAGTTGTGATGCATTCTTATTGTTTAAATTTTGATTTTAATTTAAAAATAATTTAGTTAAAAATTGTGTAAACTTTATTTCTGATGTAAATAACTTGTATATTTCACCATTTATAAAAATCAAACTTTATCAAATACCTTTTCAGTACAATATAAGAACGAAACATTTACGAAAACGATTTATAACTTTTGCTGATATTCTAGTTTTTGTTTCATATATTATGCACGAGGGATATGATACTTTAATTAAAAATAAAGAGCCACGACCGGTCGATTTGAAGACTATAGTTTTACAAATGAGAATACAAAAAGTTGGACTGAATGTAACGATATTTTTTCAACGGCACTACACGGTACGAACGAGTACTTATCTTTTATCGTCAAGAATTTAATCTTATAATAAACACATATAAATAAAACTTATTCCACACAACAAGTCCACACTTTCTTAAGTTTTGATTAATCAAAAACAACAAAAGTGCGAAACAAAAATCAAATGGGGAGTTAGTTCCTACTGAAAACAAAATATATATATTCAAATTTTTTGGCAAACAATAATTATTTCTACGTGTATATTATTATTTTTATGATGCGAATACTAAACACAAAATAAAACTAATGAATCGGATTTTATCACGTCCATTATAAAGCTATAAAAGCTCTCGTACGAAAGTACGATTGTATATTGGAAGTTAATATTAGAGCACTGTCATATTTCGTTCTAGCTTTTCCGTATCCAATATTTATAAGACTAACTAGATGACAGAAATGAAAGTAGGATTATAAGAAAGATAAAACTTAAAAAAATTACATTTAAAGAGTAAAATACTAAATATAGTCCAATTGTTTCATTTTCAAATTAAGTTAGGTTATAATTTATTTGATGGATAACTTTTATCTGGCGATTGGAAATTCAGCCTTTAATGTTTTATAGTAGTAAAGAATTTAATCCAATGATTGACGATGTGAATGTGGTTATGGCAATTACTAGAAATTTCTGGAAGTTGCTCTAAAAACTTTCACTAAAAAGTGTAGTTTCTGTAAACTTTAATTATTGTGTTTGAACAATAAGCAGTAAAATAGTTTTGACGCGTTAATAATATTCTAATAACGAGTGTATGAAACTAAAGGATAGTTTTTCTTATGGTTTTGAAGTTTGTTATTACTGCAATCAGCATTGATTATGAGCACAATCACATTTTGATTGTTATGTAAATTAAGAGTATATTGTCGAGGTTGTCGGACACAATAACAAAAGTGACATGTTAGATAAGGGTTAAATGAAATAATTAATTTATTTTATTTTTTATTACTTCTTGTCCACAGTTGTACGCTGTAGTACAATCCATAGCCGGGATAATGGATATCTTGGTGTATATTTTAAACTCTTTTAATAATAAAAGTTAAGTTTATTATATATTATTTATTGACACCCTCAAATATTTACTTATTAATGCAAAGGTAGTTTATATAACATCAAATATCATTTGAACACTTCTGTAATATCAAAAAATCTATTGTCTGAGCTTGAAGTATAACAAGATAAAATATTCCGATCATTAAAAATAATGCCGTGTAGTAGCGGCATAAGAGAATTCACTATTTATTATTCCATGAGTGTCGTAAGCTGTGATAGAGGGAAATAAAACAGGTGAAGGGCAGCAATTTCTTTTTGATAAACGAGTAAAAAAAACATTAAGCGGTTGCCACGCTTTGAGGAACTTGGTGGGAGAGGCCTATTGTGAACCCATGCATTTAAGATGGATATGATAATGAACTACAATACGTTTTGAATTCGCGAGGAGGACAAGAAGATACTTAATTCGATAGTGATTTATTTTTACTGAAAATACTATATCTTGACGTGGTAGAGCCACGCTGCCGCTATAATTATGGTTGTAACACGAATGGTTCAGCTTAAACGTGATGGGACCATGTTGTTACAGAACACCAGTGTAAAATAACAGCTTAATGTTATCGTAATACGTATGGGGAGTGTCGAGAACCGTAAACCCTTTTTATTGGAAACGAGGCATTTCATCTTAGTCCTCAGGGGTGAAAACGCATCTGCATTTTAATTATTAATTAAGGTTAGACGTCTATGGTTTACCGCTTCCACTTATCATCAGGTGGACTTTGTGCTCATTCGTTAATCTTATTTTATAAAAAAAAATCTTATAGGGGGTTTCATTTAAATTTGAAGAAAAATTTCTCACGTAGGGATAACAAATAAGGGACGTAATTTTAATGCAACTATATAGACGGTGTTTTAGTTGTTAATTATTTGGTATAGATTCAAGATTTCAAAAATTAATTTGCCAACATTCGCGCAATAAAATATAATACTGTGTATATATATACCAATATATATCATACCAAGTTTAAAGAGTACTATCTCCGTTACCATCCATCCAAGCACCAATACTCCCAACATCATTACACTACGAAAGACACACCACCTTTGATAATACGATACGTGCTTCGCCTCTGCACGACGAACTATCAGGTGAAATAGAACCTGCGGTAGCTGACCGCTAACTTACTGCTCAGCTACCACATACCTTAGAGTCTTCACTTGAGAATGCTTCATTTAGAGGCGAAACAACTTTTTGCAAAATAACGCCTGAATCTATTAATTATTTCTAAAGATTTTATGATACAAGCTACTGATATGTATTTTAGCACTCGTTCAGATCCTAATCCTCTAATGGGCAAAGTTGTCAACCTGAACGTTGTTTGTACCGAACTCGGCCCCTTTTCACATTTTTGATTTCGGTGAGATTAAAAACTTCACAAATAATAATTTATTTCTCAGAGACTTATCACTGGCATTTGATATGTAAAATTCGTGTAGTACTTACAAGTTCAAATATCTTTGAAACCACTCAACTTTTGAGATGAAAGGTGATACTGGTATACCAGTGATGTCAGTATTTCACGATATCATTAGTGAATTTGATTTCTTAAATCACGATAAGCTGTTACGTAGATAGTAAACTTATGGTTTAAACTTCAAGGGCAGGGCGTATGACTTGGTCGAAAGCTACGTAAGAAACAGAAAACATTGCACAGAGGTAGCAAAATCGTGAAAATTAACCAAAATCAAATTAATAAAACAAATAGATCTCAATAATTCATTAATCTGGTGTACCTCAATATATTTTAGGTCCACTGTTATTTTTGTTATACATAAATGACCTCCAGAATGCAACCACACATAATTGCATACTTTTCACAGATGACACCACAGACGTAATAAAGGCAGAAGAAAATAATCCCGCTGACTCAGTGGCAAATAGTGCTTTAGGAAATATTAAAGGTTGTTTAAGTGCACTTAAACAATGCCCATGATTGGAATTTAGTTACAAGCAAAACAAAAATTACGCAATTTCTATCATATGACACTATTAAATAATCAATAAATATGCAGTATAATAACGAAAAAATAGATGAGGTAGATACTTTTAAATTTTCAGGAATACATATTGAGACACATCTTAACTGGAAAGAACATATCGGTTTTGGTTGCGGTAAAACACACATTTGCGTTGTATTAATTAGTTAGCTTATTAGTTCGCAATATCCTCACCTCTCACTTCTTTTCCCCTCCCGCACGGGATACCCAAAATAGGGAGCTAGACATAGTGGCATCATTTCACGCGCCCAATGAGACATGCTGGCCAAAATTGAAAGGTGAAGCACGTCGCCAGCAGACCAGAATTGTCAACTTCCGTCCGCCGCTCGACCAGGTGCCGCACGATCTTAGCTGTGATAGTACCTCTGTGGCAGTCGAGCAACAGAACAGTACAAACCTTTAAAGTTACCGCTATTACAAGTGCAATTTCGTCATACACAAGAGCATCTATCGTCAAGCATCGCTCGCAACAGTTGCAACGTAGTGCGATCAGCAGACCAGCAGACCACCACGGTAAGTGCTCGCTCCTATAGATATTGAGCTGTCTTTTTGTTTCTTTTGTTGTGCTTTCCCTGGCAGCTCATTAGCATTTTCTTCGTACTGGCTAAATATAGTAAATTAGGTTATAGCGAATATAATTTCCAGAACCCGCTCTCTCCCTCGTCCCGCCGCCACTCACGGCTTACCACGGATACGTATCGTCAATACTTAATTATAGTATACCTGTGTTTGGCAATACAAATTATATATATATATATATATATATATATATATATATATATATATATATATATATATATATATATATATATATATATACGTGAGTAAACTGACGTACCGATATCATTGTTTAACACAGAGTATATATCACAAGGAAGTCTGCAGTTTGTGATAATATCCTAGACGGTTCCAACCATTTCATCACATTTGATAGACCACACATCCTCGCGAAAGAACATCGATTCATATCGAGGATGACATACGTGAGGCTATTGAAATTAAAAAAACATCCTAATTTCAATAGAGAAAAAGGCTGGGTACTACCACCTGCTTGGGACCCTATAATCAATAAAATTAAAACTAAACCCAAGCATACCACTGCAAGACTTCAAGACACAGTCAGTTCATTTTGCATAGATCGGACCATAAACAATAATTAAAAAAGCTGAACGTATTCCGGGTTTAACAATGACATGGTGACGTCAACAATCAACCCCCAGTAACCATGGGTGGTGAAAAGCATCCGGAACGTCGATAAATAAAAATAATTCAAATTAAACGCGATAAAATCCGTAAAAGTAGTTTTAATCAATGAACTGTCTCAACTCACGGGAGACAGGTAATATTATGTGGTGGCAGGTAATATTTTATAACATTAGTACAATGTGACTTTCTCAGTAATAAATTTGCAAAAGGAAGGTGAGATATAATTTAAGTTAGAAGCTTAGTTTGTATTACTTTGTCGACATCTCGCCGAGATTGCGGGAACCTTTGAACATTGTGTTCCTGTTACGTAATAAAATAAACAGGTGTTAATGCTTTTCCTTTGTTTATATAACTGACAGTAAAGTGTTAGTTGAATACTTTATCTATGATTAGATATGTCGTCAATTAAGATTTTTGGGGGTGATAAACAACACATACCCGCATAAGGTTAACAAACGAACACACAGTTCACCCAATGGTAAGTAGTTGCTGTAGCCCATATACATCTATATCAATTTATTTTGTCATTTTTTTCATTTATTTCAAATCAAAATTCAGAATACATTTTTACTCCCGATAACTGAGATGGAATGCCCCGTTTCCAATAAAAAGGTCTCCGGGTCTCTCCATGAAGCATGGTAAACAATACGATATACATTAGCGTTGTGCTACTACTTTACTTTGGTATTCTGTGAGAGCGTGGTACTTTCCCGCTCAAGCCAACCCATTCGTGCTACAACCATAATATAGCTGTAGCAAGGTTCTACCATGTTAAATATTATAGTAATTTTCAATATGAAGTGAGGGCACATATCACTTCTTAAATAAAATTGTTCAGTTTATAAACCGCCAAAGAACTTTTTAATATCAAAATTGAACATAAAAGAAGAAAAATAGGTTTATTGATTTGGACCAAGGCACTATAAAACAAAACGACAAGTTATATTAGACTCGCTATACAATTGATATTATCAGATGAAATGGTATCTAAGTAGATGCAAGGTCTTTTAGAATTCTAGGCGTGTTAAATACGATTCGACTTCAAAGAACTTGAATTTAAAAAATATAAATTAAAGAAAACATGATTGATAACCGCTGCAAATGAGATGATCGCGTGCTATTTCTACCGCCACTCGTTGCTTTGATTTAATTTGGTTAATTGGAAAATAAATATTGGTTTCTATTAAATCAGACAGATGGCGACTTTTTTTGAAAATTGTAAAAATGCAATAAACTGCGCGTACTCGAACGAAAAGTAGTGTCAACGTTTCATAGTAATCAAACGCGGGAGCAAATGATTAACAGTAGCGGTTACAATCACTAAATCAGTGAGGGACAAACTCCCTCACTGATTTAGTGATTGTAACTACCTAGATTTACCTTGAAATCTACGTAGATAATAAAAATTAGGAATTTTACTAACAAAATAATTACTTTTTAAAGAAGAAGATTTTTTATCAATAAACCAAGTGCCGTCAAACAAACAAAAGTAACCCCCCTGTTTCCTTCGTTCTCACGTAACAGATGCTTCACGTTTGTCTACGGTGGAGACATCAAATAAGAGTGCTTTTCAAGCGTAAGTTACGACGGAGTAAGTTAAGTTCGTGTAAGTTACATCGTACGACTTATGTCAGCTTTAAGCACATTTTTTTTGATATTTTACCCATGTGATATATTTTAGCGAATTTTATTTGATTCAGACCGTACTATATACACAAAAAGGTATTGTTATGTATATTCATTTATATTTTAACATTCTAGTGTTACATATTTATTGTTAAATATTTATTAATTTTTTGCCCAATTTTCATCAAATTTAGCAAATTTCAAAAATTTGGCAAGCAAACACTATAAGAGCCTTGCTCCTTAAATATCAATACTCGTGTAGGTTGAGTTGGCATTTTTAGTATTGCCATAAGTTTTGTCAAGTTCTACACTAGTTTATTATTAAAAAGGACAATATGCAGCAATTAATAAGATATTAAATGAAGGAAGGCTTATTATTAGACCTAAAAGAGTCACATAGAGAAAATTTATTTTTATAGAAGAGGGGCAAACGAGAATGAGGCTCAGCTAGTTGTAATTGGCTACCGTCACACATGAACAACAGCAACACTAACTGAATTATAGGTATATTGACAGCATTTTTAAAAGAGTGAGCGAGGAAGTAAGCTTCTAGCAAATTCAACAATGGAGAAACACTAATCATCCAGATAATATAGATGTTATCGCGAATTTCATCGCGTTGTGCAATTGTTAAATTTGGCGTCTGGAATCAGATAGAATATTATTTTTGAACACTCCCCATGGTACAACTCTAGTCAGTGAAGCCAATCAGAAAGAACTCAGTCAATTCGGGTTCCTCTTTGCTGAATGCAGTCAAGATGAAGGTATTGTGGCACTAGGGTGCCGTCAATATGTAATGGTAAACATCAGTGTCAACTGCTGTATTCTGGTTTGAAGGGATACAAATAACCAGTGTACTCGTAATTGATAGAAGAAAAAAATCTCTGTTGATATTGCAAATCTTACAAATACAAGGAACTGGAGGTTATATTTGACCTGTTTTCAAAAAACAAAAGTGAGATGATTATATAACTCTATTTTAATGCATCGATAAAATAATTGAAAATAATATCTGCGAACAAATCCATAACTGAATATCATCGTTGTTATAATCAACGCAAATTTGCTTAGTTTTCGTTTCGTAAATATTTTTCAAGTAAATATAAAATATGTTTATTTGATTTGAATTTGGCACTGTCAACAAACCTCAATGGTTTATATCGGTATCATTTACATGTTTATATAAATTTTTAGCAAAGTGATAAAATAAAATAGACTGAGACATTTTATCTTAAGGGGATATAGTAAGTCAGCTCAAATTCTAATTTCGCCCTCACTTCCCCGCGCGTCGTTTGCTATGTACCGACATGTTTGTAATCACTAATCCTGTAAGTAGATAGGTCATTAGATACTTATTTCATTAGGTTTATCATATTTATGCCTGTTTCTTAACGCCAACTCAGTCGCTTCTTATTTTTATCACGGTTATTTCCCATTCTAATTTTACGTCGTCTTGTTGCGTAATGTGTATTCTGATCGTAAGCGACACAACTTCTCCCTTCAAAAGCCTAAGCTATACTAACGGGGCGACAGGAATCAAGCTCAAGACGCCGATAGTTTAGGTAATTTCTTTTTACAGTGAAAATAATGGTATTTAAAAAAACTAAATAACATAAGCACTGTTTTATAGTTAGTTCAGTTAGTATGCAAAGTTTCATGATCTTATTTAAAGTATTTTATGAATAACAGCGGTTTATTGTTTATTTTGAAAGTAACTTTGGATTTTTTTTCTATCATGAAAATTTTACGGAATCGTGTTTTCGTCTAACATAGTCCTTAACATTAATCCTCAACTTTACCATATATTTATTTCAAAATTAATGCTGCAATACTTTCAGCATAACGGAGGATCTTGCTAAGCCATTTGAGGTTATATTTTCCCTTAATTTTCAGAGGTTAAAACGCGTCTGTAGCCTTATATATTTAAAGTTAGTTGCAGGTGCTTGAGCAGCAGTAGTATCGTATTATCGGGTGGTCAGTCTCATATGAAAAAAAGTGTCATGGAAATATTTGCTCCAATGCCATTATCCAGACGGAAAATAGAGGAATTCGTTTGTATGGACTAAATGATGCACAAACATCTTAATTATAAGCTATATAAAAATTATATACGGATACACGCGTACAGACGTACTAGATGGAGTGATCTAGTAAGACATCTGGCAGAAAGTTGATGAATGCAGGTGGCTCATAACCGGGCTTTGTGGCATTCCTTGGGAGGCTTATGTGATGCAGCGGACTTGTGAAGGGCTGAAAAAGGAAAACATCGTGGGGAAACCTGCATGGTTTAATATATTTAGGTTTAATATAATTTAGTTTTTGGAATATTATTATTATTATTATCTGAGAAATAGGAAAAATAATATTTCGAAAACATGTGAAGTTCGCCAACAGGCATTGGAGCAGTGCGGACATTTCCTTGCCCCAAAACCATCTCAGTAATGAGAGGAGTTCTGTGCCCAGCTGTGCGACGTATATTATAAGAAACATACAGATTAGTTAAATGCCTATATGTTATTATGGGCGAAGGAATAATATGGACTGAGTATACAGATATACTTCTAACTTTGATTTGTCTTGTGCATCTGCCGACATATGATAGTAGGTGGTGGTAATAATGTTTGTTAACTTTAAATCCTGAATGTAGGGCCACAGTGATGGTTTCCTGGGTATGAATCCGGAAACGGATGGTCGCTAAATGGTTAAGCAACAGGGTCTCAGTTTCGATTACCAGGAACAATCGCCTCAAATGATTAGGTATGAGAATTAACTAAAGTGGACTGTATTTAGCGTGGTTGGCTATAACCCAAACAAAATGGCGGATGTAGCACGTGACAGATTTTGGTCAATACGCTCGCTATAATCTAAGCCACTATGATTATCACTATATTTGGACAGGCCTGTTGGTCTAGTGGTTAGTGACCCTGACTACTACGCCGGAGGTCGTGGGTTCGATTCCCACCCAGGAAAAATGTTTGTGTGATGAGCACGATCATTTGTTCTGTGTCTGGGTGTAATTTATCTATAACATTTATGTATTTAGAAATATATAAGTATGTTTATCAGTTGTCTAGTACCCATAACACAAGCTCTGCTTAGCTTGGGACTAGATGGCGTTGTGTGATAGTTGAAAAAAAAGAATAAAAAAAAAAGAAAAAGAATTAGCCGACACGACAGAAGCATAAGCTGCTTTGGGAAAGGACAACAAACGAAAACAGCTCAAGATAGGAATGGGTTTACCTGGAATGTCTGCTAAGGCCTGGAGGTTGGTGGCACTGCGTTGCAACTGCTCACTGCAACAACCAGCGCAACTGGGATAAATGAACTGGGATTGACCGTTGAAGGCCACGACAAATTGTTTGCACTAGAGCGCGACGAATCGCACTGTGCTAGTGTTCACTACGAAAGCGTTCTGTCGCTCGACTGACACAGGAGTACTGTCACAGCCAAGATCGAGCTTCAACTACTCGGCGGCGGTGCACGTCGACAACTCTCGTTGGTTGGCGGCGTGTTTCCGGCCCCTTTCACTTTCTGGCCAGCGCATCTCATTGGCGAACAGAATGACGCCACCATGTTTAGTCTCTTATTGGGCGTGCCCGTGCAGAAAGGAAACGTAAGTGATGAGGAAGGATATTATATCATATTAATACAGTTAATCAAATTTGCATTTTAGCGCAACCAGTAGGTAAATACTTATAGGGATAGCACCGTAGCAAGAATTATCTAGGAAAACATCATTTAAACCTTGGCAAATATAACTTTTTAAAAATAAAGTTTGTAAAAGCCGACTTCCAGGACGTAATATAATGAGAATCTTAAAATTAAAATGTTCACCTCTATTTTTCACCCTTAGGGTTAAATTTTTAACCAAATTATATATATATATATATATATATATATATATATATATATATATATATATATATATATATATATATATATATATATATATATATATATATAGTACCTATTATATATACCTTTTAAGTACATCCTACTGATTACGAAATAATAACTTACATCGGTTCACAGTTTTTAACTTCAGGCGAACTCTTTAGATTGGTCTGGTGTGAACACACAATCTATGAACCAGATGGATACTCCACTTATCATCAGATGAACTACGTGCTCGTTTGTCACCCTTACTCTTACATACGCCGATAGATAGATAGATTTTGAGATGGCTTCGTTAAAAGGGATAAATAATAAATACTGAATTAAAAAAAATAAAAAAAAATAATTTCCATATACTTAACTAATGACTTATGAGGTTGGTAGTTAAACAAAATTTATCGAAGACTTAAAACTATGACTTTAGGACCTGTTAAATTTTGTGGAAATTGTTGTATTCGTTTTATTTACACAATGAATTTCAATTTCAACTTTTTGAAATTTGTAACGTTTAAATGAATATATTATATACAAAGTTACACGTATAAAGTTCTCTTCGGATGCACGCCACTAACAATGAAGTCAATTCTCCCCATGTCGATAATCGAAAATGTCATTTAAGCTGAACTGGTATGACAGCAACGAATGACCGCCCGATGAGTCTTAAGTGATGTCCATATAGTTCGGGTCAGGAAAAGTAAATTGATGGAGAATAGGCTTGGATCATAGAAGGGTATTTCTAAATAAATATTTCTATTCTTTAAATGTATAAATATAATAGTATTCTTAGTTATGTCTTATTATCTGAACTTATTAGGTAGTGTGTACAAATAAATTAAAATTATTTATAGGTAAGCCATGGCAGTTTAAGGGTTAGAATTTTGTCGAATTTCCTAGCACGAGGACATTCCGAAATTAAGTTTCCCGAGTCTATATGCGGGGCAATGGGGCCAGGAAAAACGAGCACACGGAAACACTAGCTTTCTCGACCATAGTGGCGGATCTGGTCTCTGGCTCCACCGCTAAACAAGCTTCGGCCAAAGAGAGTAGGGAAGGCTGCGCCTCACAATACTGACACTCACTTTCCCCCGCGACTCCACCTTGGCTGCAGAAGTGGCAAGAGATGACACTACTCTGGCTGCAGCCCACCAACACATATTTGTAGTGGGCTGGCCAAGCTCACTTGAAGTGGCCAACTTGGGCCGGCCCCGCACCTTAGGCCGGCCAAGTGGGTTCCTCTTTGTTCACCGCGGTAACCAAGCCACCACCAAGACCCGTTCGGGGAGAGGTGTGAAAGTCTGACCTAAACATGGAAACAATTGATTCAGGTGGCTCACGATCCTAATTACGATCCCAATTTAAAACCGTTAGTCGTTGTATTTTTTTTTTGCGCCCAAAGCAATTAAAGGGCTACCCTATACGTAGGGAGGCGGAAAATGCATTACGCATACCACGATAGCCGGTCTATCGTGGTTATGAGGGACTCACTGTCCTACCGGGGACCCTAAGTGATACCCTCTAAAAACCGCCTTTGGGGACAGGCAACTGGCTGATTAAGCTGTATTGTGCCTTATCATGAGCGACCCTCTTTTGGGAAAAGAGGGCGCAGGCGTCTAAGAGCCGCTGAGGGAGTGCCTACGAAGGCAAAATAATATTAGTTAATATAATAATAATTAATTTAATTAGAACTGGCCTGAGCCGCCAGGAGGCAGTTCAGGTCGTTTGACAGTTTATTAGGCGGGTCCGAGAGAGCGATAGCGAGAGGGGGGTGGGGCTGCATAAGAAGCCGCCTCACGAATTAAACTGTTTGGGTGCGACTCTGAGGCTTTGAAGAAGTTCTCAGAGAGTTTTTTAAGGAATTGTTGAATTGTTGGGAGCTCTAAGTCCCGATGAAGGTCGGCATTACGGACGTACCAAGGTGCGTTCGCAGCTCGACGACAGAAGAGGTTCTGAACTATTTGGAGTTCATTTAAAATATTAGGGTTCGCGTGGGCAAAGACGGGGCCCGCGTAGGACATGACGGGTCGTATACAGACCTTATAAAGGGTTCGCTTGTTTCGAAGGGACATTTTACTGTGTCTGCCCAACATACTGTTGAGCCTACTCAGGTAAAACCGTGCGTGACGGGTGACTCGTTTGACGTGGGGCCTAAAAGTGAGCCCTGTGTCTAGAGTGACACCTAAATATTTGGCGGTCGTATGCCATGGGACAGGGGTCCCTAGCATACGTATTGGAGGGGTGTTTTTAAGACGGCGTCGTTTATAGTCGAAGTGAACGGCGGAGCTCTTCTCCGGGTTCACATCGATGCGCCATTTTTTGAACCAAGCTCCTAGGTCATCAACTGACTTTTGGATCTTGTTCCGTATGAAGGGTAGTGAGACACCTTTGCAGTAGATGGCAGTGTCGTCTGCGAAGAGGGAGAGTTGAACACCTTTCGACGGGATGGGAATGTCGTTGGTGAACAGGATGTACAGCAGAGGAGCAAGTACTGAGCCCTGAGGGACACCAGCCTTGATAGTTCGCTGTGAAGATAGCGTGCCTTCGTGTCTAAAACGAAAGGTACGATGTTTCAAATAGGAGGCCACGAGACGAACTAGACGATCGGGGAGACCTATTTTGTAGAGCTTGTAGATGAGGCCTGTGTGCCAGACTCTATCGAAAGCTTTGGCTATATCGAAGAAGACCGCGATGGTTTTATGACGTCGAGGATAGAAACCGCTGAGAATATATTCCACAATGCGGTGAACTTGTTGGGGACATGAGTGTTTGGCTCGGAAGCCGAACTGGTGGGGAATGATGAGAGGGTCACCGTCTGTGGGAAACAGATAGCGCCTCATCCGTGTTTGTATGACTCTTTCGAAGAGCTTGCCCATTGCCTTGAGGAGGCTAATGGGGCGATGGCTGGAGGGGAGGTTGAGAGGCTTGCCTGGCTTGGGAATTCCAATCACAGTTGCCTCTTTCTAACTAACGGAAAATAACTAAGGTTGAAGCAGGCGTTGAAGATAATAGATAAAAAGGTTAACACCTGCTCGGGAAAGTGTTTAAGGGCTTGGTTGGAGATGCCATCCGCGCCCGGAGCCTTTTTAGGCTTAAGTCCTTTGATGAGAGATGAAATCTCATCATTGGACACAGAGATAGATTCGGAGGCCGTAGGGGGTGAGTTCCGGCGGCGGACCTCATCCTCCACTGCCTGGACGTGTGAGGGGTCGACAGGTTGAGAACTAGGGGAGCATTGAGCGGCAATGCTATCCGCAAAGCACTCAGCCTTTTCCTCGTCCTCGAAGGCAACCGTGCCGTCGGGACGGGAGAGAGGGGGAGTGTGGGTGATAGCGTCTATGCGGAGGGCTCTAGCCATCTGATATTACGCTGAGTGAGATGGAGAGATATTCTCCATGAGCTTACTCTTTTCGAGATCTTGAAATTCAGAGAGGCGGAAGCGGAGTTTTCGTTGAAGACGATTGGCCGCGCGCCTATATTCGGGGGTGGGATATTTTGCTGCTCTCCGGAAAGCAGCTTTTTTGGCTTTTATTAGGTTGCTAATATGTAGGGGAAGCCCACTATTGTTAGCAACCGGGACGACCCTTTCGTTCTCCTTAAGGGAGGATTTAATAAGGGTGGAGAGTGAATCGACCGCGGTGTCGATTTTTTCGGGACTGTCTAAGTCCGTCGGTATGGAGATGGTTGAATCCTGTGAGTCTAGGGCTTTAGCTAGGGACTCCTTGAATCCCTTCCAGTTAGTGAAGGTTTTCGTGTGTGTTGGGGGAGGTGGCTGATGGCCAAGAATGAGGGAGACCGGTCGGTGATCTGATCCTAGATCGTCTAGTGTCTCGATTGCTCTGAGGTTGAGAGAAACTCCTTGGAGTAACGCAAAATCTAACACATCAGGTGAGTGATCGGTGTTATCGGGAAAGTTAGTAACACCGAGAGGACTATGGACGGTGATATCAAGAGACTGCGTGATATCGAGCAGTATCTTGCCACTAGGGGACGTAGTGCGGCATGTCCATTCAGTATGCTTGGAGTTAAAATCTCCAAACATAATGACTGAATTGCCCAAGGATAAAATGGCCTCAAAATCTTTTTTGAGGGGATAGGTTCCTGAAGGGATGTAACAGGAGGCTATGAGGATGGGCTGATGTCCAGTCATAGCTAGCCTGCATACCGTGGCTTCCATGTTGGTAAGCTGCGGAGTAGAAATGGGCGAGCAATGAAGTGTCTTCCTGTAATAGATGGCCGTTCCGCCGCCTCGGCGGTCGGGTCTGTCATTACGAAGAAGAGAGAAGTTTTTAATAGAAAGGCCTCTAGTGTCCTTAGCTTTGAGATTAGTTTCCTGTAGGAGGAGGAAATCGACTTCACGATTTCGAAGAAAGAGCTTAAGCTCTGGGAGGTTATTTCGCAAGCCGCGAATATTAAATGATACAAGCGATAAACCCTTAGGTTTGATACAACCGTGGGATCTTGGTAGGTTAATTTGCTCAGACATTGGAGTTAAGTTAATTAAGTTAACTTAACTTACAACGCTAGCAGAAGATCGTTATGTTCGGCAAGAGCGAGGAGACGCTCTTGAGGGGACTTCGCCGCGCGCAGTTTGCGTGCTATAACTGTAATCTCCCTTACATCTATATTCCTAATCGCGGAATATAGCGTGTTGTAGTCGTCTGTTGTGGGCTCTGCCTCGTGTGCGTACGAGGTTGTCCGCGGAGGGTCTGCCTTTTTGGGCCCCCAGGGAAAGACTGGAGGCTGCATTGGCTTTGAGAAGCCCGGAGGGGGCCGAATTATGCCCTGAGGGGGCCTAGGGGACCCTGAGGGGGCCTAGGGGGACCCTGAGAGGGTCGAGCGAAGCCCTGGATAGGCTGAGAAGGGCCCTGACGGGGCCGTTGTTGGAGGGCCGGGAATGTGCGGTCATTCACCGGCGGTGGAGCTTTCCTACTGGGGCGAGGTTGAGGTGCGCGTGGGCAACCCTTGTAGTTCGCCGGGTGTCCTGTCTGGTTGCACAGGACACAGGCGGGCGGGGATTCGGCGTCTTTGGGCCGGGGACACTCTTTAGTGTTGTGTGGTTCCAGGCACTTCACGCACCTGGGTGGGGCGGAGCAGTTGGCCGCCGCGTGACCATAAAGTTGGCAGCGGTGGCACTGCGCCGGGAAACCGGGCCTATGTGGGGGCTCTACCTTCACCCTTGACAGGCCGCACACTGTGCGCACCTGCCGGAAGATGGCTTTAGCCTCCGGCACGTTGGACATGATTACTAGGGCAAGGTTGTATCTCTTGCCCGTACGGTTGTGCATTTTGTGCACTGCTTCTACTGGGAAACCTTGGGACTTAAGGTCCTCGAGGATTTCCTCGTTGGAGAACTCAAAGGGGACGCCTCGGATGACGGCCCTGACTTTACGCTCTTCAGGGAGAGCGTAAGTGTGGTATGAGATGCGCTCGGCTGTGAATAGCCGGGTGATTGCGCGGAAGTCCTCGATCGAGCTAGGGATTATTTTGATTGCCTCCCCGAGGTTGACTGCATGATCGTATTTAATACCTGCGTCGTAGCAGGTCTTAGACAGTTGGGTGAACTTTGCCTCGTCTCTTAGGAAGACAGGGGGCGGGACTTGCTTCTTCGCTAGTACTGGAGCACAGCGAGAGGCTGGTTTAGATGGAGTGGGGATGTCTAGTGACATCACTGGGACGGGGGCAGCGTCAAGGGCTGCGGAGGTTGAAGGAGCGGCAGAGGCCGCTGAAGTAGGGGGGGTGCGTTTTGTCGCGGCGCGCTTTCCGTTGCGCTTGTAGGTGACGGTGGTGAAGTTTGACTCACCGGTTCCGTCCGAGTCAGAGGACCTAGATGAACCGGAGCCTGAGGTGGTGGCGGGCCTCTTCCGGGAGGTAGACGCCGAGGATTCGGAGCATGCGTACTCCATTTGTAAGGGGGCTGATTGTAGCGGGGCAAAGGAGTTCCTCGTTTCGAGGTATGCCGCTAGTACTGGGCGGCGATGGTGGCGATGGCGGCGAGGACCGTCTCATTGCCGTTTAACCCGTATTGGGTAATGAGGGCGGCTAGGGACTCAGTGAAACTGGAGTTGGCCATTTTAGGTTGAGTGAGCTAAAGATAAGAAGCTAAAGATGAGAAAGTAGAGATGAGGACGGGTCCCTGCTCTCGGTAGAACAGGGACTAGAACGCGGGACGTACTACAACACACTATGCACGTAATAGTAAAAGTAAAATGCAAGAAAAACACAAGAAAATAAAAGAGACACAGTACAAGAAAAAAAAAAAGAAAAAAAAATTGAAAATGATAAATGAAAATTATAATGAAAATGATGAAATGAAAATGAAAATGAAAGTGAAAAATGAAAATGAAATGAAAATGAAAGCGGAGGTCAGTCAGACCTCCCTGCCCGAAGACAGGGGGGCAAGAGCTGTAGCGAGAAGTGACTCACCGGCAGCCTCGACGCTGTTCCGCGTGAGCAGGACAGCGGAGGCGCGTGAGAGCGAAACAGCACTACCGTACTGTACGGGAGCGCGGACCACCAGGAGGCAGGCGACCGTCCGAGAACGATGCCGCCGGCGGACTGAGCACTGCGTCGGCGCTGTACAGCGCGAGCGGGCCAGCGGAGGCGCGAGAGCGGGAGAGCACTACCGTACAGGAACGAAAGCGCGGACTACCTGGATGCAACCGCTCGGAAGCGATGCCACAGGCGGAATGGAGTCGTTGTAATGCTCACAGTTATATTTATAGTATATTCCTTAGATGAAGCTTACATATGTGTTACGATCGATTGACATGAGTGAAGTTACAGTTTTTATACAAGCCACGCTGCAGCTATATTATAGTTGTAACACGAATGTGTTGACTTGACCGCACGAAGTCCACCACGCCCTTACTGAATACTAGCGTAAATCTCAGCTTAATGCTGCTATGTTTCGTACGGTTAATGTAGAGAACCGGAGACCCTTTTTACTGGAAACGAGGCATTTTATCTTAGTTCTTAAGGGTAACTATCCTTTCAGCTGCGGAGACTCTAACCGTAATACTCCGTTGACTGCGGAGCTGTTTAATAAAATGGACGGTTGATTGGGCCCAGCCTGTTTAAACGCAAATATCTTGATTTTGGTATATCGAATACTATAATATGTATACATTTCTGAATTCTCTATGAAATTTCCTATAAACGAGTACATATATTTAATAAAGTTTTAAACTAATGAGTATAACTAAATATAATATAACCAGCATGTTAGTTCTAAGATAGCAGTTTGCTTCATACATATTAAAAAACGATTTTACACGTACTTAATAAGATAAAACACAAAATGAGATTACAAATAAGAAGGTTACTTACCCAGCCATTTTTTTAACACAATTCACCACACAATAAATATAAATTAATACAAAATAATTACAAACAACTTCGTTGTTTGCGCGCGTCAATCATGGCTGACTCAAGGAACGGACGACATTTAAATAAAATATACTACTAAAGTGTATAAAGCTGTGAGGTTTTTATGCTAGCCTTTTTTATCCTATACACATTGACATATGGTAGAATGAGTTAGAAATAGCACATAATGCTTTTATTCTTCATTAAAAGAGCGGGTAAAAAATGTCTAACACTTGAAAGCCCGCAGTCAACGGAGATATTTTCGTGTCCAAGTATTGGACATCCGCAGTTGAGAGGCTATGCATATGCATTTTGATTCTCAATCAAGGATAGACGTAGATGTCCATGGGCCGCAGCTTCCTCTTACCATTAGGTAGACTGAGCGTTTGATTATCACCCTTATTTTATAATAAAAGAACAAATAAATAATAAATGTATGACATAATATTTAATTTTAGAGGTTTTTAATTGACTACTATGTCAATGAGCAATAAATATTGTAGCTATTTCCCATAAAGGAACTCAACATATTTTATTGCTCCAATATCTAGGCGCCTTATTTTTTTTTTTGAGATTTGTTAACAGGCAAGGTTTATTGCTTTTAATTTATGTGTATGGCCGGAGATTAGTTTTATTGCATATTTACCACTACTCTAAATACCACTACTCCCGATACCACTACTCCCGACAACAATATTCCAGGAAAGACATGCCATCGACGATAGTACGATACGTGTTTCGCCTACACGAGGCATCCTCAGGTGATGTAGACTCTACGGCGGCTGACCGCTATGTAAGTAAGACTTAGCGGTGGACCGATGGAAAATGATCACTGTCACCAATTGACTGGTAATATACTGGGTGGCGATTAGGTTATCGCATTTTATATCACAGCAGTCATACAAAGTTGATATACGTCTGTTGAAATAGTAAACCATAATACCAAAAGACAAAAAGTGCATCTTTCAAACAAAATAAATAGCGTAAAAAATTACACGAAATGAATCATCCTGGATAATATTAGTGTTACGCCGCGCTCAAATCAGCGCACTAGCGCCATCTAGTGTCAGGAACCAGAGCGAGGGGAGCTTTGCAGTAAATGACATCACAAATCTTTCGACCAACAGCGCCACCCGACGAACTAAGTTTCTGGAAAGTCTACACTCGAATACTCGTTGCCTGGCGCGCATTTACCTGAATATTCGGGACGCTTCTTTGCTAATTATATAAAAAGGCGCTGCAAGATGCGATCGACAGAATTGAACTCGGCGACACAAGCGAAGCTTCGGAGCGGAATTAAGTGAATTAGTGTGTTTAATTATTAGTGTTTTAACTTTAATTTGTGTAAAGTAAATTAAAGTGTTAATTTAGGTAATTTTATCGGCAATTTTTATTGTCACGAACCTCAAGCTCGTAACAATTGGTGTCAGAAGTGGGATAAAATAATGCCGATTTTACCTAAGGAGGAAACGGAGGGTGTCCGTACCCGAAGTCAACGCCAGCAGGAGACGGACCAGAGGAGATTTGGTGGTGCAACGCCGCAGATGTCTGAGGGCCAGCCGCCGGCCACGGAAGCCGGTCCGTCAGCAGCTTCTACGTCTGTGGCACCTGACTTAGGTGCTCTGAAGGTGATGCTGCAGGAGCAGGCCCGCCGGCAGGAGGAACAGGCCCGTCGTTTAGAAGAGCAACTACAACGTGATAAGGAAGAGCAGATGCTCCTCATGAAGGACCTTCACGCTGTCTTCGGAAAAGAGATACGGGAGGTGAAGGATAAGGTTGCTCAACATGACAACCGCCTGTCGGAGGCCGAAACCCGAATCGACCAAGTAAACAATCGGGTTGACAACGTAATGGCTGACGTGAAGAAAACGCTGGACGACCTCAAACTGGGGGATGGAACAACAGCTCCCGTAGTAGCTACTACACCTTCGCTACGTGGGTTCAAGGTGCCACCATTCGACGGGACTTCTTCTTGGTCAGCCTACAAAATCCAGTTCGAAGCTGTTATGAAGGCGAACGGCTGGAATAAAAATCAGGCCATGACTGCTCTCACACTAGGCCTGCGCGACCAGGCCTTAACAGTTCTAGAAGCTCTCCGTGAGGAAGTGACTTATGAGCAACTCCTTGAGGCATTGGAGGCGAGATATGGCGACGCTCACCTGGAACACGTCTTTCGTGCGCAGCTTAAAGATCGCGTGCAACGCATCAACGAAAACCTGCAGCAGTGGGCTCTAGAAGTGGAGAAGCTGGTGCGAAAAGCATACCGGTCTGTACCTGCGCTCATTGAAGGGAACCTGGTGCAGACATTCATCGACGGCATCCGCGACCTGGAAGTCAGAGCTGCTGTGAGGCTCGGGCACCACGAGACGCTTAAGGACGCCTTGGCCCATGCACTGGAAGTGGAAGCCGTGCGGCAGGATCATCGTTCCCATCGCGTCAGTGAGGTTGCAGCAGCTACAGTTCGCGACCGCAACAAAGGATACAGCCCTAGGTGTATGGCAGTGGGGAAAGGGGCCATCTTCGATCCAGCTGCCCTAAGCGAACCGCAGAAAGGGAAAGTGAACGATATCAGGAGGGTAGTGCAGCTAACGGCACTGCCTGGCGGCGACAGGATCATCGTTCACATCACGCTGGGGAGGTTACAGCAGTTACGGTTCGCGACCACAATAAAAGATACAGCCCTAGGTGCTATGGCTGTGGGGAAAGGGGCCATCTTCGGTCCAGCTGCCCTAAGCACACCCTAGGAAGGGAAGGTTAACGGTCTCAGAAAGGAAGTGCGGCTAACAGCACCGCCCAGCAGCAGCAGGAATACGACTTTACTATCAGACACTGCAGCAGGAAATCTCAAGGCAACGCAGATGCATTGTCAAGAAGACCTTGTCCCGAAGATTGCAACCATTGTAGTAGGCCAGAGAGTAAGGAAGTGGTATCCGTGAGGATGCTCAGGACAAACCACCTCAGCAACGGGTGGAAGGACAGCCTACGTAACTAGCCAACGTACTAAGGCCCGTGCTACCAAGCCTAAGTGGAGGGACGTCGCAGCGATGAGTTCAACCACGAAAAGCTATTGGGCCCAATGGGACAGCTTGCTGATTCAGGATGGGGTCCTGTGCCGTAAATGGGACGATGGTCGAAGAGACAGCTGTCGTTTGCAAATGGTTGTCCCTAAAGTTAAAGTGCCGAATGTTCTACAACTGTGCCATAATGGTCGTTCAAGAGTCCATCTGGGAGTTAAACGAACTCTACTGAAGGTTCGAGAACAGTTTTACTGGGTCCATTATCGTGACGATGTCGAGGATTGGTGTCATAGATGTACAAGTTGTGCGGCCGTGCGGGGACCTCAGACACGTAGTAGAGGAGCACCGAAATTGTACAATGTTGGTGCACCACGGGATAGGACAGCCCTTGACATTGCGGAGCCGTTACAGAAAGGCGCAAGAGGGACTCCTAAGATTGTCCATGTGGATCGCTTGGCGCGTTACTATGGGGCCGATAATGCTCGGGACGAGCATGTCTTAGGAAGGGGCAGTGTTACGCCGCGCTCAAATCAGCGCACTAGCGCCATCTAGTGTCAGGAACGAGAGCGAGGGGAGCTTTGCAGTAAATGACATCACAAATCTTTCGACCGACAGCGCCACCCGAAGAACTAAGTTTCTGGAAAATCTACACTCGAATACTCGTTGCCTGGCGCGCATTTACCTGAATGTTCGGGACGCTTCTTTGCTAATTATATAAAAAGGCGCTGCAAGATGCGATCGACAGAGTTGAACTCGGCGACACAAGCGAAGCTTCGGAGCGGAATTAAGTGAATTAGTGTGTTTAATTATTAGTGTTTTAACTTTAATTTGTGTAAAGTAAATTAAAGTGTTAATTTAGGTAATTTTGTCGGCAATTTTTATTGTCACGAACCTCAAGCTCGTAAAATTAGTTTACTGACCTGAAGTGACCTGTAAAAGCGGCAACATCGCGGCGACACGGCAACATTGACAAAGGCTACCTACACTTGCCCATACATAGGCAACTAGGCACGTGTAAGATGATGCTCATGCGATGTTATAAACAAATCACAGACTTTATGGTATTGTTTTTATCCAAATAATCACTCTTATCGGTCACTATAGTTTAATAAAAAAATCAAATTAAACTTCTAGATTTTCAAAATGTCCGCCGTGTACCCGAATGCATAACTGACATTGTCATATTATTTCGGACCTTGCGAAGTAGGTCACCATTGGAGGCAAAAAAATTTATTTTGTCGAAAGCCCGAATAATCCTTATTTTTATGTCCTCGACAGTCGTTACTTCCGTGGAGTACACCCCATTTTTCAAATAACCCCATAAGAAAAAATCTAACGGTGTTAGATCCGGTGACCTTGGTGGCCATCGAGAAGGTCCGTATCGGCCAATCCACTGCTCTCCGAACATTTCAGTGAGGCGCTATCTGGCAGCCACCACTGAATGAGCAGGTGCTCCGTCAAGCTGATACCATAAACGGCTATTTTCCCCTAACGGTAATCCATCAACGTAATCCGCCATTGGGCCGTCAAGCAGTTCCAAAAACTTCGGCCCACTAAGGTTTCCTTCGATAAACACGGGACCAATATTTTGATCTCCGTGTATTCCAGCCCAAACATTAACGGCAATTCTGTATTGGCGCATAGACTCTCGACACAGTTGCGGATTTTCTTCACTCCAGAACCGTAAGTTCTGCCGATTCCATATTCCGTTGCGCGTGAACGTGCTCTCGGCAGTCCACATTATGTTAGCTAAAAAGTTAGAGTCATTAGCTACTCTGCTCAGGATCCATTTGCAGTAGGCTTCTCTGACTGGCTTATCTCTATCTAATAAAGCCTGTACCTTTACATATTTGAACGACCGTTGCTTGTTTTTTCTTAATATTTTGTGAACAGCCTTGTGGTGTACACGGAATTGGTGAGCTGCTCTACGGAGACTTGAAGTTGGATTGGAAGAAATAATTCAATATTTGTTCTTCCTGAGCCACTGCTACTCGCGGAGGAATTTCAACCTGACGCGGGATCAAATATTGACCGTCGCGTAATCTTTAGACTGCCCGTATAAATACGTGAGTCTGTAGGACATACACGTGTGGTATGATACCTCTCTCGATATGTTCGTAATGCCAAAGCCGCGCTTTGGTGGCACTCTCCGTAAATCAAAATCATGTCGGTGTATTCCGACGTCGTGAAATTGACACGAGGCATCTTAAGACTTATAAAAGTTGAAAAGAAAAAGCGTACAATTTTAAGCGAGCTGTTCCTTCCCAAAGCTATTAAATATGTTTTATTTTATCTAGCGTATTAAACGTGTCCTATCAAAAAAAAAAAACAGTTAAAGTAAGCGTCCAATTTTGGACAAATTGTCACACCATCATATCACAATTATTATTATCCTATTAAAGTATCCTATCATAAACAAATCAAAAAACTTATCAAAATATCCACAAAACCAAAAAGACAACAATTAAAACTCAACGGACACCTACGCGAAAAGGTATATTATATAGAATAAAAATAAAATGGGTCAGTAAAATAGGTCAAGTGACTCATGAACCATCCAAGGGCACCGGCGTCGGACTAAGTGATTTAAATTATCGTCCCATGCGCCAGAGAAATACGAATATAAACAACACGCATCTTCACACTACTCGCTTCCATTTCTTATCACTTCACGCATAGCGAATTATGCCTTCGAACATCTATTATAAGTAAATTTTTTTGCTCGAATTTGTTTTCACACACTCGCATCGCGCGGTCCCTTTGTTTTTAATTTCGCACATAAGAATTATGCCTTAAATCGTTAGTCTTAAGTGTATTTTTGCTTGATTTTTTCTTTATTTGTGTAATTCGGAATGGCAACGTTTGAACTAGGTATCTTCGCCTTTGCCGGCCTTAGGTCTCTGACCCTTTAGTATTCGTCAGGTGATAAATATATGCATTTACATGATGTTGTTTAATATTAAATCGAAAAGAAGGCTACTGGGACTAGGATGTTAATTTTTAAATTTCTTTTAGTTATGTATATTAAAAGAACGTTGTGTAGGATATGTATTTTCATTTAACGTGATAACTTAAAAGTCACTCTGTATAAGTCAATGATTGAACGTCTGTAACACTAGAGAAATTACAGGTGTGTTCTCTGTTTATCAGATTGGCTTGAAAATTTGCAGTAGTATCAAGGACAAATGACAATACAATTATTCAGTAAATTAATCCAGGATCACCAGGATAGTATTTTTTAGAATCTCATGATCAATTTTCATAAATTTCAATATAATTTTAATACATATACGAGTATGACATAAAAATGTTAAGTGTTTATTTCAGAAACATTATAAAGTAAAAATAAGATATAAAATTTTGCCTTGAATTAAAAATAATATTATTTTCGCCATTACGTAAAAGTATTCTCGGTGACAGTTGTGCTACGATTATTCCATTTAAGTTTTTTTATGGACTATCTTTGTTTACGGGGCAAAATGGCGTGCAAACGAGAATTAAATAACGAAATAAAGGTAAAATCTGGTAACATTTATATCGAAACGAAATATTATCCGCAACGTAAATAGGTACGTCACTTATATACCTAGGGAAATCATGCAAGCGATAGGTGGCATTAAAGTTTCGTTTAATATTTTTATTTTGCTGTAGTTATAACTCCATATCTATCATCTGTCTTTTTACAGAATCTTTAAACAAGCATGAAGAAGAAAATGTGTAATTTAAATACAATACAATTTCATTTAAAGTTTTATTCTTAAAAGCCAAGCCAAGAATCCACTTACTCCGGTACTTGGCCGCTCGCCTTAATCGGGCACTACTAAAATTTTAATAGCAATTTGAAGTCCTGATTTACAAAATGGTCGTCAGTAAGGGAAAATATCGTGAGAAAATTTTATATCTAAAAAATATTTTTGAAGGTATGCGAAGTCCACTAGTCAGCACTAGGGCAACGTTGTGGACTTTTCGATGCAACCCTCCGAAATGTGAGGTCTGCATACAGTAACGTGACGTAAAAAGACAATTTTCTTACGTTTATTTTAGTACATTGGTATTTTCTAAAGTTTTGATAAATTTATTATATAATGTTTTAACTTAGTTTTACATATAGAATATACACGAAATTCTAAATTTGACGCGTACGTTTTAATGTATGTTTACCCATTTTTCAGAAACGGTTTAGCTGATTCAAATGATTCAAAAGGGTTCAACTGAGGTTTGGCTGATTCTTCCACACAAATTTGAAGAGAACTTCCATCCATAAAATTGGAAAATTGGAAACGTGGTTTTTAATGCAACAATTAAGACTTTCTTGATTCTAGATCTTCTATATCTTACCTTGAAATTATGATAACCACTCAAAAGAGTAAGTAAGTTTTACACTGATAAACGTAAAGACACGCTACAATCACTAAATATCTCGAATAATGTCATTATAGCTTCTTTCTACATACGGATCCTAGATTTTCCAATACGCTACGTCTAAGCTCTGACTTCAAAAGCTTATATGGAAATTATTTTATTCGTTTAAGATTTTGGGACGGATTTTTATTGCTGTACCATTACGACGCCCAAGGAAATTATATTCATGGTATGGTTATGCTGCAGCTATGTTACAGTTGCAGTACGACTGAGTCGGCAGGACCGCGGAAGGACCACGCTCACACAGAATACTAACGTAAAATAACAGTTTAATGCTACTGTGTTTAGTGTGTTGTGAACCGGAAAATCTTTTTATCAAAAAAAGGCATTCCATATTAATTCTCAGGGATGACAACAATCTTAATTATGATTTTCAATCGAGATGTGCATGTCAATGAGCCCACTGTCCACTTATCATCAGATATATTGTGTTCTCGTTTATCTCACTTATCCTATTAAAAGCTTCATCGTCATGATCATCGTTAAATATAAATTTTCTACTGATTTTATAATAAACCTTAATATTTAAATATACTTTTAATAAATCCCATCAATAAATTAGTAACCTAAAACGAAAAGAATATTATGTTCATTTTGTATACATATGTCACACAACTAGATTGGATGGAAACACTGGAATGCAGCAGATATAATGTGTGTCATTAATCGTAGTTCTTCTCTGTTGGTTTAGTTTAATTAAATTCGTTTAAGCCTTAGTATTATTCAATATAGCTTTAAGTAATAGAATATATTTAAAATGGACGAGCAATTCTGTAGTTATATGTCTTGGGTGCCGACTAGGACTAAGCTTAAACAAAATAACAGAAAAAAAAGCGGCTTATATTTGCTGTGTTTCTTCTGGCAAGCTTACCTTCTCCATTACCCTCTCAGAAAGTAATAAAAGCACATGTAACCAGTAATATTTGTGTTAATATAAATACGTTGCCACCCCTCAGGAATAAGATAAAATGCTTCAAGGCTCCAGTTGTCTAGTACTGGAGACCTTTTAGACGACATAATATTGCTGGTCGCAGTTCTTGTTTTATTTCTGAGAGTGTTAAGGAGAAGATACACAATTGCATTGAGGTGAATTAATTCTAAATGTGACGAGAAAGTAGCGTTAATATTGTTTGTATGTAATTTCTGTTTTTGTCTCTAAGAGTTTTGTGGTTAATGAAATATCTTGACGAAAACTATATATTCATGTATAAAAGATTTTTGTGAACATAAATTCCGTCAGTTGATAAACTGTAAATTATTATTTTACTTATGTATATCAAATATATTTAAATTATTTCAAAAAAACATAATCCACTATGGATGTAAGAAGAAGTGTATATATGTATATGTATATAGAATACAGTGGTTATAGCCACCTGCCAAGAATATCATCTGTTGCAAATATCCCTATGAAGCAATCTCTGGATAGTCGGTAATGTGTTAGTGATTAATTGACTTAAATTTGTTTTTGTGTGTTTAAACATATAAAATAAATATACTAGTTGTAGTGCTGACAAACCTATCAAAAACAATATTTTTAAATTAATTTTATATCATTGAATTTAATTAGATGTATCCGGTTACGTGAATTGAACAAATTAACTGGTTACATTAAATTGACGAAAGAGACGCAAATATAGCCAATTAGCTAACTAAAAAAAACTAGCCACAATTTTTTGTCAACGTTGTGAGGTCTTTGCAGTTCTGTCGGTAACTGTCCTTCTGAGTAGACCCATACTAATGATTGCCTTATATTTTCTGGATCATATTGATAGATCCATATCTCGTCACCAGTAAAGATTTCTGAAACAAGCCTAGATACCTCGTTTTTAAAACGTAGACGTATTTCATGGCACTAATCCAGACGAGTTTGTTTTTCGCTTCTGGAGAGAAAACGAGGGATCCATCGACAACAACGCTTCGTCACTCTAAGATGTTGATGTAGGATGGTATGAATACTCCCCAAACTAATGCCTTCAATCTTTTCGATGTCCGTATATATGATTTGTGGGTCCTATCACACAAACATTTCAGTAGTTCAAACATTTTCTGCCGTTACTGTTGTATGCAGGGCCCCGGTTCTTTGGTCTTCTTTAATATTAATTTTACCCCTTTTGAATTCAGCAAACCACATAAAAATTGTTGCTCGTGATGTAGCTTAGTCCCCTAATGTTTATTGTAACCGTTGTAACCGTAACCATGTGTTGTGTTAACTGTTGGGTTAAACCAAATTTAAGATCGTAATAGCTTAAGAGCCAGTGGGCGGCAGACTTACGGTATTTTAATAAGCTTTATATTTTTTCAGTTGATCCCCTATGCCGGCATGAGGTACATGAAATGGGGACTCTTAAGTTTGACCGGTGGTAGATACAGAGACGCTCAGGTGATAAAGGTGTAGAAAAATTACCAAAAAAATATGATAGCAATAAGTCTGCCGCTTTGACATCCTGAAATATTCAATAGAAGTTACCGAAAAGTAACATGGCAGACACCTACGATGGTCTCAAGGTCATGCTTGCTTGAAAAGTACAAATTTTTATTAATAATTTGAGTTGTAATTTACATATATTGTTGATAATATTATTTGACATGAATAATTTTCATGGCAGACATATATTGTGGGTCTATCACCCAGACAGGAAACAAACTTCTAGGGCGTCCTTAAGCGCGTACTATTTGTAATTTGAATGTGAAATTTGTAATTGGCGGTCTCAAGGAAACTGTTTAAAGAAATTATTATTCTCACTTTTAAATATTATGTATGTACGTAAACATGAATGTCGTATACCAAATAAAATAATGATCTTCGTAGTGTATGAATTAGTTGCAAAACTATTAATTCCAAATTTAGATTAATTAAGATATTAAAGTAATTTATAGGGCCATAAACACAGACGATTTTTGAGTATTTAAGCCTTACCAAAATAAAATTCAAAAATCACATTAAAAGTTTTTATGCTTCCATCTCAAAAGCATAGCAGAGTAATCGAATGATCTCTAATTCTTAGCTCATATGAATATTTTGATAACACAGCAACATGGTACAGTGTTGTACCAGTTAATCACCAAGCCATGCGAATTTGTGACTGTGGTTAATAGAATACAAAGGTGGTTGCATAGATAGATTTTTTTAGGAAAACATTGTAAGTGATCTTATGGGAAATTGCAAGTGTGTTCAATAAACTGTCTTAATTTTGCGTTTTTCGGAAAAGTACATATCAGTGTGTGATGATATTTTAATGTTCGCTTAAAGGACTCCGCTTATGGCAGCGTCGTGTGACAAGTTGTCACTTTCCTGCTGAGATGGTCAAATCTATACTTGTGAACAGGTGCAACTTGTGGTTGCTAGTCTGCTCGGGTTTGCTACACACTCATAAGCTATAGAATTTTGATCGTCCTATAACAATTGTTAATAAAAAATAATGTGATCAGAATGAACTTTTTAAGCTGTCTGCCATGACCTTGAGACCATTATAGAATTCTACCAATATTATTTTTCGGTAACTTTTATTGAATATTTCAAGATGTCAAAGCGGAAGACTTATATTATATTATACTATATTATTGTTATCACGTTTTTTACACCTTTAACACCTGAGCGTCTCTATATCGACCGCCGGTCAAAATTAAGAGTCCCCATTTCATGTACCTCAGGTATAGGGGATCAACTGAAAAAAATGTGAAACTTATTGAAATACCGTAAGTCTGCCGCCCACTGGCTCTTAAGCTATAATAGATCATAGTGCGCAAATGTTAACGGTTAAGATCCAGTTTTAAATGAAGGTCGCGGGAAGCGTTGCAGGAAAATTAATAGAACTTTGTTTTTTTTTTAATATTGAGCAGTTGGCCTATGAAGTTCTATTTTTAAGTAAATTTGATTTTTAGAAACATATAACAAGGGTGCGTTCTATTTTTAAATTTGGAGCATCTCGAAACTTATTGAGTGACGTACACGTTATATAAAACACTATCAAGGAATTTTATTATCTAGTATGCGTAAAATACTTACAAAAATTATAACTTTTTAACTTAACTAGAAATTATGAGCAATCTTTAAGAAAATAAATAGTGCGCATGGTGTACTTGCGCACACACTCCTACATTTTGATATGCGTACATGGCTAGTCTTCGTGGACACTGACCTCAGTGACTGAAATTCGTCCGGAGGATATTATTGCTATTTTAACATATAACTGGTTTTCCGAAAACGGTTCTAACGATTTGGGTGAAATTTAGATAATTGTTTACTTTCTAAGTTCATCTAGGTAGTCTATCACGTTTAAGAAAATATTTCATCTATACGAAACGACTTAAAGAATTTTAATTTCATCAAGTAGATTGTGGAAATGAGTTCTTAGGAATATAAATGTTTCAAGAAAACTTATGAAAGGTTAATGATCTGGACTATGGACGACTTTGTGTCTTAAAATAATATAATCACTTTTCCCATAAACTTACTAATCAATTACACTAAACACGAATAAATTAAAGCTTACACCGAGTAGTGGCGGTAAAAGAGAATTGGGTGTCGTAAGAGGTGAATATTTGGAATATCATAAAATTTTTATTACTTTCCTTTTACCGGCTCTATATTCCCAGAATGGCAATGAGGAGCAGAGTCAAAGGGGCGAGACGTCTGGTTCTCGTTAATCCGCCTGACAAGCGTGACAGTTACGGCATATTCTCCCTGGCACATAATCAGCCTGGAACTTAACGGACTAATAAAGAAGATGAAGAAAAGAAATTAATTATTGATGATAAATACAATTTGTTTTCCCGAAAATACCATTTTACCTACATGTTGCAGTGCAAGTGAGTAACTGATCCAGGCAGGAGACCGACTAGTGTCGGAGACTACTGAGATCAACCACTGGAAGTGGTTTTGCACACATTACGTTGCCTATGCAACTTAGTGAGACTAGAAATATACCGATTAATTTTAACTTACAAATTATTGGAAGTCGATCTACAAACTTAGGGCTTCTTTAAATAATTATGCAAAGCTTTTTAAGGATATTTATACCCCATAAGTTGTCGCTTGAGCTATATGGTCTGCTCACTGCCACTGCCATTTTCTTACTGATCCGTTTAATTTTATCGGTGACTCTGGTTGACATGAGGTTTATCATCATCATACACCGCGTAAAACCCTCTTCATAACTCGCTGTCTGACCTTAATATTCTTCATATTATATTCTGCTGTGAAAGGCTGATTTATATAAATGGCGGTGGTCTTTTCTCATTTCTGAGAAAGTCTTGTTTTACCTATTTTGTTTGTGTTTTGTGAGAGGGTTTGAGGTAACCCTGTTTTATTTATTATATTATTTTTGAAGAAATCATTAAATAACAATATAATGTTCTTAATAAAGACGACTGAATTGGAAAATTTTCTGAATATATTAAAAATTTCCAATAAATTTTTTGTAAAGTTTTATTTAAAGATTTGTTCTATGTAGCTTTAAAATGTATTTATACCTACATAATAATACTGTCTTTAAAACCTTTACAGATTTTGGTATTCAAGCAAGCTGTACTCCATTACGTTACACGACAGTGACACTTTTGTCTTTGAAAATTTTATGTAAGCTAAGTGCTAGTCACGATATATTTTCATCTTTTTGTTTTGTAAACGTTTACCAACGAAAACTTACTGTAAGTTCTGAACTTATACGTACCTATATATTACATATATTTTTAGTGGCGTCTGTTTTCAGTAAGTTCTTAATCTTTAAAAAAAATCACTTAAAGTGACAAGTTAACTTACAGTCTAATGATGGTATGTGGCTTTCTATCGCGGGTACATCTTCATGGATACCTTCCGCTGCGGAGGCAACAGAAAGATCACTCCGGACGGTACGGTCTCCATCAGCGTATTAAGACCGGTCTCGGGATCTCCGTTCGGAACGCAACCGGGGCCCCTTTCTCGATTTGCTTTATTAAAACACATCCCGGGGGCAGTCCTTACTGACCCCAGCATCCTCGCAGTACTAATACGGTGCTCGAGACCACTTCTGAGTGACCGTTCTCTTCAGTTGTTACATTACTGGACGTTTAGGGTCCGAGCGCCTGTAACCCCGAGACCCTATTTCTGGTAGGGGAACACCATAATCAAGGGGAAGGCCGTGAGAAACGACGACGTCTGCGGGCGGGATTTATCCTCTTCCGACACCGCTTAGCAGTCTCCTTCTGGACCATAACGAATTCACAGGGACAGCTACGGCCCTCCACGCCGAGTCCCTGCTCAGCATTGCCAACACGACTGGTAGTAGGGAGAGATTCTGACCAATCCGGCTTACCAGGACCATTCCGAAGATGATGTTGTGAATACGACTAAAAAAGAAATGCTTCGGTAGTTTGGTCATGTAGAAAGAATGAACGAGGAAATAGTGACCAAAACAAAACTATGTTGCAGAAGTGAGAATCATTGTGGCGATGAGGTATGTCAGTATCGTGCCAAATGGAAGCTCATGATATCTGCCTACCCTTCTGGGTGATAGACGTGAGTGTTTATGTATTATGTATCATGAATATAAATTGTCCGGGAGTCCAACCGACGTAAACACTATTAAATATTCTGCATATTAAATAATGCCGTGTAGTGGCGGCGTAAGAGAAGCCACTATCCTATATCATGCCGTGAGTGTCGTTAGAGGTGATAGAGGGAAATGAAATAGGTGAAGGGCAGAAGTTTTTTCCTGATTTGATAGCAAATAAAAAATAACAATTATGCGGTTTCCAACACGCTTTGAAGAACTCCATGAGAGAAGCCTAGTATGAATCCAAGTACCGGGTGCTTCAAAAAAATGTATACACACTTTGAACTTCCATAGAAAATTTATTTACCGTTCTACAAAGTTAAATTTCAGGAAAATAGAAAGCTGAAAGTCCAATGTAAATTTTTTTTATTTTATAGGATAGGGTGACAAACGAGCACACAGTCCACCTGATGGTAAGTGGTTGCTGTGGCCCATAGACATCCACATCTATCCTCGATTACGAATCAAAATGCAGATGCGTTGTCAACCGTGAGGACTAAGATGGAATGCCTCGTTTCCAGTAAAAAGGATCTCCGGTTATCTACACTCACCATACGAAATACAGCAGCATTAAGCTACTATTTCACGCTGGTATTCTGTGAGAGCGTGGTCCTTCCCCGGTCGAGCCGACCCATTCGTGCTACAACTATACTACTAATATAAATGCAGCATGGCTCTACCACGTATAAAATGAAACATAAATAACAAATGTTAATACTGTTCAAATTGGTGACCTGCAGCATTAATACAATTCTGAGTACGAGTCACCACAGATTCTGTACATCGTATCAAAACGTCCAATGAGATTTCTCTACATACTGCTTGAATCTCATTCCAAAGAATGTCTAGGTTACGTGGTTTACGTTTGTACACCTCATCTTTTACTGTGACCCACAAGAAGAAATCCAGTGGTGTAAGGTCTGGAGAGCGTGCTGGAAACTCGATTGGCCCCCTGCGTCCTATCCACTGGCCCGACAAATTTTGATCCAGGTAAGCTCGTACGTCCCTGTGATAGTGCGGTGGAGCACCATCTTGTTGAAAATAAAAGTCATCATTACCGTATAATGCACGAATGGCAAGAAATATGGAATCAGCAAGCATTGTTAGGTAATTAATACCAGTTACTTACGAAGATTTGTTAGGAGAGCGTTGAAACAGTTCCAAGACTGCCGTTGATGACTCATCACTTGTAGCTGTTCGAGGCCGACCTGAATAACCTTTATGCACATCACACACTGTTCCATGAACTTCGAATTTGTCTCGTATGCGTGTAATTGTTAATCTTGAAGGTGGTTCTATATCATACTCCCTTCTCCACTGTCTTTGAACTATTTAGGATGAATATAATAATGAACTACTATACGTCTTTTGCTATTCATGTGTTTGCTTTTTTAGGGTTCCGTAGTCAACTAGGAACCCTTATAGTTTCGCCATATCTGTCTGTCCGTCTGTCCGTCATCGCTTAATCTCTGTGACCGTTAGCAATTGAAATTTGGTACCAATATGTGTATCAATCACGCCGACAAAGTGGTAAAATAAAAATTGGAAAAAAAATGTTTTATTAGGGTAGCCCCCCTATATGTAAAGTGGGAAGTGATTTTTTTAATTTCAACCCTAACGTGTGATATATTGTTGGAAAGGTATTTAAAAATGAATAGGGGTTTACTACAATCATTTTTTGATAATGTCAATAATTTCGGAAATAATCGCTCCAAAATAAAAAACAATGTGTCCCCCCCCCCCCTCTAACATTTGAACCATAAGTTTAGAAAATATGAAAAAAAATCTGAAAAGTAGAATTTTATAAGGACTTTCTAGGAAAATCATTTTTAACTTGGAAAATAACACGGAAAATTACGGAACGCTACATTGAGCGTGGCCCGACACGCTCTTGGCCGGATTTTTTTGTTTGATATCAGTGTTACCAGGTCCAGTACGTCAAATATCGTTACGGAAGGTAAAAGTAATCGAGAATTTGGTTCAAAATATAATGAAATAAAATAATAATAAAACATGTATTTGTAGCCCCTTTGGCCATTATGATTTACTAAAGTCTTTTCGACAAAATGCGCAACGTGCTTTATAATTATTTTTTGGGACCGAGTTCATGAACGAATAATTTCTGCTTTTTTTTCTTGCGTTTTTCTTTTCGGCATATCAGAACGTGTTGAACGATCACTTATCGTTGCAGGCTCTTAATTTTCTGAATGACTAATTTTAATGAGACTTTGAAGAAAGTAATAAATCTTATGATCTCACAACGCATGCATTTCAAAAACCTATAAAAACGGCATCAAACAATAACAAGCACACAATCATTCGAAATCGAATTATAACCTACGCCTAGATAAAATCCTTACATTGCGCGCATAATGTCACTTTATTTATTGAAACAACAGTACCTCTAACCACTTTTTTATTATGATTGTAGCATGAATGGATCGGCTCGACCGGCGAAGGACCACGCTCTCATAGAATACCAGCTTAAAATAACAGCTTAATGCTACCGTGTTTCGTATGGTGAGTGTAGAAAACCAGACACCCGTTTTAATGGAATGGAGGGATTCCATCTTAAATCTCAAGGGTGACAACGCATTTGTATTTTGATTCTTAATCGAAGTTAAATGTAGGTAGATATCTGTGGGCCAGAGCATTCACTTAACATCAGGTAGAATGTATGCTCATTTGTAAACCTTATCCTATGGAAAAAAAAACTTGAAGAAATTAATTAGTGAAGGAACTAACCCACAAGATTTGCATTTTATTAAATGTACTTATCATTTATATTTTAGATTTTTTTGAAGGTTTCTGGTGCGTCAAAATTCAGCTTCCTTGTTACATGCTGGAGATAGTTTAAGTAAAGACTTCTTTCTTAGGCTTTTTCTTAAAAGAAGTCGTAGTCACAGTTTCAGTTTCTACCGTACCGAGAGAATGAAGAAATAGTTTGGACGTTTCTTTCTTGACTTTAATTTTCAGTACTACCTTTATACTCTCCACTAAATTTCTTAAATATTCATTAAAATACTTTTGTCTCTTATTTTCTATTGTGCCCTGAAATTACCATAAAAGTATAAGTGTTTAATTTGATATATAATAGATATTGAACATTAAATATATTAAGATCGTAAAGCAAGCTATGGAGAGGGCAAAGCTAAAAGTTTCTCGGCTTGTGAGAATCCGTAGTGAAATAAGTCTTTCTGTTTTTCTCAACAGACGAGATGAGCTAGAACACTAGGCACGCATTCGCACACGATACCTATTTCTAACCACGTAAGTGGCTACAACTAGCTCATCAAAAGTATAATCAAAAGGTTTTTAAGAATACTTGAATCACATATGGATATTATTACCTATCAAAAATATTCTACAATAGTTTATAATTTTGTAAAATATTCTTAGTTGACATGTACATTAGTTGTAATTTATCATTGTAAGAATTATGCTGTTGTAGTACTTCTTTGCCTCTCACATTTCATGTTGGATTACCCGTTTAGATTTCAATTTAATATTATTCTTACTATCAAGTACCTCTGTGCTATGGACAAATACACAGAGTCCAGCATTGGCTCATTCAGTATTATTAATAACGTATATTTCAAGTTAATTTTTTTTATAGATTTTTATAATGATTTTATAATGATTTTGAATGAATGCCGTATGGCATTTCTTACTAACTTAACACTTTCAATGACGGATTTTCAGACATAATTGTAACACGATATCAGTGAACCATATGTGGGTCATAGGACAGGGAATGGTTTAATACTTACTATACATATACTTAATGATTTCTTATATTTACGCGGACACTACACATTGAAATAATACTACGGAATTTATCGCGTATATTTAACTTTTTAAAGCGTTCAAAGCGTTCGAAACGTCGGGTATTTAAAAAGTTAAATATACGCGATAAATTCCGTAAAAACTAGTATTATTTCAATATACACATACTTCCCTTAATTTACTATTCCATCATGTGGCAAACATTCGTGCATAGATAAGCTATAGATCTACGTCCAACTATATTAATTAAAGCATGGATAAAACAAGCTTTAAATACTTTAGTAATTTAGCATTGCGTATTCCACCTCTATTAACAACTTTTCACGGTTAAATGGAACCAAATGAAATCCGGTACATCCGTCGGCTTCTTTAATACGATCCACACAGGAAGTACTCTCGAAAGCTCTTAAAAAATTCTCAAGAAAGCTTTCTTTGTAAATAATTCTTAAGGCTTCTTACTGCTTCTTTAAGAGCCCTTGTTAATTAATATTCTCTGTGTAAAATTCCTTCCACCAGAAAAAAATTCTTATTTTTTCAATTAAACATAAATAATTTCAAATTTATTCGTAAATGGAGAATGGGTGACAGCGGCTATTAAACATGGTAGAGCCATGCTGCAGCTATATTATGGTTGTAGTACCTGAAAGGACTACGCCCTCTCAGAGTATAGAGAACCGGAGACTGTTTTTACTCGATGCGAGGCATTACACTTTAGTCCTAAGGGCTGACAACGCACCTGCGTTTTCAATATTACCCGAGAATTAATGATAGATGCCTATGGGCTACAGTACTCATTTACCATCAGGTGGACTGTGTGATTGTGTTGTTCAATCACAAACGTTGGCTTCCATCGTGCAGCGTCTCCGTGTAACCAGTCTAGTACAGCGGTTGAGTCAAACCAAAGATTTGTATGTTGTATGTATTTAGGCAGTTGACAACCTTGTTCATCAGTTTTGATAATAAAACCGCGGCATTTAATTCGAGCCTTGGTATAGTGATGGGCTTTTTGATATTTTACGTGGTAGAGCCATGCTGCAGTTATATTAGTAGTATAGTTGTAGCACGAATGGGTCGGCTCGACCGGGGAAGGACCACGCTCTCACAGAATACCAGCGTGAAATAGTAGCTTAATGCTGCTGTGTTTCGTATGGTGAGTGTAGAGAACCGGAGACCCTTTTTACTGGAAATGAGGCATTCCATCTCAGTCCTCATGGGTGACAACGCATCTGCATTTTGATTTGCAATGGAAGATAGATGTAGATGTCTATGGGCCACAGCAACCACTTACCATCAGGTGGACTGTGTGCTCGTTTGTCACCCTATTCTATAAAAAAAAAAGGTACTAGTCGGGTTTTAGCGGCAACTAACACCACCATTGAATGATGATCCTTGTTTGTTCTGCAATATATGGCGCAGCCGAATGCTCTCTCCGACGAATCGCAGAAACCATGCAATTCGACTAGGCCTTTTTCTTTTGTTACCAACCATCTAGGTACTTGTAATTGATCAATCATTTTGATATCATATTTCATGTTTATCCATTCTACTTGGATTTCTTCGGATAGTTCATCATCCCACTGAAGATTTAGCTGCCACACCTTTTGGAAGAGAAGTTTTAATTTCAGTGTTATAGGAGCAATCAGGCCAATTGGATCGAACTGTTTCGACATTTCTGACAAAAGACTTTGCTTCGTACATTTCTTCTCTGAGTCACTGACTTTCAATTGGAATGTGAAAACATCTTGCTTAGAAATCCAGCTAAATCCAAGTGTTTTCGATGAATGTGCATGGAGTGCAGTAGTGGAGTAATCATTCCTTCGTTCATCGTTTGCTAATCGTTTAAGCGTCATCATGGCCAAAAATGGGGCAGCTTTAGTGCCATAGGTTACTGTGCATAGCTGAAAGTCTTGTAATGCAGAACTTGGACAATCTCTCCATATTATTTTTTATAGAAGCTGGTCGTCTTGATGGATCCATATTTGGCGAAACATCTTTTCTATGTCTGCCGTAAATACTATCTCAAACTGTCGCCACTTGATCAACAGTTCCTGAAGGTCCTTTTGTAAGTTTGGACCAGCATACATGACATCATTGAGACTCGAACCTGTTGAAGTCTTGCATGAGCCATTGAACACTACCCGCAGGGCCGAAGTTGTGGATTCCGGTCGTTTTACGCCATGGTGTGGTAAATAACATTCGAGAAAATCTTGTAATTTTGGCAGTTCCCGGGGACACTTCAAAGATTGAACATAATCATGATGAGTTTCATTATCGAGTTTTTGGGTCAACAGGTAAACAATAATTGGATCCTAGGTGGTTATGTCAATTCCTAGGTTTTTTATTGCATTTAAACACTCCAGCGTAGTGTCGTGTATTTTCTTGATACTGGTGACGGAAGCTTGTTGTGAAACTGGCAAACTCATTAGTAGATTCATATGAGAAGTGAATATAAGTTTCGGGTTATTATATCGGTTGTTTAAAATGTCCAAACAGATAATATAATTATCCGAGCTTATCTGTAGGTGTTGTATCAGCCGCTCCGCTTCTCCCCTGACTTTGCTCTTTAAGACTTGCATTTTTTGAGCACTGGAAAGGAAGCGATTGTTATGAATGCATTCCGTAAATAAATCTTTGAACGGAACCCATTGATGATAATTTCCGTTGAAGATAGGAATATCAAGCTTCGGTGTAGATTTTTCTTGATGAGCTGTCGACCATATTGTTACGCGCTCAAGTCGACGATATACTAGCGCCATCTAGTGTCAGGAACGAGAGCGAGTAGAGCGTTGCAGAAAATGACATCACAAATCTTTCAACCGACAGCGCCCTCCGAAGAACTAAGTTTCTAGAAAATCTACACTCGAACACTCGTCGCTTTTTCGTCGCATTTACTTGAATATTCCGGATGCTTCATTGCTAATTTATATAAATAGGCGCTGCAAGATTTGGCGAGACAAGCGAAGCTTCGGCGCGGAATAAAGTGAATTAGTGTGTTTAATTATTAGTGTTTTAAGTTTTAATTTGTGTAAAGTAAATTAAAGTGTTAATTTAGGTAATTTTATCGGCAATTTTTATTTTCACGAACCTCAAGCTCGTAACAATATTTTCCTGTTGATCGCCTTCTTTATGTCACTAAAGCTTCTCTCATGGATGGAAAATTCTTGTTCGTATGTTACGTTAGTACCCTCCAGCTCGCTGTCGAGCTCCCAATGGAGAGAGTTGATAGCGTTCCATCTAACACTCAAGGTCTTCAGAGCATCCTCTAATTCCCAGTTATCGGTTAACAAATCGAGGTCAATGTTTACTAAAGTAAAAGCTCTAAAGTTGCTACTTTGTTTACGCAACATCTCATCCAGCCTGCTGTTAGAACTGCAGTCCACTTGTCGAGGTGTTGCTGACGACGTGGACGGCGGGGGGTCGAAAGTTGCTGGTTTAGTGATCGGAGTAGAGGGTTTTGATTTTTCTTCAGTTGGTAAGAAACTTTGTATGTAGTCTTTTGTTTTTGTATAAAAATCAAGAACTTGTCCGTATTGATTCTGCACAATATAGGAATGGTTTCCATCACACAACTCACGTACCTGGAGGTGGAGTTTATGAAATTCCTGCCAGTAAGTATCCAAAGTGTCCAGTCGTTTTTTTATATGAGCAGCAGTCCTGCGGTCGGCGCCGTCCTTCTTGAAGTTGCTGAGCAGCTGCTCCATACCAGAAACCACCTGTTGATGATTTGCTTGTAAGTCTTCCATGGTGTTGTATTTAAAAGGTATTCGATAGGTGTTAAGTGAACTGATTTATTCCTGTTTGCGGTCCGTGTGACGATGAACTTCCAGGGATATATGCGCTTTCTCAATCTGCCTGGTGAGACCCGCTTCTGGGAGGCCAGACAAACCGATTCGCTATCACCGAAAAATCACACTCACACTACACTTTCGAAGGACCAAAAAGATGTTGTGGTACTCAACACCTTTTGATGTTAATGTTAGTATATAATTGTTTAAATGTTTAAAAATATTTATTGTTAAAATGTTTACAATGTTAGGAGTACGCACACGAGACCTTGTTGGCGTGCGTACATGTACTGGCTAAAAATACAAAGTTTAATGTTAAATGTCGACGCGTACAAAATGTGTTCGGTGTAAACCGAACAATCAGAGTAATTGTTAACGCATTTTATTTTCTTTTTTATATTATGTTAGTGCGTATATACGTTGCTTAGTTTCATTTAAATATAATATTGAACGGACACGGTATCCTCCGTGGTGAAATCTTCTATGCACTTAATCGGATTAATGATTAAATTACTACGTATACTAAAATTATCAATACTATTATTGTCTGAGTTGAAACAGTGATGTAATTTATAAAATATAATCAACAGTCCCAAGAAATAAAACTATTATAAACTAATATATAAACAAAAAAAAAATAGGAATTCCATGCGAACGAAGTCGTGGGCACAGCTAGTATAAAATAAAAACAATTCTTTAAATCTAAATTACCTGTGTATTGTGTGGGCGGTTCGAATTAACGAAAAAAATATTATAAGTATAGGAAAATTGAGCCCTTATGCAAATTGGTCACGGGAACGTGTTTAAATTAAACTAGTATTTACATGGATATATGTAGAACAAAATTCCAAAAAAAAAAAAAGAAATCTTACATCGTGACTTCAAAATTAGGTTAGCGGTGGAACGAAACGAAATGAAAATTCTAATTATGATCATGGCCGCATTATTTTCGTAAACAACAAGTAATGGTGTATTTATATTAAAAATAATTAATTTCAATAACAAAGAAAAATAATGATCATGTATTCCACCGTACCGAGGCGTGCGTAACTCAGCTGTTTAAAAATTTATTTATTTTGTGAAATAAATATATACAAACAATATCCTTCTAAATATTTCTATATACAGAATTATATAATTAATAGATTATAATAAAGATTATAATTATAGAATATATAGAATTCTAAATAATAGATCTACATATGATAGTATTACCGTTACTGTTACGGCCTATTAAAGTCCACTGCTGTAAAAAGGCCCTCCTTATAGTTAGCCTATGTTCTGATGAGGATATTTGCCATAGTTGACATGCTTGGAAACCGCAGCTTTTTATTTTTAGTCGTTATTAGGAAGAAGCTGTTGCCCATCTCCTGATCTGTTCTTTCTGTCGCCTCTTATGGCACCCACAGGAAGATATGGGTTAGTGGATATACACGGAGCAATTGGCATTTACACCATAATAAATAATTATGATTTACCACGTGCTCGGCGGTGAAGGAAAACATCGTGAGGAAACCTGCATGTCTGAGGGATAAGAAAAAAAATATTTCGAAGACACGTGAAGTTCGCCAACACGCATTGGGGCAGCGCGGCGGACACTTCCTTGCCCTAAAACTCTCTCAGAAATGAGTGGAGGTCTGTGCCCAACGGTGGGACGTATATAGGCTGTAACTTTACTTTTAAATAATTATTAAAATTTGTTTCAAAAACAAATAAATTATGCCCGAACATACATAAAAAAGTAACATATATTGACGGATATACCGTGAACTAAAATATTAAAAGCAATACAAATTACCAGTGACACGTTTTTAACGACAGTGTGTGCATTGATTAGGTTTAAATCATTATCAGTAGTACAAGAAATTTCTTATATTACTAGCGAATATACAAAGTGAGCGTAAATATGATTGCAAAAATATGAATGTAAATATATTTACGCATTAATTATTCAACCTAACATAGTGATAACTATAGCAAACATATTCTTATCTGATAGACACAATAGGTCTGGTGGGAATAAAAGCAAGACTATCGCACTGTTGACGCTGTTTTGTCATTCATCATCAGCTTGTGGCAATCCACTGCTGAAACTAGGTTTCATCTACGAAGCGATACTTAGCCCGGGCTTAGGCTTTACATCCTTTTAGTAAATCCATCCTGCACTAAACGTCGCTTCATCTAGTCTGGAGCTGGAGGTTAACCACATAACGTCAGCAGTTATCATTCCTACGGCAGACGTGAAAAAGGTGTTATTGAATTGCATAACAGTCAAACAAATCTAAGTGAAGTAACAAATGATATTTCACATTTGTACTCTCTGTTTAATATGAATCTTTCTTTTCATATTGTAACGATTCCCCCCCCCTCTATATAAAAAAATTTAAAATATTAAAAATATCCCCTTTTCAATAACATTATATATATGTATATATGTGACCAGGATTAATAAATTATGTTTTGATCTTTCTAAACGATCTTTCAAAAGGTTTATTAATAGGCCGTTTTTAATATTTTGGCGTGATCGTCTTAGTTAGGACCCTTATTTACGTTGTGTTTGTTTAGTAACTTAGTTCTTTTAGGTGTCTTTTGGAAGAATGAATATTCACTAGAGCAATTGAAAGCTGTTGGTAGTGCCTTATAAGCTAAATGAACCCCGTTCACGAAGACAGGGCTCGAAAAAGGTTAAGAACATAAAACGTACCTATTCCACTTGCATCAGGTTTACATTATTAATTATCCCTTCCCGCTCGGAAAAGGCTCAAAATATATTTATACAAAATACCCGATACAAGGGCTTCGCTCTCCTACATTTATTTAAAAAAATGTAGGGGAGGTACACGGCCCCACACACGCCGTGCACGGTGAGTGCCAACCATTTTGATGCACTCCCCCCGAAGGGAACGCTAATTCGGGAACTGGACCGTAGTCCACAGCAAAATAACTGGCGAACCAGTAAAAGAGGCTTGGCCCCTTGTTAGTGCGTAAGCACAAACATCGACCGAAGTCGCGCATGTCAATGCGTGTAAACGCCATACAGAATACGAACGAATCCAGCCACAGTGAATGTACGTCACACGGTTTAGGCAAATAGGCACACTGGCCTTAAACCCTCCGTGAGCGCCACCACCTGCCAGACCGCCGCTCCTGCAGACGTGATGTAAGTGTATGGCATCACCACCAATTGCATGATCAGCACGGCTACTAGCCGCAGAGCGTGTCATGAGTCTACCGCTCACCTCAAGGGAATGGGGTCCCACGTTGTGCGGCTTTCGGCCGCAGCCTTGAGAGTCTCCTCAGATCCTCCCGCCAGCTACCACCCGCATGAGGACGACACATATGCTCCACCAACCAATACAACGGCAGATATAGCCAAAAGGCAGTTATAAGATAAGAGTAATAATTCGCCATCAGAAAGGGTTTGTGTCACTGACGTTGAGTAAATGCATTTTCGATCATGTTTGTCTCACCCACCAACAAGTTGCTTTCAATCATTCAAAGGTGGGAAAGTTACAGAGATATAATATTGTATTGTTATATAAAACATCGTGGAGGACAGACAGTCTGTAGCCCCGCAATGAAGGGACCCGACTTGGGCAAAGCTACTTAGGTGTGAGTCAAACCAAGACGCAGAGAGCGCCATTGAGAATAGCGTCCCACCAAACAACCATCGCAGAGACGCAATGCTGCAGAACACAACAAGCATCAATACGACTATCGTCGGGCTTACACCATTCCAAGGTCCCCCATACATTCCAGCAGACATCACCACCCGTATACCTCCATCGACCAGAACCACAAGAGAGCGTCGAATCAGGCGCAGCACACCCGCATATCCATCACAAGACGCAATACCGCAAGTAGCAGTAAGCATCAATGCAACTATCATACGGATGGCGCCCCCTCACAACACATCCACATGATCCCTATCGACTTTGGTAACAAAGTTGGTATTGTTGTTATATAAAAAAATAACACCAACGTATCATAGTAGCACGCTACTAAGACGCCAATGAACAAAACTCCACGTATCATAGCGCTAATGCACTAAGACATGAAGCTGAGTATGCCTGTTACACTTAAAAGTGCTACCAAACACACTCATCATCCCCATCCGAAAGATAGACGACACATCGCTATGCGCAACGACGTCGCCCACAAACGGTATGGGTGTGCGATGTCCACGGGAAAGCCGTATTGCTACAACAAACCCGCTTACCACCGACACTAAGATGTTAATTGTATACCTCCATCGACCAGAACAGCAGGAATGCGTCGAATCAGGCGCAGCACACCCGCAGATCCATCACAAGACGCAATACCGCAAGTAGCAGTAAGCATCAATGCAACTATCATACGGGCGGCGCACCCTCACAACACACCCACATGACTCCTATCGACTTTGGCAACAAAGTTAGTATTGTTGTTATATAAAAAATGTCACCAACGTATCATAGTAGCACGCTACTAAGACGCCAATGAACAAAACTCCACGTATCATAGCGCTAATGCACTAAGACATGAAGCTGAGTATGCCTGTTACACTTAAAAGTGCTACCAAACACACTCATCATATCCATCCGAAAGATAGACGACACATCGCTATGCGCAACGACGTCGCCCACAAACGGTATGGGTGTGCGATGTCCACGGGAAAGCCGTATTGCTACAACAAACCCGCTTACCAACGACACTAAGATGTTAATTATATACCTCCATCGACCAGAACAGCAGGAATGCGTCGAATCAGGCGCAGCACACCCGCAGATCCATCACAAGACGCAATACCGCAAGTAGCAGTAAGCATCAATGCAACTATCATACGGGCGGCGCACCCTCACAACACACCCACATGACTCCTATCGACTTTGGCAACAAAGTTAGTATTGTTGTTATATAAAAAATGTCACCAACGTATCATAGTGGCACGCTACTAAGACGCCAATGAACAAAACTCCACGTATCATAGCGCTAATGCACTAAGACATGAAGCTGAGTATGCCTGTTACACTTAAAAGTGCTACCAAACACACTTATCATTCCCATCCGAAAGATAGACGACACATCGCTATGCGCAACGACGTCGCCCACAAACGGTATGGGTGTGCGATGTCCACGGGAAAGCCGTATTGCTACAACAAACCCGCTTACCAACGACACTAAGATGATATGTCTAGGACACATCGGTTAGCGAGTCCAAGTTTACCTCGGACCAATTGCTCGTGAAGCAGCACACACGCCACCATAATATTCCTTTTCAAGTCCCTAATAAGGACTAGTCATTTTGCTACAGTACTAGGAGCAGTCAGTCACCCGACCACCCCATACAATGCTTATGCATCAAGGAGACCTCCTATAATATTGCTTTTGTATCATAGACCTTACTTTCATAAGTCATGTATATATAGGATTCGAACCCATGATCCTACTATTGTAATGCATATTAATCATAGAGACCTTCTATAGTATTGCTTTTGAATCACAGACCTTACTTTCATAAGTCATTCATATATAGGGTTCGAACCCACGACCCTACTATTGTAATGCATATTAATCACAGAGACCTTCTATAGTATTGCTTTTGAATCATAGACCTTACTTTCATAAGTCATTCATATATAGGGTTCGAACCCACGACCCTACTATTGTAATGCAAATTCATCATGGAGACCTTCTATAGTATTGCTTTTGTATCATTGAGTTTAATATCATAAGTCCCTAATATAGGACTAGTCATTGTGCTACAGTACTTCAGGCAGTCAGGCTCCCGACCACCCCATATATATGTAGAACTGCAGGAATGTATCTCCGGCAGCTCATCCATACAAGACATCTATACGTGAACACCTTCCATAACTTAGGAAAATTTTCCTTAATACATGAACTCCTTCCACAACTTAGAAAAATTTTCTTTTATACACGAACACCTCCCATGACTTAAACAATTTTTAACAAATTTTCTAATTATCTTATAACCGTTATTTAACTTCATTTTATAATATTTTTTGACTTGTATTTCTATTATTTATCTTATTTTAAATATTTTTACCAAGTTTTTAAATAAATTTATTTATTACGAAAAACAATAATTTTGCCTTTAATTTACTATGTTATTGGGATAATGTCTGAAATATTAATTAACTAATAAATGTTAAGCAATTAAGTTAAATTAATAAACATAAAGTTAAATATATTTCAGACATTATCCCAATAACATAGTAAATTAAAGGCAAAATTATTGTTTTTCGTAATAAATAAATTTATTTAAAAACTTGGTAAAAATATTTAAAATAAGATAAATAATAGAAATACAAGTCAAAAAATATTATAAAATGAAGTTAAATAACGGTTATAAGATAATTAGAAAATTTGTTAAAAATTGTTTAAGTCATGGGAGGTGTTCGTGTATAAAAGAAAATTTTTCTAAGTTGTGGAAGGAGTTCACGTATAGATAAAATTTCCTAAGTTGTTGAAGGAGTTCATGTATTAAGGAAAATTTTCCTAAGTTATGGAAGGTGTTCACGTATAGATGTCTTGTATGGATGAGCTGCCGGAGATACATTCCTGCAGTTCTACATATATATGGGGTGGTCGGGAGCCTGACTGCCTGAAGTACTGTAGCACAATGACTAGTCCTATATTAGGGACTTATGATATTAAACTCAATGATACAAAAGCAATACTATAGAAGGTCTCCATGATGAATTTGCATCACAATAGTAGGGTCGTGGGTTCGAACCCTATATATGAATGACTTATGAAAGTAAGGTCTATGATTCAAAAGCAATACTATAGAAGGTCTCTGTGATTAATATGCATTACAATAGTAGGGTCGTGGGTTCGAACCCTATATATGAATGACTTATGAAAGTAAGGTCTGTGATTCAAAAGCAATACTATAGAAGGTCTCTATGATTAATATGCATTACAATAGTAGGATCATGGGTTCGAATCCTATATATACATGACTTATGAAAGTAAGGTCTATGATACAAAAGCAATATTATAGGAGGTCTCCTTGATGCATAAGCATTGTATGGGGTGGTCGGGTGACTGACTGCTCCTAGTACTGTAGCAAAATGACTAGTCCTTATTAATGACTTGAAAAGGAATATTATGGTGGCGTGTGTGCTGCTTCACGAGCAATTGGTCCGAGGTAAACTTGGACTCGCTAACCGATGTGTCCTAGACATATCATCTTAGTGTCGGTGGTAAGCGGGTTTGTTGTAGCAATACGGCTTTCCCGTGGACATCGCACACCCATACCGTTTGTGGGCGGCGTAGTAGCGCATAGCGAAGCGTCGTCTATATTTTGGATTGGGATGATGAGTGTGTTTGGTAGCACTTTTAAGTGTAACGGGCATACTCAACTTCATGTCTTAGTGCATTAGCGCTATGATACGTGAAGTTTTGTCCACTGGCGTCTTAGTAGCGTGCTACTATGATACGTTGGTGCAGTTTTATATAACAACAATACCAACTTTGTTACCAAAGTCGATAGGGATCATGTGGATGTGTTGTGAGGGGGCGCCATCCGTATGATAGTTGCATTGATGCTTACTGCTACTTGCGGTATTGCGTCTTGTGATGGATCTGCGGGTGTGCTGCGCCTGATTCGACGCATTCCTGATGTTCTAGTCGATGGAGGTATACAATTAACATCTTAGTGTAGCTGCGGGGCGGACAGGAAGAACAGGCCCGCCGGCAGGAGGAACAGGCCCGTCGTTTAGAAGAGCAACTCCAACGCGATAAGGAGGAGCAGATGCACCTCATGAAGGACCATCACGCTATTTTCGGAAAGGAGATACGGGAGGTGAAGGATAAGGTTGCTCAACATGACAACCGCCTGGACATCGGAGGCCGAAACCCGAATCGACCAAATAAACAATCGGGTTGACAAAGTAATGGCTGACGTGAAGAAAACGCTGGACGACCGCAAACTTGGGGATGGAACAACAGCTCCCGTAGTAGTTACAACACTTTCGCTACGTGGATTCAAAGTGCCGCCGTTCGACGGTACCTCTTCCTGGTCAGCCTACAAGATTCAGTTCAAGGCTGTTATGAAGGCGAACGGCTGGAATAAAAGCCAGGCCATGACTGCTCTCACACTAGGCCTGCACGACCAGGCCTTAACAGTTCTGGAAGCTCTCGGTGAGGAAGTGACTTATGAGCAACTCCTTGAGGCATTGGAGGCGAGATATGGCGACGCTCACCTGGAACACGTCTTTCGTGCGCAGCTTAAAGATCGCGTGCAGCGCATCAACGAAAACCTGCAGCAGTGGGCTCTAGAAGTGGAGAAGCTGGTGCGAAAAGCATACCGGTCTGTACCTGCGCTCATTGAAGGGAACCTGGTGCAGACGTTCATCGACGGCATCCGCGACCTGGAAGTCAGAGCTGCTGTGAGGCTCGGGCACCACGAGATGCTTAAGGACACCTTGGCCCATGCACTGGAAGTGGAAGCCGTGCGGCAGGATCATCGTTCCCATCGCGTCAGGGAGGTTGCAGCAGCTACAGTTCGCGACCGCAACAAAGGATACAGCCCAAGGTGCTATGGCTGTGGGGAAAAGGGCCATCTTCGATCCAGCTGCCCTAAGCGAACCCTAGAAAGGGAAATTGAACGATGAACGATTGAACGAGGAGGGTAGTGCGGCCAACAGCACCGCCCAGCAGCAGCACGGAAACGAGTAAAAGCCAGAACTGCGGGGCGGGTGCTGGCTGATGTTAAAAGAGCCCCAAGGATCTCGATCTCACAAACCCATGATGGGAACAGCCTAATCATAAAGGGCGAGATCAACGGAATGCCGTGTAAGCTGACCATAGACACTGGAGCCTCTCGTACGGTTGTTAGTTCCCAACTTATAAGTCAGTTCCTTGGGGACTCCGCATACGACCGAGAACGCATTAATTTGGTAACAGTCACCGGTCAGCGTATACGCCGTCCGTGGAGAGAAGGAGATGGAGTTGAAGCTACGCAACGTGATCTACCTGCATAATGTCATCGTGGCTGATATAATGGACGACTGCATCCTGGCTTAGACTTTATGAGGAATAATTGTTGCGAGATCGACGTTAAGCAAGGTGTTTTGAAATGTGGACAGGAGGAACTTTTTATGGAAGGTGCGTTACCAGGGAACGTGTACAGCATCAAGAAGATTGTTCTTCCGCCGAGATCGGAAACGATTGTTCCGGTTAGTCTTCCTCGAAACGCTGGGCAAGCTCACCGTTGTGTACTTGTGGAAAGGGTAAACAATGACCTTCCATGGAAAGTAGCTCGAACCTTGGTCAGGACCACTGACATCTCAGGAGTACGTGTGCTGAACCTTTGCGACCGGGAACAGATTATAGAAAAAGGCACACTGATTGGTACTTGTGAGGAAGTGGATTGGTTACGTCGGTGCCAATATCTATCGACTGGGACCCCCAGGATGCAGAAACGAGAGTGACCACACTTTTGGAAGACTGTCGCAGTGCTCTCTCCCCGAACGAATTGGTCAAGGCGAAGAAGTTGTTACTCAAGTACGCCGATGTATTCTCATCAAACGATGCTGACATAGGAAAGACTGGCTTAGTTCAACACAAAATAAACACAGGAGAAAAATTGCCTATCCGTCAGCGGCCAAGAAGATTGCCGGTAGCACGTGAAAAGGAAGTGGAAACCATGATTGAGGGAATGGTGAAGGTTGGTGTTATTGAACCTTCATCTAGTCTATGGTGTTCACCCGTGGTGCTGGTAAAGAAGAAGGATGGCAGCATGCGGTTCTGTGTTGATTACCGCCGTTCAGACGGCGGTAATCAACACAGAACGACGTTACAAAGAAGGACAGCTATCCCTTGCCAAGAATTGATGACACGCTGGACATGCTTACAGGAGTAAAGTGGTTTAGCACGCTGGATCTAAAAAGTGGCTACTGGCAAGTTGAAATTGACCCTAAGGACAAGGAGAAAACTGCGTTCTCGACGGGAAAGGGTCTGTGGCAATTTAAAGTAATGCCGTTTGGGTTGTACAATGCTCCAGCAACGTTTGAAAGGCTGATGGAGCTTGTACTTACTGGGCTAATTGGCGATGCCTGTCTGGTCTACTTGGATGACATCATCATCGTGGGCCGTACGTTTGAGGAACACCTTCAGAACCTGGAACGCGTGCTCATGAAGATTCAGAGTGCCAACCTCAAGTTGAGTCCGAAGAAATGTTCACTATTCAAACGACAAGTTAACTTTTTAGGGTATGTAGTGTCGGAAGAAGGTATCCGTACGGATCCGGAGAAAATCGCCACTGTCAAGGGTTGGCCGGTTCCAAAAGACAAGACGAAGGTTAGAGCATTTTTGGGTTTGTACTCCTATTATCGGCGATTTGTGAAGAACTTTGCAGATATAGCCAAACCTCTGCACAAGCTAACCGAGGAGAAGAGACAATTCTGCTGGGATGAAAGTTGCAATATCGCATTCCAGGAGCTCAAGGACCGTCTGTGCAAAACACCTATTTTGGGATACCCTGATGCAAGCAAAGAATTTATAGTTGACACAGACGCAAGTGATATAGGACTTGGCGGTGTGTTGTCTCAACGGAATGGTGACCAAGAGGTCGTGATAGCGTACTTCAGCAAGTCATTGTCAAAACCGGAAAGGAACTATTGTGTCACAAGACGCGAATTGCTCGCTGTGGTAAAGTCGTTGCAGCATTTTAGCAAATATCTTCTGGGACGAAAATTTCACTTAAGAACTGACCATGCTGCACTAAAATGGCTATTGCAGTTTAAAAATCCAGAAGGACAAGTTGCGAGGTGGATTGAACTACTGCAGGAATACAACTTTGAGATCGAACATCGCAGCGGAAAATCTCACGGCAACGCAGATGCATTGTCAAGAAGACCTTGTCCTGAAGATTGCAACCATTGTACTAGGCAAGAGAGTAAGGAAGAGGATGCTCAGGATGGACCACCTCGGCAACGAATGGAAGGACAGCTTACAACATGCACAGCAGGAAGATCCGGACATCAAGCCGATTTTGGAATGGATAAAGGCCAGTGCTCCCAAGCCCAAGTGGAGCGACGTCTCAGCGATGAGTTCGACCACTAAAAGCTATTGGGCCCAGTGGGACAGTTTGCTGCTTCAGGATGGAGTTCTGTGCCGTAAATGGGAAAATGTTCGGGGAGACAGCTGTCATTCACAAATGGTTGTCCCTAAAGCTAAAGTACCGGATGTTCTACATCTGTACCATAATGATTATTCAGGAGGCCATATGGGAGTTAAACGGACTCTACTGAAGATCCGAGAACGGTTTTATTGGGTCCACTGTCAAAACGATGTCGAGGACTGGTGTCGCAAATGTACAAGTTGTGCGGCTGTAAAGGGACCTCAGACTCGTAGTAGAGGTGCATTGAAGTTGTACAATGTTGGTGAACCATGGGAGAGAATAGCCATTGACGTGGCGGGGCCGTTTCCGGAGAGTGAAAGCGGTAACAAGTATTTCATGGTTGTGATGGATTACTTCACGAAGTGGCCAGAAGTCTTCGCCATTCCAAATCAAGAAGCTTCAACAGTTGCTGATAAGCTAGTTCATGAAGTCTTCTGTCGTTTTGGTGTACCTTTAGAGATTCACAGCGATCAAGGAAGGAATTTTGAGTCTCAAATATTCCAGGATACTTGCCGAGTTATGGGTACTCATAAAACAAGAACGACTTCTTGTCACCCGCAATCTGATGGAATGGTAGAACGATTTAATCAGACATTGGGGAGGTACCTAGCAAAAGTTGTAGACAATCGGCAACGAGATTGGGACAAGCACATACAACCGTTTTTGTTGTCATATCGAAGCGCTGTTCACGAAAGTACAGCAGTGACACCAGCTTTCGCAAACTTTGGAAGAAAATTACGCCTGCCTGCAGACCTGATCACCGGGATACCACCTAATGCTCCACGCAGTATAACCGATTATGCAAATGACTTGCGGAACAAAATGAATGACGTTTATGAGCACGTCAGACAATCGGGCCAGCAAATGTCTGAAAAGATGAAAACCCGGTATGACCGCAAAATGAACAACAAAGGGTTCGATGAAGGTTCACTTGTGTGGTTGCACAATCCAGTCCGCAGCAAAGGGAAATCTCCTAAGCTTCAAGCTAAATGGGACGGCCCGTACCGGATTGTGACCAGGATCAACGATGTAACCTACCGGATACAGAAAGGCGCAAGAGGGACTCTTAAGATCGTCCATGTGAATCGCCTAGCGCGTTATTATGGGGCCGATAATGCTCGGGACGAGCATATCTTAGGAGGGGGCAGTGTAACGCGCTCAAATCGGCGGCACTAGCGCCATCTAGTCTCGAACCGAAGAACTAAACTTCTTGAAGTTTAAAACTCGAACTCTCGGTACCTTGCGCGTGTTTACTTGAACATTCTGGATATTTGCTAATTTATATAAATAGCCCTTGTTAATTAATATTCTCTGTGTAAAATTCCTTCCACCAGAAAAAAATTCTTATTTTTTCAATTAAACATAAATAATTTCAAATTTATTCGTAAATGGAGAATGGGTGACAGCGGCTATTAAACATGGTAGAGCCATGCTGCAGCTATATTATGGTTGTAGTACCTGAAAGGACTACGCCCTCTCAGAGTATAGAGAACCGGAGACTCTTTTTACTCGATGCGAGGCATTACACTTTAGTCCTAAGGGCTGGCAACGCACCTGCGTTTTCAATATTACCCGAGAATTAATGATAGATGCCTATGGGCTACAGTACTCATTTACCATCAGGTGGACTGTGTGATTGTGTTGTTCAATCACAAACGTTGGCTTCCATCGTGCAGCGTCTCCGTGTAACCAGTCTAGTACAGCGGTTGAGTCAAACCAAAGATTTGTATGTTGTATGTATTTAGGCAGTTGACAACCTTGTTCATCAGTTTTGATAATAAAACCGCGGCATTTAATTCGAGCCTTGGTATAGTGATGGGCTTTTTGATAGGTACTAGTCGGGTTTTAGCGGCAACTAACACCACCATTGAATGATGATCCTTGTTTGTTCTGCAATATATGGCGCAGCCGAATGCTCTCTCCGACGAATTGCAGAAACCATGCAATTCGACTAGGCCTTTTTCTTTTGTTACCAACCATCTAGGTACTTGTAATTGATCAATCATTTTGATATCATATTTCATGTTTATCCATTCTACGTGGATTTCTTCGGATAGTTCATCATCCCACTGAAGATTTAGCTGCCACACCTTTTGGAAGAGAAGTTTTAATTTCAGTGTTATAGGAGCAATCAGGCCAATTGGATCGAACTGTTTCGACATTTCTGACAAAAGACTTTGCTTCGTACATTTCTTCTCTGAGTCACTGACTTTCAATTGGAATGTGAAAACATCTTGCTTAGAAATCCAGCTAAATCCAAGTGTTTTCGATGAATGTGCATGGAGTGCAGTAGTGGAGTAATCATTCCTTCGTTCATCGTTTGCTAATCGTTTAAGCGTCATCATGGCCAAAAATGGGGCAGCTTTAGTGCCATAGGTTACTGTGCATAGCTGAAAGTCTTGTAATGCAGAACTTGGACAATCTCTCCATATTATTTTTTATAGAAGCTGGTCGTCTTGATGGATCCATATTTGGCGAAACATCTTTTCTATGTCTGCCGTAAATACTATCTCAAACTGTCGCCACTTGATCAACAGTTCCTGAAGGTCCTTTTGTAAGTTTGGACCAGCATACATGACATCATTGAGACTCGAACCTGTTGAAGTCTTGCATGAGCCATTGAACACTACCCGCAGGGCCGAAGTTGTGGATTCCGGTCGTTTTACGCCGTGGTGTGGTAAATAACATTCGAGAAAATCTTGTAATTTTGGCAGTTCCCGGGGACACTTCAAAGATTGAACATAATCATGATGAGTTTCATTATCGAGTTTTTGGGTCAACAGGTAAACAATAATTGGATCCTAGGTGGTTATGTCAATTCCTAGGTTTTTTATTGCATTTAAACACTCCAGCGTAGTGTCGTGTATTTTCTTGATACTGGTGACGGAAGCTTGTTGTGAAACTGGCAAACTCATTAGTAGATTCATATGAGAAGTGAATATAAGTTTCGGGTTATTATATCGGTTGTTTAAAATGTCCAAACAGATAATATAATTATCCGAGCTTATCTGTAGGTGTTGTATCAGCCGCTCCGCTTCTCCCCTGACTTTGCTCTTTAAGACTTGCATTTTTTGAGCACTGGAAAGGAAGCGATTGTTATGAATGCATTCCGTAAATAAATCTTTGAACGGAACCCATTGATGATAATTTCCGTTGAAGATAGGAATATCAAGCTTCGGTGTAGATTTTTCTTGATGAGCTGTCGACCATATTGTTACGCGCTCAAGTCGACGATATACTAGCGCCATCTAGTGTCAGGAACGAGAGCGAGTAGAGCGTTGCAGAAAATGACATCACAAATGGCTGAACGGTCTGACCAGGCGTACAGAGCAGTCGTGTTTTACAATTTTTTAAATAAATTCAATTACGCTCAACAATCTAAATTAAAACTTAATTATTCAAGGTTAAGATATAAAGTTAATTGAGTTACCAGTGCATCGATTACGTGATAAATTGCGGAGATTTACTTCTACATCGGCGCATAAGCAAGGTAACCGCTCTTCACCCCCTCGGGGAAAAGAGACAAATTATATTTTATTTGACCTTTCACTCCGTAGCGATCACTGAGCTTAGGCGTGATATACGCTGTGCCACAGATCTATGATGAACGTACTACGCTCGCCTACTGGAAGTGGCCTAAGTGGGTCGGAACCAAATTTGTCCACAACACCTAAGCCTACAGATAAATCAAAGTTTAACATGCGCAATAAGAGAAAGCGTTTTGATGATTGCGAAGATATCAAGGAAGAATTAAGCGAAATTCGTAAACAAATGTCACAAATGATGTCGATGCTCACAAATTTGAGCATTAGTCAGCAAGAATTTAATAATAAAATGAATAATGATGTCTCAGATATTAAAGAACAGATGGCTAATATAAAAACTAATATTCAGAATCTCACAATAGAGCAAAACACAATAAAATCTGATATCCTAAATATAAAGTCTAACAATAATATTACCAATAAGAACGTTGAAGCATTGCAGTCTGAAGTAAACCTGCTTAAAAATACGTCAGGAAATCTTACAACTCAGCCTGCAGACACTTCTTATGAGTCTATCATATCTGAAATTACTGAACGAAACTCTAGACGTAAGAACATAATCATAGATGGACTACCAGAACCCGTATCGAAAAATAAAGAGGAAAGGAAAGACATCGACACAAAACAAGTAACTAAAATAGTAAAGACGATAGATGAGAGTTTCCAGCCTAAAGTGGTATACCGTCTTGGCAGATATAGCCCCGGCAAAGATCGTCCCATAAAAGTATGTTTTTCGTCTTCAGAGACAGCTTTAACTATGTTACGCAGTAGAAAAAATGAGAATTTAGGCAATCTCAAAATATACGCAGATCAAACCCCTCTACAGCAAAAATATTATAAAGACCTTAAAGAAGAAGTAAAGCGCCAATCGATAAATAATAACAATAAAAACTTTATAATAAAATATGTAAGAGGTGTGCCGAAGATCGTAGAAACCTCCTCAAAAAACTAAATTCACATGACACCACTCACCTCCAAAAACTTTCGTGCAACATAAACCCAACTACCTATGAAATTGTTAATAGTTACAAAGATATTTCTTCCACCAAAAAGTCTCTACGATTCCTATATGCTAACGTAAGAAGTATAGTGAAACCAGGAAAATTGGATGAACTAAAATGCGTAGTTGAGTCGTTTCAGAATAGGATTCATATAATCATCCTATCAGAGACATGGATAAAGTCAGACGAGGAAGCTATTAGTCTTCAGATTCCCGGCTATATTCACCATTTTAATTACAGGCGTAACATGAGAGGTGGTGGAGTATCTATATTCATTTGCAATAGCCTAAAACACCACGTAACAGAAAATCAGTCCCAAGGTGAAAATCACTACCTATGGATCCATCTTGACCACTATTGTCTTGATATAGGTGCTGTATATCGGAAACCAGACGCCTCAAATTTAAAAAGTTTCTTGGAATTTTATTCCAAGCAATTACATGAAAGAAGCAGAGCCCTTGTATTTGGAGACTTTAACATTAATTTACTGAGTCAACAACAGGCAATCAATAACTACAAGGAAGTGCTAGAAGAGAATGGTCACAATATAATAAATAAAATAGACGAAAAATACTGTACCCGTGAAACAGTTTCAACAAAATCAATAATAGACCATGTTTGCTCAAATCTCAAACGACACAGATTTAATTTCATCATAATCGAAACCCCTATGTCTGACCACAAGCAAATATACTTTGAAATACAGAAATCCCGGCCTGAACCACTGCGAAAAGTTAGATATGAAGCTATTAACTACGAACAACTATGTAAAACTATGGTAAACTGTACAGATATTGGTAATAAATCATATGAAATATTTAAAGAGAAGCTGGATTCTTGCCTCAGCAATAGTAGATTCCCAAAAATAAAAATTCTTAACCCACCTCGCCAAGACTGGATCAATAAGAAAATTTTAGATAGAATAAATAGTCGAAATATAATATGGAGCAAATTTAAGAAGAATCCAGAGGACAAATTATTAGAAGAAGCATTCATCAAAGAAAGAAACGAAGTATCAAGAACCATTCATAAAACTAAAACTAAATATTATTTAAAAGTATTCAATGACTGCAAGAGCAACCCAAAAAAGATGTGGAAACTAATAAAAGACCTTTCTAACAACAAAGTAAGAGACCCATCACTACCGAGTAAACTTTTAACAGCGAATGGTTACATAACGGATCAAAATGGTATATGTGAACAATTTAATGACTTTTTTACTAATGTAGGCTTGATCTTAAATAGTCAAATACTAGCAAATCCCCATAATAATTTAACCTATACAAATAAAGCAAACACTGCCAAGTCAATCGCGCTAACACAGTTACAGCCATGTACAATGGAAGAAATTGCAAATTTTATAGATAGCTTAAGCACAAATACTAGCTCCGGATTAGACGGGGTAAATAGCAAATCAATAAAATGTTTGAAACACATCATCCTTCCTGAACTTACTAATTGCATAAATAAAAATCTAGAAAACGGTACTTTCCCTGATAGTTTAAAGATCGCTAAAGTTACACCTATATTTAAATCTGGTACTAAATTGGAACCTGGCAATTACCGCCCAATATCTGTTCTTCCTGTAATGTCTAAAATCTATGAAAAACTGTTATATAAACGTCTTGAAACTTATCTCTCTGCACAAAACTTCTTTTACAAGCAGCAGTATGGTTTCAGACCAAAATCTAACACACTGTCAGCTACAGTAGACCTCATAACTAAAGTGAAACTTAGTATTGATAAAAAACAAATAGCACTAGGAGTCTTCATAGATTTAAAGAAGGCTTTTGATACAATTAGTCACGACCTATTATTAAAAAAACTATTTGATATTGGCATTGCAGGAACCGCTCATGAGATACTCAGATCTTACCTCACAAATCGTCGGCAAGTGGTTAAGATCGGTGAAGCACAGAGTGGGCCCAGAGTTGTAACCTGTGGTATACCTCAGGGATCGATTCTGGGGCCTCTTTTGTTTCTTATATATATAAATAATGTAAAAGAACTCGGGCTTAATGGAGACATAACGTTATACGCCGATGATACCGCTCTATTCTACTTTGGCCATTCTATAGACTCTGTCATTAAAGACGCACAAAATGACTTGGATGTTCTAAACACTTGGTTTCAACGCAATCGGCTTACTATAAATATATCAAAAACAAACTATATAATATTTACAGCAAAAAACAAAAAAATATCACACTACACGCCATTGACAATAAATAACCAAATTATAAATAAAGTTAATGAAGAGAAATATCTTGGACTGATATTAGACTCGCACTTAACATGGAAACCACATATTTCTAAAATTAAAACAAAATTAACTTCTCTTTCTGGTGCCATACGGGGGATGGCTGTATGTTTACCGCACCGAGTTCGATATAATATATACAACTCTCTTATAAAACCGCATTTAGAATACTTGACTGAAGTTTGGGGCACCGCTGCGAAAACAAATCTAGAACCACTACAAAGGTCACAAAATAAACTTATTAAAATATTATTTAAATATGATTTCCTTACACCAACAAATCTACTGTATAAACAAACAAAATTATTAAATATTACCCAAACATATATATATAAAACTTGTATATTAATAAGAAAAATATTAAATAAAGATATATATACTCAAATAACTTTCAAAAAGAAACAACAAATACAAAAAATTGGACTAAGACGTGCAAACGACCTTTGCCTCCTAACCCCAAGAACTAATTATGGTAAAAAAAACTTAATGTACGAAGGTGCGAAATTGTATAACCAATTACCGAAAAATACCAAAGAAGCAAAATCAATCCCAACATTTAGAAAGCACTTAAAATATTATTTAACTTCTAACCTGAGCGTACATTGATTTCACTATTTTACGCGTCGCTTCTAGCTACACTCGGTCTGTGTAAGGTGCGCGTCCAAGCATTGTTTGCGCCTTTGGCTATGTAAGACTTTAAAAGTACCCTATTATTTTTAGTATTTTGTTGCTCTAGGAATAAAAATTGCTAAAACATGTATAATTACAACTGAATGTGTTTGAGTGAAATTGATTCGATATATTAGTGTACGCCTAGGATAAGACTATTATTTTTGTTTGTATGTGTTTTAAAACTTTCTCATGTAAGTGAATTATTATTATAAATTCTTATGAGAAATAAAGATATCTCAAACCTTAAACCTTAACCTTACAAATCTTTCAACCGACAGCGCCCTCCGAAGAACTAAGTTTCTAGAAAATCTACACTCGAACACTCGTCGCTTTTTCGTCGCATTTACTTGAATATTCCGGATGCTTCATTGCTAATTTATATAAATAGGCGCTGCAAGATGCGATCGGGGCAGTATTGGATTTGGCGAGACAAGCGAAGCTTCGGCGCGGAATAAAGTGAATTAGTGTGTTTAATTATTAGTGTTTTAAGTTTTAATTTGTGTAAAGTAAATTAAAGTGTTAATTTAGGTAATTTTATCGGCAATTTTTATTTTCACGAACCTCAAGCTCGTAACAATATTTTCCTGTTGATCGCCTTCTTTATGTCACTAAAGCTTCTCTCATGGATGGAAAATTCTTGTTCGTATGTTACGTTAGTACCCTCCAGCTCGCTGTCGAGCTCCCAATGGAGAGAGTTGATAGCGTTCCATCTAACACTCAAGGTCTTCAGAGCATCCTCTAATTCCCAGTTATCGGTTAACAAATCGAGGTCAATGTTTACTAAAGTAAAAGCTCTAAAGTTGCTTCTTTGTTTACGCAACATCTCATCCAGCCTGCTGTTAGAACTGCAGTCCACTTGTCGAGGTGTTGCTGACGACGTGGACGGCGGGGGGTCGAAAGTTGCTGGTTTAGTGATCGGAGTAGAGGGTTTTGATTTTTCTTCAGTTGGTAAGAAACTTTGTATGTAGTCTTTTGTTTTTGTATAAAAATCAAGAACTTGTCCGTATTGATTCTGCACAATATAGGAATGGTTTCCATCACACAACTCACGTACCTGGAGGTGGAGTTTATGAAATTCCTGCCAGTAAGTATCCAAAGTGTCCAGTCGTTTTCTTATATGAGCAGCAGTCCTGCGGTCGGCGCCGTCCTTCTTGAAGTTGCTGAGCAGCTGCTCCATACCAGAAACCACCTGTTGATGATTTGCTTGTAAGACTTCCATGGTGTTGTATTTAAAAGGTATTCGATAGGTGTTAAGTGAACTGATTTATTCCTGTTTGCGGTCCGTGTGACGATGAACTTCCAGGGATATATGCGCTTTCTCAATCTGCCTGGTGAGACCCGCTTCTGGGAGGCCAGACAAACCGATTCGCTATCACCGAAAAATCACACTCACACTACACTTTCGAAGGACCAAAAAGATGTTGTGGTACTCAACACCTTTTGATGTTAATGTTAGTATATAATTGTTTAAATGTTTAAAAATATTTATTGTTAAAATGTTTACAATGTTAGGAGTACGCACACGAGACCTTGTTGGCGTGCGTACATGTACTGGCTAAAAATACAAAGTTTAATGTTAAATGTCGACGCGTACAAAATGTGTTCGGTGTAAACCGAACAATCAGAGTAATTGTTAACGCATTTTATTTTCTTTTTTATATTATGTTAGTGCGTATATACGTTGCTTAGTTTCATTTAAATATAATATTGAACGGACACGGTATCCTCCGTGGTGAAATCTTCTATGCACTTAATCGGATTAATGATTAAATTACTACGTATACTAAAATTATCAATACTATTATTGTCTGAGTTGAAACAGTGATGTAATTTATAAAATATAATCAACAGTCCCAAGAAATAAAACTATTATAAACTAATATATAAACAAAAAAAAAATAGGAATTCCATGCGAACGAAGTCGTGGGCACAGCTAGTATAAAATAAAAACAATTCTTTAAATCTAAATTACCTGTGTATTGTGTGGGCGGTTCGAATTAACGAAAAAAATATTATAAGTATAGGAAAATTGAGCCCTTATGCAAATTGGTCACGGGAACGTGTTTAAATTAAACTAGTATTTACATGGATATATGTAGAACAAAATTCCAAAAAAAAAAAAAGAAATCTTACATCGTGACTTCAAAATTAGGTTAGCGGTGGAACGAAACGAAATGAAAATTCTAATTATGATCATGGCCGCATTATTTTCGTAAACAACAAGTAATGGTGTATTTATATTAAAAATAATTAATTTCAATAACAAAGAAAAATAATGATCATGTATTCCACCGTACCGAGGCGTGCGTAACTCAGCTGTTTAAAAATTTATTTATTTTGTGAAATAAATATATACAAACAATATCCTTCTAAATATTTCTATATACAGAATTATATAATTAATAGATTATAATAAAGATTATAATTATAGAATATATAGAATTCTAAATAATAGATCTACATATGATAGTATTACCGTTACTGTTACGGCCTATTAAAGTCCACTGCTGTAAAAAGGCCCTCCTTATAGTTAGCCTATGTTCTGATGAGGATATTTGCCATAGTTGACATGCTTGGAAACCGCAGCTTTTTATTTTTAGTCGTTATTAGGAAGAAGCTGTTGCCCATCTCCTGATCTGTTCTTTCTGTCGCCTCTTATGGCACCCACAGGAAGATATGGGTTAGTGGATATACACGGAGCAATTGGCATTTACACCATAATAAATAATTATGATTTACCACGTGCTCGGCGGTGAAGGAAAACATCGTGAGGAAACCTGCATGTCTGAGGGATAAGAAAAAAAATATTTCGAAGACACGTGAAGTTCGCCAACACGCATTGGGGCAGCGCGGCGGACACTTCCTTGCCCTAAAACTCTCTCAGAAATGAGTGGAGGTCTGTGCCCAACGGTGGGACGTATATAGGCTGTAACTTTACTTTTAAATAATTATTAAAATTTGTTTCAAAAACAAATAAATTATGCCCGAACATACATAAAAAAGTAACATATATTGACGGATATACCGTGAACTAAAATATTAAAAGCAATACAAATTACCAGTGACACGTTTTTAACGACAGTGTGTGCATTGATTAGGTTTAAATCATTATCAGTAGTACAAGAAATTTCTTATATTACTAGCGAATATACAAAGTGAGCGTAAATATGATTGCAAAAATATGAATGTAAATATATTTACGCATTAATTATTCAACCTAACATAGTGATAACTATAGCAAACATATTCTTATCTGATAGACACAATAGGTCTGGTGGGAATAAAAGCAAGACTATCGCACTGTTGACGCTGTTTTGTCATTCATCATCAGCTTGTGGCAATCTACTGCTGAAACTAGGTTTCATCTACGAAGCGATACTTAGCCCGGGCTTAGGCTTTACATCCTTTTAGTAAATCCATCCTGCACTAAACGTCGCTTCATCTAGTCTGGAGCTGGAGGTTAACCACATAACGTCAGCAGTTATCATTCCTACGGCAGACGTGAAAAAGGTGTTATTGAATTGCATAACAGTCAAACAAATCTAAGTGAAGTAACAAATGATATTTCACATTTGTACTCTCTGTTTAATATGAATCTTTCTTTTCATATTGTAACGATTCCCCCCCCCTCTATATAAAAAAATTTAAAATATAAAAAATATCCCCTTTTCAATAACATTATATATATGTATATATGTGACCAGGATTAATAAATTATGTTTTGATCTTTCTAAATGATCTTTCAAAAGGTTTATTAATAGGCCGTTTTTAATATTTTGGCGTGATCGTCTTAGTTAGGACCCTTATTTACGTTGTGTTTGTTTAGTAACTTAGTTCTTTTAGGTGTCTTTTGGAAGAATGAATATTCACTAGAGCAATTGAAAGCTGTTGGTAGTGCCTTATAAGCTAAGTGAACCCCGTTCACGAAGACAGGGCTCGAAAAAGGTTAAGAACATAAAACGTACCTATTCCACTTGCATCAGGTTTACATTATTAATTATCCCTTCCCGCTCGGAAAAGGCTCAAAATATATTTATACAAAATACCCGATACAAGGGCTTCGCTCTCCTACATTTATTTAAAAAAATGTAGGGGAGGTACACGGCCCCACACACGCCGTGCACGGTGAGTGCCAACCATTTTGATGCACTCCCCCCGAAGGGAACGCTAATTCGGGAACTGGACCGTAGTCCACAGCAAAATAACTGGCGAACCAGTAAAAGAGGCTTGGCCCCTTGTTAGTGCGTAAGCACAAACATCGACCGAAGTCGCGCATGTCAATGCGTGTAAACGCCATACAGAATACGAACGAATCCAGCCACAGTGAATGTACGTCACACGGTTTAGGCAAATAGGCACACTGGCCTTAAACCCTCCGTGAGCGCCACCACCTGCCAGACCGCCGCTCCTGCAGACGTGATGTAAGTGTATGGCATCACCACCAATTGCATGATCAGCACGGCTACTAGCCGCAGAGCGTGTCATGAGTCTACCGCTCACCTCAAGGGAATGGGGTCCCACGTTGTGCGGCTTTCGGCCGCAGCCTTGAGAGTCTCCTCAGATCCTCCCGCCAGCTACCACCCGCATGAGGACGACACATATGCTCCACCAACCAATACAACGGCAGATATAGCCAAAAGGCAGTTATAAGATAAGAGTAATAATTCGCCATCAGAAAGGGTTTGTGTCACTGACGTTGAGTAAATGCATTTTCGATCATGTTTGTCTCACCCACCAACAAGTTGCCTTCAATCATTCAAAGGTGGCAAAGTTACAAAGATATAATATTATATTGTTATATAAAACATCGTGGAGGGCAGACAGTCTGTAGCCCCGCAATGAAGGGACCCGACTTGGGCAAAGCTACTTAGGTGTGAGTCAAACCAAGACGCAGAGAGCGCCATTGAGAATAGCGTCCCACCAAACAACCATCGCAGAGACGCAATGCTGCAGAACACAACAAGCATCAATACGACTATCGTCGGGCTTACACCATTCCAAGGTCCCCCATACATTCCAGCAGACATCACCACCCGTATACCTCCATCGACCAGAACCACAAGAGAGCGTCGAATCAGGCGCAGCATACCCGCATATCCATCACAAGACGCAATACCGCAAGTAGCAGTAAGCATCAATGCAACTATCATACGGATGGCGCCCCCTCACAACACATCCACATGATCCCTATCGACTTTGGTAACAAAGTTGGTATTGTTGTTATATAAAAAAAATATCACCAACGTATCATAGTAGCACGCTACTAAGACGCCAATGAACCAAAACTCCACGTATCATAGCGCTAATGCACTAAGACATGAAGCTGAGTATGCCTGTTACACTTAAAAGTGCTACCAAACACACTCATCATCCCCATCCGAAAGATAGACGACACATCGCTATGCGCAACGACGTCGCCCACAAACGGTATGGGTGTGCGATGTCCACGGGAAAGCCGTATTGCTACAACAAACCTGCTTACCACCGACACTAAGATGTTAATTGTATACCTCCATCGACCAGAACAGCAGGAATGCGTCGAATCAGGCGCAGCACACCCGCAGATCCATCACAAGACGCAATACCGCAAGTAGCAGTAAGCATCAATGCAACTATCATACGGGCGGCGCACCCTCACAACACACCCACATGACTCCTATCGACTTTGGCAACAAAGTTAGTATTGTTGTTATATAAAAAATGTCACCAACGTATCATAGTAGCACGCTACTAAGACGCCAATGAACAAAACTCCACGTATCATAGCGCTAATGCACTAAGACATGAAGCTGAGTATGCCTGTTACACTTAAAAGTGCTACCAAACACACTCATCATCTCCATCCGAAAGATAGACGACACATCGCTATGCGCAACGACGTCGCCCACAAACGGTATGGGTGTGCGATGTCCACGGGAAAGCCGTATTGCTACAACAAACCCGCTTACCAACGACACTAAGATGTTAATTATATACCTCCATCGACCAGAACAGCAGGAATGCGTCGAATCAGGCGCAGCACACCCGCAGATCCATCACAAGACGCAATACCGCAAGTAGCAGTAAGCATCAATGCAACTATCATACGGGCGGCGCACCCTCACAACACACCCACATGACTCCTATCGACTTTGGCAACAAAGTTAGTATTGTTGTTATATAAAAAATGTCACCAACGTATCATAGTAGCACGCTACTAAGACGCCAATGAACAAAACTCCACGTATCATAGCGCTAATGCACTAAGACATGAAGCTGAGTATGCCTGTTACACTTAAAAGTGCTACCAAACACACTTATCATCCCCATCCGAAAGATAGACGACACATCGCTATGCGCAACGACGTCGCCCACAAACGGTATGGGTGTGCGATGTCCACGGGAAAGCCGTATTGCTACAACAAACCCGCTTACCAACGACACTAAGATGTTAATTATATACCTCCATCGACCAGAACAGCAGGAATGCGTCGAATCAGGCGCAGCACACCCGCAGATCCATCACAAGACGCAAAACCGCAAGTAGCAGTAAGCATCAATGCAACTATCATACGGGCGGCGCACCCTCACAACACACCCACATGACTCCTATCGACTTTGGCAACAAAGTTAGTATTGTTGTTATATAAAAAATGTCACCAACGTATCATAGTAGCACGCTACTAAGACGCCAATGAACAAAACTCCACGTATCATAGCGCTAATGCACTAAGACATGAAGCTGAGTATGCCTGTTACACTTAAAAGTGCTACCAAACACACTTATCATCCCCATCCGAAAGATAGACGACACATCGCTATGCGCAACGACGTCGCCCACAAACGGTATGGGTGTGCGATGTCCACGGGAAAGCCGTATTGCTACAACAAACCCGCTTACCAACGACACTAAGATGATATGTCTAGGACACATCGGTTAGCGAGTCCAAGTTTACCTCGGACCAATTGCTCGTGAAGCAGCACACACGCCACCATAATATTCCTTTTCAAGTCCCTAATAAGGACTAGTCATTTTGCTACAGTACTAGGAGCAGTCAGTCACCCGACCACCCCATACAATGCTTATGCATCAAGGAGACCTCCTATAATATTGCTTTTGTATCATAGACCTTACTTTCATAAGTCATGTATATATAGGATTCGAACCCATGATCCTACTATTGTAATGCATATTAATCATAGAGACCTTCTATAGTATTGCTTTTGAATCACAGACCTTACTTTCATAAGTCATTCATATATAGGGTTCGAACCCACGACCCTACTATTGTAATGCATATTAATCACAGAGACCTTCTATAGTATTGCTTTTGAATCATAGACCTTACTTTCATAAGTCATTCATATATAGGGTTCGAACCCACGACCCTACTATTGTAATGCAAATTCATCATGGAGACCTTCTATAGTATTGCTTTTGTATCATTGAGTTTAATATCATAAGTCCCTAATATAGGACTAGTCATTGTGCTACAGTACTTCAGGCAGTCAGGCTCCCGACCACCCCATATATATGTAGAACTGCAGGAATGTATCTCCGGCAGCTCATCCATACAAGACATCTATACGTGAACACCTTCCATAACTTAGGAAAATTTTCCTTAATACATGAACTCCTTCAACAACTTAGGAAATTTTATCTATACGTGAACTCCTTCCACAACTTAGAAAAATTTTCTTTTATACACGAACACCTCCCATGACTTAAACAATTTTTAACAAATTTTCTAATTATCTTATAACCGTTATTTAACTTCATTTTATAATATTTTTTGACTTGTATTTCTATTATTTATCTTATTTTAAATATTTTTACCAAGTTTTTAAATAAATTTATTTATTACGAAAAACAATAATTTTGCCTTTAATTTACTATGTTATTGGGATAATGTCTGAAATATTAATTAACTAATAAATGTTAAGCAATTAAGTTAAATTAATAAACATAAAGTTAAATATATTTCAGACATTATCCCAATAACATAGTAAATTAAAGGCAAAATTATTGTTTTTCGTAATAAATAAATTTATTTAAAAACTTGGTAAAAATATTTAAAATAAGATAAATAATAGAAATACAAGTCAAAAAATATTATAAAATGAAGTTAAATAACGGTTATAAGATAATTAGAAAATTTGTTAAAAATTGTTTAAGTCATGGGAGGTGTTCGTGTATAAAAGAAAATTTTTCTAAGTTGTGGAAGGAGTTCACGTATAGATAAAATTTCCTAAGTTGTTGAAGGAGTTCATGTATTAAGGAAAATTTTCCTAAGTTATGGAAGGTGTTCACGTATAGATGTCTTGTATGGATGAGCTGCCGGAGATACATTCCTGCAGTTCTACATATATATGGGGTGGTCGGGAGCCTGACTGCCTGAAGTACTGTAGCACAATGACTAGTCCTATATTAGGGACTTATGATATTAAACTCAATGATACAAAAGCAATACTATAGAAGGTCTCCATGATGAATTTGCATTACAATAGTAGGGTCGTGGGTTCGAACCCTATATATGAATGACTTATGAAAGTAAGGTCTATGATTCAAAAGCAATACTATAGAAGGTCTCTGTGATTAATATGCATTACAATAGTAGGGTCGTGGGTTCGAACCCTATATATGAATGACTTATGAAAGTAAGGTCTGTGATTCAAAAGCAATACTATAGAAGGTCTCTATGATTAATATGCATTACAATAGTAGGATCATGGGTTCGAATCCTATATATACATGACTTATGAAAGTAAGGTCTATGATACAAAAGCAATATTATAGGAGGTCTCCTTGATGCATAAGCATTGTATGGGGTGGTCGGGTGACTGACTGCTCCTAGTACTGTAGCAAAATGACTAGTCCTTATTAGGGACTTGAAAAGGAATATTATGGTGGCGTGTGTGCTGCTTCACGAGCAATTGGTCCGAGGTAAACTTGGACTCGCTAACCGATGTGTCCTAGACATATCATCTTAGTGTCGGTGGTAAGCGGGTTTGTTGTAGCAATACGGCTTTCCCGTGGACATCGCACACCCATACCGTTTGTGGGCGGCGTAGTAGCGCATAGCGAAGCGTCGTCTATATTTTGGATTGGGATGATGAGTGTGTTTGGTAGCACTTTTAAGTGTAACGGGCATACTCAACTTCATGTCTTAGTGCATTAGCGCTATGATACGTGAAGTTTTGTCCACTGGCGTCTTAGTAGCGTGCTACTATGATACGTTGGTGCAGTTTTATATAACAACAATACCAACTTTGTTACCAAAGTCGATAGGGATCATGTGGATGTGTTGTGAGGGGGCGCCATCCGTATGATAGTTGCATTGATGCTTACTGCTACTTGCGGTATTGCGTCTTGTGATGGATCTGCGGGTGTGCTGCGCCTGATTCGACGCATTCCTGATGTTCTAGTCGATGGAGGTATACAATTAACATCTTAGTGTAGCTGCGGGGCGGACAGGAAGAACAGGCCCGCCGGCAGGAGGAACAGGCCCGTCGTTTAGAAGAGCAACTCCAACGCGATAAGGAGGAGCAGATGCACCTCATGAAGGACCATCACGCTATTTTCGGAAAGGAGATACGGGAGGTGAAGGATAAGGTTGCTCAACATGACAACCGCCTGGACATCGGCCGCCGAAACCCGAATCGACCAAATAAACAATCGGGTTGACAAAGTAATGGCTGACGTGAAGAAAACGCTGGACGACCGCAAACTTGGGGATGGAACAACAGCTCCCGTAGTAGTTACAACACTTTCGCTACGTGGATTCAAAATGCCGCCGTTCGACGGTACCTCTTCCTGGTCAGCCTACAAGATTCAGTTCAAGGCTGTTATGAAGGCGAACGGCTGGAATAAAAGCCAGGCCATGACTGCTCTCACACTAGGCCTGCGCGACCAGGCCTTAACAGTTCTGGAAGCTCTCGGTGAGGAAGTGACTTATGAGCAACTCCTTGAGGCATTGGAGGCGAGATATGGCGACGCTCACCTGGAACACGTCTTTCGTGCGCAGCTTAAAGATCGCGTGCAGCGCATCAACGAAAACCTGCAGCAGTGGGCTCTAGAAGTGGAGAAGCTGGTGCGAAAAGCATACCGGTCTGTACCTGCGCTCATTGAAGGGAACCTGGTGCAGACGTTCATCGACGGCATCCGCGACCTGGAAGTCAGAGCTGCTGTGAGGCTCGGGCACCACGAGATGCTTAAGGACACCGTGGCCCATGCACTGGAAGTGGAAGCCGTGCGGCAGGATCATCGTTCCCATCGCGTCAGGGAGGTTGCAGCAGCTACAGTTCGCGACCGCAACAAAGGATACAGCCCAAGGTGCTATGGCTGTGGGGAAAAGGGCCATCTTCGATCCAGCTGCCCTAAGCGAACCCTAGAAAGGGAAATTGAACGATGAACGATTGAACGAGGAGGGTAGTGCGGCCAACAGCACCGCCCAGCAGCAGCAGGGAAACGAGTAAAAGCCAGAACTGCGGGGCGGGTGCTGGCTGATGTTAAAAGAGCCCCAAGGATCTCGATCTCACAAACCCATGATGGGAACAGCCTAATCATAAAGGGCGAGATCAACGGAATGCCGTGTAAGCTGACCATAGACACTGGAGCCTCTCGTACGGTTGTTAGTTCCCAACTTATAAGTCAGTTCCTTGGGGACTCCGCATACGACCGAGAACGCATTAATTTGGTAACAGTCACCGGTCAGCGTATACCCGTCCGTGGAGAGAAGGAGATGGAGTTGAAGCTAGGCAACGTGATCTACCTGCATAATGTCATCGTGGCTGATATAATGGACGACTGCATCCTGGCTTAGACTTTATGAGGAATAATTGTTGCGAGATCGACGTTAAGCAAGGTGTTTTGAAATGTGGACAGGAGGAACTTTTTATGGAAGGTGCGTTACCAGGGAACGTGTACAGCATCAAGAAGATTGTTCTTCCGCCGAGATCGGAAACGATTGTTCCGGTTAGTCTTCCTCGAAACGCTGGGCAAGCTCACCGTTGTGTACTTGTGGAAAGGGTAAACAATGACCTTCCATGGAAAGTAGCTCGAACCTTGGTCAGGACCACTGACATCTCAGGAGTACGTGTGCTGAACCTTTGCGACCGGGAACAGATTATAGAAAAAGGCACACTGATTGGTACTTGTGAGGAAGTGGATTGGTTACGTCGGTGCCAATATCTATCGACTGGGACCCCCAGGATGCAGAAACGAGAGTGACCACACTTTTGGAAGACTGTCGCAGTGCTCTCTCCCCGAACGAATTGGTCAAGGCGAAGAAGTTGTTACTCAAGTACGCCGATGTATTCTCATCAAACGATGCTGACATAGGAAAGACTGGCTTAGTTCAACACAAAATAAACACAGGAGAAAAATTGCCTATCCGTCAGCGGCCAAGAAGATTGCCGGTAGCACGTGAAAAGGAAGTGGAAACCATGATTAAGGGAATGGTGAAGGTTGGTGTTATTGAACCTTCATCTAGTCTATGGTGTTCACCCGTGGTGCTGGTAAAGAAGAAGGATGGCAGCATGCGGTTCTGTGTTGATTACCGCCGTCTGAATGACGTTACAAAGAAGGACAGCTATCCCTTGCCAAGAATTGATGACACGCTGGACATGCTTACAGGAGTAAAGTGGTTTAGCACGCTGGATCTAAAAAGTGGCTACTGGCAAGTTGAAATTGACCCTAAGGACAAGGAGAAAACTGCGTTCTCGACGGGAAAGGGTCTGTGGCAATTTAAAGTAATGCCGTTTGGGTTGTACAATGCTCCAGCAACGTTTGAAAGGCTGATGGAGCTTGTACTTACTGGGCTAATTGGCGATGCCTGTCTGGTCTACTTGGATGACATCATCATCGTGGGCCGTACGTTTGAGGAACACCTTCAGAACCTGGAACGCGTGCTCATGAAGATTCAGAGTGCCAACCTCAAGTTGAGTCCGAAGAAATGTTCACTATTCAAACGACAAGTTAACTTTTTAGGGTATGTAGTGTCGGAAGAAGGTATCCGTACGGATCCGGAGAAAATCGCCACTGTCAAGGGTTGGCCGGTTCCAAAAGACAAGACGAAGGTTAGAGCATTTTTGGGTTTGTACTCCTATTATCGGCGATTTGTGAAGAACTTTGCAGATATAGCCAAACCTCTGCACAAGCTAACCGAGGAGAAGAGACATTTCTGCTGGGATGAAAGTTGCAATATCGCATTCCAGGAGCTCAAGGACCGTCTGTGCAAAACACCTATTTTGGGATACCCTGATGCAAGCAAAGAATTTATAGTTGACACAGACGCAAGTGATATAGGACTTGGCGGTGTGTTGTCTCAACGGAATGGTGACCAAGAGGTCGTGATAGCGTACTTCAGCAAGTCGTTGTCAAAACCGGAAAGGAACTATTGTGTCACAAGACGCGAATTGCTCGCTGTGGTAAAGTCGTTGCAGCATTTTAGCAAATATCTTCTGGGACGAAAATTTCACTTAAGAACTGACCATGCTGCACTAAAATGGCTATTGCAGTTTAAAAATCCAGAAGGACAAGTTGCGAGGTGGATTGAACTACTGCAGGAATACAACTTTGAGATCGAACATCGCAGCGGAAAATCTCACGGCAACGCAGATGCATTGTCAAGAAGACCTTGTCCTGAAGATTGCAACCATTGTACTAGGCAATAGAGTAAGGAAGAGGATGCTCAGGATGGACCACCTCGGCAACGAATGGAAGGACAGCTTACAACATGCACAGCAGGAAGATCCGGACATCAAGCCGATTTTGGAATGGATAAAGGCCAGTGCTCCCAAGCCCAAGTGGAGCGACGTCTCAGCGATGAGTTCGACCACTAAAAGCTATTGGGCCCAGTGGGACAGCTTGCTGCTTCAGGATGGAGTTCTGTGCCGTAAATGGGAAAATGTTCGGGGAGACAGCTGTCATTCACAAATGGTTGTCCCTAAAGCTAAAGTACCGGATGTTCTACATCTGTACCATAATGATTATTCAGGAGGCCATATGGGAGTTAAACGGACTCTACTGAAGATCCGAGAACGGTTTTATTGGGTCCACTGTCAAAACGATGTCGAGGACTGGTGTCGCAAATGTACAAGTTGTGCGGCTGTAAAGGGACCTCAGACTCGTAGTAGAGGTGCATTGAAGTTGTACAATGTTGGTGAACCATGGGAGAGAATAGCCATTGACGTGGCGGGGCCGTTTCCGGAGAGTGAAAGCGGTAACAAGTATTTCATGGTTGTGATGGATTACTTCACGAAGTGGCCAGAAGTCTTCGCCATTCCAAATCAAGAAGCTTCAACAGTTGCTGATAAGCTAGTTCATGAAGTCTTCTGTCGTTTTGGTGTACCTTTAGAGATTCACAGCGATCAAGGAAGGAATTTTGAGTCTCAAATATTCCAGGATACTTGCCGAGTTATGGGTACTCATAAAACAAGAACGACTTCTTGTCACCCGCAATCTGATGGAATGGTAGAACGATTTAATCAGACATTGGGGAGGTACCTAGCAAAAGTTGTAGACAATCGGCAACGAGATTGGGACAAGCACATACAACCGTTTTTATTGTCATATCGAAGCGCTGTTCACGAAAGTACAGCAGTGACACCAGCTTTCGCAAACTTTGGAAGAAAATTACGCCTGCCTGCAGACCTGATCACCGGGATACCACCTGATGCTCCACGCAGTATAACCGATTATGCAAATGACTTGCGGAACAAAATGAATGACGTTTATGAGCACGTCAGACAATCGGGCCAGCAAATGTCTGAAAAGATGAAAACCCGGTATGACCGCAAAATGAACAACAAAGGGTTCGACGAAGGTTCACTTGTGTGGTTGCACAATCCAGTCCGCAGCAAAGGGAAATCTCCTAAGCTTCAAGCTAAATGGGACGGCCCGTACCGGATTGTGACCAGGATCAACGATGTAACCTACCGGATACAGAAAGGCGCAAGAGGGACTCTTAAGATCGTCCATGTGAATCGCCTAGCGCGTTATTATGGGGCCGATAATGCTCGGGACGAGCATATCTTAGGAGGGGGCAGTGTAACGCGCTCAAATCGGCGGCACTAGCGCCATCTAGTCTCGAACCGAAGAACTAAACTTCTTGAAGTTTAAAACTCGAACTCTCGGTACCTTGCGCGTTTATTTGAACATTCTGGATATTTGCTAATTTATATAAATAGGCGCTGCAAGATGCGATCGGTGCAGTGTTGATTTGGCGACACAAGCGAAGCTTCGGAGCGGAATAAAGTGAATTAGTGTGTTTAATTATTAGTGTTTTAAGTTTTAATTTGTGTAAAGTAAATTAAAGTGCTAATTTAGGTAATTTTATCGGCAATTTTTATTGTCACGAACCTCAAGTTCGTAACACTACTAAGTTAATTAATTTTAATTCTGTAGCGTACATCATAATAGATATTCTTACAACGCCACTACTCCAAATCTACTAAGTTAATTAGTTTTAATTCAATACATCATACATCATAAGAATCAACAATATTTATGATCTTCATAAATTTTCTATTTCGTATGCAACTGCAAATAGAAGATAGCGACTGCTCTTTGAAAACGACACTGCAGTTCCATTGATTATATAAAAAACAAATGGCAATGCTCACATAAAACTTTTAGAATCCGTACGCTGCGCTGGTGTGATTTGAGGTCATAATGTGTTGCATTCGGTATTTCAATAAATAGTAAATTATACTACTTTATTTTACTTTATATTGTTGCAAGGAAAGCAGCAAGTAACCCTTACTAGTATATTTATCTAATTGTTTCCTGTTTCATCTAGGATTTTTTTTCTGAATGAGCTACGAGTTTAAAGTATAAATATTATTATTATTAAAGTTCATAAAATACAAATGAGAACCAGCGGGGTCGCCTGTGGTCGGAGATTACATTGTACTGTTGGCGGCTTAAATTGCTGTCGCCTAATCTAACCTTCCGTCTTTTTATTAGAAATATTTAATTAGTCTCAAATTTATGCTTGAGCCTGTTTCAATAAGAAGTCTTGAGAAAAATATGCAAACACATGTTAGCACATGTTAAATTTCGCGAACTCTGTAGTAAAATTCATTTCTTCATATCTATTATACAGTATGTAACAAAAACCCGTTAGTCGTTTCAGGGACGTATACTAGGTGTACATAGACATGACAACTATGATAATGAAAATGTTTTTGGTGGCTTTAAAGGGGTTTTTAGGATTTCTTATCAGATTAAATACTAATTTTAAAATTTCTAAAAATGTTATTTGCTTCTGAACTTACCGACACGTGATACGTAATAATATTTAATATTTGTTTAATATTTTATAATATCTTACACATCAAATATCATTTTACGCAGACAATAATTAACGGGAACGATTCTTAGACCCTCTAAGTAGATGACGATGTTTTGACGAGATCATATACAATATATAACACGTTCTAAAATTACGTCACTACAATCAAGCGAAGTCAACAACTGAACATCACTGAGTTTTAAATCATAGATTGCTCTATTGGCCCTCTTCTCTTCTGTAAAATAAATATGATTTCATAGAAAAATACGATACGCGTAATGCGTACGTACGTAAGTAATTTTTACAGCATAATATGCTGCAGAACTAAGTCTGCTAGTTCGTTTTGATATATGTTGGCCCCATTGAAGGTTGGCGTCTAATGGGATTCCAAGAGAAATGATGGTATCGACAAGACTCAACTACTCTTCATTTAAAATTACATTGGTACTGACATGTTTGACATTCAAAGTTATGAATTCAATAAATTTAAATTTGTTCAAATGCAAATTATTAACATTAAACCAATTTATTGATTTAGATACAGTATTATTTACTTCGTCATAATTTAGTAATTGTCGTTTTAATTTGAAAATTATTGAAGTGTCATCAGCAAATTATACTATATCATGGTTTTCTTCTACTTTTTATGATAAGTCATTAATATACACAAGAAACAGAAACGGGCCGAGAATTGAGCTTTGAGCCAAGCCCATTTGTACTATAAACCCAGAAGAACTCATACTATTAATGAAGACTTTTTGTGTTCTGTTACTTAAATATGCAATAAAAGCATCACTTCTTACACCGTAGTATTGAAGTTTTCTGATTAATGTTTCATGGTGAATACAATCGAAGGCTTTAGATTTTAGATAGGTCACTGAATACACCCAAAGAATGTTGTAAATTCTCCGATGAAATATCGACACCGGCATCAATTGTCAAGCTACCCTTTGTTAAACAAAATTGGTTTTTATATAGTAAATTATTAACATTATAAAAATTAAAATTTCATCAAGAATATTTTTTTTAATTTACTAGGTGTAGGCAGAAATAGATTTAAAATTGGCGGGGTCCAATGTTATACCAGATTTTAATAAATATATACTATGCTTCAATAAATAGTTGAGGTGCGATTGTATCTATTATAGACGCAATAACTTTAGCAGAAATCCCCCACACGTCAGGAGTTTTCCTAATATCAATAGTTTAACAATATTTTAAAATATATTTTGATGATACTTTATGAAATGAAAAATTTATTGTACACGCATTTACATTTTGGTTAAGTGATAATTCGGCGACGGCAGGAGAAGAATTCAAACATTTCTCAAAAACCATTGCAACGTCCTGATCTGATTTAGTTAATTTGTTGTTAAAACTTAACTTGTAGTTTGAATTGCGAGAGTTCCTGATTCCTGTGCAGTTTCCGGGTCTGGATGTACCCATGTGCAATTTTAGTATCTATAACGGGTCTAAAACAGAAAATCTGAATATCGGATAAAGGTTTTTTTTTAAATTATTGCGGATAATTTGTAAGCATTTTAAAATCAGAAAAGTGTTGGAAGGCCTCCTTTATATGGTGGCGTAGGAAAATTTAAAACTATTATCCTGTAGGTGACGTGAAATGCCTTGTTTACGCCAGACGTAAAATAAGTACTCAGACTGGTGAAAGTCAGCAGTGTTAAAAATTCAAGTAGTTTGGTATTGCGACCGTCAATCTATTTGCCAAGCGTGATCAAAATAAACTCTAATTAAAAATGGTAGTGGGCTCTCTCTCTTTGTCAATCTATTCGGCGAAAACATATAAATATTATGAAAGTGTCTCGCAATAGCGACTGTCGCTTTAGTATCGCAATCTGTGTTACGGGCGTTGCTCACTGCTGCAAGCATACAGTTTTTTTGTTACGAAGCTCGCAGCTCTTGTCAAGCGCGAAGCTGGAAGGCCCAGCCATGATCCGTCTTTTTATTATCTATCAGAAAAATAATTAGCGGGCCACAATTTGTCATGAGTTTAGGAACCGTGGTATTTATAAACTCTTGCCGAACAGACTTAAGGAAGAAAGGTCCATGTCGGATAGTGGACTTTTTTAAGAGGAAAAAAGAGTGTATTACATATACTGCATGATGTTATAATAATTTATATTCCATTAAAATATAAAGAAATTTTTTTTCAATATTGATTACAAACAATGTTTACCTTTATATTGAAAAGTAAAGTAAAACGTAAAGTACACAGCCTATATACGTCCCACTGGTGGGCACAGGCCTCCCCTCATTTCTGAGAGGGTTATATTGAAAGTCATCATCATATTTTATTTACCACGTGTTGGGAAAATATACCTCTGCCCTGGAAAAAAAGTCAGAGTGCAAAACAAAGGTACTTTAAAAAATTTACAATCATATGTTATGTTGCACAATTAACGCTACATATTAATATTAGAAATGATTAAATCATGTTCAAGAATTCAAGAATTATCCAGCTACCTCCATTATCTGGTTGGTTTAATTAGTATTTCATAAAAACTAAAACACAATTTATCTATATATGCTAAAGCAGCTGAATACAACAACAACTGTTTATTTTATTGTGTCCTAGGGATACAATTTGCGCTATTTTCCTGAATCTCTGTGGAATTTCGGTCAAATAATAAAATACAAACTACGTTTCTAACTTGAATTAACTTGTACCTTCTCATTGAAACTGTAATTTTATGGTGTTAGTCACATTGTATTATTCATTTGTGTTTTCTGTTGAATTACTGCGTTTGAAGTACTTTTAATATACCTTATATTTACGTGTGGTGGCGGCGTAAGTTTCAAGAAATGAGGCTGTGGGAAATACCAATGCTAAAAAAATTTTATACCCCATCGAAAAATGGTTGTATAATCTAGCTTACATCAGACTTAAAATATCTAATCTGGTGACGGCCAGCAGTGTCAATGATGTACACATGACGTCTGATGCTGCGATCATCAATTCTCTCGCAAAGCGTGGAGATTAAGGCAAATTTATACGTGGCAGAGCCACGCTGCAGCTATGTTATAGTTGTAGCATGTGGACCAAGGTAGCACCTCACTTTCACAGAACACCAGCATAAATCCTAATGCTCAAGTGTTTCGTATGGAACCAGTCATCCACCTTAGTATTCAAGTGTGACAACACATCTGCATTTTGATTCTTATTTAAGAGTGGATGGAGATGTCTATTGGCCACAATATCCACTAACCATCAGCAGATTTTTGTGAGAGACTGAATTTAGCTGATTGAATTGAGTGCTCGTTTGACATCCTTAGTCTGTAAACAAAATATCTTCATTAACTTTTCTCTACATTTCTATTCATTGTAGCTTTAGAAGTGGGGACTGAGAATTCTGAAAGATACTTTCTAAGAAATTGACACATTCGTATTTCTGAGTTTCGTATGGTAAATGAAGAAAACCGGAAACACCTTTTATTGAAATCGAGGCAAACCACCTTAGTCTCCAAGGGTGACAACGCATATGTAGTTGATTATTTATCGAAAAAAGATGTACGAGTAGATGTCTATGGGCCATAGCATTCAATTACCACCAGGTGAACTGTGTGTTCGTTTGAAACCCTTATTCTACACAAAGATTCTCCCTATAGTGGCAGACCCATGTCAAACTATGGACTTTTATGGGCTGATAAAGAATTTTAAAATAAAGTAAAGTGAAGTTACAGCCTATATACGTCCCACTGTGGGCACGGATCTCCTCTCACTTCTAAGAGGGTTTTGGGGCAAGGATTTTTTTTAATTTAAAGAGAATTTATAAAAAGTAAATAAAGTACATATTGCCCAAAAAAGAATATACACTATACTGTGTTTATTTGTTAGTGCTTATAGCTAAATTTAATTTATAATTTTTTTTAATGTGTTTATGTCTTAATAGCATGTGAATAACACTCCGTTTTTAACAGAAGCCAGTAATTTTATATAATAGACACACTTAACACTTAAACGTTATTTAAATAAAACGCACCGAATTCGAAAAAATTAAAAACCTAACCTAACCTAACCTAACCTAACCTTTTTTTTAACATGGGGAAATGCCTACGCATACCCGCCTCGCGGGGGCAAGGACGGGTTATGTCGGACTCGCACCGACTAAAACCCCATGGTGTTCCACCTTCGTCGCATATTGGCAGGGCCACGGGAACGCTTTCGCACACTTCCGCGGCCCTACCAGCGCCTGCCGCCCCGTCGCAGCACCTCCTCGGGAGAGGAATATTCCTCCCCGTTCTCCATCCCAGGTAAGGCGCACCAGAACACATGGCGCGCCTTCCTCCACGGCCTCCAATTAAATATGCGCATCAGACGCCCCCGCGTTCGATGCGCGAAGGCCATGGGGCCAGGAAAAACGAGCACTTAGAAGTACTAGCCTTCCCGACCCCAGCGGCGGATCTGGTCTATGGCTCCGCGGCCAACCAAGATTCGGCTGCGGAGGATAGGGAGAGCGGCGCCTCGCAATACCGACAATCCTCTTCCCCCGCAGCCCCATCACCACCGCATCAACGGTGCGGCCCCGTTTGAGTCGCGGAGGATAGGGCGAGTGGCGCATCGCCATACCAACACTCCTCTTCCTCCGCGACTCCACCTCGGCTGCAGCGGTAGAGGGTGCAGACTCCCCTCTCGCTGCAGTCCACCAGCACACATCCGAAGTGGGCTTCCCAAGCCCACTCGGAGTGGCCACCTCGGGCCGGCCCTTCCCCTCGGGCCAGCCAAGTGGGTTCCTCTTTGTTCACCGCGGGAGACCAAGCCACGGCTACTAAGCCCCCCCGCCACGACAAGGCGGGAACCCGTTCGGGGGGGGGGGAACCTAACCTAACCTAACCTAACCTAAAGTAAGCAAACCTAAACCTTACCTATAAATTTGCTAATAACTTTCCTTATATTGGTATTTTTCGTTAAATAAAACGCACGGAATTCGAAAAAATTAAAAACCTTACCTAACCTAACCTAACCTAACTTTAAGTAAGCTAACCTTACCTAACCTATAAATTTGCTAATAACTTTCCTAAAATTGGTATTTTTCGTTAAATAATACGCACGGAATTCGAAAAAAATTAAAAAAAACCTAACCTAACCTAACCTAAGCTAACCTAACCTAAACTAACCTAACCTAACCTAACCTAACCTAACCTAACCTAACCTAACCATAATCACTACAACAACTGCAGCTGCAACTGACTTGAGGGAGAGGCTAGCATCACGTATAGGAGCCGATGCAGCAAGGAAGGTGCGGACTATGGCCTCAATCTTGGTAAATGGCATAAGGGCGTCTGAGAAATACTGACGAAGCGCTCATGAACCATTTTGGGGCTATAGTAACGGCAGTACAAATCACGGGTGCAAGCGAGATTCTCATTGTAGGGGACAACAACCAGCTGCCATATATCGACAGGCATGATTTGTTCCGACTGCACTACACTCGACCAAATCTTGTGGCTAATATCAACCAAGAATGGCTCTGCACGCACAGAAACCCACTGGATGTAGCATATGCACTAAACGAAATCTATGATGGTATATACTCATCCAATACTAGAATGCGATCTCTAGAGCTAAAGAGGTACATGGGTTCACAGATCCCAAAGTCCCTTGAAAATACTTTATACTTGGGACACACCCAGGCTGAAAAGGAAAATCTCATCAGCCAGGGCTACGGAAAAGGGAAGGGATCGCGAACTCTAACCATACATGAAGCTCAGGGGCTCGTGAGCGAGACGGTGGTAATCGTGCGATCTAATTGAGAGAAACAACGCCTATATAACAGTATTCCTCATGCAGTGGTGGCAATCTCGCGCCATACGAGCCATTGCATCTACTACACCGATTGGTGTGAGGAAGATGCAATTGCCTGTTTCATTTTGCGTGCCGGGGCTGCCACCACAAGCAGAATTAGGGATTACAACATGAAAATGGCAATACATCATCGAGACTTAAAGGTTGCAAGAAACATTATGAACGTGGTCCGAGACGAAGCGGCGTAAACGATAATCAAACGGATGTTAAATGACATAACCGCAACAATATTACTTACAATTAAAATTGGAAAATTTTTGTAAATTATAGTTATGTTAGTTATAAGTTAAGTATTAAGTATTAGATGTTTAATATCCATAGTTTAAGATGCATGAAAAAAAAAGAACAAAAAAAAACCCTGGCAAAAAATAAATTATGAATTAGTTATCAGTTCGTTATAAGTATGTAGACAAAAGTTTTAAAACCATAGTTTAAGATGCATGAAAAAAAAAGAAGAAAAAAAAAGAAAAAAAAAAGAACAAAATAAACAAACCAAAAAAAAATAAGAAAAAGAAAAAAAAATAGAGAAAAAAAAAACAAAAAAAAAATTAAGCTAACCGTTAGATATAAGGCATGATATTATAGTAATCTATGTTAATGGAAAAAGTATATTCAAAAAACGCGGAGAGATGTTAAAGCTTAGAAACTACATATGTAATGTCATAACAATTATAAAAAAAAATGTAATAAAGGGTACGGACTACGAGTCTGTAGAGTAGAAATAATAATTATAAAAAAAAAAACCTAACCTAACCTAACCAATTACATCAGACCACAACGCGATTATGTTTACACTGCGCACCAAAGCGGTCTTGACACAATTACGGCCCTGTACAACGCGCAAATACAACACCAGAAAGGCAAACTGGTCGGACTTCCCAACACGCTTTAGATCCCTTCTAAAAGAAAGAGCCATAACTCTCACACTAATTGAGGAGGCGGAAATCCATGAGGATCTGGAATCCATCACAATAGCCTACACAAAAGCAATCCAGGAATCTTGTGATGAGACTATTCCGAAAACGGGCATGAGGGGGGTGAACGCAACGCCCCCATGGTGGTCAAAATCCCTCAACCAACTCAAAAAAGAAGTCCATAGGAAAAAAAGACGTATTAGAAATGCGGCACCAAGTCGAAGACAACACGTAATAGACGAATACATAAGTCTTAAACAACAATACACCATAAAAGTTGAGGAGGCGCAAACCGAAAGCTGGAAGGAATTCTGCATGACACAGGAAAGGGAGAGCATGTGGGATAAAATTTACAGAGTTATCCGGAAATCCTCAAGAAGATATGAGGACATGCTCCTAAGAAACATCCACGGGGAAACTCTGACACCAGAAGAGTCGGCAGAACTCTTGGCCCAAACATTTTACCCTGACGACTGTGTAGAAACAGATCAGCCATACCACACCAAAATACGAGAGCTGACGGAAATTAACAAAGACCTAGGTTTGTCAGAAGATGACCCACCTTTTGCAGAAGCGGAGCTTGAATCAGTGTTCATCATTCTCTAAACCATTTCCCATTATCTGGGGTCGGCGCAGTAAACCTTCTTGTTCCATTCCTCTCTATCAGCCGTCATTTCCATACTTACTCCTTTCATTCTCATATCACTCTTCACACAATCGATCCATCTTTTATTCGACCTTCCTCTGCCCGTGTGTCCCTCCACATTCATATTCAACACTCGTATTGTGACATGACTTTCATTCCTCCGCATCACATGCCCAAACCATGCCAATCTGCTTCCTCTCACCTTTTCTACCACTGGCGCTACTTTCAGGCTTCCTCTTATATACTCATTCCTTATCTTATCCATCCTTGTCACACCACACATCCATCGTAACATTCTCATTTCATTCGCATGCAGTCTATTTTCATCCTTCTTCTTGACGGCCCAGCATTCACTTCCATACATGACGACAGGTCGGATGATCGATTTGTAAATTTTCCCCTTCAGCCTTATTGGCATTCGGGGATCGCACGTTGTGGCTGTGACCTGTCGCCATTTGCAGCTTGAATCAGTGTTACAAACACTAAACCCCAAAAAGGCCCCTGGACCAGACGGGCTAACAGCTGACATCTGCTCCGCTGCAATAAACTGCAACAGGAAGGTATTCTTAGCGATAGCCAACAAGTGCTTGAAATTGGCGTACTTTCCCAAGCAGTGGAAAACTGCACACGTAGTCATCATTCGTAAGCCAGGAAAGGATGACTATACACATCCAAAGTCATACCGACCAATAGGTCTTCTGTCAGTACTCGGAAAAATAGTCGAGAAGTTGATGGTGGGCCGACTCCAGTGGTACATCCTCCCTGTCGACGCCGTTACGACAGCACCGACGGTGTTTGCGGGGAGTAGGTGAAGTGCGGGGGGTTTCTCACCACCGCGCCTAAGACCGGCACTCGCCGATAGCTCGCGACCCGATCGCCACCAAATTATTTTGTATTTTATTATTTAAATACATAATTTTGCCTATCGTGTGAGTCACCTATTTTATTCATGTTCCCTAAATGAACATAGTGGCGACCGTGATAAATTAAAATAACGAATTCCGATTCCGCCGCGTAGTACGGTCCAAAGGTCGTAGCACTTACCCCGCGTTTACAACGTCGCGAACGCAAGTACTACGAGCTACGAGAACAAAGGAAGCCACATCCCGATTCCAAAGAAACACGAAGCGGTCAAGAAGAATTCGTCTGGAGCGGAGAGAAGACAAGAGGGCAGCTATTGAGAAACGGCCAAGCTGAGGTCCAGCGGAGTGTACGCGCCACAGCAGCGGTTTTGCCAACTAAAAGTGAGCCCGTTCCTGTTATTTAACCCCTTCGTGTCCCACTATTCCTAAAAAATTTTATTTGTGTGAACAGGGAAACAAGGAATCTAATCCTATTTTTTGTTGCCTTACCCTACCTACCTATTCTTAAGCAACATCCTTTATATTCCTTGTCTATCTTATACCCTTTCGCATATAAAACTGTTTCGCATATAAACTATTCCTACTCAATAATCCTACCAAATAAAATACCTATTAAAACAATCCTAAAAGAATTACCTAGATAAACCTACCGACAATTTACATACCTAGCGAGTTAAAATCACCTATTTACACCTATTTGCTTACCTATCAGCTAATTGTCTATTATTTCTTACTATTATTTAGCCGTATCATTTGCTAGGTAATCAGTGCTATTTTCAAGCCGCCTATAATTTGCATTCATTGCGCCTATTTTACGACTTGAAAGTCTTCACTAGCATTTAATTAGTTAGTAGCCACTGTTAAATAGTTAGAATTTAAATAGCTGAACCTATTTCTTTAAACGTAAGCATACATATGTACATAGCTACGCAAAAATTTGAGCTTAACTTCTCAATGCAAGTAAATTCACTTCTCGCTATTCACTGTTAGCTGTTTATGCACGCAAATAAATTAGTCATCACTATAGCATAATCATTCGCTAAGCCCTATATTACGCTAATTAAACCATTATTTGCACAAATCAATTAAATTTACGATCAACCTTGCTTCCCGTTATTATTTTATGTACGTAGATATCTGCAAAGCATTCCAACAATCAATTTCAGCTACTGTGCAGCGGTCGCTCGAGACTATCATCGCATCCCGTGTCACTGCCAGCACTGCGGGCTCACGTCGTGGTACTGGACCGCGGGTGTCGCGCGTCATCAATCCCACCTTTCACCGCGCTTCTGCTGATTTTGAACCGGTTTCCGTCACAGCGGCTACGAGGCGAGGAGCGTATCGTATGCAATTCTTATTTATTTGATTAGTGCAGCGCATAACTAGTTGTTTTGATTGTCTGCGCGCTAACTTTGCTAGTATGGAGGCAAAGTACAAAAATCTTAATTTAAAACGCGCCTCAATTAGAGGCCGTGTTACGAAATTTAATAACCATTTAGAAGAATTAAAAGGTAAAAAGCTTACTCCTACGGAAGTTAGCGTGCTATCGCAGCGATTAGTTAAACTTGAGACTTTATTTGGCGAATTCGATAACGTGCAGAATCAGATTGAAGCATTGGAGGAAAATAATTTAAGCTTAGAATTGGATACCAGAGAAGTTATCGAACAAGCTTTCCACAATTCGATCGCATTGGCTCAGGAAATTATTTCCGTAAGCAGTACGACAAAAAAGTCGTCGCTTCAGCATAGCAGTATTTACACAGCTGATGAAGATGATCACGAAGTTATCGGCTTTCGTTTACCAGTCATTAAAATTAATAAGTTTGATGGTACGTTCAACAAATGGTTGGAATTTCGTGATACGTTCAGTTCTCTGATACATAATAATACAAAAATAAAAAATATACACAAATTTCATTATTTAAATTCCTATCTAGAAGGTGAAGCTGCTCGTGTAATATGTAATTTAGAAGTTTGCGACAATAATTATCCTGAGGCATGGAGTCTTCTTTGCGAGCGTTTTAATAATATTCGTCAATTAATAAATAATCATTTGAAATCTTTGTTTAATATTGAGCCGTTGCGTGAGTCTGACAAGTCTTTAAGATTTCTAGTAGACCACGTCACAAAAAACCTACGTACTTTAAATACTTTAAAACAGCCAACTGATCATTGGGATACCCTGATCATATTCATAGTCTCAGCGAAATTAGACAGCAATACGCGTGTTAAATGGGAGGAGTACATTCAAGCTAATGTTAAGGCTTCGGATATGCCTAGCCTAGATGATTTCATGACTTTTATTAAGGGCCGCGCTGAAGTTTTAGAGTCTGTTTATCGCAGTAAACAAGACAAAAATATAAAGTCAAACCCGAATCACAATCAAGGCGCCAAACAAAATCCCGTTTCTCATACTAAGTCATTCGTTAGCGCTGAGCAGGGCGACTCATCATCAACTGCGTCTCACAAGTGTATTTTCTGTAGTCAAGGTCATCGTAATTATGAGTGCTCACAATTTCAATCGAAATCTATTGATGATAGACTTTCATTAGTGTCCGAGCTAAAGTTGTGCCCCAACTGTTTACGCAAAGGGCATAATACGCGCGCATGCAAGCTTCCAGGTACGTGCAAAATATGCAAAAAACGTCACAATACCTTTTTACACAAACCTACGGATTCTGATACCAATGTGGTAGTCACTGATGTTGCAGTCTCTGAGCCAGTTTCGATGTCAGCTACCTCTGCTTCTGAGACACTATTATGTACGGCTTTGGTTGATATTTTTAATCCCACAACAAACAATCACATTACCACTAAAGCTCTCTTAGACAACGGTAGTCAGTCTAGCTTTATTACAGAAGCACTTAAATCAAAATTAAATTTAACTTCTTTCACGTCCGATGTTAGGAATGTTGTCGGCATACGTAACACTATTGTCAAGCTTAATGCTGAACGTTGCAATGTTCGAATTCGTTCAAAGGTGGGTTCTTTCAGCGTTATGACGTCATGTTTAGTCATACCCCAAATATCAGGTAAGATACCTAAGTCTCTTGTGTCTATTACACACCTTAACCTGAAGTCCTTTGAATTAGCAGACCCCAGCTTTTATGAACCATCTGATATAGGACTGCTCATCGGTGCTGACCTATTTTGGTCCATTATTGGAACCAAACAGCACTCTTTAGGCAAAGGAAATCCTATTCTACATGAGTCTAAATTAGGATGGCTTATCGCAGGTCCCATGCACTATACTCAAAATGACAATCTCAATTTAAATTCCCCAGTGAAATGTAATTTTGTAAGTATTGAAAACAACAATACTTTAGTTGAGCTTCACAATGATTTGAAGAGGCCACAAAGGCCCCTTCTTACAGACCAAGAGAAAGCTTGCGAACAACATTTTTTACAGCACACAAAACGCACTGAAGAAGGTCGTTTTTGTGTCAAGCTGCCATTGATTGACGAACCAGACTGCCTAGGCACTTCATATTTCACGGCCAGGCGGCGATTTATAAACCTGGAACGTCGCTTTCGCAAGCAACCGGAACTTAAGTCCGCCTATGTTGATTTCATTGAGGAGTATCGCAAACTAGGACATCTAGCAATATCTGAGGTAGACCGACCTGAGCTTGCCTATTTTGTTCCGCATCATCCTGTCATTCGTGAAGACAGTGAGTCAACACGTCTACGCGTCGTTTTTGACGCATCAGCTCGCACTTCATCTGGTTTGTCTATAAACGACATTCAAATGATAGGCCCTACAGTTCAAGACTCTCTTTTCAATATCCTCATCCGGTTCCGGCAATATCGTTATGTGTTGTCAGCGGATATTGAAAAAATGTACCGGCAGGTTTTAATAGATGAGTCTGACCGAAACCTACAGCTGAATTTATGGCGTGATGCGGAGGACAAACCATTACAAACACTCAGGCTTAACACGGTCACCTACGGATTTGCTAGCGCTAGTTTCCTTGCCACCAGGTGTCTCTGGCAAGTGGGCGAGGAGTGTGACGATGACGTTATTAAGGCAGTCATACAGGAGGACATATGTGTTGATGACTTACTAACTTCTAGCGATGATGAAGATCAATTACGGTCTATACAGAAATCAACACATATGGCTCTTTCTATGGCTGGTTTTAATTTACGTAAGTACCGATCCAACTTACCTTCTTTACTGCCTTCAGACGTTGTCCAGTCATCCGGCAACCTGACATTGAGTCAGTCTACAAATACGCTGGGCCTAGATTGGAATCCTTCGACCGACAGCATTAATTTTCCCATTGCAGTGGATCAGTCTGAGGTCGTCACTAAGCGCACTATACTTTCTTCAACTTTCAAGATCTTCGATCCCTTGGGGCTCCTATCCTTGTCCACTATCGTTCCCAAAATTTTAATTCAGACCTTATGGTCTCTCAAATTGGACTGGGATGAGCCCGCTCCAAAGGAAATTGTCGATGTCTGGAGACCTTTTGTTGATGGACTTAAATGCATTTCTTCACTAAAAATACCTAGATGGGTATCAATAGAATATCCAGTCTCTGTTGAAATCCACTGTTTTTGCGATGCATCGCAACGCGCCTATGGTGCATGTTTGTACCTTCGCTCTACAAATAAAGAAGGACAAATACATGTCCAACTTTTATGTGCGAAATCTCGCGTTGCCCCAGCATCCAGCCCTATTACAATTCCTCGTTTGGAGCTTTCAGGTGCTCTTCTAGCAGCTGAAATGAGCTCATCTGTGACCAAGGCCTTGCGACGTAAAATATCGCGTCATGTCTATTGGACTGACTCGAGCGTAGTCCTTAGTTGGTTGCGCTGCGGTTCTTCTAACTTGAAAGCATTCGTTGCCAACAGAGTCGCCGCCATTAGAGAGTTGACTGACGCAAATTCATGGCACCACGTTCCTACAGAACACAACCCAGCTGACCTGCTATCCCGTGGCGTGAACCCACACCAGATCGCTGCATGTGATATGTGGTGGTATGGACCTAAGTTTTTATTGTTGCCAGAGTCCGAGTGGCCTTCTATGCAGTCGCAGACTATTATTGAGATGAAGAATTTGTCGGAAGTTAAAGCACATCCAGTTGCTATTTGTGATAATTATCAATCAATTATTAACTTTAACAAATATTCTAAATTAAAACAATTACAGCACATTTTAGCCTATGTACATAGATTTATTAATAACTGTAAAAATTCTAAAACTAAAATTACAGGTTCCTTAACTACCGCCGAGCTCAATAAAGCTCTTAATTCATTAGTTCATATTTCCCAATTAGAGGCATTCCCTAAAGAATACGATTTATTATTAAAAGGAAATTCCCTAAGTCCTAAGTCGCACATTTCGGCACTTAATCCATTTTTACATGAAGGAGTGATAAGAGTAGGTGGTCGAATTCAGGCTTCTGAATATAGTTTCGATATGAAGCATCCCATGTTGTTAAGCTCTAAACACCATTTTACTCAACTTTTATTCCAACAAGAACACGTACGGCTTCTACATCTAGGGCCCCAAGCCTTACTAGCTTCTATTAGAACGCGTTTTTGGCCCATTAGTGGAAGAAGTCTGGCTAGACGTACTGTGCGTAATTGCACCGTATGTAGGCGTTTTAAGGGTCAGTCTATGAAAACCATAATGGGCAACCTACCTGCTCAAAGACTAATGCCCGACTTTCCTTTTATTACAGTGGGGACTGATTTCGCTGGGCCATTTCTGGTCACGGATCGCAAAGGTCGTGGTTGTAAAATTACAAAATGTTATTTGTGTATTTTCATATGTTTTAGGTATAAGTGCATCCATTTGGAGGCTGTTAGTGAGCTGTCCAAGGATGCTTTTATATTAACTTTAAGACGCTTTGTTTCGCGGAGAGGGCTACCAAAGCAGATATTCTGCGACAATGGTGGAAACTTTGTAGCTGCTTCAAAGGAACTTAAAGAGTTTTTTGAAGTTAATGCCAAAACTATCGCTGATTTTGCCGCTAACGAAGGCGTTGAATTTTGTTTTTCGCCTGCATACGCTCCTCACTTCAATGGTTTGATGGAGGCCGGTGTAAAGTCAGCCAAATTCCACCTGGCTAGGATATTAGGAACTACGCACCTAACCTATGAGGAATTGTCATCCTTGTTCACACAAATAGAATGCATCCTAAATAGCCGCCCCCTATGTCCATTAAGTTCCTCTCCCACTGACTATTATCCCTTAACTCCGGGCCACTTTTTAATTGGTAGACCACTAAGCTCGCTGCCATCTCCGTGTCTACAATCCGCTAATGCCAATCGTCTCGACAGATTCCAGCGCATCGAGCAGTTTAAGCAACACTTTTGGCGACGCTGGAGTCACGAGTACATTGCGGAGCTGCAGTTGAGGACGAAGTGGCGCACGAAGTCCAAAGAGAGCCTACAAATTGACGACCTAGTCCTTTTGAAAGAGGAAAACGCTCCACCGCTCTATTGGCGTCTCGGACGTGTAAGAAGACTCTTCACGGGATCTGACGGATTGACACGCGTCGCAGATATAGACACTGCAAGAGGAATTGTTCGGCGCGCCCTAAATAGAATCGTCCTACTACCGAAGCCCGATGAGTTGGAAGATCTTGAAAGCTGTTAAGCTTTCCAGCGCCGGGAGTATGTCGACGCCGTTACGACAGCACCGACGGTGTTTGCGGGGAGTAGGTGAAGTGCGGGGGGTTTCTCACCACCGCGCCTAAGACCGGCACTCGCCGATAGCTCGCGACCCGATCGCCACCAAATTATTTTGTATTTTATTATTTAAATACATAATTTTGCCTATCGTGTGAGTCACCTATTTTATTCATGTTCCCTAAATGAACACTCCCAACTCTTAATAAAAACCAGTATGGGTTCATGCCTCAACGTGGTACTGAGGACGCCCTCTATGTTCTATTGAAATATATCAATAACGAAGTGAGGAAAAAGAGGATCGTCCTTGTTGTTTCATTAGATATAGAGGGAGCCTTTGACAACGCATGGTGGCCAGCATTAAAACTGCAACTAGCTAAAAAGAAATGTCCCAAAAACCTCTACGATATGGTTGGCTCTTACCTTCAAGATCGAAAAATCGTAATTAACTATGCCAGAGCAACGAGTGAGAGAGGAACTACAAAGGGCTGTGTTCAAGGATCTATCGGTGGACCAACCTTTTGGAATGTTATCCTAGACTCAATGCTGCACCAACTTACGAACGAAGGAGTGTATTGTCAGGCGTTTGCAGATGACGTCGTCTTGGTGTTCTCGAGTCACTCAACGAGTGCCCTGGAGCAACAGGCCAATGACACTTTAAAAAGAGTAAAGAAGTGGGGAACCCAGAACAAGTTAAAGTTTGCAGCGCATAAAACAAATGCAATGCTTGTCACTAAAAAACACAAATTTGACCTCCCCAACCTGCAAATGTCCGGCAGCAGAGTAAACCTCGTAGAGGAAATTAAAGTACTCGGTCTCATCATTGACTGTGGACTCACTTTTAAGCCGCATGTAGCAGCCGTATGCAAAAAAGCGGCTGACATATACAAACAGCTTGCATGCGCGGCCAAGGTGACCTGGGGTCTTAATGGTGAGATTGTAAGGACAATATACGTTGCAGTCGTCGAACCTATAGTGATGTACGCTTCGAGCACGTGGTCCTCAGCAACAGAACTTCAGATGATCAAAACCAACTCAATACGTTGCAAAGGGGCTTCGCGCAGAAGATCTGTAAAGCGTACCGCACGGTATCGCTCACTTCCGCGCTTGCCATCTCGGGTCTGCTTCCTTTAGACCTGAGAATAAAAGAAGCGTCCAGCTTGTACCGAACCAGGAAAAAAGGCACACTGGACTATTTACCACCAGGAAGAGAGCTTGAAAACCGTGTAAATCACTTGGATCAACCTCATCCCTCTTAACTCGTCAAATTGGAATATGAGCTACTGGAAACAATCAAAAATACAAACCTTCACCAACTAACCGGCCCTCACATATACATCGATGGAAGTAAGATAGAAGGGAGGGTCGGAGCAGCTTTAACGTGGTGGGAAGATGGCAGGGAGATCAGTAGTTCCACCTTTAGACTGGATCCATCCTGCACAGTTTTCCAATCCGAGCTCTATGCCTTGCTCAGGGCGACCAAACTAGCAGAATCGAGCACTGAACCTGTCGTAAACATCATGAGCGACTCGAGATCTTCGCTCGATCTGCTGGCGAACCCTAAAACAAGCCACCCCCTATCAAAGGCCATTCAAGAAAGCATAGGGAAGATGAGAAAAGAGGGAAGAGTGATACGGCTGTTTTGGTTGAGGGCTCATGTAGGCACGTCTGGAAATGAGAGAGCTGATGAGCTTGCCAGGGCGGCGGCACTCCGGGAGACAGCCACTCTAGACTACGACAAAATCCCCAAGTCCTACGTTAAAAAGAAAATCAGAGAGGAAACCGTTCGAATCTGGCAGGACAGATACGAGACCTCGACCACTGGGCAAGTCACCAAAATATTCCTACCGGATGTTGCAACAGCATACCGGATAGTGAGAAAGACGAAGTTGACACCCACACAGGTACAAGTGTTAACAGGACATGGTGGAATTGCGGAGTACTTGCACCGCTTTAAGCTTAAGGAAACACGAGGGTGCGAGTGCGATCCCAATGTCAGTGAGTCAGTGTGGTATGTGATTCTGGAGTGTCCCCGCTATCAGGCGGCACGTCTGGATCTCGAGTTTTGCATTAACACCAATCTTGACAAGTCTGACCTACACAAAATCATCGAAGATGAAGACAAAAGGCCCAAATTTCTGGCATTCGTGGTGTCCATCTTTCGCGCTGCTGCAAAGCGTAACGCCACGAACTATCCATTCCCCAGGCAGCAGCAAACCGGTGCGGAATTCGCAGAGGTCTCCGTAAAAGAGAAGAGCATCCCAGCCAATAAAGCAGAACATCAGCTATTTGCATGCGCTGAAAGAAGTAACCCAGGCCTGAGAATTCGAGGAGTAGCTCTCTTCATGGATAACAACACAGAGCGTTTCGGCTTAAGTTTTTGCTTAACAACTGGCCGAAAATATGTCAAAATATCTCCCGGTCTCGCAAGCTTACTAAACGGCAGTACTCTCAAAACGAGCATGAAGCGCAAAACATATGAGGCGCTAGTTGAAATAGAGGTTGCAAAGCAACGATGTCGAATAGTAAGATCGAAAAACAAAACGATCTTGCTGTTCACATGGAGCGAAGAAAAAACCCCATTCGCCCAGGCATGCTCACTGCTAACGAGACTCGGTCAGGAAGAGACAGCTGTCATACCCCGCATCATAAGTGTGGATGCCATGGTGGTCCTATATGAGAAAGGTGAAGTCATGGACCACATTGGTTGCATGAAAGCCTCAAACAAACACGAAATAGTCGTGTATGAGGATAGGGGCGAAAACCTGAGCTTCCTCAAACATCATGACTCAACAAAGGCAACCCAACATCTTGTAGCAAATCCAGAGACACTTAGTGGCTCAGAACGCCTGCAACTGAAAACGGCCAAAGAAAAGGCCGCAGCCAGGGAAAAACTTAGCAAAAGTTCTGAGTCACAAAGCGGGGTAAGTGCACTAATTAAAACCATCAGTGCAGCGGCCCAGAGCATTCCAGGAAGAGCAATGCGAAAGTTGAGCAAGTTAAGACAAGCCGATCACTTAATAAGAGAGCCTCCAAGAGCACTCAAGAAATCCAAACCCACCCACACTAGATCCTGCTCGGGACGTGTCAGCCCTCCAAGACTTCTACTGGCGGTCGAGCCTAAAGACCACATAATCAACGCTTTCCTAGTTTTCCGAGTTTAAGGCTCTCATAAAAGCAACTCTTGAGGTGAACCAAACTACTTGCAAGAACATCTTACAAAGTTTCCACCTCGGTAGTCATGAGCTCCTTGGGGTGCAGCTCGAGGAAGCAGAGGCCGCAATTTATGACAAAAAAACATCTACTGTCATAAGAGGTAAAATGGGTCATCACATGGCGGCTTATAGGGGGTCAGCGGGCTTCGTAGCCTTGGATGAGGAGGAGACAGAACGACAGGGAAGATTAGTATTCAAAACCCCCCCAACGACCCTATTGTGGTCACCGCCCGTTGTACCAGGGTGATGCTAGAGGATAGGATCCTGAAAATGGCGGAAACCATCTCGGGAGCCTGTGCATTGGGAGATCCTTGGGAAAACTGGACGGTGCCGACGATAAATTGGGTCAATGGAGTCCCGGGATGTGGCAAAACAACTTGGGTTATAAACCAATTCGATGCGGAGGATGATTTTATTGTCACGACAACAACAGAAGCAGCTAAAGATCTTAGAGAAAAGTTAGCCAACCGCATAGCCACTGACGCAAAAACAAAAGTGCGCACTATGGCCTCAGTTTTAGTAAATGGTATGAGAAGGCAAAAGGGAAGATGTACTCGACTTTTAGTCGACGAAGCTCTCATGAACCATTTCGGGGCCATAGTAATGACAATGCGGCTAAGTGGAGCCGAAAAAATACTGCTTTTTGGTGACACCAATCAACTCCCTTATATCGACAGGGAAAACCGCTTTGCGATGCAATACACTCGCCCAAGCCTCGTAACCACTATCAGCCAAGAGCTCCTGTGTACGCACCGGAATCCGATGGATGTGGCATATGCCCTGAATGAAATCTACAGTGGCATTTATTCATCCAGATCTCAGGTGCACTCACTAGAAAGGAAGAGGTACACGGGAGTCGTCATACCAGGTATCGTGCCCGACACCTTATATCTTGTATTTACGCAAGCAGAAAAGGAGTCCCTTACCAGCCAGGGATATGGTTCGGGTCCCGGGTCGCGAATTTTAACCGTACATGAGGCCCAAGGTCTCACATACGGGAGAGTGGTCATAATGAGGACAACAACAGAGAAGCTCAAAATTTATGAAAGCGTCGAACACGCAGTAGTGGCAGTGTCCAGGCACACAGAAAGCTGTGTTTATTACACGGACGATTGCGACGATGCAACTGGAAGGCTGGTTGAAAGCGCAATGGCTGCGACAACGAAAAGAATCAAAGAATATAATCTGAAAATGGCAATTAGAAACAGAGACGAAGCTATTGTGGAAGCCCTGTCAACAGATATCACAAACAGTTAAAGATGGAGCACTCTCCACGATATTAAGTACAAGGAAAAGGAAAAAAAATCTGGTAATATAAAAATTTACATAGCATGTAAGGCCATGTACATTAAGCACGTAGATTATGTTGATGACTACATAAGGGGAAAAAAAGGCAAAAAAAAATAAAAAAAAAGAAAAAAAAACACAAAGTGGGTCGACAATTATTATGTTTAAACAACAAAAAAAAAGATAAGTAACAACGATGCCCACAAAAAAAACCAAAAAAAAACAAAACAAAACAAAACAAAACAAAAATAATAATGAAAAAAAAAGTATAAAAAATATAGCGTTTAAGTGCATGTCGCATGTAAGCATATTAGTTTGTAGATCTTAAGTATGTAAGACAATAGAAATATAAAAAAAAAATACAAAAAAATACAAAAAAAAAATTCCAAATTTTTTTTTGTGAACTCACTGCTTAGGCTTAAATATTTAAGTAATGTAAGTAGTGTAAGGAGTATATTTATAACAGTATTTTAAAAATTAATAAAAAAAAGTAAGCTTTCGAGCAGGGTCAGCTTCCCAGTGTGTGGAAGGAGGGAAGGCTGGTCCTACTCAGGAAGGAGGGGCGCCCCGCGGACTCACCGTCCGCGTACCGGCCCATAGTGCTGCTCGACGAGGCGGGCAAACTTCTTGAGCGTATCATCGCAGATCGCCTCGTCAGCCACTTGTGCAGAGTGGGGCCAGACCTGGACGAGAACCAGTTTGGTTTTCGTCGCGGGCGCTCCACCATAGACGCTATTACGCGCGTGAGGGCCCTGGCGGAGGAGACAGTATCCCGGGGTGGGGTGGTGCTGGCGGTGTCAATAGACATCTCCAACGCCTTCAACACCCTACCCTGGAGTTGTATTCGGGAGGCGCTTAATTACCATCGCGTGCCTCCCTACCTCCGCCGCACAATAGGGGCCTACCTTGAGGAGAGATGCGTCACGTATTGGGGACGTGACAGCGCTGGTCGACGCGTCATGTCGTGCGGTGTTCCGCAGGGATCGGTCTTGGGACCGCTCCTGTGGAACATCGGCTATGACTGGGTGCTGAGATGTGAGCTCCCGTCGGGCGCTGACTTGACCTGTTATGCGGACGACACGCTCGTCACTGCCCGGGGGAGCTCGCACAGGGAAGCAGCGTTGGTTGCCACGGCTGCGGTTTCACAAGTGGTGAACCGCATCCGGTGCCTGGGCCTGGAGGTGGCCCTTAACAAGTCGGAGGCCATGGTGTTTCATGGCCTTCGACGCGCGCCGCCACCGGGATCGCACATCGTGGTAGACGGGGCCCGGATAGCTGTCGAGTCCACCATGAAGTACCTGGGATTGGTGCTCGACAGCCGATGGGAATTTGGGCCCCACTTCCGGCGGCTGGCGCCCAAGCTGATGCGTGCAGCTGGCGCACTTTCAACGCTGCTTCCCAACTTGGGGGGCCCGAGCGCTGCCTGTAGGCGGTTGTACGTGGGAATCGTGCGGTCCATGGCCCTGTATGGGGCCCCTGTATGGGCGATGGACATGACGGCCAGCACTCTCGCCATTCTGCGCAAACCGCAGAGGGCGATGGCCGTCAGAGTCATCCGCGGGTATCGCACGATTTCCTACGAGGCGGCTTGCGTCCTGGCCGGATCCCCGCCCTGGGACCTAGAGGCGAAAGTACTCGCGTCACTATATCGATGGCGCGAGGAAGAGCGGGGACGGGGCTCGAGGCCGGTGCAGCGACAGATCGCGCTACGCCGAGAGAAGCTCCGTCAGGTCTTGGTGGCGGAATGGCGGCAAAGGCTTCTGCGCCCTACCGCCGGCCTCGCTATCGTCGAGGCGATCCGGCCAGTACTCGACGACTGGCTCGGGAGAAGGCACGGCTCCCTGTCGTTTAGGGTGACGCAGGTGCTGTCGGGGCACGGCTGCTTTGGCAAGTACCTGTGCCGCATAGACAGGGAGCCGGACGCTCGGTGCCACCACTGCGTCCATTGCGGGGAGGACACGGCGCAACACACGCTCGCCGAGTGTGTAGCTTGGGAGGAGCAGTGCCGTGTCCTCACAAATGAAGTAGGAGGCGATTTGTCGCTGTCGGCCTTGGTGCGGAGTATGGTCGGTAGCGCAGAATCGTGGGATGCAGTGGTGTCCTTCTGTGAGGACGTGATGTCGCAGAAGGAAACTGCGGAACAGGAGAGGGAGATCTCGACTCCCTTCCCTGGCCGCAGAAGGCGCACCGGGCGCAGGAGAAGGGCGGACAACGCCCTTTTCCAGCCCCCATGAATAAGTCCAGGGGCGAGGGACTAGGGGAAGCCCCCGCCCCCCCTATTCGATGGACCCGAGGCGGAGGCACGCGTGGGTGTCGGCGCGTGCCTCTGAGGTGATACAGGGGGTAGTTGAACACCTCACTACCCCGTGCAGGAGACGAGGCCCGTACAAACCAGGCCAGCACTAGTGTGGGGCTGCGGAAGAATTTGGATTCCCGCGGCCCCGCGCGTGCACGTGCGAGGAGACACCGGGGTGGTTTTAGCCGGTAAGAGTCCGGCACACCCCTCCGCCTGTCCCCAGGCAGAGGCAGTCCATGAGGATTTCCCCCCCGTAAAAAAAAAAAAAAAAGGTTAGCTTACTTAAGGTTAGGTTAGGTTAGGTACCCCCCCGAACGGGTTCCCGCCTTGTCGTGGCGGGGGGGCTTAGTAGTCGTGGCTTGGTCTCCCGCGGTGAAAAAATAGGAACCCAAATGGCTGGTCCGAGGTGGAGGGCCGGCCCGAGGTGGCCACTCCGAGTGGGCTTGGGAAGCCCGCTTCGGATGTGTGTTGGTGGACTGCGGTGAGAGGTGTGTCCTCCCCACCTACCGCTGCAGCCGAGGTGGAGTCGCGGAGGAAGAGGAGTGTTGGTATGGCGATGCGCCACTCGCCCTATCCTCCGCGACTCAAACGGGGCCGCACCGTTGATGCGGTGGTGGTGGGGCTGCGGGGGGAGAGGATTGTCGGTATTGCGAGGCGCCGCTCTCCCTACCCTCCGCAGCCGAAACTTGGTTGGCGGCGGAGCCATAGACCAGATCCGCCGCTGGGGTCGGGAAGGCTAGTACTTCTAAGTGCTCGTTTTTCCTGGCCCCATGGCCTTCGCGCATCGAACGCGGGGGCGTCTGATGCGCATGTTTAATTGGAGGCCGTGGAGGAAGGCGCGCCATGTGTTCTGGTGCGCCTTACCTGTGAAAGAGAACGGGGAGGAATATTCCTCTCCCGAGGAGGTGCTGCCGTGGGGCGGCAGGCGCTGGTGGGGCTGCGGATGTGTGCGAAAACGTTCCCGTGGCCCTGCCAATAAGCGACAAAGGTGGAACACCATGGGGTTTTAGTCGGTGCGAGTCCGACATAACCCGTCCTTGCCCCCGCGAGGCGGGTATGCGTAGGCATTTCCCCATGTAAAAAAAAAAAGGTTAGGTTAGGTAAGGTTAGGTTAGGTTAGGTTTTTATTTTTTTCGAATTTCGTGTGTTTTGTTTAACGAAAAATACCAATTTAAGGAAAGTTATTAGCAAATTTATAGGAAAGGTTAGGTTAGCTTACTTTAGGTTTGATTAGGTGAGGTTAGGTTATGTTAGGTTAGGTAAGGTTAGGTTAGGTTAGGTTTTTAAGTTTTTCGAATTCCGTGCGTTTTATTTAACGAAAAATAATAATTTAAAAAAGTTATTAGCAAAATTATAGGTTAGGTCAGGTGAGGTTAGGTTACGATATGTAAGGTTATGTAAGATTTGGTTAGTTTGGGTTAGGTTAAGTTAGGTTAGGTTAGATAAGTTAGGTTAGGTTAGGTTTTTTTTTATTGATTCTAGTTCCCCCTAACATGGAGATCAGGGACTTTTTCCATCTTTTTATTTTTATCTCCTGTTCAATTTTTCTTTTCTGGGTTTTTGTTATTAATTTTTTACTTATTTTCTGTTTACTTTTTACTATAAGTATACATACGATTCTTTTTTCTTATTTAGTTATACCTAATATTATCGTTAAATTATATTTGTTGCTATATACATATCTTTATCTAATTTTATACTAATTTAGTGGAGCTGTTTATCTTATATACTAATATATAAGTTACAATTTCCTTATTACTACTTTAATTTATTCTTATTTACTACCTTATTTGCCATCTCCTTATTTAATATCTCTACAATAGTTTAAGAACCTATTTCTCATATATTTATTTCCTATTATTCTACATATGTTGTCTTTTTCTATTTTATCGCGGGAATCGAACGGGCTCAGAGTTCCCTCACCCGGTCTCTGGGCAGGCATGGGAAGAACCCGTATCGACTCTGCCACCGTTCGAACCTCGGAATCCCTTTGGCGTGTCGTGGATCATGTCGCGCGGCGCCTGAGGGGCCGATGGCTCTTGGCTTTACCGCCTGGAGTCACGAGGATGATAAGCTCTAAAAAAATCACCCGAAGCTCAAGCGTGGCACGCCGTGAGGAGCTGCATGGCTGATAGGTAAATGTTCAGTCGTTAGCGTTGCCCCCCGTCAGGGTACCGGCCGACACCCTTGACGGGTTATGCATAGGCTTATCCGGGCAAAGGGCGCTCTGCTCGGATGGACCGTTACTTCCTCCACACTCGTGGGAAAAAAATGAATAAATCTTTGAAAAATGTAGATATAGGAAAACAGGATGGATCAGACGTGTACAGATCGCGTGGGACGTCTTCCGCCAGGAAACGTCCAGTGTGCTGGTCTTCGGACGAGGAAGGCCTGCCAGCCCCCAAGTTGGCGACTTCGAGGAGGGGTCGGCAGGCATTGAGAGGGGTGAGTGCTTCGCAGTCGCGAAGAGATAAGCACGGACGATTCGTGTGCTCCAATACCTCGGTGGCTAGTGAAGCAGAGAGTGACATGGGGGTCACTACGGAGGACCCTGGCGATGGCGGTGAAAGCTGTGCCTCGCTGGGGAGTTCAAAGGCGGAGCTCAACGCAGCCAAGAGGGAACAGCGCAAAGCCGTCGCAGCAGACGAAGTGTCTGAAATGGCCCGACGCGCTCGCGAACGACGAGCTGCTCTGGCGGCGGAAAAAGGCCAGCCATCTTTGGTGGCCTTGAGCCCGCTGGCTCTGGATGGGGTGGACTTAGTCCTGAAAGTTGCCATCAAGTCCGGCAGCCTGAAGGGCACGTTCACCCGTGGCTTAAAAGAGGCTGCCGCGGATATCGGGGAAGCGGTTGCCATTCTCCTCAACAGGACGGCCTCTGACGAGGTTGCAAAGCTACAGGAGGAAAATAGCCGCCTCAGAAATGATCTAGAAGACCTCCGGCAGCAAGTTGCAGCACTGGTCGAGCAGCAGCAGAGATGCATATCCACCGATGCCGCAACTGTAGTGGCCCCGACTCCCGCACCGCGACCGATAAGCCCTCGTATCGACGAGGAGGTCGAGCGCATTGTCCGGCTCTGCATGCTCCAGTGCGGGAGAATGGTTAACGCTCGGCTGGAGGCGATTTCTCGGCGTCTCTCGGCGGAAATCCTACGTCCGCCTTTGGCTGCTGACACGCGGAGAACTGAGGAGCCGCCGAGACTTGCGCCTCAAAAGGGGAAGCCCATGGAGGGTAAAAAAAAGCCCGCGGAGGGAGCTCCTCCAAGCGACCAGCCTACGACAGCCGGGTCTAAGGGTGAGACATGGACGAAAGTCGTGGGCCGCAAGAAGGCCCGCAAAGCCGCCAAGAAGGCCGCAGCAGCTGCACACGCCCCAGTTGGAACCGCAAAGACGGCTCCTCAACCTGCGCGGCGGACTGCCAAAGCCAAACCGGCTGTGCGTGTTCCGCCGTCCAATGCGGTGACACTAACATTGCAGCCCGGAGCTGTGGAGCGTGACGTGACGTACCAGTCGGCCATTGCTGAGGCCAAGGCCAAGATCAAATTATCAGATCTTGGCCTTCAGTCAGTCACCCTCATGCAGGCTGCCACGGGTGCGCGGCTGTTCGAGGTGGCTGGCACTGTGAGCGACAGTGCCGAAAAGGCGGACGTATTGGCCTCCAAGATGAGAGAGGTCCTCAACCCTGAGGACGTCCGGGTCTCCAGACCAATGAAAACCGCAGAAGAGCGGATTGCTGGCCTGGACGACGCCTTGACATCTGAGGAGGTGGTGGTGGCCGTTGCCAGAAGCGGAGAGTGTCCGCTGGACAAGGTGCGGGCCGGCGATATACGCACCGATGCCACCGGACTTGGCGCGGTCTGGGTTCGGTGCCCTGTAGCGTCGGCAAAGAAGATCACCGATAGCGGCAGATTGCTGGTAGGCTGGGTGGCAGCAAGGACGAAGCTACTACAGTCCCGGGCTTTGCAGTGCTTCCGGTGCCTGGGAAAAGGGCACGTCCGGGCGAAGTGTACCGCCGAGGTTGACCGTAGTGACCTTTGTTACCGCTGCGGCCAGCCTGGCCACAAGACGGCCATGTGCACCGCGGCGTTCAACTGCAGCCTTTGCTCTGCTGCGTGAAGGCCAGCGGAGCACAGAGTAGGCGGAAGGGCCTGTGGGGTGCCTACCAGCAAGTCCAAGGCCAAAACAGTAAAGAAGAGGAGCAACAAGCCTGCCGAGTTAATCTCGCTGCCCACATAGGCCAGTAGCTCCGCGGCTGACTCCCGGCCCAGGACCGTTGCCGAGGGAATGGAATGTCAATTATGGCAAAGTTCCATTTTCTCCAGGGCAACATCAACCACTTTGCCAGAGCTCAGGATCTCCTACTCCAGAGCATGGCAGAGTGGTCGATTCACGTGGCTGTGGTCGCCGAACCGTACTTCATTACCGCCCGTGACAACTGGCTGGGATGCGCTGACGGTTTGGTGGCCATTATTGGCGAGACTCTGATCGACCCGTCTCGGGGCCGCGGCTGGGTTGCTGCGGTCTCGGGTGGCATCGTTATTGTGGGGGCGTATTTCTTCCCCAACAAGAGTCTCGCCGACTTCGAGGGTTTCCTTGTCGAGTTGGGCGCCGTCGTCGGCCGCTATCACCCTCGTCCCGTTCTGGTGCTCGGGGATCACAACGCAAAGCCATCAGCGTGGGGATCTCCCGTCACTGATCCTCGGGGCGAGGTGCTAGAGGAGTGGACAGTGACGACTGGTCTGGTCGTCCTGAATTGGGGTTCGGAATACACGTGCGTGCAGCAGCGAGGCGGGTCGATAGTGGACGTCTTGCTCGCTAGCCCCTCTGTCGCCAGCCAAGTCCGCAACTGGCGTGTCGCCGTAGGGGTGGAGACGTTGTCGGACCATCGGTATATCCGGTTCGACGTCTCTGCCCAGACTGCGAGAGGCCGCCATCCAACTACCCCGATTAACGACGGCCCGCGTTGGGCGCTTAAGCGCATCGACAGGGAACTACTCGAGGAAGCTGCCTTAGTCCAGTCCTGGATCTGGGAGTCGGCAACGGACGGCCCCGTCGACGTTGAAGCAGTGGCGCTATGGTTTCGCGGGACGATGACGCAGATCTACGACGCGTCCATGCCCCGTGTCCGCATACGGTCCGTAAGGCACCAGGTGTACTGGTGGACCGCCGAGATCGTGCAATTGCGCATAGCGTGCGTTGCGGCCCGTCGCCGGTACACCCGATACCGGAGACGGCGTCGACGGGATTCCACCGAGGAGGACGCGCTGTATGAGGTGTACCGCGCGTCTAAGGAGACTCTGTGGCTGACCATCGGTGACTCGAAGCGAGGAGCTGCTGGGGTCCCTAGATCGGGATCCGTGGAGGCGCTCCTACCGTTGGGTACGGGGCAAGTTGCGTTCCTGGGCGCCTCCACTAACGCAAACAATGCAACCCCAGTTGCTAGAGACGGTGGTATCAGTTCTCTTCCCTGAACGAGTGGGCCACGTTCCCCCGGCGATGGCTTCGCCCTCAGCCACAGACTCTCCAGAGGAGAAGAGCACGGATGTCCCCAAGGTGACGCAAGTAGAGATGAGAGCGGCCACGGGGCGACTTCGGGCCAAGACCACAGCACCCGGACCCGACGGAGTTCCTGGTCGAGCTCTCGTCCTGGCTCTGAAGGAGCTGGAGCCGCAGCTGAAGGGACTCTTCACAGCATGTCTCGAGCAGGGTCAGCTTCCCAGTGTGTGGAAGGAGGGAAGGCTGGTCCTACTCAGGAAGGAGGGGCGCCCCGCGGACTCTCCGTCCGCGTACCGGCCCATAGTGCTGCTCGACGAGGTGGGCAAACTTCTTGAGCGTATCGTCGCAGATCGCCTCGTCAGCCACTTGTGCAGAGTGGGACCAGACCTGGACGAGAACCAGTTTGGTTTTAGTTGCGGGCGCTCCACCATAGACGCTATTATGCGCGTGAGGGCCCTGTCGGAGGAGACAGTATCCCGGGGTGGGTGGTGCTGGCGGTGTCATTAGACATCTCTAACGCCTTCAACACCCTACCCTGGAGTTGTATTCGGGAGGCGCTTAATTACCATCGCGTGCCTCCCGACCTCCGCCGCACAATAGGGGCTTACCTTGAGGAGAGATGCGTCACGTATTGGGGACGTGACAGCGCTGCTCGGCGCGTCATGTCGTGCGGTGTTCCGCAGGGATCGGTCTTGGGACCGCTTCTGTGGAACATCGGCTACGACTGGGTGCTGAGAGGTGAGCTCCCGTCGGGCGCTGACTTGACCTGTTATGCAGACGACACGCTCGTCACTGCCCGGAGGAGCTCGCACAGGGAAGCAGCGTTGATTGCCGAGGCTGCGGTTTCACAAGTGGTGAACCGCATCCGGTGCCTGGGCCTGGAGGTGGCGTTTAACAAGTCGGAGGCCATGATGTTTCTTGGCCTTCGACGCGCGCCGCCGCCGGGATCGCACATCGTGGTCAGCGGGGCCCGGATAGCTGTCGAGTCCACCATGAAGTACCTGGGATTGGTGCTCGACAGCCGATGGGAATTTCGGCCCCACTTCCGGCGGCTGGCGCCCAAGCTGATGCGTGCAGCTGGCGCACTTTCAACGCTGCTTCCCAACTTGGAGGCCCGAGCGCCGCCTGTAGGCGGTTGTACGTGGGAATCGTGCGGTCCATGGCCCTGTATTGGGCCCCTGTATGGGCGATGGACATGACGGCCAGCACTCTCGATATTCTGCGCAAACCGCAGAGGACGATGGCCGTCAGAGTCATCCGCGAGTATCGCACGATTTCCTACGAGGCGGCTTGCGCCCTGGCCGGATCCCCGCCCTGGGACCTAGAGGCGAAAGTACTCGCGTCCTTATATCGATGGCGCGAGGAAGAGCGGGGACGGGGCTCGAGGCCGGTGCAGCGACAGATCGCGCTACGCCGAGAGGAGCTCCGTCAGGTCTTGGTGGCGGAATGGCGGCAAAGGCTTCTGCGCCCTACTGCCGGCCTCGCTATCGTCGAGGCGATCCGGCCAGTACTCGACGACTGGCTCGGGAGAAGGCACGGCTCCCTGTCGTTTAGGGTGACGCAGGTGCTGTCGGGGCACGGCTGCTTTGGCAAGTACCTGTGCCGCATAGACAGGGAGCCGGACGCTCGGTGCCACCACTGCGTCCATTGCGGGGAGTACACGGCGCAACACACGCTCGCCGAGTGTGTAGCTTGGGAGGAGTAGCGCCGTGTCCTCACAAATGAAGTAGGAGGCGATCTGTCGCAGTCGGCCTTGGTGCGGAGGATGGTCGGTAGCGCAGAATCGTGGGATGCAGTGGTGTCCTTCTGTGAGGACGTGATGTCGCAGAAGGAAACTGCGGAACGGGAGAGAGAGATCTCAACTCCCTTTCCTGGCCGCAGAAGGTGCACCGGGCGCAGGAGAAGGGCGGACAACGCCTTTTTCCAGCCCCCATGAATGAGTCCAAGGGCGAGGGACTAGGGGAAGCCCCCGGCCCCCTATTCGATGGACCCGAGGCGGAGGCACGCGTGGGTGTCGGCGCGCGCCTCTGAGGTGATACACGGGGTAGTTGAACACCTCACTACCCCGTGCAGGAGACGAGGCCCGTACAGACCGGGCCAGCACTAGTGTGGGGCTTCGGAAGCATTTGGATTCCCGCGGCCCCTCGCGTGAACGTGCGAGGAGACACCGGGGTGGTTTTAGCCGGTAGGAGTCCGGCACAACCCTCCGCCTTTCCCCAGGCAGAGGCAGTCCATGAGGATTTCCCCCCGTAAAAAAAAAGGTTTGGTTAGGTTAGGTTAGGTTAGGTTAGGTTTTTAATGTTTTCGAATTCCGTGCGTTTTATTCCTGTACGCTCGACAGTACTACAAATGTGCCTAACGCAACGAAACATTAGTACCACTCATAATTTATGGGACAAACCCGACAAAAAAAGGTTTGTAATTAAAAATTATAACAAATTTATACTAAAATGTATAATACAGACATAGACAAAGACATACTCTTTAATTTGGTACCATAATCTGTCTAATTCAATTCTAAAAACAGACATAAAAATCATTCTGACGTAATGGCTTTTTACAACAGTAGTGCGTGGTAGTGCTTGAGTGATTTCTGAGTGATTTCTCCGTTTTTCTGTGTGTTTTTTGAAATAAAAAGGTGAGTTTTATACTTTTGTGTATTTCTTGTAATAAAACAAACACGTAGATATATAATTTGTGGCATAAAAATTGAACAGTAAGTGCCAAATACATACTTCGAAATCGGGAAGGCCCATTTTAGCGGTTGGGTCAAAAATGTGTAATTTTTACAATTCTTATAAATTTTTTAGTGTAAAATGTAACTAAGAAATAGTTTGATAACATATTTCAAATAACTTGACGTTGTACTTATTTCAAATTCACACAAAAATATATTTGAAATATTATTCGGAATTCTCATACAGATAAAAATTAATTTCGTTTTTTTATATTTTTTTTATATTTTGGTATTAGTAACGAATAGAAACACATAAAACATAAAAATATACATATTTCTAAACATTTTCATATAGATTTCTCCAATAACAAAGATGTAGAATTCAAATTAGTAGTAATTTTAGACTAAAAGTGAAGTATCTTCTACTACTACAGTATAAAGGGTATTTTATGAATTTCATTACAATTTCTAGCAACTAAAAATAATTTTATTCGATAGTTTATACATTCAATAAGAATCCCTGTAAGTTTTATCCATAAATATTGTCTCAAAATGAAAATATAGCAAAATTTGCTAGATAGCTTACGTTAGGTTAGGTAAGGTTAGGTTAGGTGAGGTTAGGTTAGGTTTTTAATTTTTTCGAATTCCTTACATTTTATTTAACGAAAAATAACAATTTTAAGAAAGTTATTAGCAAAATTATAGGTTAGGTTAGGTTAGGTTTGGTTAGATTTTTAATATTTTTGAATTTCGTGTGTTTTATTTAACGAAAAATACCAATTTTAGGAAAGTTATTAGCAAAATCTCAAAATCTTGTTCATTATTTTAAACATAATGAATAGTTTAATTTATTAATGAATTATAAGATTAAAAATATACGTTTTTCCCTATAAATTAAGTAATCTAAGGTGGTAGGTAGATAATTTTAGTTAATGTTTATTCAAAAAGCACAAATAGCTTTTCTTTTTTCCGAGCCAATAAAAAAGATATCACAAGCAAAATCTTTAAAAGAGATAACTTGGAATTATTCATAAAAGTATATGATAAAGGGATTACCAATTGCATAAATATCTTGGTTTGATGTAAGAAATGAGGGCCGTTACATTAAAAAGAAGGCATCCACGACGTTCTCATTATAGTGCTTAAATTCTCACAGAAGTGAAAAAATGTAATTTACTTAAAAACATTTTTATGTATCTACACTTATAAAAAGAACAGAAATGATACAATCATACGACTTCTTCTACTGCTTGTTAAGGTAAAATAAAATACAATCAAATGTAGCAAAATGAACTACCATTCCTTACCACGTGTTACCTTCCCCAAAAATGAATATAATTTTTTATATAATAACAAATTTGTGATAATATTTACCACTATAATACTATAGATGTGCTTTAAATATCCCTATCTGAAAAATAATTTCTTCAGTATATAGTTCTTTATTAACAACACGATGTGACGGCCCATCTTTCCTGATAATAATTAAATTGTCTTACGGAATAAATAAATTTATTTAAAAACTTGTAAAAATATTTAAAATATGATAAGTAAAGTCAAAAATATTATAAAAATAAAGATAAATAACATTTATAAGATAATTAGAAAATATTAAGTTAAAAATTGTCTAAAAGTCATGGAAGGAGTTCATGTATAAAAGAAAATTTTCCTAAGTTGTGGAAGGTGTTCATGTATAAATGTCTTGTATGGAGGAGCTGCCGGAGATACATACCTGCAGTTGTACATATATACGGGGTGGTCGGGAGCCCGACTGCTTGAAGTATTGTAGCACAATGACTAGTGCTATATTAGGGACTTATGACAATAAACTCAATGATACAAAACAATACTATAGAAGGTCTCTATGATGAATTTGCATTACAATAGTGGGTGGTGGGTTGAAGTCCTATATATTAATGACTTATGAAATTAAGGTTTATGATACAAAAGCATTACTATAGAAGGTCTCTATGATGAAATAGCATTACAATAGTAGAATCGTAGGCTGAAGTCCTACATATTAATGACTTATAAAAGTAAGGCCTATGATACAAAAGCATTATTATAGAAGGTCTCCTTTATGCATAAGCATTATATGGGGTGGTCGGGTGACCGACTGCTCTTAGTACTGTAGCAAAATGACAAGTCCTTATTAGGGTCTTGAAAAAGGATTATTATGGTGGCGTGTATGCTGCTTCACGAGCAATTGGTCCGAGGTAAACTTGGGCTCGCTAACCGATGTGTCCTAGACATATCATCTTAGTGCCGGTGGTAAACGGGTTTGTTTTAGCAATACGGCTTTCCCGTGGACATCGCAAACCCATACCGTTTGTGGGTGACATCGTAGCGCATAGCGATACGTCGTCTATCTTTCGGATTGGGATGAGTGTGTATGGTAGCACTTTTAAGTGTAACCAGTATACTGAACTTCATTTCTTAGTGCATTAGCGCTATGATACGTGGAGTTTTGTCCACTGGCGTCTTAGTAGCGTGCTACTAAGATACGTTGGTACAGTTTTAAGTTAACAACATATTAGTGGCGGTGGTAAGCGGGTTTGTTGTAGCAATACGGCTTTCCCGTGGACATCGCACACCCATACCGTTTGTGGGCGACGTTGTAGCGCATAGCGATGCGTCATCTATCTTTCGGATTGCGATGATGAGTATGTTTGATAGCACTTTTAAGTGAAACCAGCACACTAAACTTCATGTCTTAGTGCATTATCGCTATGATACGTGGAGTTTTATTCATTGGCGTCTTAGTAGCGTGCTTTTATGATACGTTGGTGATATTTTTTTTATATTTTAACAACAATACAAACTTTGTTACCAAAGTCGATAGGGATCATGTGGGTGTGTTGTGAGAGGGCGCCATCCGTATGATAGTTGCATTGATGCTTACTGCTACTTGCAGTATTGCGTCTTGTGATGGATCTGCGGGTGTGCCTGATTCGACGCATTCTTGTGGTTCTGGTCGATGGAGGTATACGGGTGGTGATGTCTTCTGTTGTGTTGTGTAAGCCCGACGATAGTCGTATTCATGCTTGTTGCGTTCTGCAGCATTGCGTCTCTGCGATGGTTGTTTGGTGGGACGCTATTCTCAATGGCACTCTCTGCGTCTTGGTTTGACTCACACCTGAGTAGTTTTGCCCAAGTCGGGTCACTTCATTACGGGGCTGCAGACTGTCTGCCCTCCACGATGTTTTATATAACAACATAATAATATATCTCTGTAACTTTCCCACCTTTGAATGATTGAAGACAACTCGTTGGTGGGTGAGACAAACATGATCGAAAATGCATTTACTCAACGTCAGTGACACAAAACCGTTCTAATGGCAAATTATTACTAACAACTTATAACCGCCTTTTGGCTATATCTGCCGTTGTATTGGTTGGTGGAGCATATGTGTCGACCGCATGCGGGTGGTAGCTGGCGGGAGGATCTGAGGAGACACTCAAGGCTGGGGCTGAAACCCGCACAACATGGAACCCCATTCCCTTGAGGTGAGCGGTAGACTCTGACACGCTCTGCGGCTAGTAGCCGTGCTGATCATGCAATCAGTGATGGTGGTGCCATACACTTACATCACGTCTGCAGGAGCGGTGGTCTGGCAGGTGGTTGCGCTCATGGGGGGTTTACGGCCAGTGTGCCTATTTGCCTAAACCGTGTGACGTACCTTCACTGTGGCTGGATTCGTTCGTATTCTTTATGGCGTTACACGCATTGACATGCGCGACTTTGGTCAATATTTGTGCTTACGCACTAACAAGGAGCCAAGCCTCTTTTACTGGTTCGCCAGTTATTTTGCGGCGGACGACGGTCCAGTTCCTGAATTAGCGTTCCCTTCGGGGGGAGTGCACCAATATTGTTGGCGCTCACCGCGCACGGCGTGTGTGGAGCCGTGTGCTTCCCCTACATTTTTTTAAATAAATATAGCAGAGCGAAGCCCTTGTATCGGGTATTTTGTGTAAATATATTTTGAGCCTTTTCCAAGCGGGATAGGATAAATTATAATCAATTAATAATGTAAACCTGATACAAGTGTAATAGGGACGTTTTATGTTCTTAACCTTTCTCGAGCCCTGTCTTCGTTAACGGGGTTCACTTTGTTTTCATTTTCTCTAGTGAATATTCATTCTTTCACACAACGTAAATTAGGGTCCTAACTAAGAGCATCACGCCAAAAATATAACAAACGGCCTATTATTAAACCTTTTGAAAGATCATTTAGAAAGATCAAAACATATTTTATTAATCCTGGTCACATTTATATAATTTTATTGAAAAGGGTTAGATTAATTATATATTAATTATATTTAATATAATAATATTTTTATATAGAGAGGTGAGAAGCGTTACAACGACACCGCCACAATTTCGTAAGATAATCAAATTGAAAATCTGATGATAAAAGTAAAGGTCTGGCGTATTTTTATGTAATAAACTTTAACTTAATATTTCACTTCCACAGTGTCACCCAACAGATAGATCTTAAAATGAACAAAAACAAATATCATGTTTAAGGTCCATGTTACACCTATTCCGGTAGTTGTTGAGAGTACTAAGCTCGATGTTCTTGATGAGTACGTTAACCTGAGACAAATAGTCTGACTAAATAAGTCTAACTTCGACCTAGAGCTCAATTGACGGATTCAACTCGGCTTGGCAGCGTTCGGGAAATTACGACACATCTTCACGTCAGGTATATCACAAAACCCGAAAACTAGATTGTGCAACCAGTGCGTGTTGCCAGTGATGACTTATGAATCTGAGACGTGATCCTTCACTGCTGGCCGTATGAGGACGCTCAAGGTCGCTAAGTGAGCTATGGAAATGGCTATGCTTAGAAACGAGGATATTCGCAGTAGAACCTGAGTGACTGACATAGCCCAATGGATTAGTAAGCTAAAGTGGCAATGGGTCGGCCATATAGCTCGAATAATCGACAACCGTTGGGGAAAAAAGGTTTTCGAGTGGTAGCCTCGTACGGAGCAGTGTAAGGCGACCCCCTACTAGATTGAGTGACAACCTGGTAAGATATGCGGGAAGTCGATGGATGCACGTGGCCCAGGACCATGCTTTATGGCATTCCTTGAGGGAGACCTATGTTCAGCAGTGGACATCTGAAGGGCTGAAATGATGATGGTGATGATATTTTAATTTAGCCATTAAAATTTAATAGTGCCCGATTAAAGCGAGCCGCCAAGGACCAGAGTAAGTGAGTTACACTTTCTTTTTTTTTTCAATAAAAAGGTTAATAAATATGAGGTTATATCTATAACAAAATAAAAATATTAAACGAAAATTTAATGCCACCTATCCGTTGCATGATTTCCCTAGGGATATCGGGGACGTACGTATTTCGTTCCAAATATTTCGTTTTTATATGAGAGTCACCAGATTTTGCCTTTATTTCTTTATATAATTCTCGTTTGTACGTTTGCTTTGTACACAAAGACAGTTCATAGGAGTAGGGAATTGTCGTAGCACAACTGTCACTGCGAATACTTTCCCGTAATTGTGAAGAATACTATTATTTTTAGTGAAAAGCAAACTTTTGCTTATTTTTCCTGACTATGACCACTGGTTCAAAAGTAAACTCTGTCCTGTCCTGGGAAGAACCAGCAAGAAACCCAACGGTACATTTGTTTTAAATATAATAAGTGAACAATTTATTACTATACACTACTATGAAATACACAGATCAGAGATAATAAACTATAAATTGTGTCCTGAGAATAATTTAACCTCTCAAACTGCGAGCGTCCAAATTTGACCGCTTCGATATTCCGTCAAAATTCAAGAGGTCAAATTCGACCGCACCCACCCACAGCACTTTCACGTATGAATAAGAGAAAAGTAGTCTCTAAATAAAAGTTTTAATGATTTTAAGAGCTGTGAGTGCGTGCAGTCGCATGCAACCAATCGGGATTTGACGGACGCATGCAACTGGTTACGCCAAAGCCCGGACTACCCGCTCCGCTGCTGCGTGGTCGCTTTATAACCGTTGTAAAGCAAGCCTAGTCGAGCAGCGGGTAAGTTGGGGAAATAGTTGGAGTAATGCGCTGGGTGGCGTGATCGGTGAACGTGTTGTTTACAATCATTCGTGACTAGCTACAAAGGCGCTGCAGCGCAGATGCAACAACTCAGGCACCATCATATATATATATATATATATATATATATATATATATATATATATATATAAAGGTGTAATGTAAAAAATTAAGAAAACTAAAAAACACGCATTGATCATGTTCTTTGACGATTCTACAAAGAATTATCTGGAATATTGTGTTTTCATTTGTTCCTGAAAATTGTCAGGTCAAATTTTTAAGTCAATCGGCCGTTTACATACATGGTACATCCACGTATGTAAACGGTCATACATGGTAGAGCCACGCTGCAGCTATATTATGGTTGCAGCACGAATGGGTCGTGTTGACCAGGGAAGGAGCAGGTTCTCACAGAAAACCATCGTAAAATAGCAGCTTAATACTGCTGTGTTTCGTATCGTGATTGTAGAGATCCAGAGACCCTTTTTTACTGGAAATGCGCATTCCATCTTAGTCCTCAGGGGTGACAACGCATCTGCATTTTGATTCTTAATCGAGGATAAATGTAGATGTCTATGGGTCACAGCCTCCACTTACCATCAGGTGGACTGTGTGCTCCTTTGTCACCCTATTCTATAAAAAAAACTTTAACTTCTTTTTTTTCCAAAATAAACAAAATTAAATACACAATATCTGAATTTGGTAGATGGGTCTTTGGTCGAGATATTTAACAACTCTATGTTAACTTTTTAAGTCCGGAGTTAATTTGTAGTAAAAGTAATCAACTTCACCTACAGGAATGGGCAGAACTATGTTTCCGAGCCATCTAGCATAATACTAAAATTGTAAACCTTTAAAAGAAATTTTATAAAAATGTCTTAAATTTTCTTGTCAAGTTTATATTGCGAGAAGTGTGCATTGGGAACATGCATGTCTTGAATTTTAGATTAAATCAGCGCTTATTTGCAATGCAGTGTACAATGTGTGGCTGTAGCGAAAGTTCTCGAATATGTTCTATTTGCAATAATTGTTTTTTATAAAATTACGAAATACGTGGTATCATCTAAACGAAAATGAAATCTAGTAGAAAAGCACTTGAAGTATATACCTACGTATCATTCATCATTAAATTCATTATTAGAAGTCCTTTGCTATATATAATTCAAAAATATTCCACGAAGCACTGTTCTGAGCCACCTGAATAAATTAACTTCCTTTATCTCTCACCAGGTCACCACTCCATCTGAAAGCTTTGAGTATTCAACCAACTGGAGAGGCCATGAGCGTTAATTCCTAAGTAAAAAGTCTGTCACTTTCAGGGGGGGAGGGTGCAATAAAAATACACTACTGTATGCTTCACTACAAATACAAGATTGAATGGCGTCACTATACCCGCACACTACAGCATTTGTGTTTGTGTTCATTGCATTTACGCATACCATCAAATTGTACACTTGTCGATACACAGGTATAATCATCATAGCCCGCATAAATTCAGCGTTGATAAAAATGATTTTTATTATTTTTTCGTTCATTACCTACAACCACAGATTAACCCCTAATAGATTCCGCATACAGGGTCACAAACTCGCGCAACACACGCTTGCCGTAGTTAGCATACGAAGTGACGCTAAAAATCATGGCATCAGTGAACAGACCAGACCAGAATGTGACCCGTAAGCACATAAAATAGTAGTTCGAGTTCTTGACAGTTTTAAAATAGTTGTATATCTAAAAGATATAACAAATGGGTTCCTGTGCAGTGAAATGGTGTGGAAAGTCCGTTAACCCCTCAGTCCTCGGCTAAAATGTTTCAACCAGCATTGTGTTTCGGGGCTGTGGGCCGCGGATCCCAATCTAAATGTTTATCATTAGGAAAAATAAGAGAACTAAAATTAAGAAAACATACATTATTCTAATAGTGACTTTTATAGGAATAATTCTTGGCTACTATGTGCCTTACAGACCATTTCGATGACTGTAGAGCAAACAAAATACATGCCATAATTGCCACGCTTGGCAAGCAAGTTGGCAATTGCAGTTTTTTTTGTTTTGAGTCGCTATTAGGAAGATGCTGCTGCTCGTCTCCTGTTCCAGTTTTCCTCTGTTACCTCCTACGATACCCACGAGACGACGATATAATTTAGTGGATTCTCATACGGCGCCATTAAACTGTTACTTAAAACTTAAGCAGAATTTTAATTTCATAAAACATCAAATAAACTAATATGCAGTATTACTTATAGAATGATATAATTTTCTGTCCAGGAATCTATCCGGATCATAATATTCGAAAATAGCATTGATTATGTACAGTTTCGAATGGTTACGCTAATAAAACAAATTAATGCACATCATAATTTCAACAATATTTTATTTTGTTTATCTTTATATCATATATACCTACAATGCAATAATACAATGATATAATGCAATGCTTTTCAAGCATCCTCGCGTCGCGTACTGACTCGATGTGAACTACCATTAATAAGCTTTACTGTGCGTAACTCATTCCGTCTAGTGATTGACGACAAGCTAACTAGAGATCGGTGACTTCGATTCTATTTGGTGATCGGACAGACAGTGACGTTGATAAGGATCCGTTTTAACTTTTGGGTACCGAAACCCAAAAAAAACACTCTTTATTCACATTATATCATATACAATGTTCAAAATGATTTGTCATAAACAGAATTGGTTTATATCATTGAGTTATATGTACTGCGTACTAGAAAAGCTATTCCAAACAAAAAAATATGCACTAATCTGTCTTCGCGCATGCGCGGGAGACAGTAGAGTCGCGCATGCACAGTTGATAGGGCGCATTGCGCCTGCGCAGGCAGCTTTTGTCATCAAGGATTATGCGTAAATTGAATGATCAGTATGTAATAATTGTTTATTTGGATTGTGTTGTTAATCGAGTACGTTTTTTTAATTTTCATTTGTTTGGCATATGTGCTAATTTATTATAAAATTACAGAATATTATGTCATAATTAAATTTTAATAATATTTTGAAAGGTAACTATGTAAAATATTAAAATATACATTTATTATTAAAGATCATTAATATAACATTTTATTTGCAAATATCGAGATTAGGGAGTGCCAGTCATACAGATGGTATGGATGGTATCGCGAGTATTATCGCTATGTGGTAGGGGTAAAATTGTGCGGTTGGAATTAGTCCGAACAATTCCTCAGAGCACTCCCCGTGGTATATGCGATAAAATACGCATTGAGATGCGTATTTTATCGCATATATACATCTTTTCGTAGTGCCAGTGAGTCAAACCGATCAGAAAGAGCTCAGTCACCGACGGTTCGAACAGCTCTTCGCTGGATTAGATAAAATGGAAGGAGCTAGCACTCTTGAGCCAGCACAAAGATGGGAACAGTGTTCCATGTGCGGCCGAACCTGCGTCATGTAAAGTTTCAGGCGATGTGCCGGCATGAAATACTGTCCCGCTCTGCTGAGCTCGCCAAGCATTTAGAGGCCAATTTGCCCTTTAATTCAAGTGCACATAAAACGGCACGTCACTCGATATGTCCACGCCAAAGATTCCGATACTGGCAGGGGTTGATGTTGTACGACGAAGGGGTACTTTTTAGTAGTGTACGTGTAAACTTGTGTCTTCTGTGGATTAAACTGGACTAGATTTAGTCGCCCCAGACACAAGTCTTTCAGGGTACTCGAAGACATTTACCTGACAAATATGGCACAGCCGGTGTATCAAGCATCCCCAGTTCTATCGTCTGCATAGCAATTAATGTTACCGGTTTGCCATGTCGTTGATATGCGGAAAAAACAGCGTTGGTGATAGTACGTAGCTTTGTGGAGCACCAGCATTAATGGGCTTGTAATCGGAGCATGCATCATCTAATACGGCTTTGATGCTCCGATCTGCAAGAAAACTTGTGATATAATTGCGCTATTTCTCGGAAAGCCCATACGAAGGAAGATTCGTAAGAAGTGCTTTGTACCAAACCCGATCTAAATCCTTTGCTATGTCTAAACTAACGGCCAAAGCCTCCCCCTTCGACTCCCCTACTGCCTTCGCCCATTTACGAGTTAGGTAACCCATAGGATCATCAGCTGAGCTACTATATCATAATAACCCTTTTTATACAGTTTTTGTTTAATTAAATATTTAAACCTTGTAATAGAGAGACCTCGTATATTTTCTGGGACTTTGTTGTAATAGCGTATACATCGCCCCAAGAATGAATTATTGTCTCTGTTGAGTCGAGAAACTAATAGGTAGACACATAACATATTCAACTAAAGACCTTCATAAAAATAAGGAAATATATGCAATTTAGATCATACGGGTCATCTAAACAACATTTTAATATTTTATACGACAATAATAATATTGATGAAGTAGATAACTATAAATTTTTAGGAGTAAATATTGATACACATCGGAACTGGAAGTAGCTACTAGTTACTGCGATGGAAACCGTATAATATATCAGTTTCCTTCAAATATAATTCAGTTTCGTCATTTTCTGCCTTTTTGTTGAATAATGTATCTTGGGAGCTGTTTTGGCCTCGTGGTGTAATCTTATTTTGGCGTATTTTTCTATTACTGCTCTAATCAAATACGTTCTGTGATTTTGTGTACCTGGCTGCTGTAAAAAGTGTCAATATAGTGTGTCGAATATATCTGAAATAATAAATGTTTTTATGTGCTTTGTATTTTATCAAATGATGTATCACTGTTTCCGTTTTCAAGAAAATTTTGTAAACATCTTCTGTTGAATATCACAGCCACCCCAACCCCCATATCTTTTAGCTTAATCAATTTGTGATGCCATATTCAAACTGACGTTAACAAGCTAGAAATGCACTCTTCACATTTCAGATTCTTATTCAATTTTCCTGATACATGGCCTGATATATAGCCCACAATCAATTTATTTTGAAGCAGTTGCTAAGTGTTCCGCATTTTAATGATTAGCATGAATATTGCAATTTGTTTCTGCAAGTCTATCAGCGTCCATAATTTCTTCATTTTCAAGTATTCGAATATTTTCGTCGTGTCTGTTCATTATAGCTGTATCATTAATTAAATCCACTGAAGAAGTATTTGATATTGTGAAGTTATCCAGTGGGATACGATTCCCCGAAAAACATGACTGCAGCTCTAAATAATTAACAACCTTTATAAATACAGCTCGACATTGTAAACATTTGGGTTATTATTATTCCAACCGTGTCTCCAAATGCATCCAAAAAAAAAAACAGCTGTATGTGATCTTGGCTTAGGCGGTAGGCCGATAAATATTTTATCAATGATTTTTCCACCGACGTTGAACATAAACCTTTGAGAATTTCTATGCGGTGTCGTCATGCGTCGTCATGGTCGAATCATCATGTTATTCGAAGAAGCGAATTCAAAAAAATGAGCACTTCACTCCCTAAGGGGTTGATTTTCTTATTTACAACTAACAACTTAGCTGCCAATTTTCAGGTCTCTCACTTCAAAAACATGACACTTTCCTTCAAACAGCGAACCCCCATTTTAACCCCTTAGGGATGAATTTTCTAAAAACTGTTTCTTAGCTGAACTAAAAGCAATAAAAGGAACCTACTTTCCAAACTTTAAGTTTGTATGTATAATATTTCCTGAGATATCGTTACAGTCAATCGGTGAGTGGTATTTCTACCATATTTGACCAAATATGGTGTCTCCAATAATATACACTCTTAGAAGGAAGGGTAAAGAGCAATTTGTAGAGCTTGTAGTGTTATGCTACTTACGTACCATTTTACACTATTTTAAATTTATTTTTCCATTCTGTTTTTGATTTTCTGCATTTATCTCAAAAACTGGATATTTTGCATCACCTTTATTTCCATAGGAACCTGTAACATTTTTAAACCATAAGAACACAATAACAAATAATTTTCACGTCGTATTTTCACGTTATCAGCACTTTTTAAATCGATGTCAATGGAGTCTACCTTTTTCGGTCTTTTATTTAGTTCTCCGTAACTGCAATTTCGGGCTTCGTGCGCGCTGTTGCGCTACCTTTTTTCCTATATCAATAATATCTCATTTTTCACTTAAATCTTGCCGTTTCTCTATTCCGAGCCTAAAACCAAAATTTGACATGTTTTGACATCGTTGTTTATCTGGTTGTCATGGCAATTTTTATTCAAAAATCGTTACCGGCCTGATGGTTTTACTTCAAAAATACTCTTTTCTTCTTGGCCATTTACAAAAATTTGCTTTTAATTTAAATAATTTCAAATAATTTCTCGTTCTTATCCCAGATCCGTCAAAAAGTGTAAAAGCCGAAGAATCGGCCTGTTGGCGACGCGCCTATAAGAATGTTTCAGTTTATTAAATCAACCGATGACGCATAGTTATAAAAAGCAAATTATCGAGCCACGACGCTCTGATAAGAAAATGCTTAGTTAAATCTTAAAGAAATGTCGAATTAATGATAAGAAGGTCTTGGGATCGACTCCCAGGCCGGACTAGTTTGTTCGTTTTCCTAAGTAATATCGCTTAATAAATTCATAAGGAATTTTATGTTATAAATTATATTACCGGATTTGTTCCCCGGTTGAAATCATCTTTCCAATGATGTAAATTCAAAGGAATATTAAAGTGAAGTTAGAGATCGGATTGGTTCCCCGGTCGAGATGATCACTCTGTGCACAAACAGAAATAACGGAAATTAATTGCATAAGTATTGTCGTGTATAAGTTTGATATGTTTGTACGAAAACAAATGCCTATTTGTTATGATTGATTAATGAAAACATTCACTTGTATTGTTATCTGATAAGAAGCATGATAACGAATAAGAGTCTTATCAGAAATAGTTTCCTACTGTTTGAAAATTATGTAGAAGCACTCGTTTATTTAATATTGTTAAAATTAAGTGTATTTCAGACTTTCATTTTTCTGATAGTCGAGAGCCGTGCAAAGTTAGTTGTTCAAATAGTGTGAGTTCACGGAAGCACGCTGGCCACGCCCTTAGGAGGCCGAATATGTAAAAATTTAAAATGTTTATAATTTCAGCAATTTATGTAAAAATGACTTGTAAAACATTTCAGGTTGATTGTACGTGCTAAAAAGGTGAATTCTGTGTTATTTTTATGTGAAAATTCCTGTGCATAAGTGAAATAATGATAGTTTTGTATAAGAAATTTAAAAGTGTTTTAAATAGTGAAATAAATAGAGAAAATGTAAATTAAACTATTGTATTAGTTAACATATGTATAAATTCAAGTGGGAAACATTGTTTTAACTTTCTGTGTTAAATATTTAAGAAGTTTGGATTTTGGATTTGTGAGTAAAGTAGGCATATTTTGTTTTATAAATTAAAGGATTTTTGTAATACGGAAAAATAATGTATATCATGGTGTAGATATTGTTTTGTGCTATTTAAATAGATAACTTGTATTTATGTGTGATTTATGTGAATAAAGAAATTAAGTGAAACGTGAGAGAGTAATAGTACAAATTCATGTTGTTAAGTTGCGCAGGCACGCGAATGGCGCGGCTCACTTTCGCGTATAGTTCTGGGGGTAGCTTAGTGAACGGGTTTTATTGCAATTCGTTCGGGGAAGAAAATAGTTCGGGAAAATAGTTCGAGAATTAGTTCGGAAAAATAAGAAAATCCTTCGGGAAAAGTAAAAAACCAGCAGTCAAGAAGAAAAGTATAGGGAAAAGTGATTACTCTCTCACGGAACGGTTTGAAGATAATTGCTGTTTCATTCCCAAGATCCCTTAAGTTATACAGTCCACATCGAAGAATTAAGGCGTCGGGACCGGGACGACTTCGGAAGACCCGTAATCCCCGTCTGAACCTACTTGCTGAAAAGGAACGAGGTTATCGCCCTAGTGTGTTACTCCGTTGCGGAGATCACATACGTTGTTCCCGAACCCAACGTAGGCGTTGCAGGAGGCCGGATCGAGAGAAGCCTCGATTCCTCCCTTCTGTTTCTTAGTTTCCGTCCGTTGTGTCCTTTTCAATTGGTCCTTCGCAGCCGGATCAGGAGGACCTTCCGAAGCTGTTTCCTTTTCAATTGGTCCTTCGGAGCCGGATTAAAGACCACCCGAACCCCGCCAGCTGGATCAAGGAACCAGCTGTGGACTGCTGGTTGTGGAAAAAAGAAGACCTTCGGAGCCGAGTGAAGATCAGCAACCGAAGAAAGCCGGAGGTTTGAGCTGAAGCAATAGGACCAAAGGCCAGAAGACCAGGACGTCAGCGCTGAAGGACGGGACCTGGAACTACCGGAAGAAAGAAAACCGGGATTGCGGCCGGGGGCGTGTGCTCGCATGGGGCACGTATCGCAGCCGGGCGCAGGTGTCTTGTGAAGGCACTCATCGTGGCCAAGCAGGGCTTGGCATTTTTCCTGTCGGACGACCGTGTCTGGCATTTTCCTGTCGGGCAAGCGTGCTCGGCATTTCCTGTCGGACGACCGTGTCCGGCATTTTCCTGTCGGATCATCAGGGTGCTGGAAGAAGCATCCACCGCTGCTGCTGCCGGGCGAGGGTGCGCGTGGGCACCTGACTGCATCGCGGCCGGAGGAGGGCGCTTGGACGAGGCGTCACCGGCAACTGGGCGGCGAGCACAGCATACATCCCGACCACCTAACGGTGCCAAACGGTTGGGCTCTGGCACAACACCTTCGGGTGGAGCAGTTCTCTCGAGCGAGACTGCGCTTGCACTACCGCTCGACTGTTTCGTCATATTCCTTGGCGGGACAGTTCCTAAACCTTTCCTCCATTCCATTCCTGCACGACTCCATCCCTGGACGGCTCACCTCGGTAGGCCCCGTCCAGGATTGATAGGGCTGATAGGGCTGTTAGGGTGGTAGTAGGGTTGTAGGTTGGGAGATAAAGGGGGGGAGGGGTAGTGGTGTTAGGTTGGGGTGTAGAAGGGTTGTAGGTAAGGGGTTGTAGGGACCGTAGGGACAGTTAGGGACCGTAGGCCAACAATCACCTTCCTGCAAGATGAAGAAGGCACAAGACCAGACAGGGAGAAGCGAAGGGAGCAGGACAAGGACAGGGCTCTCAAGAAAAGCTAAAGAAGCGGCACCATCTGGAGCGACCACAGCTACTGCGTCAAATGGAGCAACTCCTTCAAGTGGAGCCACCACCGACACGTCCACATGCACGTGGGACACAGGGACGTCCGTGGCAACAACAAGCAACAGGACGGACACCAGTGGTACGCAGGCCAGTACCGCACAACAATCCGTTATATCCAGGAGTGAAACGGTGGTCGAAAAAGTAGGTCAAAGGACCGAAGAAGCGGCATCATCAAGGACAGTAATCGGGCACACTAGTGATAAAGGGTCACAAAGAGGTAGTAGGTCATCGCGATCGGCGAGGCTGAAAGCCGAATTAGAGGCGCGGATTAAATTCGAACGCTCAGAGCTCGAACGAGCACAGGCAGCTGCTGCCTTGGCCAAGTCTCAATTGGAGTTGGCACGACTCAACCGAGAAGAGGAGATCGACTCGAGTGAGGATGATGAAGAGCGGAATACTCAGGTGGAACCTTTCGTAAGGAGTTGGGTTCAGCAGACCATAATGAGCGCGCCGGTTAGTGTAGCACAACCCGATGTTACTGATAAGGAAGCGTGTAAAGGATCACGCCGCAAAGGGGCGGAGATCGAGCGCAACCAAGGAAATGCACAGAAAACACACGCGAGTGAGGTGTCAGAATTGACCGAAGCGATTGTGAGTGCAATAAAAATAGCTGGTAAAGATAAGTCTTCCCAGCTTCATTTCCTCCAGGAATTACCGGTATTCGATGGAGACCCGGGTGAATGGATAGTTTTCAAAACGGTGTTTGAAGACACGAGAAGCCAATTTTCAGGGGTGCAAAATGTCGCACGCCTTAGGAGGGCATTAAAGGGCACCGCTAAGGAAGCGGTTAAATCGTTGTTGTTTACTTTGTGTGAACCGGAAGAAATAATGAACGCTCTCGAAAGAAGATTCGGTAGGGTTGAGATGCTCATTCTAGCCGAAATCGAGAATGTAAAGCGTATGCCAAGATTGGCAGAAGATTGCCGGAATATAGGATCTTTTGCAAGTCGTATTACGAACGTGGTTGCCACGATACAAGCGTTGAATCAACCACAGTATTTGTACTCACCGGAGTTAGTGAGCCGCATAGTGGAGAAGCTCGGAACTATGATTAAATTTAAATGGTTTGAATATCGAGCTCAGTATCCTTTGGAGCCAGAGTTACAGAAGATGGCCAAGTTTTTAAATTTATTGAGTGAACAATTTGGAGCGTCCTTAAACAATGAAAATGCGCCTGAAAAAAGGAAGCGTCCTGAATTCAGGAAGCAAACTGTACACACTGCAAAGGGAGGTGTACGCAGATGTGCCGTGAGCGAGCGCTATATGCGCCGAAGTAAGTCGAGCGAGCGTCTAGAACGCCGAAATAGTAAAGGGCACAACCGACAGGTGGTTATGACAACCCAGGATAAGCCTGTAAGTCGGGTAACACATAAGTGTGTTATATGCAACAAGGAACACTCTATAGTGAGTTGTTACAAGTTTAAGGACATGAATATTCACGAGAAATGGGAAGCGGTCAAAAAGGCGAAAGTATGTTTCCAATGTTTGTCACCTAACCATAGGAGGTTAGAGTGCAAAGCGAAAAAATGTGGTGTAGAGGGATGTAGAATGTCACATCATCGAATGCTACACCGATACCCCAAAGAAAAAACCTCGCCACAAGGGGACGAGGGGGGTAAGGATGCTCAGATTACAACTGTTAGTACAGTGAATGCACTGGCATGTGCATACTTAAAGATTATACCGGTCGAGTTGTATGGACCTAGAGGAAAGGTCAAGACAACAGCTCTTCTGGATGAGGGATCGATCATGACACTCATAGAGGAGTGTATGGCTCAGAAATTAGCGCCTCGCGGACGTAAAGAGGGATTACGTATCGAAGCCGTGGGAGGTAAGCGAATTAACGACGACAGTTCGTATCGCTTAAACATTAAGATAAAAGGCATTTACTCGAGCGACTTAGAAGAGATAAGTGTACAAACAATTAAGTCACTTAACCTTTCTCCGCAGTCGGTAAGCCGAGAATTATCGCAACGGTGTTCTCATTTGACACCGATTAAGGATGAGTTGATGTATGAGAGGTCCAAACCTACCATATTAATTGGTCAGGACAATTGGCATCTCATAGTTACTCGTGAATTAATTTCAGGAGGTAAGAACCTACCTGTAGCATCGCTCACCAAACTTGGATGGGTTTTACATGGTCACATATCGGGTGGTATTAAACCGATCAAGATCGTTAACCACATTTCCACCAAGAAGGAGGAAGATATGGATAAATTGATCAAGGATTATTTTAGTTTGGAATCTCTGGGAGTGTCGGCTAGAAAGCCCGTGAACGACCCAGAAGAACGAGCTTTAAGTATTTTGAACAAAACGGTACGTCGTATACCTAATAATAGGTACGAGACTGCTTTGTTATGGCGCACAGACAATGAGTGCATGCCGTCGAATAGAGCGCAGGTTGAAAGTCGCCTGTTGAATATTGAAAAAAAGCTCGACAAAAATAGCGAGTTGAAGAAGGAATATGAGAAGCAAATTGAAAATCTCATCGTTAATGGTTACGCAGAGAAAGCGAACCATATTCCCATTTCCCCACGTACGTGGTACCTTCCTCACTTCGCAGTGACTCACCCACAAAAAAGGAAAATAAGGATAGTTTTCGACGCCGCCGCAAAGACGGGCGGACGTTGTCTCAATGATGCATTGTTAACCGGACCGGACTTATTGAAGTCGTTGTTCGGAGTTCTGCTACGATTCAGAGAAGGAAGCGTGGCAGTAATGGCAGACATTAAAGAAATGTTCCTGCAAGTGAAAATCCGGGATGAAGACAGGGATAGCCTTCGATTCTTATGGTGGCACAATCGTGACGCGCCACCGGAAGAGTATAGAATAACGTCACTCATATTTGGAGCGGCATCATCACCATGCATCGCTATATATGTAAAGAATAGAAATGCGCAGGACAACGCGCATATCTATCCAGAAGCAGCTTCCGCTACAGAAAGCAATTTTTATATGGATGACTATCTACAGGCATTTCCCGACGTGACGACGGCCGAAAGGATAGTAAACGATATGTATGAATTACATAAGCATGCTTCTTTCCAACTGAGGGGATGGGCTAGCAACCGACCCGAAGTTTTAAGTAAGATGGAAAATAAATATAAGAGCGACAGTGCTTCGCTGGGAGATAAAGAGCACACAGAGCGCACGTTAGGTTTGATTTGGAATATCAAACGGGATATAATAAGTTTCTCCACAAGTCTTCGTAACACACCGGAAGAGGTGATGGAAGGTTTACGACCGCCTACGAAGAGGGAGATAACTAGCGCTGTGATGTCAGTTTTCGATCCTTTGGGACTCGCATCACCCATAACGATTCAAGGGAAGTCGCTGATCCAGCAAGTATGGAGGACAGGCATCTCTTGGGATGAAGAAGTTTCACACGAATTACACGTGTTATTTTGTAAATGGATATCGGAAGTGAAGAAATTAGGTCATTTAGAGGTACCTAGACCCGTTGCTGAAGGCGTCGGCAAGGGAGAGTTACACACTTTCACGGATGCTAGTGAAAAAGCATACGCTGCCGCGGTGTATTACGTCACCACGGACGAGCTAGGAATAAGGCGGATTACGCTGATCGCCGCAAAGGCAAGAGTAGCGCCGTTGAAACCAATTTCGATTCCAAGGCTTGAATTGCAAGCAGCTCTTATGGGCAGCAGGCTGGCTGCCTCGGTTAGTGAAGAGAGCAAGTACGAGATGTCCGAGAGAGTATTTTGGACAGACTCACGTACAGTGTTAGCGTGGATTAAGTCAGATCCTCGCGCCTTTAAACCATTCGTTGCTCATCGATTGGCTGAGATCGAAGATCACAGTAAGCCATGTGAATGGCGATGGGTTCCAACGTCACACAATGTGGCAGACGACGCCACTAGAAATTTCCCTTCCACCTTCGATGTAAGTCATCGCTGGTTTCAAGGACCTGAATTCCTCAGGAAAAGTCCTGATTTATGGCCCAAACAAGTGGACACCATAAAAAGCTTAGAAACAGGTGAAGAAAAATCGCCAAAGGGCGTAAATGCGTTAAGAAAGCAAGAACCGTTAAGTCTACCCGACTACGGACGATTTAGCAGCTTTAAGAAATTCCTTGGGGCAACTGCACGCACCTTGCAAGCGGTAGAAAAATTCAAGAGTTTAAGAAAGTCGGTTAAAGGACCCGACGACGCAGCCGAAAAGTCGGTTATGTGTTCCAACAAAGTTTTAGCAAAGTCGGTTAAAGGACCCGATGGCGCGTTGGACATAGCGCTCTTGAAAAAAGCGGAATTATTAATTTGGAAGTTCGTTCAAGACGAGTGTTTTTATTCGGAAATAAAGTGCGTGAAAGCAGGCAAAAGTGTTGAAAGAAGTTCACGCTTAAGTAAATTATCTATGGAAATAGGAGAGGATAACTTACTCCGTTTAAATGGACGTTTACCTTTCAAGTCTAATTTGACCGAGGAAAGTAGAAAACCTGTCATATTGGACGGTAAACACGAAATCGTTAAAATGATGATTAGAGAAGTTCATCATCATTTTGGACATGCCAATCACCAGACGGTGATGAATGAGGTGAACCAGAAATTTTATGTTTTGAACTTACGTAATGTAGTACGTAGTGTGTCACATCATTGCCAGTGGTGCAGGACATACAGATCCAAACCGCAGAACGTGCCACAAGGAAATATTCCTCTGGAGAGAATAGCTCATCATGAACCACCTTTTACATGCTCAGCTGTGGATTATTTCGGTCCTATGAGTGTAACTATAGGAAGGCGACACGAAAAACGTTGGGGTGTTTTATTCACGTGTCTGACTACCAGAGCAGTACATCTGGAATTAGCAGCCTCATTGACACCAGCGTCAATGATAATGGCGTTGAGGCGATTTATCGCCAGAAGAGGAAAACCGGCCGTTATATACAGCGATAACGGGACAAATTTCAAAGCTGCGAATAAGGAATTATTGAAAGCATGCGAAGAATGCCGTGAGGGCATGAAAAATGAGTCATTTAAGAAATATATTAAATGGAAATTTATACCTCCGGGAGCACCGCACATGGGTGGCGCCTGGGAGAGGTTAGTAAGGTCGATTAAAATTGCGTTGACCGCTACGCTCAGAGAAAAGAGCCCACGAGAGGAGGTTCTACATACGTTACTTTTAGAAGCAGAGCACACAGTGAATTCCAGGCCTCTGGTAACATTCAGTATGGATAGTCCTGAAGAGAGTTTGACACCCAATCATTTTCTTCTGGGACGCTCATGTGGTGATCGACCACCTGGATTATTTCTAGAGCGGCATCTGACGGGTCAACTCAATTGGAAAGCTGCACAGAGGTTAGCCGACCATTTTTGGACAAGGTGGCTGAAGGAATACATGCCTACCTTAATACCGCGAACAGGTAATAACGGAAAGTTCATGGAACCTAAAGAAGGCGATATTGTTTTGATAATAGATCATTCGTTGCCACGAAATACGTGGCCGAAAGGCAAAATTAGTAGAACGTTACCGGGACCAGACGGTCACACCAGAGTGGTTGACGTCATTACTAGCACAGGTATCTTGAGGAGACCTACATCCAGAATAATAGTCCTGGTACCCGCGACGCCTCCCAAATGATGGTGCTAACGCACGGGGGGGAGATTGTTGGCGACGCGCCTATAAGAATGTTTCAGTTTATTAAATCAACCGATGACGCATAGTTATAAAAAGCAAATTATCGAGCCACGACGCTCTGATAAGAAAATGCTTAGTTAAATCTTAAAGAAATGTCGAATTAATGATAAGAAGGTCTTGGGTTCGACTCCCAGGCCGGACTAGTTTGTTCGTTTTCCTAAGTAATATCGCTTAATAAATTCATAAGGAATTTTATGTTATAAATTATATTACCGGATTTGTTCCCCGGTTGAAATCATCTTTCCAATGATGTAAATTCAAAGGAATATTAAAGTGAAGTTAGAGATCGGATTGGTTCCCCGGTCGAGATGATCACTCTGTGCACAAACAGAAATAACGGAAATTAATTGCATAAGTATTGTCGTGTATAAGTTTGATATGTTTGTACGAAAACAAATGCCTATTTGTTATGATTGATTAATGAAAACATTCACTTGTATTGTTATCTGATAAGAAGCATGATAACGAATAAGAGTCTTATCAGAAATAGTTTCCTACTGTTTGAAAATTATGTAGAAGCACTCGTTTATTTAATATTGTTAAAATTAAGTGTATTTCAGACTTTCATTTTTCTGATAGTCGAGAGCCGTGCAAAGTTAGTTGTTCAAATAGTGTGAGTTCACGGAAGCACGCTGGCCACGCCCTTAGGAGGCCGAATATGTAAAAATTTAAAATGTTTATAATTTCAGCAATTTATGTAAAAATGACTTGTAAAACATTTCAGGTTGATTGTACGTGCTAAAAAGGTGAATTCTGTGTTATTTTTATGTGAAAATTCCTGTGCATAAGTGAAATAATGATAGTTTTGTATAAGAAATTTAAAAGTGTTTTAAATAGTGAAATAAATAGAGAAAATGTAAATTAAACTATTGTATTAGTTAACATATGTATAAATTCAAGTGGGAAACATTGTTTTAACTTTCTGTGTTAAATATTTAAGAAGTTTGGATTTTGGATTTGTGAGTAAAGTAGGCATATTTTGTTTTATAAATTAAAGGATTTTTGTAATACGGAAAAATAATGTATATCATGGTGTAGATATTGTTTTGTGCTATCTAAATAGATAACTTGTATTTATGTGTGATTTATGTGAATAAAGAAATTAAGTGAAACGTGAGAGAGTAATAGTACAAATTCATGTTGTTAAGTTGCGCAGGCACGCGAATGGCGCGGCTCACTTTCGCGTATAGTTCTGGGGGTAGCTTAGTGAACGGGTTTTATTGCAATTCGTTCGGGGAAGAAAATAGTTCGGGAAAATAGTTCGAGAATTAGTTCGGAAAAATAAGAAAATCCTTCGGGAAAAGTAAAAAACCAGCAGTCAAGAAGAAAAGTATAGGGAAAAGTGATTACTCTCTCACGGAACGGTTTGAAGATAATTGCTGTTTCATTCCCAAGATCCCTTAAGTTATACAGTCCACATCGAAGAATTAAGGCGTCGGGACCGGGACGACTTCGGAAGACCCGTAATCCCCGTCTGAACCTACTTGCTGAAAAGGAACGAGGTTATCGCCCTAGTGTGTTACTCCGTTGCGGAGATCACATACGTTGTTCCCGAACCCAACGTAGGCGTTGCAGGAGGCCGGATCGAGAGAAGCCTCGATTCCTCCCTTCTGTTTCTTAGTTTCCGTCCGTTGTGTCCTTTTCACGGCCAATAGAGGACTCACTTCAGCTTTCATACGAGAAGCATTTCTTAAAGGCTTTATCTTGCAAGCCTCTGCCTTCTCCTGAAGTCGTCGCCTAGCCACGCCTACGCCTCCACTTTCTAGTGCCCGCGCTATCTTCGGCCGCTGTGCGTGCTTGTCTCAAGCGCTGCGTGTGCCTACTCCAGACGCTGCATGTTCCTACTCCAGACGCTGCGTGTCTACTCCGGGCGTTGTGTGTGCTTACTCCGAGCGGTGTGTGTGTGCCTACTTTAAGTGCTGCGTGTACCTGCTCAATACGCTGTGTGTACCTACTCCAGACGCTGCGTGACTACTCCAGGCACTGTGTGTGTCTACTCCGGGTGTTGTGTGTGCTCATTCTGGTCGCTGTGTGTGCCTACTTCAAGCACTGCGTGTACCTAGATTAGGCGTTGTGCATCTACCACAGGCATAGCCTGTGCATACATTGTTTCCGTACTCATTTATCTTTATTTAAAAATTGTAATTCACTATCATCATTACAGCCCATCATCACCTTCATACCTTTTTTTATATAAAAGAAACTGTAAATATCTTTACAAATTTTAAATAAATTATTTTCTTTTTGGTTGTTTCGTTGTTAGGTTAAGTTTTTAGTTTTTAACTGTCGCTTTACATTTTTCTGTAAATATCTTTACAAATTTGAAATACTTATTTTCTTTTTGGTTGTTTCGTTGTTAGGTTAAGTTCTTTAGTTTTTAATTGTCGCTTCACGACAAGCTTCAATAGAATCTTAGGAAACTACTAACACAATTTTCATCTAAAATATCATTTGCTATTGATGGATGGACGTCAAATGCTAGTAGGAGTAAATTCGAGGTCAATATTCATTACATAGACAACGAATGGGAGTATCAATCTGTAGTCCTTGAGTTTATACCATCATGCGGTCTGGGGAATATATTGCAACGATATTCTACGAATGTTTATTGGAATATGACATAATTGATATCACGGTCGACAACGTAACTGCAAATATCAAATTTATGTATGAACTGGACAAACAGCTGTCACACTTTGATTCAGACAACATTTCCAGTGGTTTGCTCAAATTTTGAACCTAGGTGTACAAAATTTATAAAATATATTAGCATTACACAGCGAAACTAATAAAAACGGACAAGAACGGCAGTATGAATAATATGAAGACAAAAACGAGGAATACGAAGAATATGCGCCAAATATTGCTGACACACCTACAGCTATAACAAAATTACGCAGTACTTTCAGTAAAATAAAAAGAAGTGAGATATTGAAGAGGAAGTTTCAGTCTACTTGTGAAGCAGCTAGCATGCCATCATAATGAGATGGAGTACCACATATGATATGATTGGATTTGGTATAAAAGTGAGGACTGACATTAACATATTGTGCACTTCTGTCACCGAATTTAATGATTTTCAAATCACAGATAGTGAATGGCAAATATTCTAAAAATAGATAAGTTTATAACAAACTTTAAACTATTATCAACGAAACTTGGTGGAGAAAAATATGTTATATTACTGCTAGTCATTGTATCATTCAATTTCTGGCTCGATAAAATTGAATCAATGGTAAAACAATTAGATAAGAAACCTAATCGATCCGAAGTGGATGAAAGGCTCGTTCTGGGTTTCCAAGCAGCTCGAGACAAAATACTTAAACATTATAAGAAGAGCAACTGGATTTATTGTACCTCTTTAACTTTAGTCCCAAGGTATAAGGCTCAGACTTTTGACATGACATTATGGGGGAAGCAAATAAGAACTGAAATCATCATCATTCTCTAAACCATTTCCCATTATCTGGGGTCGGCGCAGTAAACCTTCTTGTTCCATTCCTCTCTATCAGCCGTCATTTCCATACTTACTCCTTTCATTCTCATATCACTCTTCACACAGTCGATCCATCTTTTATTCGGCCTTCCTCTGCCCGTGTGTCCCTCCACATTCATATTCAACACTCGTTTTGTGACATGACTTCCATCCCTCCGCATCACATGCCCAAACCATGCCAATCTGCTTCCTCTCACCTTTTCTACCACTGGCGCTACTTTCAGGCTTCCTCTTATATACTCATTCCTTATCTTATCCATCCTTGTCACACCACACATCCATCGTAACATTCTCATTTCATTCGCATGCAGTCTATTTTCATCCTTCTTCTTGACGGCCCAGCATTCACTTCCATACATGACGACAGGTCGGATGATCGATTTGTAAATTTTCCCCTTCAGCCTTATTGGCATTCGGGGATCGCACGTTGTGGCTGTGACCTGTCGCCATTTCATCCACCCTGCGTTAATCCTATGCTGCACAGCTCTATCTATTCCGCCGTCGGCTTGAATGAGGGAACCGAGGTACTTGAAATCTGAGCAGGTAGGCAGTATAGCGCCATCCAACGACATGGGTACAGGACTGGAAAGACCGCCGAAATCACAGCACAGATATTCGGTTTTGGATCTGCTGATCTTCAAGCCAACACTTTCCAGCCTCTGTTGCCACCCCGTCAGTCTGCTCTGTACCTCGATGCCTTCTTCCCCGACAAGCACGATGTCATCGGCAAAGAGCATGCACCAGGGTGCCTCATCCTGCAGGTCCGACGTCAAAGCGTCCATAATCAGTAGGAAGAGGTAAGGGCTCAATGCCGACCCTTGGTGCAGCCCTACCGCCACATCGATACTGCCCGTAGTTCCCGCGGCAGATCGTACACATGTACGGGATGCTCTGTACATAGCACGGACTAACCTCACATACTTCCCAGGCATACCTTTCATCTTTAACGCCCACCACAAAACCTCACGGGGAACCCGATCGTACGCCTTTTCAAGGTCGACAAAAACCATGTGCAGATTTTTATGCACGCGCTTGTACTTTTCGCACAATTGGCGTAATGCAAAAATGGCATCTGTCGTACCTCGACCGGGCATGAATCCGAACTGGTTTTGTGTTATCTCACACTCTTCTCTCATTCTTCTCTCTATTATTCTTTCCCAGACTTTCATCGTATGTGACATGAGTTTTATTCCCCGGTAACTGCTGCAGTTTTGAACGTCTCCTTTGTTTTTAAAAATGGGAACCAGTATACTACTGCACCATTCCTCAGGTATTTGTTCTTCCTGCAACAATTTACCGAAAAATAAACTCAACCACTTCCATCCATCCGCACTCAGCAACTTCCACACTTCTACTGGTATTCCATCTGGGCCGACTGCCTTCCCATTCTTCATATTCCTAACAGCCATTTTTACTTCTTCCACACTAATTTCTCTCACTAAGCCCATATTCACTGGTGGGTTTTCAAGCATACCATTCCATTCATTCTCCTCATTCATCAATTTCTCAAAATACTCCTTCCATCGCTTCTTTATACTTTCATCGTCAGTCAAAATCCTTCCAGAATCATCTTTTATACATTTTACATGTGAAACATCTCTTCCATTCCTTTCTCTCGCTCTTGCAATTTGAAAAAGTCGTTTTTGACCTTCGGGGCTTTCAAGGGACCGATATAATTTATCTTGCGCCTCTGCCCTACAAATAGCAACTTCCTTCTTCGCTCTCTTCTTACATTCTTTATACGCCCCTCTCTTACTTTCTTTTATGGATTCATTCTGGTCTTCTACGCTCTGCCATTCTTTAAAGGCATTTTTCTTTTCTCTCAAAACTTCTCTAATACTTTCACTCCACCACCACCCATCCTTATCTATCATACGCTTCCCTTTTGTTTCTCCTAACACCTTCCTTGCCACACTTCGGATACAATCAGCCATTTCCTTCCAGCACTCATTCACACTCATTCCTTCCATCTCACTCATCTCTATCATCTTGTTTACAACTAGCTCTCTAAATTCACTTACATACTCCTCCTTATGCAACAAATGCCACTTTATTTTGGGTGGGGGACGATCCTTATGTTCGTTGAGGCGAACAGTTAAGCAGATGTCAGCCAGCAGAATTCAGTGCTGGGATACTAAGTCTTCACCTGGAAGCACTTTGCAGTTTTTTACACTCTTGATTTGGTTCCGTCTTAACAGAAGATAGTCGATCTGTGTCGCGTGGTGGCCACTTTTATAAGTAACAAGATGCTGATCTCGTTTTTGGAACCACGTGTTTACTACAGCCAGGTCGAAAGCACATGCTGCTTGCAGAAGAACTTCCCCCTCACGGTTGCGCACTCCGTACCCCCATCCACCGTGTACTCTTTCATACCCGTCATTCACTCTCCCTACATGTCCATTAAAATCTCCTCCCATATAAACATCCTCACTCTCAGGTATTCCCATCATCATACAATCAAATTCCTCCCAAAACTTCTCTTTCACACTCTCTTCACAGCCTGTTTGCGGAGCATACACACTTACAACATTCACTACTTTGTTTTCAATCATTAATTTAACAACTATCATTCTGTCATTTACTCTTTTCACATCTGTCACTCGTTCTTTCATTCCACTATCTAACACAACTCCTACTCCATTTCGCTTCCCGTCACTTCCACAGTAATAAAACTTGTATCCTTCCCCAATCTCTCTTGCTTTATTGCCCTTCCATTTTGTTTCCTGCAAACAGGCAACATTCACTCTTCGTCGTTTCAAAACATCTGCTAACTCTCTTCCTCTTCCAGTCATCGTACCTATATTCCAGCTTGCAAACCTCACTCTGACATTCTTCTCTCTACGGGCTCGCCTCTTACGTCGCACCCGCTCCGCAAGGTGCGACAACCCTTGCCCACTTCCCACAGGAGCCGGGTGCTGCCCCTGCGCGTCGCCTGCGGGGTACGCAGGCAAATAAGAACTGAAAGCCTGCGCAAATTTAATGAACTTTATAAAGAATGTAAAAGTCTACACTCAACGAATAAATCTCCAGAATTAAAATGAAATATAAATAATGTTTGTGAACATGACGAAGATGAAGACGTAATAGATTTTGAGAAACTGTATGCATGTCCCGCGACGTCATCTGTACCTGAGTACCTAAGTAAACCAGAGCTCCCAGCTCGGAAGATATGTTAGATTGGTGGAGGTCGCATGAGACCGTATATCCGACTTTATAGAAGATGTCCCGTGATTTTTTTTTCAATATCTGCTACTTCAGTACCTGCTGAGAGATTATTTTTAAAACAAACAACTAATTAGAAAATATATAAATAGGTTGAGTAATGAGTCAGCCAGAAGGATGGACCCAAGTATTAATTCTTGGTCAAAAGAATTAATATAAAGTAACAGTAATGTCAAAGGTATTGTGTACTGTTATGTTATTTAAGTTTTATTGCATTTTAATTAAATAAATGGTAAATTATATAAATTGTATAACTTTTTTATTCCATTTCACATAAGGCGAGGGTTTACTAATCTCTTTCTAGACAGATAATGTGGTTGAGATACAGGTTCTCGGGTTCAATTCCGGGAACGATGGCCTAAAAGTTATTGGATGCGAGAAAAACAACTCCAAAATGCTTATTTATAACATATATATATATATATATAAATAAGCATATATATATATATATATATATATATATATATATATATATATATATATATATATATATATATATATATATATATATATATGTATATATTAGTGTATTTTTTTCTATATAACAGTTAATTTATTTAAATAGGATTTATACCAGTTAACAGTTACAACGTTACATTCCTAACTACATTACAAATATTAACTCAAACAAAACAATAAATGTTTGTTCAACAGTATACAACAGAACGTTTACCGAAGTCTAATATCCGGCGGAGGGAGGCAAACTTCCTACTTGTATTAAGGCAACAGACAAAGCCTGGTGGTTATTTCGAGTGGGTAATAACGAACGTGCCAAAACAAAATTTAACGCACTAAAATGAATAAACGAGGAAATCAAATAATGGGAACTATTTAGACATTTTATTTTCTGCGAATTTATTTTCAAAACAGCAATGAAAACCTACCGGTTTTGTTTTGAATGGCAGTTGAAGGTAAATAAAAAATAACAAATATATATAAAAGTCTGACCGAGTGCGTGCTTTGAGCATTGCAACAAAAACATATCTCAATGGATTTGGCAATATTTTGGAACTAACCTGTGGAACGATCCTCATCTCATAATATATTGATTGGTTTCAGAGGCATTTGAACTTGTAACACAAATTTTACTTACCAAATTGCAGTGATAAGCCTCCGAGAATTATAATTTGTAACAGTATTACCTGAAGTTTTTATTCTCACCGAAAATATAAATGTGAAAAGGGGGCCGAGTTTGGTACAAACATCTTTCGGAGTTGACAATTTTTCCCATGAAAACGTTAGGATCCGAACAGGTGCCAAACTCCATAGCAGTTGCTTGTATCATAAAATCTTTAGGAATAGTTATTACAATCAGGCGTTATTTTGCGGAAAGTTGTTTCGCCTCTACACGAGAAATCCTCAAGTGAAGTAGACTCTAAGGTCTGCGGTAGCTGACCGATAAGTTAGCGGGCAGCCACCGCTTTCGAAACACAGCGTGCTCCTACCCCGTTCCAATCTAACCATTCGTGCTACAACCATAAATATAGCTGCAGCATGGCTCAACCACGTCAAGATATAGTCTATTCAGTAAAAAATAATTTAGCCCCGACAAAATATTTTTATAGTACAGAAGTGTTAAAATAATATTTGATATTATATTAAATCACTTTGCATTAATAAGTAAATATTTGTGTATGTCAGTGAATAATATATAATGAACTTAACTTTTACTATTAAAATAGTATGAAATTGACGCCAAGATATCCATTAGACCGGCTATGGAGTGTACTCCGGCGTCCAACATTGGAAAAGAAGTAAGAAAAAATAAAAGAAATTAATAATTTCATTTAATCTGTACCTAACAAGTCACTTTTGTTACTGTGTCTGACAACCTAAACAATATACTGTTAATTTACATAACAATCGAACTTTGATTATGCTGTTAAAGTTAAGTTAAGTGCTGATTTTAGTAATAACAAACTTTAAAACCATGAGCGATAACTGTGGTATAGTTTCATACACTCGTAATGAGAATATTACTAACGCGTCAAAACCGTATAACTGCTTATTGTTCACAATAATTAAATTTCGGTAAAGTTAGAACTTGAACTTTTTGTGAAAGTTTTTATAGTAACTCCTAGAAATTTATAGTAATAATCATGGCAACGATCTTATAGTCAATTATTGAGTTATGTTCTTTTATATTATATAACAGTAACGGCTAATGTTTCAATCGCCAGATAAAATTTATCCATCATAATGATAAACTTAAGACTATGCTCTTCCAAACGTACTGTCGATCTTTCTACACCTGCCAGCTCTGGACTGAGTATGCGGGGCGATCTTTGAATGGTATTAGTGTGCAATATAATAACATATTTAGAATGCTTATGGGTCTCAAACGCTATTACAGTGCTTCAGGCATGTTTTCCGAAGCACGAATTAATACGTCTAATGCCATTCAAAGATTCAGAATCGCATCATTCATGTCCAGGGTTGGTGAGTGTAGGAATAAGATAATTAGTGAGTTTGCGGTAAGACTGCCGGCAACAGCCCTTTATCAAAAATGGCTTAAGATAGCTGCTTGACGTGATGGTTCTCTCCATTTAGACTTAGATATTATTATAGTGTAATATTTTTTTTTAATTTTTAGTAATTCTGTACTGTATTGTCTTTTTTGTTGGTAATTTATATGGGTGCAATATGCCTGAAATAAAGAGAAATTATTTATTTACTCATTTTATTTATTTCCAGCTCAATATAACAACGAAACATTTACGAAAACGATTTATAACCGTTGATGATATTGTAGTTTTTGTTTCAGATATTATGCACGAGGGATATGATATTTTAATTATTAATAAAATGTCATGATCGGTCGACCTGAGGACTTTCTAGTTTTAAAAATTAGAATCCAAGATGTTAAACTGAATGTAACGATATACTTTCACCGCCACTACACGATACAAACGAATATTTGTTTTTATCAGTTAGAATTTAATCTTACAAAAGACAAATATAAATAAAAATTATTATGTCCACACTTTCTTAGGTTTTATATATATATATATATATATATATATATATATATATATATATATATATATATATATAAAACCGTGTGGCTATGCGTGGGAAATAACAGGATAGCGTTAATTATTAAAAATGGTAAAAGTGTGAGAGCTGATGTTCAACTTGCTCTCTTTGCGCAATTAATCATTATCAATAATAGGATAGCGGAACGCTCTATACATTCAGCATAGAGTAATTATAGTTCGACCATACCGCAGTATGTCCCCATCACAATTACACACCAGTGCAATGTGAAGGACACAACTGCATGATAACACCAAATTATGCAAACCAACAGCAACCTTACCCATCTCAACGTAACACGGCACAACCTCTCAGCAACACCACCCTTCTTGCCTGCACCAGAAGAATCACCACAATGGACAGAACAACGATTATCTTAGCACGCGTAGACTGACGTCACGTCACGACGTGAAACGACTCGAACGGAATGTTCCGCGCTCTGCACCTACATTGATTTTTATACCGCACAAACGAGTGGGAAGGTTTCTCGATATACCCTCAATTCCTACAAGTGACGAGAACCAACCGGCATTTTATAGATGCACCTACACGACCAATCCTGACATACGTCCGTCCTCGGGCGTGCATCTTACTGAATTCCTGTAAAAAAAAAACAACACTTTTAATCTCCACTTTGCCCGCTCGTCTATCCTGACATTAATTGGTAGACTGTCCCTATCTTTGGACATTTAGGAACCCACACACATACATGCAAGACATACATGCAAGAAAAAGGTTTGACCTCATGCACACACTAAACCGAACACCGTCTAAGGCTAAGGCGTCCTTTCGACCAACCGTCATCTCCTATGATGACTTGGACCGGACGACCTAGCCCTTGACTAGGTAGCTCACAGAGCGTCAGCTTCCCTTCGACCAGTCATCATCTCATATGACAACGTGGACCGGACAACTGGCCATCTATCCGCCATCTCATGACAACGCCTAACTCATAGTGACAGCGTCCCTTCGACCAGCCATCATCTCATATGACAACATGGACCGGACAACTGGCCCTCTATCCGTCATCTCATATGACAACACCTAACTCAGAGTGTCAGCGTCCCTTCGACCAGTCATCATCTCATATGACAACATGGACCGGACAACTTGCTCTCTATCCGTCATCTCATATGACAACACCTAACTCAGAGTGACAGCGTCCCTTCGACCAGTCATCATCTCATATGACAATATGGACCGGACAACTGGCTCTCTATCCGTCATCTCATATGACAACACCTAACTCAGAGTGACAGCGTCCCTTCGACCAGTCATCATCTCATATGACAACATGGACCGGACAACTGGCTCTCTAATCTCATCCAAATTATCATTATCAGCGGTCACTTAAAATATCATTTTTAAGCAACTATCAGGTACAACATGAAATAATATCTCAAATCTATTCTATCTATTATATCTGATGTCGGAAAATACAACACGGTAAGCCAATTGTGGCCATGCGTGGGAAATAACAGGATAGCGTTAATTATTAAAAATGGTAAAAGTTTGAGAGCTGATGTTCAACTTGCTCTCTTGCTTGCGCAATTAATCATTATCAATATAGCATAGCGTAACTCTCTATACATTCAGCATAGAGTAATTACAGTTCGACCATATCGATTTTTATACCGCACAAACGAGTGGGAAGGTTTCTCGATATACCCTCAATTCCTACAAGTGATGAGAACCAGCCGGCATTTTATAGATGCACCTACATATATATAAATAAACACTTAGAACGAGCACGTGTCTTTTTCCTTGGCTTGGCTTGATAGCAAACATCCTGGTATTATAGCAAGGTATGACCTCCGCACTCGGAAATACTCGCTTATTCCATAGAAGTGCTACACCACCATAGGGTCTTCCGCAGATTAATCCTTCAAACGTGTCAATGGCCAGCTCCGCAGCATTCAAATTCTGAGTTTATAATATTAAGAAAACCTAGATCGTGTGGGAACAACCAGGTTTCCTGGAGCGCCAGCCAGTGGTATTTCTTACACAACACTCTTATTTGAACAAGAGATCTTTTAACTGACTTACAGTTGAAGGAAATAAATGATATATCGGATTTATCCATATTGTTTATAAGTAATTTTGTTCTCATTCCTCGGTTTTCTTTGTACGGGGCGATACCCACGCTCTCTAAACTTTCTAAAAACAATTCCCGCGGGCCATCATTCAAAAAGAGATCAGCCTTGTGAAGCGGCACTGTGATTTTAAAGGCATTAAAACTATTTTCGTACGTATTAATTTTAGTAAATTCCGTTTCCAGTTGAGTTCTGTACTTAATATTATATACAGTATAATATATATAATAGTATACATAAGTATAATATAGTATAATATAATATAGTATAATATATATATAAGATAACTTTGATTTTATAAATGATGAAATTTACAATTATTTATGTCAGAAATAAGGTTAAAAAAATAGATTAATTAATAACTTTATTATTTTAAAATAAAAATCAAAATATAGACAGTAAGAATGAATCACAACTGTACATTCATTTTACCTGTTTTCCATTTTTTAATGAGATCAGAATCAATTTACCTAGTAGTTTCGAAGTTAACATGGACAAGTTTCCTCCCGAGGATATGGTAAGTCAAAGCACTTCGGAGGATTTAAGAGCCATTCCAGTAATGTATGTGATACATAATGAATGTGTTCGTCATTTAGATGTATTTGCTTAGAGATCGCTTACTTGGTGTTTAAAGTCATGACTTGTATCAAAAATGATTGTTTGCGTCTCACTACTTACGAGAAGCTTTGTCATCATTATTATGTTCATTAGAGCCCACCACAAGACTACCGCTGTACGTAGGCTGCCCCCAAGGATCACAAGGCACAATCGATAATAATTAAATTCGGTGGTAATTCATTCTAACAAAAGGATTTATTCGCGGTTAACAAACGTGTGATTTTTTAGAAGTTTTCTTCTTAACTCGTCTACTTAATGAAGTATCACCAGTATTTATCATAACTAGTGATTTATCAGGATCGATGTGACTTAGCTTACTCCTTCCTCAAAGGCTATTAACGCACTTTAGATCCCTCTGGCATTGCAAGCACAGAGTACTTTCTTGTAAATGTTCAGAGTCATGGCAATCAGTCGCCTTCAGTTAAAGCTGTAAATTACAACATTTCTCTTGTTTTAAAGTCTATGCGTGCGTGTGCGTGCTAGAATGTACGTAAAATTAATCTAGGGAACAAATTAATGATATTTTCGTTGGACATGTTTCATTCAATAACGTAAATAATGATGTGAAAATCTATGTAACTCATTCAAACTTGAGGAATATTTAAGTCCCGTGAAAGCTATCTACGGAGTAAATCTCATTTTATATTCTAATTGAACCATTTTCCAGATGCATATTTCTGTAAAGTTCATTTACGCTGATATATAATAATACGCGAAAAAGCTATGTTTTATGGTTATATTTTATTTCCATTATTATTTACAACATTACAGTATAAATCATTATAAATAAGCTAATTATGTATAATGACTCTGTTCAGCAAAGACTCGATTTCAGACTCAAGTTTGTCCCGGAACTCGGAGACGTATTTCCGAGAAATATTGGCTCGGCCGGTGTAAAGAGCATCACCAGTGCTGTCGTCTGCACAGCAATGAATGTTACGGGTTTGCTACATATCATTGATATTGTAACGTTCCCCCCTCTCATAATAATAAATATATTAAATATTAAATTTATTATATATTAATAATTTATATATATACACATATATATATATATATATATATATATATATATATATATATATATATATATATATATATATATATATATATGTGTGACCAAGATAAATAAAATGTGTTTTGATCTTTCTAAATAATGATCTTTCAAAAGGTGTAATAATAGGTCGTTTGTTATATTTTGGCGTGATCGACTTAGAAACACAACGTAAATAAGGGTCCTACCCTTATTTACGTTGTGTTTGTTTAGTAACTTAGCTCCTTTAGGTGTCTTTTGGAAGAATGAATATTCACTAGAGCAATTGAAAGCTGTTGGTAGTGCCTTATAAGCTAAGTGAACGCCGTTCACGAAGACAAGGCTCGATAAAGGTTAAGAACATAAAACGTCCCTATTCCACTTGTATCAGGTTTACATTATTGATTTGTTATTATTTATCCCTTCCCGCTTGGAAAAGGTTTACAATATATTTACACAAAATACCCGATACAAGGGCTTCGCTCTGCTACATTTATTTAAAAAAATGTAGGGGAGGTACACGGCTCTACACACGCCGTGCGCGGTGATCGCCAACCATTTTGATGCACTCCCCCCGAAGGGAACGCTATTTCGGGAACTGGACCGTAGTCCACAACAAGATAACTGGCGAACCAGTAAAAGAGGCACGGCCCCTTGTTAGTGCGTAAGCACAAACATCGACCGAAGTCACGCATGTCAATGCGTGTAAACGCCAAACAGAATACGAACGAATCTAGCTACAGTGAATGTACGTCACACGTTTTAGGCAAATAGGCACACAGGCCGTAAACCCTCCGTGAGCGCCACCATCTGCCAGACCGCCGCTCCTGCAGACGTGATGTAAGGGTATGGCACCACCATCACCGATTGAATGATCAGCACGGCTACTAGCCGCAGAGCGTGTCAGAGAATACCGCTCACCTCAAGGGAATGGGGTTCCATGTTGTGCGGGTTTCGACCCAGCCTTGAGTGTCTCCTCAGTTCCTCCCGCCAGCTACCACCCGCATGAGGTCGACACATATGCTCCACCAACCAATACAATGGCTGATAAAGCCAAAAGGCAGTTATAAGATGTTAGTAATAATTTGCCATCAGAACGATTTTGTGTCACTGACGTTGAGTAAATGCATTTTTCATCATGTTTGCCTCACCCATCAACAAGGTGCCTTCAATCATTCAAATGTGAGAAAGATACAGAGATATATCATTAATGTTATTATATAAAACATCGTGGAGGGCAGACAGCCTGCAGCCCTGTAATGAAGAGACCCGACTTGGACAAAGCTACTCAGGTGTGAGTCAAAACAAGACGCAGAGAGTGCCATTGAGAATAGCGTCCCACCAAACAACCATCGGAGAGACGCAATGCTGCAGAACGCAACAAGCATCAATACGACTATCTTCGGGCTTACACCATTCCAAAGTCCCCCCATACATCCCAGCAGACATCTTCACCCGCATACCTCCATCGACCAGAACCACAAAAGTGCGTCGAATCAGGCGCAGCACAACCGTAGATCCATCACAAGACGCAATACCGCAAGAAGCAGTAAGCATCAATGCAACTATCATACGGGTGGCGCCCCCTCACAATACACCTACATGATCCCTATCGACCTTGGTAACAAAGTTTGTATTGTTGTTAAAATATAAAAAAATATCACCAACGTATATTAATAGCACGCTACTAAGACACCAGTGAACAAAACTCCACGTATCATAGCGCCAATGCACTAAGACATGAAGTTGAGTATGCCTGTTACACTTAAAAGTGCTACCAAACACACTCATCATCCCAATCCGAAAAATAGACGACGCATCGCTATGCGCTACGACGTCGCCCACAAACGGTATGAGTGTGCGATGTCCACGGGAAAGCCGTATTGCTACAACAAATCCGCTTACCACCGGCACTAAGATGATATGTCTAGGACACATCGGTTAGCGAGCCCAAGTCTACCACGGACCAATTGCTCGTGAAGCAGCATACACGCCACCATAATAATCCTTTTTCAAGTCCCTAATAAGGACTAGTCATTTTGCTACAGTACTCAGAGCAGCTATATATATATATATATATATATATATATATATATATATATATATATATATATATATATATATATATATATATATATATATATATATATATATATATATATATATAAACTATATATATATATAAACACATTTCAGACATTAGACGAAGAACGAGAGAAAATATTGTCTTTCATAATAAATAAATTTATTTAAAAACTTGTTTAAAAACAAAAGCAATACTACTAATAATACGTGGAGTTTTGTTCACTGGTGTCTTAGTAGCGTGCTATTAATATACGTTGGTGATATTTTTTTATATTTTAACAACAATACAAACTTTGTTACCAAGGTCGATAGGGATCATGTAGGTGTATTGTGAGGGGGCGCCACCCGTATGATAGTTGCATTGATGCTTACTGCTTCTTGCGGTATTGCGTCTTGTGATGGATCTACGGTTGTGCTGCGCCTGATTCGACGCACTTTTGTGGTTCTGGTCGATGGAGGTATGCGGGTGAAGATGTCTGCTGGGATGTATGGGGGGACTTTGGAATGGTGTAAGCCCGAAGATAGTCGTATTGATGCTTGTTGCGTTCTGCAGCATTGCGTCTCTCCGATGGTTGTTTGGTGGGACGCTATTCTCAATGGCACTCTCTGCGTCTTGTTTTGACTCACACCTGAGTAGCTTTGTCCAAGTCGGGTCTCTTCATTACAGGGCTGCAGGCTGTCTGCCCTCCACGATGTTTTATATAATAACATTAATGATATATCTCTGTATCTTTCTCACATTTGAATGATTGAAGGCACCTTGTTGATGGGTGAGGCAAACATGATGAAAAATGCATTTACTCAACGTCAGTGACACAAAATCGTTCTGATGGCAAATTATTACTAACATCTTATAACTGCCTTTTGGCTTTATCAGCCATTGTATTGGTTGGTGGAGCATATGTGTCGACCTCATGCGGGTGGTAGCTGGCGGGAGGAACTGAGGAGACACTCAAGGCTGGGTCGAAACCCGCACAACATGGAACCCCATTCCCTTGAGGTGAGCGGTATTCTCTGACACGCTCTGCGGCTAGTAGCCGTGCTGATCATTCAATCGGTGATGGTGGTGCCATACCCTTACATCACGTCTGCAGGAGCGGCGGTCTGGCAGATGGTGGCGCTCACGGAGGGTTTACGGCCTGTGTGCCTATTTGCCTAAACCGTGTGACGTACATTCACTGTAGCTAGATTCGTTCGTATTCTGTTTGGCGTTTACACGCATTGACATGCGTGACTTCGGTCGATGTTTGTGCTTACGCACTAACAAGGGGCCGTGCCTCTTTTACTGGTTCGCCAGTTATCTTGTTGTGGACTACGGTCCAGTTCCCGAAATAGCGTTCCCTTCGGGGGGAGTGCATCAAAATGGTTGGCGATCACCGCGCACGGCGTGTGTGGAGCCGTGTACCTCCCCTACATTTTTTTAAATAAATGTAGCAGAGCGATGCCCTTGTATCGGGTATTTTGTGTAAATATATTGTAAACCTTTTCCAAGCGGGAAGGGATAAATAATAACAAATCAATAATGTAAACCTGATACAAGTGGAATAGGGACGTTTTATGTTCTTAACCTTTATCGAGCCCTGTCTTCGTGAACGGCGTTCACTTAGCTTATAAGGCACTACCAACAGCTTTCAATTGCTCTAGTGAATATTCATTCTTCCAAAAGACACCTAAAGGAGCTAAGTTACTAAACAAACACAACGTAAATAAGGGTAGGACCCTTATTTACGTTGTGTTTCTAAGTCGATCACGCCAAAATATAACAAACGACCTATTATTACACCTTTTGAAAGATCATTATTTAGAAAGATCAAAACACATTTTATTTATCTTGGTCACACATATATATATATATATATATATATATATATATATATATATATATATATATATATATATATATATATGTGTATATATATAAATTATTAATATATAATAAATTTAATATTTAATATATTTATTATTATGAGAGGGGGGAACGTTACAATATCAATGATATGTAGCAAACCCGTAACATTCATTGCTGTGCAGACGACAGCACTGGTGATGCTCTTTACACCGGCCGAGCCAATATTTCTCGGAAATACGTCTCCGAGTTCCGGGACAAACTTGAGTCTGAAATCGAGTCTTTGCTGAACAGAGTCATTATACATAATTAGCTTATTTATAATGATTTATACTGTAATGTTGTAAATAATAATGGAAATAAAATATAACCATAAAACATAGCTTTTTCGCGTATTATTATATATCAGCGTAAATGAACTTTACAGAAATATGCATCTGGAAAATGGTTCAATTAGAATATAAAATGAGATTTACTCCGTAGATAGCTTTCACGGGACTTAAATATTCCTCAAGTTTGAATGAGTTACATAGATTTTCACATCATTATTTACGTTATTGAATGAAACATGTCCAACGAAAATATCATTAATTTGTTCCCTAGATTAATTTTACGTACATTCTAGCACGCACACGCACGCATAGACTTTAAAACAAGAGAAATGTTGTAATTTACAGCTTTAACTGAAGGCGACTGATTGCCATGACTCTGAACATTTACAAGAAAGTACTCTGTGCTTGCAATGCCAGAGGGATCTAAAGTGCGTTAATAGCCTTTGAGGAAGGAGTAAGCTAAGTCACATCGATCCTGATAAATCACTAGTTATGATAAATACTGGTGATACTTCATAAAGTAGACGAGTTAAGAAGAAAACTTCTAAAAAATCACACGTTTGTTAACCGCGAATAAATCCTTTTGTTAGAATGAATTACCACCGAATTTAATTATTATCGATTGTGCCTTGTGATCCTTGGGGGCAGCCTACGTACAGCGGTAGTCTTGTGGTGGGCTCTAATGAACATAATAATGATGACAAAGCTTCTCGTAAGTAGTGAGACGCAAACAATCATTTTTGATACAAGTCATGACTTTAAACACCAAGTAAGCGATCTCTAAGCAAATACATCTAAATGACGAACACATTCATTATGTATCACATACATTACTGGAATGGCTCTTAAATCCTCCGAAGTGCTTTGACTTACCATATCCTCGGGAGGAAACTTGTCCATGTTAACTTCGAAACTACTAGGTAAATTGATTCTGATCTCATTAAAAAATGGAAAACAGGTAAAATGAATGTACAGTTGTGATTCATTCTTACTGTCTATATTTTGATTTTTATTTTAAAATAATAAAGTTATTAATTAATCTATTTTTTAACCTTATTTCTGACATAAATAATTGTAAATTTCATCATTTATAAAATCAAAGTTATCTTATATATATATTATACTATATTATATTATACTATATTATACTTATGTATACTATTATATATATTATACTGTATATAATATTAAGTACAGAACTCAACTGGAAACGGAATTTACTAAAATTAATACGTACGAAAATAGTTTTAATGCCTTTAAAATCACAGTGCCGCTTCACAAGGCTGATCTCTTTTTGAATGATGGCCCGCGGGAATTGTTTTTAGAAAGTTTAGAGAGCGTGGGTATCGCCCCGTACAAAGAAAACCGAGGAATGAGAACAAAATTACTTATAAACAATATGGATAAATCCGATATATCATTTATTTCCTTCAACTGTAAGTCAGTTAAAAGATCTCTTGTTCAAATAAGAGTGTTGTGTAAGAAATACCACTGGCTGGCGCTCCAGGAAACCTGGTTGTTCCCACACGATCTAGGTTTTCTTAATATTATAAACTCAGAATTTGAATGCTGCGGAGCTGGCCATTGACACGTTTGAAGGATTAATCTGCGGAAGACCCTATGGTGGTGTAGCACTTCTATGGAATAAGCGAGTATTTCCGAGTGCGGAGGTCATACCTTGCTATAATACCAGGATGTTTGCTATCAAGCCAAGCCAAGGAAAAAGACACGTGCTCGTTCTAAGTGTTTATTTATATATATGTAGGTGCATCTATAAAATGCCGGCTGGTTCTCATCACTTGTAGGAATTGAGGGTATATCGAGAAACCTTCCCACTCGTTTGTGCGGTATAAAAATCGATATGGTCGAACTGTAATTACTCTATGCTGAATGTATAGAGAGTTACGCTATGCTATATTGATAATGATTAATTGCGCAAGCAAGAGAGCAAGTTGAACATCAGCTCTCAAACTTTTACCATTTTTAATAATTAACGCTATCCTGTTATTTCCCACGCATGGCCACAATTGGCTTACCGTGTTGTACTTTCCGACATCAGATATAATAGATAGAATAGATTTGAGATATTATTTCATGTTGTACCTGATAGTTGCTTAAAAATGATATTTTAAGTGACCGCTGATAATGATAATTTGGATGAGATTAGAGAGCCAGTTGTCCGGTCCATGTTGTCATATGAGATGATGACTGGTCGAAGGGACGCTGTCACTCTGAGTTAGGTGTTGTCATATGAGATGACGGATAGAGAGCCAGTTGTCCGGTCCATATTGTCATATGAGATGATGACTGGTCGAAGGGACGCTGTCACTCTGAGTTAGGTGTTGTCATATGAGATGACGGATAGAGAGCAAGTTGTCCGGTCCATGTTGTCATATGAGATGATGACTGGTCGAAGGGACGCTGACACTCTGAGTTAGGTGTTGTCATATGAGATGACGGATAGAGGGCCAGTTGTCCGGTCCATGTTGTCATATGAGATGATGGCTGGTCGAAGGGACGCTGTCACTATGAGTTAGGCGTTGTCATGAGATGGCGGATAGATGGCCAGTTGTCCGGTCCACGTTGTCATATGAGATGATGACTGGTCGAAGGGAAGCTGACGCTCTGTGAGCTACCTAGTCAAGGGCTAGGTCGTCCGGTCCAAGTCATCATAGGAGATGACGGTTGGTCGAAAGGACGCCTTAGCCTTAGACGGTGTTCGGTTTAGTGTGTGCATGAGGTCAAACCTTTTTCTTGCATGTATGTCTTGCATGTATGTGTGTGGGTTCCTAAATGTCCAAAGATAGGGACAGTATACCAATTAATGTCAGGATAGACGAGCGGGCAAAGTGGAGGTTAAAAGTGTTGTTTTTTTTTTTACAGGAATTCAGTAAGATGCACGCCCGAGGACGGACGTATGTCAGGATTGGTCGTGTAGGTGCATCTATAAAATGCCGGTTGGTTCTCGTCACTTGTAGGAATTGAGGGTATATCGAGAAACCTTTCCACTCGTTTGTGCGGTATAAAAATCAATGTAGGTGCAGAGCGCGGAACATTCCGTTCGAGTCGTTTCACGTCGTGACGTGACGTCAGTCTACGCGTGCTAAGATAATCGTTGTTCTGTCCATTGTGGTGATTCTTCTGGTGCAGGCAAGAAGGGTGGTGTTGCTGAGAGGTTGTGCCGTGTTACGTTGAGATGGGTAAGGTTGCTGTTGGTTTGCATAATTTGGTGTTATCACGCAGTTGTGTCCTTCACATTGCACTGGTGTGTAATTGTGATGGGGACATACTGCGGTATGGTCGAACTATAATTACTCTATGCTGAATGTATAGAGCGTTCCGCTATCCTATTATTGATAATGATTAATTGCGCAAAGAGAGCAAGTTGAACATCAGCTCTCACACTTTTACCATTTTTAATAATTAACGCTATCCTGTTATTTCCCACGCATAGCCACAATTGGCTTATCGTGTTGTACTTTCCGACATATATATATATATATTTATATATATATATATATATATATATATATATATATATATATATATATATATATATATATATATATATATATATATATATAAAACCTAAGAAAGTGTGGACATAATAATTTTTATTTATATTTGTCTTTTGTAAGATTAAATTCTAACTGATAAAAACAAATATTCGTTTGTATCGTGTAGTGGCGGTGAAAGTATATCGGGCGGTGGCGGTGAAAGTGTCTCTCCGATGGTTGTTTGGTGGGACGCTATTCTCAATGGCACTCTCTGCGTCTTGTTTTGACTCACACCTGAGTAGCTTTGTCCAAGTCGGGTCTCTTCATTACAGGGCTGCAGGCTGTCTGCCCTCCACGATGTTTTATATAATAGACGAGATGTTTTATATAGAGACGCAATGCTGCAGAACGCAACAAGCATCAATACGACTATCTTCGGGCTTACACCATTCCAAAGTCCCCCCATACATCCCAGCAGACATCTTCACCCGCATACCTCCATCGACCAGAACCACAAAAGTGCGTCGAATCAGGCGCAGCACAACCGTAGATCCATCACAAGACGCAATACCGCAAGAAGCAGTAAGCACCAATGCAACTATCATACGGGTGGCGCCCCCTCACAATACACCTACATGATCCCTATCGACCTTGGTAACAAAGTTTGTATTGTTGTTAAAATATAAAAAAATATCACCAACGTATATTAATAGCACGCTACTAAGACACCAGTGAACAAAACTCCACGTATCATAGCGCCAATGCACTAAGACATGAAGTTGAGTATGCCTGTTACACTTAAAAGTGCTACCAAACACACTCATCATCCCAATCCGAAAAATAGACGACGCATCGCTATGCGCTTCGACGTCGCCCACAAACGGTATGAGTGTGCGATGTCCACGGGAAAGCCGTATTGTTACAACAAATCCGCTTACCACCGGCACTAAGATGATATGTCTAGGACACATCGGTTAGCGAGCCCAAGTCTACCACGGACCAATTGCTCGTGAAGCAGCATACACGCCACCATAATAATCCTTTTTCAAGTCCCTAATAAGGACTAGTTATTTTGCTACAGTACTCAGAGCAGTCGGTCACAAGACTACCCCATATAATGCTTATGCATCAAGGAGACCTTCTATAATAATGCTTTTGTATCATAGACCTTACTTTCATAAGTCATTAATATGTAGGACTTCAGCCTACGATTATACTATTGTAATGCAAATTCATCATAGAAACCTTCTATAGTATTGGTTTTGTATCATAGACCTTACTTTCATAAGTCATTCATATATAGGACTCGAACCCACGACCCTACTATTGTAATGCAAATTCATCATAGAGACCTTCTATAGTATTGCTTTTGTACCAAAGACCTTACTTTCATAAGTCATTAATATATAGGACTTCAACCCACGACCTCACTATTGTAATGCAAATTCATCATAGAGACCTTCTATAGTATTGCTTTTGTTTTTAAACAAGTTTTTAAATAAATTTATTTATTATGAAAGACAATATTTTCTCTCGTTCTTCGTCTAATGTCTGAAATGTGTTTATATATATATATATATATATATATATATATATATATATTGTGACGGTTAATAATATTGGAACATCACAATATGGGGGTACATGTAGAAGCGTGCTCGTCGCGACCCCTGCCAGCCCTTTTCAGGGCTGCAATTCTGCACAGCTGCGCACCCATGAAACGAGAGTTAGGGCGTCCCCCCAAGGCGACGCACACCAGCTCGTCCCCGTTGGTGTGGAATGCAGCACGCAAAGCGGCGATGGGGACCGCCACCCGTCACGCACAGCCCGATACGGCGGAAGGTGGAGGACGGAGTGCAGAGTTGGCACGTGGAATATTAGGGGAGGCATGAGAGATAAGACGAATGAGTTGATCAAAATAATGAAAGAAAGAGAATTAGATGTCGTGTGTATGTCGGAGACCAAGTGGTAAGGCAGTGGTACTGAAGAACTCGATGGCGGGACGTCTGCTATATGGTCCTGAGTCCCGGAAAGCGAGAACGCCTGCCAGGGAGTGGGGGTGCTGTTGTCGTCCAGGTTGGTCGATCTTATGACTGAATACAAGGTTGTGAACTCAAGACTTCTCTGGGTTCGCTTTAAACTGGGACTGACGAAGTTATTCCTTTTGGCTGTTTATGCGCCGGTAGCTTCGTCGTCCAGGGCTGAGCTGGAGGAGTTTTGGGAGAATGTAAGAGAAGTTCTAGATTTGGTTAAGGGAAACGAAAGAACTGTTGTATGTGGTGATTTGAATGGATGGGTAGGTATCGCTCGACCAGGATACGAGTCTGTGCTTGGAAAGTTTGGCGATAAAAGGCTTAATGATGCTGGTAAGCTTATACTGGCTGTATGCAAGGAAAAGGGTCTTCTTGTGACAAACACTATGTTTAATCACAGGAAAATCCATATGTACACTAGAGAAAGAAAGAATGAGAGAAGTATGATTGATTTGTTCCTGGTGGATGACCGACTGCGAAAACAGGTGATGGATACACGAGTGTTCAGGGGTGCTGACCTGGGAACGGATCACTATCTAGTAATTACTAGATTAAGGGGTTTGTTTGCGGGTTGGCGCTACCAGACGGCAGTAACAGAACCACAGTAGGTCTGTCGCATCCGAAACTGGAAGTTTCAGGAAGCGGATACTAGGGACAAATATCACACGAGGGTAGCCGAAAAGCTTGACACCGTCGATGGCAGGAAAGAATGTGTGGAAAGAACATGCCAGAACCTTAGAGATGGAATGGTAAGTGCAGCGGAAGAAGTATGTGGAACGATAAAAAGAGGTAATAGTAAAAGAAGAGATGCATGGTGGAATTATGAAGTGAGAGAAGCTGTAAAAAAGAAGAAAAAAAGCATGGTTAGACCACTTAACCTCTAGTAACGATGAGCATATGAGAGAGAAGATGAAAGAGAGATAAAAGCTGCAGAAAGTTCATGCGAAAATATTGATTGAGGAAGTACATGAAAGGTGTAGAATAGAAGCGGACGAGAGGTTGTCGCACAACTTTAAGGAAAACTCCAAACTCTTCTGTAAAGAGGTTGGAAGGTCCCGGAGTGGTGCGACAGCCTTAAGAATGAACAAAGTGCTTTCGAGAACCAATGACGTCCTCTCAGAAAAATCGGACGTCATGCAGCGATGGAGTGAATTTTATAGAGCAATGTATGCTTGTCATGGTCTTAGTGAAGGAATCGGGGGTGACGCCGTGACTGGCACGCCAGACACGGACCTCGATGACACTGAGGTCATCAGCATGTAAGAGATTGAGTGTGCGATTCGAAGTTTGAAATGTGGTAAGGCTGCGGGACTAGACAGAGTTACTGCTGAAATTGTCAAGTACGGTGGGCCTCGCGTCTGGGACAGCTTTCATCTGCTGTGCAATTTGTGCTGGTGGACGGGAGATGTCCCGGATGATTGGCGATCCGCGGTCATTGTGCCTTTACATAAAGGTAAAGGTTCACATTTTGACTGCGGTTGCTATCGGGCGATCAGCTTGACCAGTTTAGCAAGTAAAGTTTACTCGAAGGTTTTGACACGTAGGATGCAAGAGAAATCGGAAAGATTCTTATGGGAGGCACAATGCGGATTTAGACCTGGAAGAGGATGCACAGATCAAATGTTTTCTCTCCGCATGATCACGGAGAAGCTTCTGAGTGTTAACCAGAGGATTTTCTGTGCTTTTGTGGATCTGGAGAAAGCATTTGATAAGGTTATAAGGAAGAAAATGTGGGAACTGTTGCCGGGGTATGGTGTAGATGGTCGATTGTTATGGGCTGTGCAGTCACTTTACTATGACTGTAAAGCCTGTGTGCGGGTAGGGCATGACCTGTCACCCATGTTTAGCGTCCAAGTGGGCGTAAAACAGGGTTGTGTCATGTCTTCCTGGCTGTTCATACTGTATCTCGACAGCTGTTTACAGAAGCTGAAAATTAGCTGTTTGGTTGTGAAATTGGGTGACATTAAAGTTAATTGTCTGCTGTATGCTGATGATGCAGTGCTTATTGCACCATCAGAAGCAGAACTGCAGGCATTAGTCACATGTATGAAAGAGGAATGTGAAATTAAAGGTCTCCGTTTGAATGCTAATAAAACTAAGGTTCTGGTATTTGAGAAGGACGAAGAGAGAACGAAATGTGAAATATGGGTAAACCAAGAATGTCTAGAACAGGTAAATGAAATTGTATACTTGTGGAGTGCTTTCAGCCAGGATGGAAGATGTGATTTAGATGTGGACAGGCGTGTCGCTGCCGGAAACAATGTCAATGGTGCCCTGAATGCATTAGTCAAAAAACAAGGCGTGCTGAAGAGTGCACGCCTTGCAATACATAACGCAGTGTTGGTACCGACTTTGTTATATGGCAGTGAAACCTGGGTATGCCAGAAGAAGCATAAAAGCAAGTTGAATGCAGTGGAGATGCGATCTCTTCGTAAAATGTGTGGCGTTACCATAGCCGACCGAAAGCGAAACGAAGAGATTCGCAATATGGCAGGATTGAAAGATGACCTTATCACAAAAATTGATAGGGACGTACTCCAATGGTTTGGGCACGTTGAACAAATGAGTGAAGACCGAATGGTGAAGAAAATGTATAGAGTGAAAGTAAATATTAAAAGGTGTCGAGGTAGACCGAGACTAACTTTCGAAGACCATGTGAGCGACCTGCTCGAAGAGGGGAAGGTCAAGAGTACTCGGATACCTAAACGTGCATGTATGAAGAAGTTAATGAACCTGAAAGAAGCGAAAGAGTTATGTAAGGATCGTAACACTTGGCGATCTGTTCTCTCTGCCTACCCCGTTAGGGATTGTGCGTGAAGATAAGTACAATATGCAGAAGAAACAGCGTTGGCGATAGCATGCAGCCTTGTGGAACACCAGCGTTATTAGGCTTGCTTGCTTGCTGCTTACTATGACCTTGATGCTCCGATCTGTAAGAAAGCTGGTGATCCAACCGCACAATTTCTCGGGAAGCCCATAGGAAGGAAGCTTCGGAAGAAGCGCTTTTTGCCAAACCCGATTGAAGGCCTTCGCAATGTCCAAACTAACGGCCAATGCGGGAGGCATTGGACGTTAGTTTGGACATTACGACCTTGGACTCTACAGCCTCCGCCCATTTGTGAGTTAGGTAGACCAGAAGATCACCAGCTGACCAACCACGGCGAAAACAGTATTGGCGGTCTCTAATCAGCTGGTGATCCTCAAGGTACCTCATGAGCTGGCAGATTACAATGGACTCCATTGTTTTGGAGAACAAGGAAGTGATAGCGATAGGCCGGTAGTTGGACGAGTCTGAGCGGTCGCCTTTTTTAGGGATCGCGTGGACGAAAGCTGTCTTCCATGATTTTGGGACTACGCCTAGGGAGTAGGAACGGAAAAGACGCGTTAAAATCGGTGCCAACTCTGGAGCACACGTCCTCAGCACAATTGGGGGGATTCCGTCAGGCCCACTCGACTTGTGGATATCCAGGGAGAGGAGTGCTTTGCGAACCGAGCGCTGTGTGAACTGCACTTCCGGCATGGAGCACTCACACCGCGGGATGGTCGGCGGCGTACTACCCCCGTCATCGAGAGTCGAGTTAGATGCAAAGAAAGAATTATATGTAATCAATATTAAATAAAAAAATAATCCATTCTATTCTTACCACCAATTGGAATGTGTGCTCGTTTATCACCATTATACAATAAAACATTACAATTTGAAAATTTAATCAAAGTTTATTGGACAGGACACAATATGTCCTATCAATTGTGCTTAGCTGCTTTTTATGATTTTTCTAAGGATTTATATTACATTGGACTTAAGCCTTAACTCATATTTATTGATTTAGGGACATTGCTAATTAAAGTAAAGAAACAAATTATAATTATGTTATATAATTTTTTATAGTTAAATTATATTTTGAGGTCAGGGTTGATTATTCTTTAAAGTCTTAAGACTCTATCTTACTCTGTACCTCTCGTCAGAGAATAGTATTTTCCTTGGTTGATGCAAACACCACACTATCACACGGTTGTGTTAGGATGTCAGTTCCAAGAGTAGTCGTTGTCCAGCTTCTAAAATTCGTTTAAAAATTTGTTGTAACGGGTCGTGGTCCGTTATAATGTCGTTAAACTTCGCGCTTAAATCATAAATCGAAGGAGCACGTGATGTTGTTTTCCGACTGCCTTTTATTATTTGAATAAGTACTCTGTGTACGAAAAGAAAAAATCCATCGGCGCATTTTAAATATCTTATTTTATTTATTTGAGATCTTGGAAAAAATCTGCCACACGTTTAGTTACGTATTTTTTTTTATAAAGGTGAATAAGAGTGACAAACGAGCTAGTCAGGTTGCAATAGCTGCCGAGAGCTTTTTAAAAACTAATTAAAACTAATTAAAACTACGTGTTCACAGAGTGAGATGTGAATTTATTCTGACCATTGTCTTTTTACAATTCTTAATCCTAAGCTTACAGTCTACTTAAATTACTACATACTCAGCGTTTATGTATTTATGCTGATGGATGCTTTATACGTATTATGGGTGGTGCTGGTGTAACCATAACTCCTCCCTCCTCCACTGCAAATTTATCGGCAAGATTTGGATTCCGATAACTTTGCATACAATGTAAGAGCTTAGACTTATTTTTCCAAATTACAATAATAAGACTAATTTAAACTAATATAACATAGAGTAGTACAGTAGCTCAACTAACGGTTTCACTTTCACTTTTCACTATTTCACTTTTCAGTTTGTACGAGAGATATTTTAGTTCATCCAAATTAACGCGATTTAAATTCACTGTTTTCTCCGCGTTTGTGGGCTGCTCTATCAATTTCGGTAGAGTTAAAATAGGTGTCACCTTGTATTGCAGTTTTCCTGAATAGTATCGTTTCCGGTGTAATTTAATATTGCCTAATTTTATCTCACAGTTTTCATCGATTTCCAAGAGGGCACTTACCTCTACAGCATTTCTTTGAGTGTCATCGCCACACGTTTTTGTAAGCACTATTTCATTTTGTGTAAATAGGGTCCAGTTAATAGGACTAATAGACTGTATTAACTTAACACTTTTCAGCTCTACTATTGATAGTTTACAAAGGCTCAGATTTAATGCGAAGTTCATAAGTTGTTCTATGCATGTGTTTTCAGGATACTGCACGATATCATTTTCCTCACACAGGAACTGGTTTGCTGCTATCTCCTTACATGGGCCATTTAAGGGTAAGTACGTGTGATCTTTCACCATGAGGTAAGGATATTTGGGAAAAATAACAGTTGTTCTATTATAGGTGGGATCAAACATAGGTAAAGCATACATTTTAAAATAAGTGTATGTAATATTATCAGTCAGAGGGATTTCCATAATGAACGTTATTTGGTTTTGTTTTACATAGGCCTTAACAGACATAGATCTTTCTAAATTAACTAAATTGTTTTCAGTAATAGGATACAATAAACTATTTGTTTGAGATATAGATTCTAATATAACTAATAATTCAGTGGAATTAACAATGGCTTGATGTAGAAGTAGAAGAAAAAGTTTAGTAAATGCTAATGCCGTTTCAATTACGCTTAAAATTAAGTATATAGTTCTAAAATTATTGACAAACATATTAAACATACTTAAAACATATGTGGAGTATATGTTGTTATCGTCTTTAGTAATTATATATTTTACAATTCTTTCTATACGTTTCATTCGTTCATTTACAATATTCATATTTTCCTGTAGAGATCCAGTACTATTTATAAGGGAGTCAAGCATCTCCGAGATTATTGTTATTTTCTTATTAGTGTGCGTTTGCTGTGTCTTTAATTTAGATATGATATTGTCGTATTCTACTGCATCATTGTGGTCTAAGTTTCCTGTAAGCGCTTTGATAACAGAACCTAATGGATTAATAAGACCGCGCTTGAAACGTATCGCAGGTATGAGTTGTTTAAACTTTTCTACAGCTAAGTAACTTAAATAATTTACTAGTGTGATCATATTTTGGAACTCATTTACGTATGGCTTATGGATATCTATTAAACTGCTTTTTCTTATGTTAATATCTTTAATAAAAACCGTATCGCCTTCTTTATAATCAATTCCAGATTCCCCGCTTTTCTTTTTCCTAACCTTTTCTTTATCTGTATGGACTTTTTCGGAAATATACCTATATAAGTATTTGGTTCGTCTCGCGTGCTCTTTAACGAGTTGATGTGTATATGCCTTTTCAAAATCTACGTCGAATATTTTACCAGAATCGGTATGACCAAATGCTACTTAAAAGGGTGTTAATCCTGTCGTTGAATGAATAGTATGATTATATGCCATGACTGAATATGTCGTGACAGATGCAGCGTCTGTGCATTTTTGCTCATAATTTGCAAGTCTGTATATTTCAATTATAGTAGAATGAAATCTTTCGATAATGCCTGTCGAATTAGGGTTATTGGGAGTTGTGATATGAGTTTCTATTTTATACATAGATAGGAGCTGAGGCATAAGTTCGTTATTAAATTCAGTGAATGGATCAGATTATATTTTCTTAGGAATTCCGTACATAGAAAAATATTTAATTAATGCTCGCGCTACTTCAGCAGTTTGTCGACTTGCAATCTCTAAGGCCTGCCCTAATTTGCTAAAAGCATCCACAACGGTTAAATAACACTTCTTCTCAATAGTAAATAAATCTATAAATAGTTCCTGAAAAGGCGCATCCTGAGTTGATGTGAGTTGTAGTACAGGTTTTATTGGTTTCCTATCGTACTTCATTAGTCTGCAAGGTTCACAGGCATTTACGTAGGCGGTCCCATAATGAATTGGCCTAACTATGAACCAATGAAGGAAATGAAACGAAACCAATTTTATTTTTCAATATAATCACCATGAATACTAACACACTTCTGACATCTGTGAATCAACATCTCTAAACCTTTATAAAAATAATCACATTTTTTATCCTCAAAATGACTGAAGACGGCCGCCTGCAACTCTTCATCGCTTGAAAATTTTCTTCCTATTAAGTTCCGCTTTAAATTTGGAAATAAATAATAGTCGGACGGGACCATGTCTGTGCTGTAAGGTGGATGTTGAACTTCTGTGAACCCGCATTGACGAACTGCATCCTTCGAAACACCAGCGGTATGAAATGGGGCGTTGTCATGGAGCAACAGGACACCTTTAGACAGCTTGCCTCTTCGTTTTTCCTTTATCTTGTCTCGTAATTTATATATTAAAGAAACATAATATTCGCCGTTCACGACTGTATTACGTTCTTTAAAATCCACCATCAAAATGCCTTAAAAATCCCAAAATATTGTGCACATCAGTTTTTTAGTCGATTGTTGCACCTTTGCCTTTCTAGGGGGCTTTTCACCCTTATAACGCCATTCCATTGACTCGCGCTTGCTTTGTGGATCATAATACAAGATCATAGTTTCATCAACAGTCACTAGCCGCTCGATCACAGTCTTTGGATTTTCGCCACAAAGATCCAAAAACTCCGAAGCGCGGCGCACTCTTTCCTGTCTCTGTACCGCTGAAAGAAGTTTCGGCACCCATTTTGCACTCACTTTTTTCATGTGAAGATGTTCATGGATCGCGCGATGAACAGTACTCTTAGAGAGCCCAAGCCTTGCTGCAATTTCTCTAATCTTCAAATGGCGGTCACTCAGAACCTCCTCTTCGATAAGAGCAATCGTTTCGGGAGTGAGCACTTCCACAGGTCGACCGTCGTGGCCAAAGTCTTCGACGGTTTCTCTCCCGAGGCGAAACTCTTTCACCCAATTTTTCACTGTGCTATAGGAGAGGGCAGACTCCTTATACACGCCATCCAATCGTTCTTTTATTTGGGCAGGGGATAAACCTTCTTTAAACAGAAACCTTATGACACTTCGATACTCAGTTTTTGACATTTTGAAAAAATACGCGACTCTCGTTATTCAAATGCCTGTTAAACTAAGACTAAGCATTTCATGTCGATGCATGTTTCTTATATTAGGTGCACGATAAACGTACTATTTAATGCAACACAACATGTAGCGATATGTCGCGTTGAACTATATCAGGCCAGTTCATTATGGGACCGCCGGTATAACGGCAGCTACAGTGTCTTGCATATTTTCCCAGTAATAGTTTCTGCGTATTCTTATCATAGTTTCTTTCACACCGCGATGACATGTTTTTCCTTCATGGTGTTTGAGAATGACAGCTTTTTGTTCTTTTTCATCCTCCACATATACTACGCGTTCTGTACATTCAAAGAATTGTACTGCATCCTTCTTAAATAGTTCTATAATAACTTTTGTAAATAATTTCCCGTGCTCAGAATTCTCGAAATAAATAAAGTATCGACTCTTAAATTTCATATATTCCTTTGAAAATTGTTTTATTAATTCTTCGTTTTCTAGTGGGAGAAATACCTCTAATACTTTTTGTTTTGCTCTAGATAAATTTCTGACTTGTAGTTTATTTTGGAATCAAGAAAATACCAGGATCTGATTTGGTTTGGTATCTATTGCCTCGCTCAAAATTGGGATTGCTTTTGACTCTTACTTACTTACTTAGAGAGCAGAGAGAGAGAGAGCAGTTTGCTCACATGGTCTTCGAAAGTTAGTCTCGGTCTACCTCGACACCTTTTAATATTTACTTTCACTCTATATATTTTCTTCACCATTCGGTCCTCACTCATTCGCTCAACGTGCCCAAACCATTGGAGTACGTCCCTATCAATTTTTGTGATAAGGTCATCTTTCAATCCTGCCATATTGCGAATCTCTTCGTTTCGCTTTCGGTCGGCTATGGTAACGCCACACATTTTACGAAGAGATCGCATCTCCACTGCATTCAACTTGCTTTTATGCTTCTTCTGGCATACCCAGGTTTCACTGCCATATAACAAAGTCGGTACCAACACTGCGTTATGTATTGCAAGGCGTGCACTCTTCAGCACGCCTTGTTTTTTGACTAATGCATTCAGGGCACCATTGACATTGTTTCCGGCAGCGACACGCCTGTCCACATCTAAATCACATCTTCCATCCTGGCTGAAAGCACTCCACAAGTATACAATTTCATTTACCTGTTCTAGACAGAGCAGAGCAGACAATTAACTTTAATGTCACCCAATTTCACACCCAAACAGCTATTTTTCAGCTTCTGTAAACAGCTGTCGAGATACAGTATGAACAGCCAGGAAGACATGACACAACCCTGTTTTACGCCCGCTTGGACGCTAAACATGGGTGACAGGTCATGCCCTACCCGCACACAGGCTTTACAGTCATAGTAAAGTGACTGCACAGCCCTTAACAATCAACCATCTACACCATATCCCGGCAACAGTTCCCACATTTTCTTCCTTATAACCTTATCAAATGCTTTCTCCAGATCCACAAAAGCACAGAAAATCCTCTGGTTAACACTCAAAAGCTTCTCCGTGATCATGCGGAGAGAAAACATTTGATCCGTGCATCCTCTTCCCGGTCTAAATCCGCATTGTGCCTCCCATAAGAATCTTTCCGATTTCTCTTGCATCCTACGTGTCAAAACCTTCGAGTAAAGTTTACTTGCTAAACTGGTCAAGCTGATCGCCGGATAGCACCCGCAGTCAAAATGTGAACCTTTACCTTTATATAAAGGCACTGTTACGCGCTCAAATCGGCGCACTAGCGCCATCTAGTCTCGAACCGAAGAACTAAACTTCTTGAAGTTTAATACTCGAACTCTCGGTACCTTGCGCGTGTTTACTTCAACATTCTGGATATTTTGCTAATTTATATAAATAGGAGCTGCAAGACGCGATCGAGGTAGTATTGAATTAGCGATACGAGCGAAGCTTCGGAGCGGAATTAAGTGAATTAGTGTGTTTAATTATTAGTGTTTTAAGTTTTAATTTGTGTAAAGTAAATTAAAGTGTTAATTTAGGTAATTTTATCGGCAATTTTTATTGTCCCGAACCTCAAGCTCGTAACAGCATAATGACCGCGGATCGACAATCATCCGGGACATCTCCCTTCCGCCAGCACAAATTGCACAGCAGATGAAAGCTGTCCCAGACGCGAGGCCCACCGTACTTGATCATTTCAGCAGTAACTCTGTCTAGTCCCGCAGCCTTACCACATTTCAAACTTCGAATCGCACACTCAATCTCTTTCATGCTGATGACCTCAGTGTCATCGAGGTTCGTGTCTGGCGTGCCAGTCACGGCGTCACCCCCGGATCCTTCACTAAGATCATGACACGCATACATTTCTCTATAAAATTCACTCCATCGCTGCATGACGTCCGATTTTTCTGAGAGGACGTCATTGGTTTTCGAAAGCACTTTGTTCATTCTTAAGGCTGTCACACCACTCTGGGACCCTCTAACCTCTTTCCGGAAGAGTTTGGAGTTTTCCCTAGAGTTGTGCGACAACCTCTCGTCCGCTTCTATTCTACACCTTTCACGTACTCCCTCAATCAATGTTTTCGCATGAACTTTCTGCAGCTTATATCTTTCTTTCATCTTCTCTCTTATATGCTCATCGTTACTAGAGGCCAAGTAGTCTAACCATGCTTTTTTCTTCTTTTTTACAGCTTTTCTCACTTCATCATTCCACCATGCATCTTTTCTTTTACTACTACCTCTTTTTGTCCTTCCACATACTTCTTCCGCTGCACTTACCATTCCATCCCTAAGGGTCTGCCATGTTCTCTCCACACATTCTTTCCTACCATCGATGGTGTCAAGCTTTTTGGCTACCCTCGTGTGATATTTGTCCCTAGTATCCGCTTCCTGAAGCTTCCAGCTTCCGATGCGACAGACCGACTGTGGTTCTGTTACTGTCGTCCGGTAGCGCCAACCCACGAACAAACCCCTAAATCTAGTAATTACTGGATAATGATCCGTTCCCAGGTCAGCACCCTTGAACACTCGTGTATCCATCACCTGTTTTCGCAGTCGGTCATCCACCAGGAACAAATCAATCATACTTCTCTCATTCTTTCTTTCTCTAGTGTACATATGGATTTTCCTGTGATTAAACATAGTGTTTGTCACAAGAAGACCCTTTTCCTTGCATACAGCCAGTATAAGCTTACCAGCATCATTAAGCCTTTTATCGCCAAACTTTCCAAGCACAGACTCGTATCCTGGTCGAGCGATACCTACCCATCCATTCAAATCACCACATACAACAGTTCTTTCGTTTCCCTTAACCAAATCTAGAACTTCTCTTACATTCTCCCAAAACTCCTCCAGCTCAGCCCTGGACGACGAAGCTACCGGCGCATAAACAGCCAAAAGGAATAACTTCGTCAGTCCTATTTTGAAGCGAACCCAGAGAAGTCTTGAGTTCACAACCTTGTATTCAGTCATAAGATCGACCAACCGGGACGACAACAGCACTCCCACTCCCTGGCAGGCGTTCTCGCTTTCCGGGACTCCGGACCATATGGCTAACGTCCCACCAGGGAGCTCTTCAGTACCACTGCCTTTCCGTTTGGTCTCCGACATACACACGACATCTAATTCTCTTTCTTTCATTATTTCGATCAACTCACTCATCTTATCTCTCATGCCCCCTCTAACATTCCACGTGCCAACTCTGCACTCCGTCCTCCACCTTATTATACATTATACATTAGAAACCGGCTTATTACGCACATTATTATTACTAGGATAATTAAAACGCTGAGAATTACCAAACTGTTGTGGTAACATTGGTTGCATGGGGCTATAGCCCTGGGGTCTAAATCCAAAGTTTGGTCGGTATCCAAAATTAGGTCGGTATCCAAACTGAGGTGGGTGATATTGCTTAGGGAAACTCATTTGCTTTTGAGGCTTATTTTGTGGTAATGGAATCTTCATTTGTCTACTATTGGGAATGCCAAACTTAAATTGAAGTGGTGTTCCGAAATACTGCCTAGGGGGTTGGTTTGGTGCTAACATTGGTCTAAAACCTGTAGGCCGTGTTGGCATTGCGAATTTAAACGATGGTTGTTGCACTGGTATACTACTAGACTGTGGCTTAGACGTATGGCTAGACTGTAACATTTTACTACGCATCTGATATTGGTCATAGAAGTTTACTTCTTCTCGAACTATACTTAGTGCTTCCTCTAGTGTACTGGGTGTTTTCAATCTAACAATGCGCACCATATTTTCAGGTAAATTATATAAGAAAACCTGCAGAGCGGTGTTACTGTAAATAATAGTTTTACTTATTTTTAAGTTTTTATCACCAATTTGATTGACCTTCGATAATAGCACTGATTTAACGGATTGTATTCGACCACAAAAATCTATATAATTCTCATTTTGATGTTTCTTTAAAGTTTCTAATTCAATGGCTAAACATTCTTCGCTACGTGGGTCGCCGAAGTGAGTTAGAAACAATTCCTTGAATTCCGCCCACGTCTCTATATCTTCCCGTTCATTGATAAGCGACGCGGCTTCGCCCGTAAGACGACTAGTAATGATTTGCATTATATATTCATTTTGCACATCGGATGATTTAAAGTTATTTATTATGTATTCACATTTACGCAAAAATAAATTTAAATGGCGTTTATCGCCGCTAAATGTTGGTATTATTTTAGTTAATTCATTAGGGATAAGTTTAATTTCCGACATTTATAATTATTTATTCACTGGTTCTACACAAAAATAAGAAATAAAATGAAATATTTATTATAACTCTACTAGTTCCACAAATGTTGTATAAGCAAAATTCAAGTATAAGTACTAACCTATTACCTATTAACGTGTCGACTAATCTTTAAATTAACAAACACATCTAGACAAAATAAGAACTTAATATAATGTACTATAATACTTAATATAATATTACTCTATAAATTCATGGAGTAATATGGGACTTAATAATATGTACGTGTTACAATTAAATTAATATTATTTTAATTTTTATTCAAGTAATAATTATTTGTTGTACTTAATACTTTATAAAATTTACGTTAGATTAGTATTTGAAACCCAAATAACAGTCAAAATGGAAAATGTCTAATTCCAAGTTCACTAAGGGATATGAAGGAGGTGAAGAGTCGTACTAACCAGTCCGCAGTGCCCATCATCAGCTTCACGGCTCCTTATTCTCGACGAATTTGTTTGGTTCGCTGGATCACCACGCTGTATGAATCGCCCGCCGATGCGCGAAAATGGGTAAAATTGTATACGCGATATTCACGAACGGTGGCACAGCTTTTCCGGCGATCCTACCGGCTGCGCCAGTCAAGTTGCGGGAGCTGCCGAGAGCTTTTTAAAAACTAATTTAAAACTAATTAAAACTACGTGTTCACAGAGTGAGATGTGAATTTATTCTGACCATTGTCTTTTTACAATTCTTAATCCTAAGCTTACGTCTACTTAAATTACTACATACTCAGCGTTTATGTATTTATGCTGATGGACGCTTTATACGTATTATGGGTGGTGCTGGTGTAACCATAACTAGCTCACAGTCCACTTAATGGTAAATAGTTGCTGTAGTCCATATATATCTACATCTATGCTCAATTTTGAATCAAAATGCAGAATAGGTTTTCACTCCTGTGGACTAAAAATAGTCTCCAGATCTCTACATGATGTATGGTAAACCATACGAAATACATCAGCGTTGTGCTATTACTTTACTTTGGTATTCTGTGAGACTCTGGTACTTTCCCGGTCGAGCCGACCCATTCGTGCTACAAGCTGTAGCAAGGCTCTGCCATGTTATAAAATATAGTATATTTTTAATATTAGGTGAGGGCACATATCACTTCTTAAGCAAAATCGTTCAGTATATTAACCTCCAAAGAACTTTTTGATATCAAAATCGAACATAAAAAAATTTAAAAATACGTTTAATTATTTGTACCGAGACACTATAAAACAAAACGACCTAGACACGCTTTACAATTGGTATTATCAGGTGAAGTAGCCTCTAAGTAGACACAAGACTTCTAGAATTCGAGGCTTGTTAAATATAATTCAACATCAAGGAATTTGTGATACATGTAACAAAATTCTATTAAATACACAAGGCCAACTGTAACTAAAAGCCTAATTTTAATTTTAAAAAATAAACAAAAGATGCACGTATAAAAATGATTTTTATGTTATATTGATAATACATGAATGATAACCGCTGCAAAACTCATCTCTTTCACTTTTTAACTCTTACTAAGAAAACGCCGCTGCTAATCTCCTGTTCATTTCTCCTCCGATGACTATTACGACGCCTAAGGAAATGATAAGCGTGGTATGGCCATACTGCGGATATATTATAGTTGAAGCACGACTAGGTCAGCTTGACCGAGGAAGGATCATACTCTTACAGCATACTAACGTATAACAGCAGTTTAATACTGCTGTGTTTCGTATGGTGTATGTTAAGATCTGCAGACATTTTTACCAGAGAAGAGGCATTCCATGTTAGTTCTCAGGGATGACAACGATTCTAAATTTTGATTCTTAATTGCGGATAGATGTAGATATCTATGGGCCACAACATCTACCTTCCATCAGCTGGACTGTGTTCTTATTTTTCACAATTATACTATAAAAACTTCATCATCCACATCATCATGATCATCGTTAACTAGAAATTTTCATCCAGTTTTATAATAAACTTTAACATTTAAATATACGTTGAATAAATTCCGTCGATAAATTGGTTTCCTAAAAACAAAAAAAAAAGAATTATGTCCAATCTGTATACATCTGTTACACAACTAAATAGGTTGGATGGAAATACTGGCACGCAGGACGTAATGTGTGTCATTAATCGTAGTACTTGTCTGTCTCAAAAATGAATGTTTGATAATTTTGGTAGGCTTAGTTTAATAAAATTCGCTTAAGCTATATTATAAACAAAATATAGCATAAATTATTTGGACGTATTTAAAATGAAAGATATATCGTGAAGTAATTATATAACTGGAGCGACGGAGCTGGCCTAAGCAAAATACAACAGAAAAAGGAGCAGTTTAAATTTGCTGCGTTTGGTATTGTGAGACGTTGTTGAGACGGAGACCTTTTTACCGATAATAAGGCTTTCTATCTTATTCCTGAGGGATGGCAACGTATCTATATTATCATAAATATTGCTCGTCACAGGATTTCCTTTATTTCTGGAAAGGTAATTGAGAAGGTAAATAATTGCATTGAGATAAATTAATTGTAAATGCGGCTTGAAAATTGAGTTAATTTCATAGTGTTTGTATGTAATTTATATTACTGCTCCGTTTCTGTTTCTGCTTAATCTGAGCTTTGTGGTTAATTAAATATCTTGACCAAAACTGTATGTTCATGGCTAAAATATTTCGTGAACACGATATCAGCCAGTTAATAAACTGATATTTATTTTATGTATGTATATCAAGTACAATTAAAGTAGAATAAGAATACACTTCGAGACGACAATGTAAAATGAAACATGATATGAGAGTATTTCACTAATAACAATTAATATAATTAAAATAAATACAGTTGTTTCTGAGCTGCCTGCCAAGTGAATCCCTGTGAGGCAATCTCTAGGTAGTCTGTTATAATTGAGTGATTAATTAAATTAAATTTGCTTTTGTGTATTTAAACATATATAATAAACATACTCGTTATGGTTTTGACAAAAAGCTATAAACTATTAAAAAAATTATATATTAATTTTATATCACTGAATTTAAACAGACGTGTTCAGTTACGTTAATTGAACTAATAAATCGGTTATATTAATTTAACTAAACAGACGGAAAGTTCGCCAATTAACAAACTTCAGTCGTTTGCATTAAAACTATGAATAAAGCAAAATCTTGTCACGTACACGTTATACAAAATACTATCAAGGAATTTTGTTATATAGTTTGCGTAAAATACTTAATTATAATCTTATAAATATTATTATAATCCAGTTCCGCACAGATGGCTACTCATCGTTGAGACCGACCTCCGTGACTGAAATTCGTGCGGAATATATCATTACTGTTATAACATTTAATTGGTTTTCTGGGAACGGTTCTAACGATCGGTTCAAATTTTGTATTTAGATAATTGTTTACTAAGTATATCTAGATAGGTAATCAAGTTTGAGAAAATATATAAACATATAACTGTATATAAATATATAATTTATAGGTATACAGTTATTATTTTACGTTGATACAGGTAAGCTGATCTACATGAGACGACTTAAAGAATCTTAATTTCATTAAGTGGATTGTGCAAACGAGTTCTCTGGAAAGTAAATGTTTCTTGAAAACTTATATGAAAGGTTAATGATTTGGGTGATAGACGACTTTGTGTCTTAAAAAAACGTTATCACTTTTTCCCATAGACTTACTAATCAGTTACACCAAACACGACAAATTTATTAATACTTTTTTGTTATTAGGGTAACCCGAGGCATGAATGACAATGGGGCAAGTGTAACAAACGCAAATTATGCGGCCTAAACACGGTTTCCGGCTTGATTCCATCTACACAGAATTTTATGCTCTTGACTAAACTGACAGTTAGGAACATAGCTTGAACTATTTTATCAATAAATGTTATTTTTAAAAACTACTGAAATGGCGACATACAGCGCAATTTTAAGAAGTGAATTAATTAAGTGTTTCGATATGTCGTTATATTATTTTAAACCAGATACAAGGTGAGTGATAAAGAATAATATTAATACTTATAGAGTATTAATATTATTCTATTATGTTTCTGCAACCAGAAATTCACTTTTCTTTGAAATACGGATACAGTTACACTTACGTACCTTATATTTAATATCGGGGTAAGTGTAACAGTGTCACGTTTATTTTGATTATTATATTATTATAAATTGTTAACGTTCTGGATAAAATATTATTTTGCACTTGGCATTGCTTTTATTATACTTACAAAACATCCAGAGCTAGTATAGTGAATCTATATAAAGGCACACCACTATTAAATATTATTTTGCACTTGTTATTGCTTTTATTATACTTACAAAACATCCAGAGCTAGTGTAGTGAATCTATATAAAGGCACACCACTATTAAATATTATTTTACACTTGGCATTGCTTTTATTATACTTACAAAACATCCAGAGCTAGTGTAGTGAATCTATATAAAGGCACACCACTATTAAATATTATTTTGCACTTGGCATTGCTTTTATTATACTTACAAAACATCCAGAGCTAGTGTAGTGAATCTATATAAAGGCACACCACTATTAAATACTATTTTGCACTTGGCATTGCTTTTATTATACTTACAAAACATCCAGAGCTAGTATAGTGAATCTATATAAAGGCACACCACTATTAAATATTATTTTGCACTTGGCATTGCTTTTATTATACTTACAAAACATCCAGAGCTAGTGTAGTGAATCTATATAAAGGCACACCACTATTAAATATTATTTTGCACTTGGCATTGCTTTTATTATACTTACAAAACATCCACAGCTAGTGTAGTGAATCTATATAAAGGCACACCACTATTAAATATTATTTTGCACTTGGCATTGCTTTTATTATACTTACAAAACATCCAGAGCTAGTGTAGTGAATCTATATAAAGGCACACCACTATTAAATATTATTTTGCACTTGACATTGCTTTTATTATACTTACAAAACATCCAGAGCTAGTGTAGTGAATCTATATAAAGACACACCACTATATCGGTTAAAAACCGTCACATTTGCCCCATATTGGGGAAAATTCATTGTTACACAAAAATGGACGTTCAAATCGTTTTCATAGACTATAAAATATATCGACAATAGTATCACCTCATCAATTTTGTTGAAAACTATAGATAATACTACAGTAACTACAAAAATAAGCGTACTGTCACACTTGCCTCATTGATAGTGTAACGATCCCCCCCCCCCTGTATATAATAACAATTTTATAATATTAAAAATATCCCCTTTTGAATAACATTATATATATGAGACCAGGATTAACAAATTATGTTTTTTTTTCTTTCTTTCTAAATGATCTTTCTAAAGGTTTAATAATAGGCCGTTTGTAATATGTTGGCGTGATCGTCTTAGTAAGGACCCTTATTTACGTTGTGTTTGTTTAGTAACTTAGTTCTTTTAGGTGTCTTTTGGAAGGATGAATATTCACTAGAGCAATTGAAAGCTGTTGATAGTGCCTTATAAGCTAAGTGAACCCCGTTCACGAAGACAGGGCTCGAAAAAGGTTAAGAACATAAAACGTCCCTATTCCACTTGCATCAGGTTTACATTATTAATTATCCCTTCCCACTCGGAAAAGGCTCAATATATATTTATACAAAATACCCGATACAAGGGCTTCTCTCTCCTACATTTATTTAAAAAAATGTAGGGGAGGTACACGGCCCCACACACGCCGTGCACGGTGAGCGCCAACCATTTTGATGCACTCCCCCCGGAGGGAACGCTAATTCGGGAACTGGACCGTAGTCCACAGCAAAATAACTGGCGAACCAGTAAAAGAGGCTTGGCCCCTTGTTAGTGCGTAAGCACAAACATCGACCGAAGTCGCGCATGTCAATGCGTGTAAACGCCATACAGAATACGAACGAATCCAGCCACAGTGAATGTACGTCACACGGTTTAGTGCAAATAGGCACACTGGCCGTAAACCCCCCGTGAGCGCCACCACCTGCCAGACCGCCGCTCCTGCAGACTTGATGTAAGTGTATGGCATCACCACCAATTGCATGATCAGCACGGCTACTAGCCGCAGAGCGTGTCATGAGTCTACCGCTCACCTCAAGGGAATGGGGTCCCACGTTGTGCGGCTTTCGGCCGCAGCCTTGAGAGTCTCCTCAGATCCTCCCGCCAGCTACCACCCGCATGAGGTCGACACATATGCTCCACCAACCAATACTACGGCAGATATAGCCAAAAGGCAGTTATAAGATAAGAGTAATAATTCGCCATCAGAAAGGGTTTGTGTCACTGACGTTGAGTAAATGCATTTTCGATCATGTTTGTCTCACCCACCAACAAGTTGCCTTCAATCATTCAAAGGTGGGAAAGTTACAGAGATATAATATTATGTTGTTATATAAAACATCGTGGAGGGCAGACAGTCTGCAGCCACGCAATGAAGGGACCCGACTTGGGCAAAGCTACTTAGGTGTGAGTCAAACCAAGACGCAGAGAGCGCCATTGAGAATAGCGTCCCACCAAACAACCATCGCAGAGACGCAATGCTGCAGAACGCAACAGGCATCAATACGACTATCGTCGGGCTTACACCATTCCAAGGTCCCCCATACATCCCAGCAGACATCACCACCCGTATACCTCCATCGACCAGAACCACAGAGAGCGTCGAATCAGGCGCAGCACAACCGTAGATCCATCACAAGACGCAATACCGCCAGTAGCAGTAAGCATTAATGCAACTATCATACGGATGGCGCCCCCTCACAACACACCCAACATGATCCCTATCGACTTTGGTAACAAAGTTGGTATTGTTGTTATATAAAAAATATCACCAACGTATCATAGTAGCACGCTACTAAGACGCCAATGAACAAAACTCCACGTATCATAGCGCTAATGCACTAAGACATGAAGCTGAGTATGCCTGTTACACTTAAAAGTGCTACCAAACACACTCATCATCCCCATCCGAAAGATAGACGACGCATCGCTATGCGCTACGACGCCGCCCACAAACGGTATGGGTGTGCGATGTCCACGGGAAAGCCGTATTGCTACAACAAACCCGCTTACCACCGACACTAAGATGTTAATTGTATACCTCCATCGACCAGAACAACAGGAATGCGTCGAATCAGGCGCAGCACACCCGCAGATCCATCACAAGACGCAATACCGCAAGTAGCAGTAAGCATCAATGCAACTATCATACGGGTGGCGCCCCCTCACAACACACCCACATGACTCCTATCGACTTTGGCAACAAAGTTAGTATTGTTGTCATATAAAAAATGTCACCAACGTATCATAGTAGCACGCTACTAAGACGCCAATGAACAAAACTCCACGTATCATAGCGCTAATGCGCTAAGACATGAAGCTGAGTATGCCTGTTACACCTAAAAGTGCTACCAAACACACTCATCATCCCCATCCGAAAGATAGACGACACATCGCTATGCGCAACGACGTCGCCCACAAACGGTATGGGTGTGCGATGTCCACGGGAAAGCCGTATTGCTACAACAAACCCGCTTACCACCGACACTAAGATTGTTGTTATATAAAACTGCACCAACGTATCATAGTAGCACGCTACTAAGACGCCAGTGGACAAAACTTCACGTATCATAGCGCTAATGCACTAAGACATGAAGTTGAGTATGCCCGTTACACTTAAAAGTGCTACCAAACACACTCATCATCCCCATCCGAAAGATAGACGACGCATCGCTATGCGCTACGACGCCGCCCACAAACGGTATGGGTGTGCGATGTCCACGGGAAAGCCGTATTGCTACAACAAACCCGCTTACCACCGACACTAAGATGTTAATTGTATACCTCCATCGACCAGAACAACAGGAATGCGTCGAATCAGGCGCAGCACACCCGCAGATCCATCACAAGACGCAATACCGCAAGTAGCAGTAAGCATCAATGCAACTATCATACGGGTGGCGCCCCCTCACAACACACCCACATGACTCCTATCGACTTTGGCAACAAAGTTAGTATTGTTGTCATATAAAAAATGTCACCAACGTATCATAGTAGCACGCTACTAAGACGCCAATGAACAAAACTCCACGTATCATAGCGCTAATGCGCTAAGACATGAAGCTGAGTATGCCTGTTACACCTAAAAGTGCTACCAAACACACTCATCATCCCCATCCGAAAGATAGACGACACATCGCTATGCGCAACGACGTCGCCCACAAACGGTATGGGTGTGCGATGTCCACGGGAAAGCCGTATTGCTACAACAAACCCGCTTACCACCGACACTAAGATTGTTGTTATATAAAACTGCACCAACGTATCATAGTAGCACGCTACTAAGACGCCAGTGGACAAAACTTCACGTATCATAGCGCTAATGCACTAAGACATGAAGTTGAGTATGCCCGTTACACTTAAAAGTGCTACCAAACACACTCATCATCCCAATCCGAAATATAGACGACGCATCGCTATGCGCTACTACGCCGCCCACAAACGGTATGGGTGTGCGATGTTCACGGGAAAGCCGTATTGCTACAACAAACCCGCTACCACCGACACTAAGATGATATGTCTAGGACACATCGGTTAGCGAGTCCAAGTTTACCTCGGACCAATTGCTCGTGAAGCAGCACACACGCCACCATAATATTCCTTTTCAAGTCCCTAATAAGGACTAGTCATTTTGCTACAGTACTAGGAGCAGTCAGTCACCCGACCACCCCATACAATGCTTATGCATCAAGGAGACCTCCTATAATATTGCTTTTGTATCATAGACTTTACTTTCATAAGTCATGTATATATAGGATTCGAACCCACGACCCTACTATTGTAATGCATATTAATCATAGAGACCTTCTATAGTATTGCTTTTGAATCGTAGACCTTACTTTCATAAGTCATTCATATATAGGGTTCGAACCCACGACCCTACTATTGTAATGCATATTAATCACAGAGACCTTCTATAGTATTGCTTTTGAATCATAGACCTTACTTTCATAAGTCATTCATATATAGGGTTCGAACCCACGACCCTACTATTGTAATGCATATTAATCACAGAGACCTTCTATAGTATTGCTTTTGAATCATAGACCTTACTTTCATAAGTCATTCATATATAGGGTTCGAACCCACGACCCTACTATTGTAATGCAAATTCATCATGGAGACCTTCTATAGTATTGCTTTTGTATCATTGAGTTTAATATCATAAGTCCCTAATATAGGACTAGTCATTGTGCTACAGTACTTCAGGCAGTCGGGCTCCCGACCACCCCATATATATGTACAACTGCAGGTATGTATCTCCGGCACCTCATCCATACAAGACGTCTATACGTGAACACCTTCCATAACTTAGGAAAATTTTCTTTAATACATGAACTCCTTCAACAACTTAGAAAATTTCATCTATACGTGAACTCCTTCCACAACTTAGAAAAATTTTCTTTTATACACGAACACCTCCCATGACTTAAACAATTTTTAACAATTTTTCTAATTATCTTATAAACGTTATTTAACTTAATTTTATAATATTTTTTGACTTGTATTTCTATTATTTATTTTATTTTAAATATTTTTACAAGTTTTTTATAATAAATTTACCTATTACGAGAAACAATAATTTTGCCTTTAATTTGCTATGTTATTGGGATAATGTCTGAAATATATTAACTTTATGTATATTAATTTAACTTATTTGCTTAATATATATGTTTTAAAACTATTTTTGACGCCCCTTTATATTGAATTTAATTATTAATAATAATATTGAGCCGTCACAATAGGTAAGTGTGACTTCTACCTTCTACCTCAATTAGTTTTAATTACCTCAAATTACAGAATGCTCCTTGAATATATTTAAATGCTTGATCACATACAAACACTTAATAATTGATGTAATGAAATTAAATCCTCCATATTAAATCCTTACAGAGTAGAAGTATTTAAATGTCGATTTTAGTTTAAATTAATTTATGTCACACTTGCCCCAAGTGACTTTACTTATATTAATTATAAGTACACCTGGTAAAGGCGGCAAAAGGGAATTGGATGTCGTAGGAGGTGACTATGTGCAATGTCATAATTTTTTTATGACTTCCTATAACCGTCTCTGTATACCCAGACTAGCTATGGGGAGCGGAGTGAAATGCGCGAGAAGTCTGGCTCTCGTCAATGCGTCTGACAAGCGTGACGGTTACGGCATATTCTCTTTGGTCCATAATCCCCCTCGAACTTTACGGACTAATGAATAAAAAGAAGAAAAGAAATTTATTATTGATGATAAAAACAATTTGCTTTCCTGCAAATATCATTTTACCTAAATGGAGTTCAAGTGAGTAACTGATCCAGGTAGGAGACCGACTACTGAGATAAACAGCTTTACCGCTGAAGGCGGTTTTACACACATTACGTCGTTTATGCAACTTGGTGAGACTATAAATATACTGATAAATTTTAGCTTGCTAATAATTGGAAGTCGACCGCTGATCTTAGAGTTTCTTTTAAAGAATACCACAAAGCTATTTTCAGGACCTTTCTGCCCCATAAATTGTCATTTGAGCTATATGGCTGGCACACTGCCACTGTCATTTGCTTACTGATCTGTTTTATTTTATCCGCTACTCTGGTTCGCGTACGCGTACGCGGAGTGTCTTTGCATGATAGACATCACGATGTCTATCATGCAAAGACACTCCGCGTAAAACCCTCTCCACAATTCGCTGTAAGACCTTGATATTCCTCATTAGTACTGCTGTAATAAGCAATTTTATATTAAGACATTAATGGTAACATGCACTAGTTGCAATACACTATTATTTTCAAGTTTTGAGGTATACAACGACGTGTCGTGATCTCCCGCTCTCTGAATAATCATTTAAATATGTTGATTGACCTTGTGGTTGAAATAGGACTTGAAAGTTTATCCTAGGTAGATCGTCAACAACTTCGAATGAAGTGCTCCAAATAGTGCACAGATGCGAACTGGGCATTACAAAAGACTTTTGACTTATTAATGTAATTCTTAAATCTATTTTTTGAAAAATGCTATTAAGGTTTTTAAGCATAGTGCTGAGATCCTAATATTTTCCATATTTACACGCTAGAAAATTATAAAGAAGAAAAGTGATGCACAATTTAAGTACTAGTATTTCAATAAACATACGTGCTTTAATATGCCAACTATGTTAAGCACGTATGTTCAATTTCGTATATATAATTTTTTATGAATTAAAAATCTAATTGGAAGCAAATGTCTAGAAATCCCTAACTCTGCGAATAAAATTCTAAGATGGCATCCCTCATGTAACGAACTCATTTCTCACATCAAAGTTAGAAATAAATCGTGTTATCGAACCTCTGTCGTATATTAATAGGATGGTATGATATTCTCCTAGGTTTTTATATCTTTGATATAGACAATTAACGGTACCTACTGTTTAGTTATTTATGATATTTTTAAAAGTAGGTATTAAATAACAATATAACATTCTCAATAAAAACCACTCAATGACAAAAATTCTGAACATTGAAGAAATTTATAATAATTTTTTTGTAGTTTTATTTTAAGATTTATTTTATGTAGCATAAAAATGTTTTCCAACCTATGCAACAATACCGTCTTTAAACATTTACAAATTTTATTATTCAAGCAAAGTAAAGTATTCAAGCAAGCTTTGCTCTATTACGTTAAATGACAGTGACCCTTTTATGTGTTTGAAAATTTTATGTAAGCGAAGCTCACGATATATTATCACCTTTTTGTTTTGTTAACGTTTGCTTTCTAACGAGCTTGTGGAAAACTTACTGTCATTAATGAACTAATCTTTACCTACTTGTTACTTATATCGGTAGCATCTATTTTCAGTAAGTTCTGAATCTTTAACAATTTTTTTTCACTTGAATTGACAAGCGAACTTATAGCCTAATGATGGTATGTGGCTACTGCAGTCCATGTACACCTGGAACCAAAAAAAAAGTTAAACTACAGATATGTTGTCACTTCTGTGAACTAAAAAAATATTATAAACTAATTGAAAATTTATAGTTAACAATGATCATGATGATGTTGATAATGAAGTTTTTATATTATAATTGTGATAAACGAGAACACTGTCCAACAGATGGTAAGTAGAAGCTGTGGCCCCTAGACACCTACATTTATCCTCAATCAAGAATCAAAATTTAGAATCGTTGTCATCCCTAAGACCTAATGTCTCTTTTCTGGCAAAAAGATTATGCGCTTCTTAACATTCACCAAACAAAACACAGCAGCATTAAACTGCTATTTTAGGTTGGTATGCTGTGAGAGCGTGTTCCTTCCCCTATCAAGCTGACCTAGTTGTGTTACATCTATTATATAGCTGCAGCATGGCCATACCACGCATATTATTTCCTTTAGCATCGTAATAGTCAGCAGCGAGAAATTCAACAGGAGATTGGCAGTGGTGTCTTCTCAGTAACATTTAAAAATTGAAAAAGTTGAGGTTATCAATCCGCCTGCCAAGCGTGCCAAGTATAACAAACTCCAATGAAGCGATATATACGAGTAAGGGAGGTTGAGGAGGAGGATGATGTTCAGCATTGGACTTTTAATGAGCTGTAACCGTAATGGTAGCATATCTTGTCCAAGAGGAAGTAAATCTAACGTACAACAACGATTTAATTTGAATAAATCTAAAAAATAAAAACCGAATCCTAAAAAATAAACGAGTAAAATAATTTCCACATAGTAGCTTTTGAAGTACGTGCACTTAGTTATTGTAGTCAGTTTTCAGTTTATCAAAGTAAAAATTTTTTACTCTTTTGAGTGGTTATCATAAATTCAAAAAAAAAAAAACAACCAGAATGTCGTCTAAATTTTAACATTAAAAACCATATCCCCATTTTTCCGCCTTTACGGGTTGAAATTTCCTTCAAATTTGTATAGAATCACCTTTGAAGTATAACCTATTTAAAAATAAATTATTTGAATCAGCTTAACTGCTTTCAAAAAAATGGTAAACGTACATTACATATATTTTATGTACAAAACTAAGTTATAAGCTTAGTGTAATAAAGTTATAAAACACTCTGGAAGCTACTATTGTATTAAGAAACAAAACATTTGTCTTTTTACGTACGGATACTGGACACCGAACTCTCATTTCTGAGGGTTGCATCGAAGAGTCTACCACGTTTTCCTGGTGCTGACTAGTGGATTTCAAATCAAGACATCAAATTGCCATTAAAATTCTAGTAGTGCCCGATTAAATCGAGCGGCCAAGTACCGGAATAAGCGGATTCTTGGCTTGGCTTTTAAGAGTAAAACTTTAACTGTCTTATTAATAAAAATTGCTTACTCCAACCTTAATTCGAAGTTACACTTGGACTAGTTAATCTCAGACTAACTGAGTATTAACTCCGTTATTACAATGTTATTAATAAACATGGAGTAACCTCGGACTAACTATACATTCCTTACGCCGGGATTAACGCGTGCACTATGGCAACCCACTTATTTTAAAAGTAAAAAGAGTGAGTCAGTGAATGATTGGTGAATGAACTCAATGTTTGATGATGACATTAATGACAGTGACAGGCAATATTTTGAGTTTGTTGTTCCTCGTGTTGTTTTCGGATTCGGCGGAAAAACTAAGTTGGTTCCTAAATATAATCACTTTTAATATTATTTTCGACTCAAAATGGATCAAAAACGCATTCGCTCTCAAAATTGGGATGAAGAAGAAAAGGTAATTTCAGTCAATAGTTTTCTTTAATGTACTATTTATCGTTGTACCGTAGTCTTTATTAATATTCTTTTACTGTTTCAGCTTTTATTTCGCTCTGTGCTTAGAGAATATGCGAACGTTATTGAAAATAAATGTCTAGATACGAATACAATTAAAATAAAAACAAAAGCGTGGGAAGAGGTTCACAAAAAGTAAGATAATTAGTTTTCTGTATTGAATAAAATTATATTTACGGATTTTAGTGAACATGTTCAAGATTATCCCCACCATTACATCTATCTGATTTGATAAACTACATATCCTCGCAAAAAATATGGGTTCCTACCAAGGATGATAAGCGTGACTATTGAAATTAGTAAACATCCTAATTTCAATAGGGAAGATGGATGGCTGTTGCTATCTGCTTGGGATCCTATAATTAACAAAATTAAACCCAAACCCAAGCATACCACTGCAAGACTTCAAGATACTGTAAGTTCGTTTTGCATAGATCGGACAAAAAAATTAATATTCAAAAACTGAAGGTAGCTGGGCTAACTATGACATTGGAACATCAAACATCTCAGTCCCCTCGTGACCATGGGTGCTGTAAAGCACCCAAAACGTCTAGAATTAAAAATAAGTTATTAACATGATACAATCTGTAAATATGGTTTTATTCAATGTGTAGTGTTTGTGTAAGTTTAAGAAATCATTATGGTTTTCTGTATTTATGATCTAATTAGGTTTTTTATCCTATAAAACAGGACTTTTCAGGTGCCCTGTTTTCTTTTTTCAGAGCATGATCTATAAATCTGCTTAATTTGTTCCAAATCTGTTATGCAATATAATCGTAACGTTGACAAATGTTTGAAAAGTAGATTCAAATACAGAACAGTCATATTAAATGTAACCCAATAATTAAAATTACAATAACCAATAAAAGATTCATACTACTAATTTTATCTTCTATTCTTATAGGTTTAATGAGTTAAATAGCCGACATCGTCAATTAAGTCAGCTGAAAATACAATGGAAGACAATGAAGTTAAATGCTCGGAAGACATACAGCACCTTCAAAAAAGAATTATCCAAAACAGGTGGTGGGGCAAGACCAGCAACTCCTAATGATGGAATAATAGACATTAAAGATTTGCTGAATCCTGCAGAGCTGTTGAGGGATCATAATATATATGATTCGGATGGGATTGTGAGTACATTTTTTTATTCTTTATTACTCATAACATTTTAGAAGACAAAGTCCTCAATTCATTCATTTATTAATCATTAATATTTATTTTTATGTAGCACATTTAGCATAATTGTTATTCTGTTTTCAATAGATCGAAAGTTCCTCATCAAATAAAGTTATATTGGCAACTACCAGCGAGACATGTGACAACACATTACAGGTCAGTTGGTTAAAAATGTCGGGCAGTAATAATGAATAACATTGATGACATACAAAATTGCCTTTAGTGTGTGTGCCTTACATGTTTTTACCTTTATTATTTATTTCAGGATGTAAAACCAGTGACATATGTGGTCAAATATTTGGATACACAAAATGTGGATGAGAATATTAACCCAGAAAATCAGCAGATAGCTGTAAGTCACAATATATATTGATCTATGATATTATATAGCAGAAAGTATTGCATTCTGAATACTAAAATATTAAACATAATTTTTACATTTTTTAGGACTACATTATAGAAAATACTGATGCACAAGAGAATGCTCAGGAATTTACTTCATCAGTGGTGAGCTTACTACAATGATATAGGTGATAAGTACATAGATGTGTATGAAATCTATGGTGTACTTTAAATTTTTACAATATCTTACAGGTATCTCAAGATGCGATTGGGGCCACTCCAATGAACAAAAATATGGGCATGACTTCAGCAAAGAAGGTGTGTAATTTATTGAGAGGCACTTTTCAATTTTGAGTTTTATGATGAATGATTATTTATTTGCCAGTGAAAAATCCTTGAAAACTTTTTTACAAACCTAATTCTTATTATTTTTGCAGGTGCCCAAACGAAAACTCATATCAAATAATAAAAAGGTAATATTTATGTTGCTAGTTTTGTTTAACTTGCTCTGTTTATCTATCAACATATAATCTTATTTATTACACTGGTTGTCTTTTACAAAACCATGATGATTATGTTAATAACATGCTAAGCCATAGCTTTTTGCTTTGGCTTAGTATAGCAGAAAGTATTGCATTCTGAATACTAAAATATTAAACATAATTTTTACATTTTTTAGGACTACATTATAGAAAATACTGATGCACAAGAGAATGCTCAGGAATTTACTTCATCAGTGGTGAGCTTACAACAATAATATAGGTGATAGGTACATAGATGTGTATGAAATCTATGTTGTACTTTAAATTTTTACAATATCTTACAGGTATCTCAAGATGCGATTGGGGCCACTCCAATGAACAAAAATATGGGCATGACTTCAGCAAAGAAGGTGTGTAATTTATTGAGAGGCACTTTTCAATTTTGAGTTTTATGATGAATGATTATTTATTTGCCAGTGAAAAATCCTTGAAAACTTTTTTACAAACCTAATTCTTATTATTTTTGCAGGTGCCCAAACGAAAACTTATATCAAATAATAAAAAGGTAATATTTATGCTGCTAGTTTTGTTTAACTTGCTCTGTTTATCTATCAACATATAATCATATTTATTACACTGGTTGTCTTTTACAGAACCATGATGATTATGTTAATAACATGCTAAGCCATAGCAAAAAGCTAAAAGAAGAAGAGCACAGGAGACGTCTAGAAATGGCTGAAGAGGAACATGCAATAAAAATTGAAATACACAAAGAAAAACTAAAATGTGCCATACTCGAAAGAGAAATTTTAGAGTTAAGAAAAGTGCGTGAAGAGCAAAATTAATTGAATAACCATTTTTGTTTTGTTTTTTGGGTATAAATAAAATCTTTTGTACATGTAAATTTTGTATATTTATTTTAAAAATTTTCATTAATAAATGCTCCCCGTACAGAATTTCCTCTTAGGGAGTTATTTATTGATTGTGTGACTGGTATATTTCCATCATCTCCTTCTACTATCTCCTCAAGCAGATCTTGCTTTTGCATTGCAATGTTGTGCAGTATTGCCAATGCAACAATATATAGTTTCGTATGCTTTAATTTGGTGTTTAGTCCTCGCAGTAAACACCGAAACCTTTGCTTCCACACTCCGAAGCATCGTTCCACAGTGTTTCGAGTCCTGATATGTGACTGGTTATACATTTCTTCCTTTTGTGTATTGGGACGCAGGATAGGTGTAAACAAATAAGGAGTACAAGCGTAACCAGAATCTCCGAGAAGTCTGCCTTTAAACTCTGCCTGCTCAAACCTTTGTTTTATGCGACTTTCGCTAAAAATTCTTGAGTCATGTGTGCTGCCTCGCCAATGTGCCACTATATCCATGATTTCCAAATTAGAATTTGACACAACCTGGAACAAAGCACTCATAGCTTCTTTAATATGAAATAATAGATTGAGGTGATGATTGTACTGAATCTAAGAAAAATAACTTTAAGTACATATATGGCAAAGATGGGTTAGTTAGGCGCTATAAAACTTACTTGTACATTTATTGAGCTGTATCCTTTCCTGTTAATATAGTACTGTCCGATATTTCCACCGACTTTCGGGATTCGAATATGTGTGCAATCAATAGCGCCTATTACTTGTCTAAATCCACATATTGAATAAAAGCCTGCAATCACATTGTTCTGTTCTGCATCACTTCTTGGCATTTTAATCCATTGGGTTCTCTTTGTTACTAGTGCTAAAGCAACTTGTTTGCATACAAGTGATATTGTTGGCTGACTCATTCCACTTAGATCCCCTGCATCATCTTGAATCTGTTGAAAACAAAAATAATTGAATTAGAAATCATAACAACTAATAACTATGTACTTAATTCTTAAAACTATTGATAAAGAAAGATGTTAATGTAAATGAAATCGATAGTAAGTAGGTGCATAGTTATCAATAATTACCTCTCCACGGGCCCATGTTCTTATTGCAGTCAAAACTTTCAGATAGGGTGGAATAAATCCACCTCTTGAATCACCAGCTAAATCATTTTTTACCATATCAATAAGGAAAACGGCAGTACTTCGGGAAAATCTGTATTTAATTTTAAATTCGGCTTCTTGAAGTTCTTCCAATGGATTCTTACGAATTTTATAAAATTTTACACGTCTCATCAATGGAATCTGATTAACAACTTCATTAATTTCATCTATGACTCTCATATCATCAATCAAATAATCTCTATTCATCTTGATGTTGTTAAGAATGTACTAAATTAACAAACAATATCCAACTTACAACTTATGAATTAAACACGAGTAACAACTAACAACACAACGCGCGTAAACGTATAGTATAGTTTTATTTTACAAAATGTCAAAATACGCGACTAGTCTATGCTTACTCAGCCGTTAAACTAGGTACCGCCAAGGATTAACTTTTATTCCGAGAGTAGATTCGGATTAGTTTACTCCCTCCTTACTCTATGTTTATTAATACTGAAATTTGATATTTTAAGCTTTAAACTAGGAGTAAAGTTAATCTTGCTCAAGTCTGTGTTTATTAATAGGGCTGTAAATGTAATTGTATTTTATTTAAATTTCACGTTTTCGTTTTTCCGGATTGTTAAAAGATTCTTTAAAAAGACAGTTGTAAGAATGGGGTTATAACTACAGCGAAATAAAAATATTAAACAAAAATTTAATGCCACCTATCGCTGGCATGATTTCCCTAGGGATATAAGTGTGTTACCTATTTTCGTTCCGGATAATATTTCGTTTCGATATTATGAACGTCACCGGATCTTACCTTTATTACTTTATTTTGTACTCGTTTTTACGTTAATTTGCTTTGTCAACAAAGACAGTTCATAGAAGAAACGAAAGTGGAATAATCGTAGCACAACAGTCACCGCAAATAATTTTACGTAATTGTGAAAATTACTACTATTTACATTTATTGTTTGTTTGCAATTTCTGCCCCTATCCTACAGTCAACGAGATTGATGAAAACAAAACGATAGCGAAAATTATCCCTATTCTGCAATTAATGTGTTGCCTTAATCATTGCGTACAAATAACCAGAAGAATAAAGATGTGGACAAATTGAATAAGCGAGGGACATATCTTCATTTTATATTTAGTAGCCCTAATAAGAAAAGAGATATTCGTATTTGTAATGTTATTACTCGGAATATACTTAAACTTGTAATACCAGTTACATAGCTTGTAATTTATTTGCAATCTCCAAACTTTTGAAATTTACATTATTATTTTTTTATAAAAGTACCAAAAAATTTTTAATAACTGTCGATAAACAATTAAGAAAATATTATACTTATAAAAATATTATTAACTAAATAATATTAAGATGTACACGTATAAATAAAAAAAAAATTCTTTTTTATTACCTGATTAGATTTTTTTCTTTATCATGAAGATATTTTACAAACATGAATTGCACATGGAAAAAAGTCTAGAACCGTACCAAAATATTAGTAGACCAGCCAATACGCATGCTTCTTTTATGCGGGATATAACCCCGTAGTCCACAGCGTCGCAGACAAACACTTATAGCTACTGCAACACCGAGCCGTCAAGCAAAGCAAATCTGCTTCCATTTTAAGTCATTTTCACTTTACGATATAATTGTAAACTTATATGTTTGTAGAAAAAGTGATCTCGCTGAATTTCTTACTGGTGGTTGAAATATTCAACATGTCGGTTAGATTTGGTAAATAAGTTGACGGTAACGTTTTTTAAAATTTAGATCTATATGGGATTAAGTTTCATAGTTATCAAGTTCGCGCTGAACATAGGCATCCCCCAAAGAATACAACAAAGCATGATCCTGAGTCACCTACATCCATCGACTTCTTGCATCTCTTATCAGGACTACACTCTATCTAGTGGGGAGTCACCCTACACTTTGAATACCTGCATGAAACTACCACTTAAGAATAATTATTTCCCATTGTTTATCGGATAATATATTGGTTGCCTGAATAGAACCCTTTCCAATATTTGAAGCAATGCCACTGTACTACAATATATGTATATACATACAGAAACCTTTGCCACCTATGACAATTAAGGCAAATAATCCTTACAACTGAAGATGCCTAAACCTAGTAATTGACTGCAAGAGCTGAAGAGGTAGAAGAAATATGTTGCTATATTTATTATTTTTTACTCAAAACGTTGTAAAAACTCGACATAATTTTATGTCAAAATTTTTGTTCCAGACATTCTATTAATTTGTAAGCAAAAAAAATTTAAAAAGAGAAACATAGACCGTAATGAAATTTGTCATTCATCTCCTTTAAAAAACACAAATGAAAAAGTATAAAAAGTATCTCACGAAGGCAAATACCAAACACTAATCCTCTTAGTTCCGTCTCTTAATGTTACGTTCCGCCCCCTGTACGTCACGGTAAGTGACTTGGTTTCATTGCGGCACGTAAATTACACCGTCGGAAACTTGTAAGCTTTTAGAAAAGCATTTGAAATAGCACTTGAAGTTTCTTTTACCTTCAGTGACACATGACCCGTTTATACTGTGCAGCTCTTCTGTTAATGTTACTCGTATTATCCCTTTTTACGATTGACTCACTGATCTAGAGCTCACACATGACCCGTTTATACTGTGCAGCTCTTCTGTTAATGTTACTCGTATTATCCCTTTTTACGATTGACTCACTGATCTAGAGCTCGTATCTGTACATCTAGTGGTCTTTGTTTATACAATGGTAATCCGGGGTCAGGATTTAAGCATGTATAATCAAGTAAGTGCGTAATTGATGGAACAGTGTGTGTCCATGTTTGCGCATACATTCGGACATTTTAATCCTGTCCTGTGCTGGTAGGTATTAATTGAGGCTGTTCGTAACGACTAAAATTGAGTTTAGAGGTCATTATTATTAATGTAATATTCGTATATCATAAATGAAAATGTAATAAAGCCTAGATATTTTATATTTTTATAAGAATTACATTTTATTAAATAATGTAAAATTTATTGAAATTAAAATTACACGTATTTAATCATAAGCAATAATGAAATGGTGAGAATACTAGGTCGTATTCATAGAAGTATTGTAATGTTATAGTTTTTTATTAAATATGCAAAATTTCAGATTATTTAGATGTCTGAAAGTGGGCGCAAATGGAATTAATTTCCATTTCATCCATTTGTGGTCTATGTAATGGTGAGGACGTACTTGAACATGGAAAGTCTGGGGAAGTCTGCAGTCTCTCAAGATGTTCAGGATCGTCTCCACCATTATATCAGATTTGATAGACCATAAATCTTTGCAAAAGGACACCGATTTCGATGATAAAAAGGAAGGATGTCATGCGAGGCTATTGAAATTAATAAAATATATTTATTTCAATACAGAAGATGGATGGATGCTGCCATATGCTTGGGATGCTATATTTCTTGTGGTCCTATATTTCAAGAAACTTTAAGCTCGTTCTGCGTATTCGGAATAAAAATTAGTATTCAAAAACCGAATTTAGCCGGGCTAACTATGATATTGAGACGGCTTACATCTCAGACCCCCGTGACCATGGGTGCTTTAAAGCATCCGAAACGATAATATCCTAATAAATAGTTTTATTAAATAATTATAGAATAAAGAAATCCACAAAATTAGAACAAACCTTTTGTTTATATTCAAAAATTACAATTTAAACATGTAAATACATTTTACTACTTTTGCGTTAGGTAAAGTTTTTGTAACTACTTTATGAGATCTCGAAATACTAAATGTTAGTAATTATCGCTACAGTAAACATAATTACGTATTTATATTTTCGGAAAAAGAAAAGAAAAAGTCTAGATCGTCACACTACGGGGCACAGGCATTCTCTTATTTATCAGAGGGTTTTCAATAAGGGAGTCCGTTGCACGTCCTCAACGCATGTTGGCATATATAATTCACATCTTTCCGAATTTTTATGCAGGTTTACTTTCAATGTCGTCTTTCGCTATCAAGCATTTAAAAAATTAGAAATTACGATTACATTTAACAATTTGCGTACGTGGTTTGCTCACATAACATGAAATTTTAAGGCGAAAGCTTATCCGCAGATATAATTAGCTTTGTGTCTAATCTCTTCGATATTAACTTAAGTGTTGCTGTTTTAACTGTTTCATTTGGTGAATACTATAGTAACTTATAAACTCTCAACTTAAAATGTGTGCAAAGTGTAAGCCTCAAAAGGCAGCTATTCAAATTTCAATGTTTCGCATATTAGACGCTTCTTCCTAGCAGATATGTAATAAAAACATGACTGTGTTTTTTTTTGCAAAACTTTTACAACATAGCACACCATCATCTATCGTAGAGCATAAAATCAATTTAGAATTGTTTGTATAGAATATTTAAGCAATATTTTAAACAATATTTTAGTATCGCATTATTTTAAATAAGAGATTTCGAACTACAAGGTTATAAAGACACAATGGATGAAATTTTGGTAAGGAATCTAATACTGATAATAATAAGATTTTAGAGAACAACGGACGAGCGAAATTATGTTAAAACTTTTGTTTCCAGAATTTACCGACTAAATTAAAACACTATTTGAAGGTATGATTCTGTATTAAAGAACTGGCTATATTTTAAAAAAAACATTAATATGGTACAGAAAAATCACTTGTATAGCGCGAATTAAGTGAAAATCAGCGCCATCTGTTAGCTGAAGGTAAAATCTCGCCAACATCCCGCCCGACAAGGACTCCGTTCTTCTTCATGGCAACAGGATCAGCTTAGATACAGGTTGCTTCAGGCTCGATCCTCTGCACTTCAAGATTACTACCCTTACTTGATCATCGGGTCCAGGATGAAGCTGTATTACTCGTCCCAATAACCATTTCGCTGGAGGGAGGTCTGCTCTTTTATTACGACCAAATCGCCCAACCTCCAAAGGTGCATCCACTTTTGTGTGCCATTTGTGTTTTTGTTGTAAGGTATTTTTGAAATAATTGTGATTTTCACGCTGCCGACATTCGCTTGGTATTTTTTGTTTCTGTTATCAAAATACAATATTCTTTATGTAATGAATTAAAACCTGACTTCCTTATAGTAGTTTTGACCTGCAAATTACTTACAGCGTACCACAGTAAAGTGTTCTTGGCCCAAGTTTGTTTATATTATATAAATGACTTGTGTCAAATCGAAAAGTATTTGACATTGTAAAAAATGGTTAAAGACTCATTTACTTAGTTTAAACATAGAGAATACAAAACCAATAGACTTCTATATTCGGAACACAAAAACTTCAATAACAAACTCATTACAAATCGTTGTTAAGCCTCCTCTTGGTATAAGTAATAGAACAATTAGTACTGACTGTTAAGTAACTAATCGTATTATTGGTATTATAATGTTAAATGTAATGAATAAAAAAACCTTAAAAAGTAAAAAAAATCCCATAGCATTAATTATAAATTTATGACGAATCGGATTGTATATACGGAATGTGTCACTGGACCCTCTAGGGAAATTAGCTTACTCGTAAGTAGCAAACCACTTTTTTGACTGTGGAGGAATCTCAGATGTCAAAAATTTTAAATTAGTTTTAATTCTTATTAGTAATAAATCGTTACAGTATTTGGTATTATTTTTATACTAGAATTAAAATTTGATTTAAGGATTTGTTAGGTTTTTGTAATATGAATTAAAATGTTGAATTTTTTTTCTAAATTATGTCAAATAGTATAATGATCATGTATTTTTTTTTAAATCCTATCGCATTTACCCCTAAGTATATGGTAAAATAAAATATGTGCGTGATGATGAAAAACGTGTGAAATAATTATGAATCATTGTTTAATATTTACAAATGTTACAATATCATGATTAACATTGTAAGATGTTATATAGTTTCGATTTTCCACTTCATAATTACAGCAAATCAATTCTGTATTTAATCTGTCTTTCATTTGAAGACAAAAATAAATTGAATATTTTCGATATGTATTTTACAAGCTACACGGGAAAAGTCAGTACAAATATTTGATAATACGAGTATGTACAAGCAAATTGTGACCAACCCACAATGTACGCTGTGATAAAATATTGAATTTCTAGCAACTTGTACTCTAGCTTTTTCCACGTGACTGTTCGCATTATTATATTCATTTAATAGAAAGGTTTTAGGAATATTACCTTTCACAGAAATCATACACATAACGTCATGTACATTTTTTTACAAAACTCTGAATGATTGAGGATAGTCGTTTGAATATACGAGTCTCCTTCATTCAATGTCCTACTACTTGTGTTTATACGAACAATTAAATAACTACTGTTAAAGTTACAGCTTATCAGAAGTACCCTACTGAACACACGCGTCCCCCATATATTTCCTCACATTTTCCATAGTTGTCACGCTTAGCAGGTCGGTGGCAACCACATTTATCCGTCATTTAGTGCTTATTGGGAAGACGCTGCTGCTAATCACCTGTTTTGTATACCTCTATTGCTTTCTACGACACGTACGGGAACGAGTTAATATTCTTACAACGCCACTACAAGCTTTAATATTACATGTATATATTTAGTTGAAGAATTGACGGACAACATCAGTCATTGCAGTTTATATAGCCTGGGGCGCATCGTTTGTTATAAATACTTTATTTTAGTTATTTCTATAAGATAATGTCGTTTGGAATTAGCGAGGCAGAAGCGCGACTGATAAAAACAACTGATTTAATTTGAAAAAAAAAAAATATAAGAAATTAATACATTGATTTTGACGTTACAATTTATTTACGAAAGCTTATATATAGTCAATTATTGCAGTTGCATCGATCAAACATTTCCGTGTGGTGATGGCTTAGAAGAATTCATTACCGCATTTCGCCCCTCGGGTGTCACTGACTATAAGAAATGACAGAAAAATCTTATGACTCAATAGATTGTGGTATATCATTTTCCTTTGCCCCAGACGTAAAATACGCAGACCGGCGATGAGGAGGAGCTCATTACTCCGTCAGCCAATCGTAAATAAGTGCTTCTTACAACGGGGGAGGCTCAAGTTTAGAGACAACTACAGGAATAAATGGAATGTGATAAATTAAACTATTTATAAAATCATTACCAAACCCAAAGAATATTTCAAAATTATTAAATATTTATTACGATTTTTCCTTAGTTTTTATAGGATAGGATGACAAACGAGCACACAGTGCACCTGATGGTAAGTGGTTGCTGTGGCCCATAGACATCTACATCTAACCTCGATTACGTATCAAAATGCAGATGCGTTGTCATCCGTGAGGACTTAGGTGAAATTCCTCGTTTCCAGTAAAAAGGGTCTCTGGTTCTCTACACCCACCATACGAAACACAGCAGCATTAAGCTACTATTTGACGCTGGTATTCTGTGCGAGCGTGGTCCTTGCCCGGACGAGCTGACTTATTCGTGCTACTACTGTACTACTAAAATAAGTGCAGCATGGCTCTACCACGTAGTATAATATTCTTTAAATAGTTAATCAATTTATCACAAATAGTATTTGAAGTATTTGGCGGGGTAAGAATACCAACTAAACATATCGCCTCATGGTTGTCGTAGAAGGCGACGGATGGAAACAAACTATATATATATATATATATATATATATATATATATATATATATATATATATATATATATATATATATATAAATTTTCCTAATTTCCTAATATTCTAATATTAACAACTCAATACATTAAAAATGCAATTGCCAAACCCGCTAGCCCAGCGCAACAACTTTGTTAAATGTTCACCATATGAGGTAATCTATGTGGAGGTCTAGATTCAGCAGTAGACTTTTGATGCGTTGAAATGAATGAATGAAGGCTGAAATGGGTAAAATATTACTCGAATATCCACTCAAAATATAATTTTTTTGCTTTTTTTGTAGATGGAGGGGAACCCGTATCGCGGGCACGTCATTAAGCTTACAAGAAAAACAATTTCGTAGCACGGTGACGAATTTATTATACATTAGGTATTTTTATTATTTCAACGACGCACCGATATCAATTTTCTGGTTATGAATACTAAATTGACATTCAAATTGTGCTTTTATGATCGAAAAGTATTTTTTTTAAATTGACACGTGTATGATAGATGTTTTGGGTAAATATTATTTTTAACTTTTATGGCTTCAATAGAATTTGTATACAATTAAGGGTTATAAACGAGCACATACACAACCTAATGATTCATAATATTTATTTGATCAAGAATGAGAATATAGTTTCATTATCACCACAGAGGTTCCAAATAGTAACTAGGGCATTTAACAATGACAAGGGTAACGAGCTATACTTAATACAGCAGCATAATGCTGCTATTTAACGCTGGTACTCTTTGCGAGTTCGATCCCTCATCGGTCGAACCAACCCATTTGCGCTGCACCAAATTACAGCAATCTAGCTCTGTGTTTACCACATTTACCACACCAAGGCGACTTTTCTTATGCTAAAAATACAATTAAAGCTATAATACGTCCCACAGTTGTGCACAGCACTCTTATTTGTAAGAGGGTTTTCAACGGGAAGGAAGCATTTTTTAAAGAATAAGTATGACAATCAATGGTAAGTGGATGCAGTGACTCATAGGCATGTAAACGTCTATCCTCGATTAAGAATCAAATTTTAGGTGCATTGTTATCTCTGATGACTTAGATGGAATTCTTATTTTCCAGAGAACGGGGGTTTCAGGTTCCCTTCACTCACCATATGAAACTAAGTATAATTAAGCTCATATTTTACGCTGTGTTGAGTGAGAGTGTAGTCCCTTTCCGATCGTGCCGACCGATTTATGCTACAATCTGGATATAGCAGCATGGCCCCACCACGTCCAAGATTTCACCGCACTTGTCAATTGCGTGTTGGCGAACTTCATATGTCTGAGCCACGCACTTAATACGTAATATCATCCAATAAATAAATAATGAAACATAATATAAGAATGAAATAAGCGTATAAGTTTTATTTATTTATTTATTCCGTAGCACAACCTCTCTACATAATTTCATTGATTTTCTAAGCTAGTAAAAAGTTCCCGTTTATTTCCCGTTTATTTTTAAGTATACATGTATGTATCAGAATCAATTGATCTGATAAAGATATAAATTTTTTTTATTCAATTTTTATATCTTTTTCATAATATTATAATATCATAAAATTGTTTATTCAATTTTTATATCTTTCATCAGATGAAGACGTTCGCATTTCTGAGTCCAGTTACTATTGTTTAATTCAAGTATTGCTTCAATAAATTGCAAACATTAAAATTTAAAATTATGAATATATAAAAAGTAAAAGCCTCGTGTGTCAATGTAAAAAATTTCGTGTCATACAGATTATTAAATAACAAAAAAGATAAGTGGGCCAGAGACCAACCTAGGCGGACACATACAGAACTTCTTTCCTTCCACCGCCTCGGTTTAAATGTATTCTATACTATAGACATTAATAAAAGTTTTGATTTCAAATAGATTTAAATAATCATAACTGATATAAATGACAGTAAAATACATGTGCACCACAAGGTTGAGAATAAACCAAACTTACATTATATTAGTCAATTATTATCAAATCATGATCAACTCAACAAATGACATTTATCTCAGCCTTTCTCGACACCTATAAAATGAGAATACTGTATTACTACCGAGGTCTAGAAATGGATGGCAGACGTACGGCACGTGTGCCACAAACCCTTAGCAGGACTTCGGAAGTGTACAAAAATAGAATAATTAAAACTAACCATGTATTCTAATATATAGTAATTTATATCGTTATTTTTGTTTATAATTATTGCTCTAATTATAATTTTGAGGAAAAATAATTGACATCTGTAAAAAAATGTTTGCAAACCCTGCCTAGACATGCTGGTAGGTTATAAAACCAAAATTTTAAAGCATTTATTAATATCCATAATGGAACTAGGTATATTAAATTATTAGCTCTATATATCCTATAAATAAATACAATACTTACATAAAGTAAATTTTCATAACACTTTAATTACACAGGGCATGAAGTTAACAAATAATTAAATATTATAATTTTACATTCATAATAACTCTAATACAATTAAAAATTTTAATAACTTATTACATCCATATTAAAAACAGTATATTAACATTTATAATACGATTCAATTGAGCATACAATATTTAATACCAGTTTATGGTAACATCACAAATCGGTAACCAGCTTTTAGATCGTAATCAATCATTTCTTTTTAATTAATCAATAATTATTTCCCATTCAAGAATTAAAATTATGCCGCGTAGCAACATTGCAATCATCCCAGAATCACTGTTGTTAGTTACTCACACCAGCGTGTAGTAATGAGTAACTGGCGAAGAACCGTTGCTGTCCACGCTCCTTTGCAAGTTCAACTGGTGGACTACGGTGTCGGGACTGTCTATGTCCTCTTCATCTGTAAAACTCTTGATTTCTACAGGTATTGTTCGACCATCTTGCGTGATAACCTGCAAAGATTTTCCATCAGCAGACGTGATCGCAAGCCGGGTGCCATCTTGCATAGTAAAGTGAAGGGGATTGCCGTGTTCGTCCGTCACCGGCAAGTGTTCCTGCGGGGCGCTGCCCTGGCGCAGCTGGTGCTGATCCTACTTGGTTGGCTGTTGCAGCTGCAGCTGCTCGAGTCCCGAGTACATCTCGCATGAAGACGTCATGTTCGTATTGTCGAGAGTCACAGTCTGTTCGTGTCCCAGTATGTGCAGCGAGGGTGCCGCATCATCCACGTCGTAGGCGATGTATACGACACCCTCTTCCGTATCGATCTGCGACTCACTCACGACCTCTGGCGGAACGCTAACGACATTTGTCGGACCTTGTTGGTTGTCAGCAACCAGGAGACTTACTTGCATTGATATCTTGTGTGCGCGGTGCGCTCGCCCGGTGGTAGAGGCGCGCGGCCGCCCGCTCGCACCGGCCTCTCTCCGCGCGTGCGTCACCAACGCGCCGCGCGTGTTGAACCTATTGGGGCGGTGCGCGCACGCGTAGGGCCGGTCGGGCGCGTGGCGGCGCGCGTGCAGGCGGTGTTGCGAAGACGTGGTGAAGCGTCGCGGGCACGACGCACACTGGTACGGCTTCTCGCCTGTGTGGATCCGCTCGTGCTCCGACAGGTTACCCTTCTGGCTAAAGCTCTTCCCACACTCCTTGCACGAGTACGGTTTCACCCCTGTATGCCATCTCATATGTAAAGTAAGACTTGTTTTGTGTGCAAACTTATGTTTGCAGATCTCGCAGCTGAACTTCTTTACGCCAGTATGCAGTAGCTGATGGTTGAGCAAATTTGCCATCGTCTTGAATGTAGCATTGCAGGACTTGCAGGTGAAGGGGCGCAGCTGCGAGTGCACCAGCTGGTGGCGCTGCAGCAGCTGCTTGTGGCGGAAGCGCTTGCCGCACGTGCCGCACACGTAGCGCTGCATCGCGTGCGCCGCTTGCTTGTGGTACATCACTGACGACGGGTGGTTCAGCACCTTTCCACATAGGTCACATGCGTAGCCTTTGGAGGACGAAGTCTTATGTCGCCGGTGTGAGGCTGAATGCAGAGATAGCGAATGTGGATAACCAAACGCTGCACCACATTCCGTGCATTTGTATGGTCGCTCACCTTGATGAACTGCCTTGATATGAATTGATTTGCTTTGTCTGTTGTTAAATGTCTTGTCACATTGATTGCATTTTATTTTATTACCGTCTTGCACTTCGAGTTCACTGTCTAATGGATTGGTTGTCTCACTATTTGCTTCAACCATCACATTATTTTCATCCGTTTTAACATCTACACTCTCAGTTTTCTTTTCTTCCTTTGGACCTTCATTTTTCACTTCTGGCAGCTGAGCACTTAAATCAGGTAATTCTTCGAGCAGAGCTTCAGGTAAGGAAGTTGCTTGTACATTACTCACTACGTTGTCTACAGAAACTAAATCATTTGATTCCTGAGATTTTTCAGTGATTTTTTCTGTTGATGATTCTTCAGACTTTACTACAGATTTCAAACTTTCTTGGTTATTAGGTGTTACATCCTTACACTGAAGTATGTTCTGCCCTGTATGGTTAGTTTCCGTTTGATGGTCACAAAATAGTAGCCTGGTGGAGAAAGTTTCACCACACTGGGTGCACTGATACAGCACAGGACCGTGTTGAGCGATGTGCGATATATATCGTCCCACATTCGAAAATACCATGCCACAAATCATACATTGTTCGCGCGTTTGACGCATACGCCCTTTTGGACGGCCTCGGCCCTTCCCTCTTAATACAACAACCAGCTCTCCTGAAGTTTCCAAAAGTCCAATCACTTCAGGTTCCTTTGAAGGAGAGATTTTAGATCCTTGCTATGCCACGGCTTGCTTATTCTCAGTGTCACGATCTTCACCATCAATCACGCCTTCTTCTTTAAAAATCCTTTCCAGTTCTTTTCCCTGAACCACTTCCTTAAAACTAGTTGGCGTTTTTCTGCGCCTCTTTCCTGTTGGTTCATCACTGTCATTACCACAAGGATATTGACAGTCTTTTCTTCCTGATTTAGTTTTTTCTTCCTGAGAAACCTGAACAGTTGCTTGTTGTGCCAATTCCTCAGGGCACTTTGGTTTTTTTGGTGGCCTACCTCTTTTTCTTTTAGGTTTCTCTAGCCCCGCTACCTGAAGGGCGATTGGATGCTCAATTTGGTACACCCCATCACTGGTATTAATTTCATAAACAATTTTCTCAGTTATAACCTCGGTTTCATTTGAAGATGAAACGGACCTCTTGTATTCCTTTTCTCTTTGATAAAGCTCTCTTATAACTTTCTGTCCATTAATAATTATGTTTAAAAATTCAAGTGTAGCCTCCAGCTGTATTGTACATCCAGGACAAATCGTTCGTGGTAGTTGACCATTATCTTACACCTTAATCGGTAAATACGTATTTATAATATCACTAAGGTTTTGATTATTTTCTTCACTCGAATATAACAGATTTCCATTGTCATTTTCTTCCCCACACAATCGACAAACAGTAGAATTATATCATACAGTAGAATTATATAGAGACTACTGCTTTTGATTTTGAAAAAAAAAGAATAGCGTCACATAAAAAGTTTTAATCGTTTCAGACAAATAATATTATTCAATGGAAATAATGTAGCCAATTATATTGGTATTATTAAATTTAAAGTCATTTAAAACATTCTCCCACTTCATCCGTTTTCCCTTCCGTACCCACTGGGGGGGGGGGAAGAGTGAGGCTAAGATATGTAGCGTCATTTTTTGTATCCAATGTAAAAGCGCGCTCCGCTTAGATGGAAGTGGAGACGGCCGAGAAGGTAAAAGGACGTCGAAGTTAAATGAGATAATGTTGATCATGCCATTTGCAAATTATAATGTCAGATACGCGATATCATAAAAGCCTCTTTCTTTGGTATTTGCTTCTTTGTTACTCAATTGAGAGCACTTTCCAGTTCTATTTTCTCTGATAGTACCAGTTACATGAAATCCCCTCTCAACAAGTTTATGAACTAAAGGCAAACCAGTAAGAAAGTTGTCTACGAAGAAATGGTAGTTTTAACCATAGCCCAATGTTGCTAAATGATCTGCAAAAGGCAAAACCACACTTGTACCAAGACCAAGCTGGGAATATTGGGCATTCGTAAATGTAGAAGCACCTTGGTATGATTCAAACCACGCGGTGTAACCTCCTGATCTTGCACCATTCCATAATTTGTATCCATATCTTATAGGCTTGCCTTTAATAAACTGTTCGCAGCCTTGATGACCATAATATGGGACCATCGCTTCATCGATACTATGGTTCTCTTTATGTGGACAGTGCTCAAGAAACTTCGCAGCTAAAACTTTTAGTAAAGGATAAACTTTTAGGAAAATTATTTATGCTGACGTTATCTCACCACCCGTGTTATCGTCAGTCTGGTCATCAGCGGCGATGTCAGGTGTAAGTAAAAAAATATCAAACTCTCGCCGCTGGTTGCTAAAATCATCATCTTCCTCAAGAATTGTGGCAATATAATGTAATGTCAATGATCATAAACAATAAAACACATAATGATAAATATAATGGATATAATAATATGTAAATTGACTTAGGTATATTATGGGCATGCATAGACCTATACTGTAACATAATTATATGATACGCCTATTCCAGCACTGTGTACACTTTACTAAAATGATCCAAATGACACTTATTTGTAGCTTTTACGCATTGATTTATATTGTTACGTGCCCAAGTCGACGGCACTAGCGCCATCTAGTCTCGAACCGAAGAACTAAACTTCTGGAAGTTGAAACTCGAACTCTTGGTACCTTGCGCGTGTTTACTTGAATATTCTGGATATTTCGGTGCTAATTTATATTTATAGGCGCTGCAAGATGCGATCGGGGAAGTATTGAAGTTGGCGAGACAAGCGAGGCTTCGGAGCGGAATAAAGTGAATCAGTGTGATTATTAGTGTTTTTAACTTTAATTAGTGTAAAGTGAATTAAAGTGTTAATTTAGGTAATTCTATCGGCAATTTTTAATTGTCACGAACCTCAAGCTCGTAACAATATATTACTAGCGTAAGGACCGGGCCAACCGAACAACTAAAACGGACCAGTGCGCTGGCCTTAAAATAATAGTTAAAGGCCAACGGGAATCGGTTGACAGTGGTGCACGCGCAGGACAGATTTGTTTGTCATAAATATGTCTAGTTGCATGGTAAAATGATACAAAAATTACGATACAAAGATAAAAAGGATCATGGGATATCGTATCATCGCTTAATAACTTCATATCAATTTTGTTACAATTAAATCATTATATAAACGCAATTTTTAAAGTTTTATTATACAGTTAGTTTAGTTACGTTACCAAGATTAGACCTGGGGTGGATGCAGATCCTCAAAAATATTGTACATGCAAAATAAAATTATACTTTTTAAAAAAGTTATATCATATTTGACGTTTCGTGTTTATTTTTTCCCATGTGCCGGGATTTTGGCGTCACGCGTCTTAGTTTGTCTATACGTTTCGTTTTTTAATGGTTTTTTATTTTTGTTTTATTTTTGTCTAAAGAACTAATTGTAATTTTTATTTCAATTAAAATTAAGTTTTGAATATTTGTGGTGGTACTAATATATTTTATATTCAATAAGGGTAAAACGAAAAGAGTACAAAAGAAACCATATCTGCTTAATTAAATCTGGAAATCTGATTCATAAAATGTCAAGGATGCAACGTAAATGCATCAATCGATCACCGATTGACCAAAAATGGATTAATTTTATTTAAAAAAACGCGGTACTCATGTACAATACAGAAATTCTCGATATCTTAGGGTTAATATTAAAAATAAAAGGACCGAATATTAATACAAATCGACATTTAGGTAAAATTATGGTGTTTTGCCTAGTCTTATTACGATATTATATACTACAAACTATGAAATGATGGTACAATTAGGATAATTATATTACGAAATACGACCCTGGTTACGTCTTGTTATAATATGACATTTTGTATTATGACAGATGCGCTACATTTCTTGTATGAAAAATTATGAGTAAAATATTTAGATGGGCTTTATCCTTCCTTTTTAAATCATTGCTTTTACGTCTATTGTAGCCTAGGCTTCAAAATAATACGATTTACAATAGATAAGATGTAAATTACCATCTTGAAGACATCGTAATTTGTTTTTTTTCCGTTTCTGGCAAGAAATTTTAATATGTACTCAAGATAACTTGCATAAAATGTGTATGTTATTTCGTCGATATAAAACTAATTATCTGAGTTAACTGCCACAACTAACCAAATAACTTAATAATTTAAGGGTACATCAAAATATTTTTATAAAGTGACTACACCATATAAAGTGACTGTACCACGTATAGGCCATACGGGTTAAAGACATGTTATCTTTACAAAAAATTGGAAGTTACACAAGAACAAAGCCTACAACAACTATTATTAAACTTAATCTAAACTGCTAACATTCACTACCTACCACATAAAAATAAATCATGAATTAATAAATATAACGAAAAAACAATTTTATAATATTATGTAGCATTTGAAAATCTTTAGTATTTTTTTTAAATAAATGCTATACCGGTAACACTAAAATACGCAAAAAAATTTAAACGACGTTATAAAGGTTCATTATGTTAGATAAAATACACGAAAATCTATGATATCACAACATGTAAGTATTCGGCTAACTACAGGTTATTTGTGTTCAAAAGCAAACCCTAGAGTTAATGGTATTTTTAATACAACAGTGTTGATTTTGTGGACAACTTACCATCGTAACAGCCCATCAAAAGTCCACTGCTGAACATAAGCCTTCCCCACAGATTGCCTCATGGGGTAATTTGTCATAGTTGTTGCGATGGGCAACCGCTTCTTTGAGCTGTTTTAGGAAGGTGGATTTTCTTGTCTTCAAGTTCAGTTTTCCTTTTAACTGTCACGACACCCTCGGGATGATATACCGCCTCTACACCATTACCACTGTTGTTCGTGGAGAGTTTCCAATTACTTTCCTCCTTAAGTGATGAAAATCTGATTGTGAAAACAAGAGTTGATACACCCAAGTGTTCAAGTATATTATAATATTTAATTTATATCCTCGTAACAATAATCAAGGAAGTACATATAGATCGGTAAGATGTATTTTTTAATATTACACAATTAGTAGATAATTGTATAATACCATCAGCCATCACTACGTTTTAGCACTACAGCTCATCTTAAAGAGTAAACGAACATCTAGGCATATGCTGGAAATTGGAATAACAACAGTAACGTAACCTTGTGTTGTCTATTATTACAGTGTTTAAGACAGCAAAGTGATACAATTTTTTGTTCTCGAGAACGAAAACCTATAATAATATATCAAACAAACCACTCTTGAGAAATTATAAAATACTGATAAAAATAAAACACATAAAAATTAAAAATGTTTTTGATAAATGTTATTTATTTCCGAACTGCCATTTCTGGCATTAAGTACGTTGTTTACGACACAAACACAAAGCTTATATTACAGCGCCGTGCAATAATAACGTCCAATAACGCGCCCTTATGATTAACCATTTATTCCCAGAACGAACCAAATACAATTGTTTATGGGCTAATATTTTTCCCGGTGTTGCGACATTGCGAGAAAACACATGAAATTATTTCGAATCAAATTTATTTTCAAGACGTAACGATCCAAGGTTTATTTGTAGTTACTTATAAAGAATGTATTCTTCAACCGACTTTAAAAAAGTGGGTGGTTATTAAATCACCTGTTTTTTATGTGTGTTACCTCAGAACTTTTTTCTAAGTGTACCGATTTTGATGATCCTTTTTTTTTACTTGAAAGCTGGTACTTGTTATGTGGTTGCATATAAATTTGATCAAGATCTGACCAGTCGTTTTTGAATTATCCTTAATAATGCATATTTAATTAACTTCGACTACATTGATAATGTTCTCATTTTATTATATTCTTTTTTAACCCCTTAACCAATGCTGGGCCTGTGCCCAGCAGTGGGACGTATATTGGCTGTAACATTAACTTTTTTTAACTTAAAGAATCAAAATGCAGATGCATTTCACGCACCCTTTACACTCATCATACGAGTACTAAACATAGCAGCATTAAACTGCCATTTTACGCTGGTATTCTGTGAGAGCGTGGTCCCGGTCGAGCCAACCTATTCGTGCTACAACCTTAATATACCTGCACCAAGGCTATACCACGTATATATGTAAAGGGCAATTAGCAAATTTGCATTCTTTCTATTTACATATTACTCGATCACATCAAACAATTAATTATTTTTAATAATCAAAAACGACAAACTTATACTTACTTAACTTACTTAACACTCCACTACAATCTAAGCGAATGTTACTACTAGGGAATAACTGCAGTTCAATTATTTCGAACTCTGTACGATCCTTATCGCCTGAAGTTTAGTAGAACAATTCATTAAAACTTGTAAAATGCTTGCTTTGGTACGTCGTCAAGATGTCTTCGTAAATTGTGTGTTTGTTCTTTTACAGCCTCAATTATTATTTTGGTTTCGACGTACTCTAAACAGATGAAGGGTTCATTTTATGCTTTTTTGTTTAATTTGTGTACGTAATTCAGATCTTTATCAGACTCTTCATCAACTCCAAGCGTGGAAAAAATCCCTTATGAAGCCATTTCGCGGAAAGGGTTCATTAGTAGAGATTTGGTAAAAAGCAAAATAAAGTTATATAAATATTTAGACCCTACTCCTGGGCATAGGCCTCCCCTTTTTTATGGAGAAGGTTCAAGTGCAAGGAAGTGTTCACCGTGCTGCTTCGATAAGTGTTGGCGAACTTTTTACGTCTTCAATATATAGTTTTTGTTTTATTTTTCCAGATATACAGATTTCCTCAAGATATTTTCCTTCACAGCTGAGCACGTTGTAAAATCAGCTCTCGAAATTGAGTAGGCTGTAAAAAAATAATTTAGATCTTAATTTCATACTGTGGCGGCCCATTCTTATTACATATAAATTTTAATTAATTCCTATATAAAGCCATCAAAATTATCTTGAAAGAAATATATTAAACAATAAAAATACATTAATAAGCATAAAGTTAAAATAAATACATTTTAGACATTAAGTATTATAATAAATTATAGGCTCAATATTGCATTTCAAAACCAATAAATTTATTAAATACTTTGTTAAAATATACAAAATGCGTTAAATATTAGTAATAATATTTGAAAATATTATTATAATAAAATTGTTTAACATTTATAAAATAATTGGAGAGTTGGTCAAAATTGCCTAAATCATAGAGAATCTTCGTGTATAAGAAACTTCTTAAGTTATGGGGGGTGTTTGTGTATAGATTGCTTGTATGGGGGAGCTGCCAGAGACGAATACTCAAGGGTGTACATATATAAAGCGTGGTCGGGTGACCGACTACTTATAGTATATATGTGGCACAACATATAGTCCTATATTAGGGACTTATGATAGTAGTAGGGTATATTATACTAAAACATTATTATAGAAGGTCATCTCTATGATATTATGATACAAGCGTTACAATACTATAAAATTACTCTAAAATTCATTTATTGATAACAGTTTAATATCGAAAATTAAAGCAATTTTGATGCGTACATATTTCTGTAACCAAAGTGTCGAAAATGTATCGTTACATATTAATCAAAAATATACAAATAATCGAATTAAGAACCGCCTTCTATTTCACGCGGTTAGGAACACAATTTACATGAAAGGCGTAATTCCATAGTTTGATTATTTTCTATATGTGTTATGTAATTTTAACAAGCTCCACGTAATTGAAATATTGTTTTAGGATGTTTAAAATTAAATACAAACATAAAGCTCTCACGCACCTGTTCTTAAAGCTTACTAAGTCTTATTAAGTAATAAAACGTGTATTCTCTACCAACGAAAATTAAGATCCACTTCAATAAAGTAGACATGTAAAATTATATCCCACTTAAGTTTCTAAAGTGATTTTGTTCGAAATTGATTTGAGATTAGCTTTTATTTGCTCAAAAGTAAATTAATTCTACTGATTTTTTAAGTCAGTCTGTCTTTTGTAACAGGTACTCCGTGTGCTAAGGTATTTACAAAATGTCAAAGTTGATCACGAAGGGGTGGGGGGAACAAGCCGGTTTCCTTATTTATAGTTGCCACGCTTGACGAGCGGGCTGGAAACCGCATTTTTTATTTATTGTTGTTTGCTGTTATCAAAAAGATGAGACAATTATTCCGATATGACGGACAGACACTTCAATTTTATTTATATGTACAGATAAAGAAATTTCCTGAAGACAAGTACTTAATTTAATCTATCATTCTATTCCCGTATTTAAAGAGAAATTTGTTCAAGTATAGATTTATATCAATGTATATATTAAAAATATTACGGAATATTAATACTGCCCGTACAAGTTTGTTGACAGCTGCGGTGAGGCATTCATGTGACTGGATATGATTAAGTACAACAACACATTGAAATTTTATTCAAAAATTATGTCAAATTAATTTTAGTAAACGCCAATATTTTTAAATGTACATAACTTAGTTCACGTTCAGCCTAGTCTACTGTTGGGCATGGACCTCTGATAGCACGTTCAACATGCCTCAATAACTTATTCAAATTGAACGACTGTCAAAGTTCAAATCATGTTATAGAAATTTTCGATCTATCAGGTAGACTGTGAGCTCATTTGTCAACCTTATCCTTTAACAAAAGAGTCACGTCTCTCTCACCTTTAGTATGAAGTAATTTGTAGTCATTATCTTGCAAATACGCGATTACATTAGTTGTAGATGTAGTATTTCTTTAACCTACGTAAAAGTATCTGGATTACTGATTTGCATATTATGATGTCTTTACGCGGATTTGTGAAAAAAATATAGAAAATATCTCACCTTAAGATTTCATATAGTTTTATGATTTTAAATGTGATCATAAACGCCGTACTTCGAATATAATCGTTCGTAACTTTTTTGAAAGCGTATTTTTCCAAATATTTGCAAAAAACAAACATTAAAAAGGGCATTGAGTAATGTTTATTTATTGATTTTATATCTTACTAAGTTTTTGACTTTAAATGTTATCATAAACGCTCTAGAAAATCGAAAATTCGTTTTTGCGGAAAATATCAAAATTAAAAGAATTAACTACGTATTATATTCAAAAATAAATCAATAACTTATATTATCCTCGAAAAAATCTTATGACAAATAAAAAAAATGCAATCATTGACAGTGATTGCTAAATGACGTACATTTAAAAAAATTAAATAAATTTTTTTGAAAAAAAAAATCACATAATAATGTTTATTTATTAATTTTTAGCGGAGCGAGCTCCGTACTTAGGGCATCCCGACTCGGACAGGCTAGGTTAGAAGGAGGTCCTATCGCCATCTCCTTCGTGGTTATTTTTTGTAACTACTCAGAAGGGCTCCGTCGACCGGGCTTCCATCAACGGCGCTACATTGAGTGGCGTGATGCTTCCCTCCCCCAACTCTCTCCTGACTCTGAGTGTTTTATAAAAAAATAACCACGAAGGAGATGGCGGGGTCTATTCGCTCACTTTGCTTGCTCATTCGACCCCGCCATCTCCATCTAACCTAACCTGTCCGAGTCGGGATGCCCTAAGCCCCGAGCTCGCATCGCTCACTCAATAAAAACCAAAATGAAAAATTAATAAACAAACATTTTTTATGTTCGTTTTTTTTGAGTATATTATGAAAAAAATATAACAACTTCATTAGATTATTTAAAAAAAAGTTATCAATGTGAATGAGTGCGTTTTTATGAACAAGAAAGAAGGCTTTAAAGCCTTGAAAACAATATAAATTAATTTTTTTAATTCTTGTATTTTTTTTCATAAATCTGCCGTAATATCAAAAAAGAATCAATCATCAAAATCGGATAATTTTTCGATTTTCTAGAGCCATAAATTAGGTGACCGCGGTAGTATAAAATTACCGATATTTTTATTTATTGTTTAGGTACTTGGGTATAATATAGTCATTTAATAATTATTTTTAATTTCATGTTTTATTTGAAAATATTTTCTCCTTCCGAATCTTATTTCGGTTTAATAAAAAAACGTCTACTCAATAAAATAATTAATACATAATATTAAATAAATAAATATAATACATAATACTTTAGGCTTATATAAATATATCTTCTTACAGAATAATATAATGACATTATAGATTTGTGAATATTTATATAGCACAAGATATTTAAAATATTAGTTAACAAATATTTATTTTTTATACAAAAAGCCTATTCAATGAAGTATATTATAATTAAATAAATATATAATAATATATACTTATATAAATATATCACTCCTAATTAATAATATCATAACGTAATAGATTTGTAAATATTTATTATAGCACAAGATATTACGTATATATATATATAATTTGAAATAAAACATTAGTTAACAAATATAAGTAATTTTACATTTTTATCTTTGCAAATAATTAATAAATAATTCAAAACGCAACCTAAATATTAATTCTTTGACGATGTCTACTATTACAACTTCCCCATTTTTTGCGAAAACGTCATTTACTTGCAAACATTACTCAATTGCTTGTGTGCGTGTGGGCAAACGTTATTATAGGCCGCTTATGCACACATTCGTTGCGTTTTTTTTATAGAAGAGGGGGCAAACGAGCATGCGGCTCACCTGATGTTAAGTGACTACCGCCGCCCGTGATCAACCGCAACACCAGGAGAATTGCGGGTGCGTTGCCGGCCCTTTAGAAAGGAGTAAGCTCTTTTCTTGAAGGTCCCCAGGTCGTATCGGTCCGGAAAAATTGCCGGTGGTAAACTATTCCACAGAGAGGTTGTACGTGGAAGAAAACTCCTTGTGAAACGTACAGTGGTGGACCGCCAAGCATCCAGATGGTGTGGATGGTATCGGGACGTTTGCCGTGTAGTGCGTTCACGAAATTTGGCGGCTGGGATTAATCCGAACAATTCCTCAGAGCACTCCCCGTGATAGATGCGATAAAATACGCAAAGAGATGCAACATCTCTTCGCAGCGCCAGTGAATCGAGCCGATCGGAAAGCACTCGGTCGTCGACGATTCGAGCCGCTCTGCACTGGATGCGGTCAAGTGGAAGGAGCTGATACTGGGGAGCCCCAGCCCAGAGATGGGAACAGTATTCCATGTGCGGCCGAACCTGCGCCTTGTAAAGTTGCAGGTGGTGTGCCGGCATGAAATACTGTCCCGCTCTGCTGAGCACGCCAAGCTTTTTAGAGGCCAATTTGGCCTTCCCTTCCAAGTGACCACGAAACTGCACGTCACTCGATATGTCGACGCCGAGGATTCCGATACTGGCTGAGGCAACAAGGGTAGTGCCTTGAAACTGAGGGGATACGACAAAGGGGTTCTTTTTAGCGGTTAACGCGCAAACTTGTGTCTTCTGGGGGTTAAACTGGACTAGATTTAGTCGTCCCGTATCCGAGACTCTGTTCAGCAAAGACTCGACTTCAGACACAAGTTTGTCCCGGCACTCGGAGACGTTTTCACGAGAAATAATGGCTCGGCCGGTGTAAAGAGCATCACCAGTGCTGTCATCCGCATAGCAATGAATGTTACGGGTATGCAACATATCATTGATATGCAGAAGAAACAGCGTTGGCGATAGCACGCAGCCCTGTGGAACACCAGCATTAATAGGCTTGCAATCGGAGCTTGCACCGTCTACAACGACCTTGATGCTCCGATCTGCAAGAAAGCTGGTGATCCAATCGCACAATTTCTCGGGAAGCCCATAGGAAGGGAGCTTCGAAAGAAGCGCTATGTGCCAAACCCGATCGAAGGCCTTCGCAATGTCCAAACTAACGGCCAATGCTTCTCCCTTGAACTCTACTGCCTCCGCCCATCTGTGAGTGAGGTAGACCAGAAGATCACCAGCTGACCGACTACGGCGAAAACCGTATTGGCGGTCACTAATCAGCTGGTGATCCTCAAGGTACCTCATGAGCTGGCAGTTTACAATGGACTCCATTGTTTTGGAGAACAAGGAGGTGATGGCGATTGGTCGGTAGTTGGACGGGTCTGAGCGGTTGCCTTTTTTAGGGATCGGGTGGACGAAAGCCGTCTTCCATGATTTTGGAACTACGCCTAGGGAGTAGGAGTACCGGAAAAGACGCGTTAAAACCGGTGCCAACTCTGGAGCACACGTCCTCAGCACAATTGGGGGGATTCCGTCAGGCCCACTCGACTTGTGGATGTCCAGGGAGAGGAGTGCTTTGCGAACCGAGTGCTGTGTGAACTGCACTTCCGGCATGGAGCACTCACACCGCGGGATGGTCGGCGGCGTACTCCCCCCGTCATCGAGAGTCGAGTTAGACGCAAAGAAAGAGCCTAGAAGATCGGCTTTCTCCTTTGCAGTATGGGCCAGTGAGTCGTCCTCCCTGTGCAGAGATGGAAGAGATGGCTGACAGAAATTCCCCTGGACAGCCTTGGCGAGAGACCGGAATGCACGGGTTCCAGAAGGAAGGCGAACTAGTTTCTCGCCAATTCTGCCTATGTGCTCTGACTTTGCCTTGGCAATGACTCTTTTGAAGGACCTAGAGGCGGAATTATACTTCTTTTTTAGAGCGCTGGTGTTTACATCCCGGGACGCTGATGCATCAACCCAGGCTTGGTAGCACTCCTGCTTATAGCATGATGCTATTTTACAGGAGCGACCAAACCATGGCTGAGATTTGCCACCAATGGGCACCACAGAGGAAGGAATAAAAAGTTCCATACCCTGAAGTACCACATCAGTAACAGAATCCGCAACAACGTTGGGATCATCCGGCGAGAAGCAAACCCGCCCCCAAGGGTAGGATGCAAAGAAAGACCGCATCCCATCCCAATCGGCTGACCTATAGTGCCAAACACGGCGGCAGCCTGCAGAATGCAACCGCGATTTCAGCGTGAGTGGCACAACACTCCGGACCAGACAATGGTCCGAGAAGCCTAAAGGGGCGTCGACGGAAATCTGATATCCGTCCAGGTGAGAGGTCAACAGAAGATCCAACAGGGAAGCTGCATGATCCTCCACATCTGGAATCCGCGTAGGCGAAGTAACCAGTTATGTCAGACCATATGCCAAGGCAAAATCATGAACAGATCTCCCCGCGTGATCGGTTAAACGTGAACCAAGCCATTCGGCGTGATGGGCGTCAAAGTCGCCGAGGATCACGATCTCTGCGGAGGGGATCTGCTGTAGCAACGAATCTGCAGCCATTTGGACGTGGTCGAAGAGTCGGTCTGTTTCGGCATTACCGCTATGGGACCTATAGAGGCACCCGTAGACGCGCGGATGGTCGTCGCTGTCTACGCGTAGCCAAAGGATGGACAGGTCCGAACCTTCAAGTCTGCCGAGGCGTCGAGAACAGATGTCCTCTCTGACGTAAACGCAAACTCCAGCCCGAGGCACAAAGGAGTGTTCCAGTTTGTACGCCGGGTAGGAGAGATACGAGACATCAGCCGGAGAGGACAGAAAGAGCAGAGCCGGCCTCGCCGTCTCGAGATGGTAGTGGACGGCGTTTAGGTTAGAGTGAAGTCCCCTGATATTGCAGAAATTCATGGACAGCGTGGCAGGGGTCGCCTTGGTTTTGTTGCTCCGTTTGCCCCGAGCAGTTGTAGTCTTGAGCGGAATTTTGCCCCCCCCCCCCCAGAATACGCGGGGCAGCCTGAGCACCCACGCTCAGAAGTGGAGAAACATGGTCGTGGATGCTCAGCGAGGGATTCTCCAGGGGTGCTGGTACCCTCCTGGGGTAGTCTATCATTATTTAATTCCGCTAACATGTTGATGGGGGGGGGGGGGATTTGGGCCTCCGGCCACCTGCACTCACCAGACGAAACGCGGAAGCAGAGCTTCCACTTCACGCCGGTATTCTGTGAGGTCGTGTACCACCCCGGTTTGAGCCGGCCCATACGTGCAACAGCAAAGCTGCCGCGTGGCTCTACCACTGTTAAAACAGAGAAGTTACAAGATGAAGGTGTGAAATACAAGTGCAAATATAGACTGAGAGAAAATATAAGTGGTTTCGATGAATTGTGTATGAATGGGTTAAACTTGGAGAATGTTATAAGTAATGTTAAGAAAGATTTTGTGAATGCAGTTACCGAAGTATGTAGTGTTAGTAAGAGATCGAATGTAAGTAAAAATAATAACGTTATGTTGGGACGATGAGGTATGGAAGTCGAAGCAAAAAAGACAGCACGGCGTGGATTTACTAGCAACCAAGGCTGGTATTTCGAGCAGTATGAATAATAATATTCAAATAAAAAAGGCTGTCTTTAGACGTCAAAATAAGAAAGGAAAAACCAAGAAGGGACGGATAAGAATAATTGAAGAATGTGTAATAACTTCCAGACAAATATTAAAATGTTATGGAAACTCGTAAGAACTGCAGGGAAATATATCAAACAGCCTAGATTTAATGCTATACGAGACGAGAATGCCTTTATTCTGAATGGTGAAGTTTTGAGTCCAAAAAGATGGAAGGTGAATTTTGAAAGCGTGTTTATGAGTGAGTGGAGTGAAACAGAAATTCCGAAAGAAGAGGATAGAGATAGGGAGATAAGTATAGATGAAATAACGAAAGCAATGTAAACCATGAAAACAGGTAAGACAGCCGGATATGATAGAGTATCACTTGAAATGCTAAGGGCTGGAGAGGAAGATATGACAGGCCTACTGTACACCTTCTTTAATTTATATTAGGAACTGAAGCGAGTACCGGGAGACTAGTGCAAATCTGTGATAGTCCCAATATATTAAGAAAAAGGGTCACAGCAGGACTAAAAACTACTTCAGTATCAGCCGTTTTAGCATTGTGGGAAACCGCATGCTAAGATATTAACTGAAAGAGTTATGAAAGAAACTGATGGAAGAATTTGGAATGTGCAAACGAGATTTAGAAAGGAAATGGGATCTACAGATCAAGTCTTTTATATGCGCATGGTCGATTATCTATGTGTTGTGGCACACAGACATCGATATCTTTCTACATTACTACATGCGTAATTTTTGATTACTTTTGAAATAGTTACTTACCTTACTTTAGCTATTGACTGTTATATAATTATACTTTAACTATTATTTGTTTAAAGCTTTAATCGACATCGGAAAGAAAGTGTTTTCCAAAGGGCAAGCATATGTGGCACTGAGTAGAGTAAACGGTTGAGTGTATTGCTTTATCTGATCTGGAGCCAAATATGGTATTACACAAACCTCACGATGAACGGTCTGCTGAGACTGAGAGGTCAACGCACAAGCGACTGACATGTCTAAAGCTTTTATCTTAAGATTTTTTTTTGTAAAAAATGAAAGTAAAGTTAAATACGTCCCACTGCTGGGCACAGGCCAGTAGTAGGGCAAGGAAGTGTCTACCACGCTGCCCCAATGCATGTTGGCGAACTTCACATGTCTTCGAAATTTTTATTTTTTATTTCTCAGACATGCAGGTTTCGTCACGGTTTTTTTCTTCACCGCTGAGCACGTGGTAAATCAGCACTTAAAATTGCAATTAACAATTTCATTGGTGCCGGCGGAGATCGAACCCGATTTGCTCGCGTTCTGTGAAATTTACAGCGAGCGCTAACCATCTGATCTACCACGGCTCTCCGGTTTCTCGGTTTTTTTGTAATGTAATATAATTATTATTTTATGTTGTAATACACAACTAAGAATTAAAATTTGTAAATAAATAATAAATAACCCCCATTCTTTCTTTTTCTTTCTAATAACATGTATTTGTTAATAATTTATAATTGTATTTATATGTGTATGTATGGCCCTTTGTTGCTCAAAGTAAATAAAAGAATAAACAAACCCAATGGTGAAAACAGTAATTAGAAAACCAACTGCTTAAACAAGCTTACTGAAAAGAGGAAAATTTTGTATCCTTCATAACACCACCAAATTCCATGATTGCACATCAAATTCGCGATACATACAATCTGAGTGATTGAAGTGACACTAGAAGTTTTCTTACTTGCACAATATTTGTGGAATCGGCTACTACCAGCGATTTTTCTGGATCGGTACAAGTGTTGTAGATAATTCAAGAAAAGAGCCCACTCGTTTTTAAAAGGCTGGCAACGCAAAAAGTACCTTATATTCTATAGAGCGTATAAATTTCTAAAGTCATGTATATGTACAATGAGCCAACCTAAGAGGACATCGAATAACTGATGAAATTAAGATACAAGTTTCATGAAGTAAGTGACATGGAGCGCATGAAACTTTTTTATTATATTGTTTAGTTACGAACACGTCAACTGAAGAACATGTTCCATAGGAATAGCGAAGACAGAGTAGTTATTTATACTGAGATTGTAGTTTTACTTTTTAATACTCTCGGCTTTTTCGGTTAATGTTTTTTTGAAATAATATTACAGAATATTTTTTTCATTCTTCACAGCCATACATGGGTCTACTGATGAACATAGGCCTCACCCAAATAATGCCATTACAAATGCCATTAAACTATGGCTACTTATATTGGTCGCTTCCACCGGAGTATAAGCTAGCTCACATAGAATACCAGCAGCATAAGAGCGTTGTTTTTATTTAAAAAAGAAAAATATCTATGAGCCATAGCATCTGCTCACCATCAGGTGGACTGTGTGCTCCTTACTACCTTATCTAAAATGCGTTGAAACGAAATATCCGCACATCGAATTGTCTTTATTGTATTTCTATTTTTTGTTTTAAATCTCAATAAAGTTTTAAATATTTTTTTTAATCGACAAACAAATAACTCGCTTTGGAATTCTCTTTCACGGGAGCTTTGTAATTGAAAAATATCTGAGAGACTTCGTGATCGATTCGAACTAAAGAGCTTACTTCTTTGGAGTAATAAATCGGAGTTATTTGCTTTGCTGAGTTTGTTTCTTCAAACTTTTTGAGCTTTCTTGTAAAATAGAAGACAAACGTATTACTGCTATTTAATTTTAGTACAATACTTCTTCATTAATATAATAAAATCCTTAGGTATCAATCGAATAAAATATTAGGTATTAAGTAAAACACGAAACGACGGAAATTAAAAGAGTTGAAGAAGTTTAATTTAAACGCGCATAGCATCCGGTATCTGTAACATTAGTTTTTTCAATGTGTAGTATTTACGTAAACATTATAGGAAATTATTATAAAAGACTATTGTTTATTTATTGGAGAAATTGTTTTGGTTTAGATTTACAATTTTACTGTGTACTTATTACATATGTATCTGTAAATATAAAAAATTAAGTGTCTGTTTATTAATGATCATCATCATTAAAGCCCTTCACAAGTCTACTGCTGAACATAGGCCTTTTCCAAGCCACAAAGCACGGTCCTGAGCCACCTACATACATCAACATCCTGCAAGTCTTACCAGGCCGTCACTCAATCTAGTAGGGGGTAGCCCTACAATTCGCCTACCGATACGAAGCTTCCCTTCGATAATAATAATAATATAATAATAATAATATTCCACAACTATCACACAACGCCATCTAGTCCCAAGCTAAGCAGAGCTTGTGTTATGGGTACTAGACAACTGATAAACATACTTATATATTTCTAAATACATAAATATTATAGATAAATTACACTCAGACACAGAACAAATGATCGTGCTCATCACACAAACATTTGTCCTGGGTGGGAATCGAACCCACGACCTCCGGCATAGCAGTCAGGGTCACTAACCACTAGACCAACAGACCTGCCTATATATAATCTTTTTTCCCCATCGGTTGTCGGTTCTTTAAAATATATAGCCGGCCCAATGCCTCTTCTGCTTACTAATCTTTGCGCTATGTTGGTCACTCTTGTTCCACTGCGAATATTCTCATTTTTGGTGTATCATGTAGAGAAACCCCGATAATAGCCCCCTCCATAGCTCGCTGAGTGATCTTGAGTTTCCTTTTAATGCCAGCAGTGAAGGAGCATTCATAAATCATCACCGGCAACATGCACTGGTTGTACAATTTTCGAGTTTTGAGTAATACCTGACGGGAAGATTATCATAATTTCTCGAACGCTGCCCAGCCGAGTTGAATCCGTCGATTGACATCTCGATAGAAATAGGACTTAACTAGTCGGTGTATTCATCCTAGGTAAATATTTTCATCGATGAATTTCAGTTTAATATGTTTATTATATTGAAATAACTGACTTTTTTGAGTTGAGGGAGTAAATTGCATGCCATTAATAACCATTTTTAAAATTTGTGTCTGAATCAATTGTAATAGAACTTCACGAATATACATGAACAATGTCAGAAGTGATCTAAACTAAACTATATTTTTGAAAATCTTGGGAGATTTTTAAGAATTCCAAAAATTGTTAAAATAAATAGTCCTTGTTGAATATCTTAATTCTAAATAACGCCACATTAGTAGACCTTTCCTAAAAGAAACGGGGGCAGTCGCTATTAAACTATAAAATGCAACCGATGCCATGAAATTTTATCATTTTCCACGACCAAAATAATTCTATATTTTTTTAAATACAACATTACTTAAAAAAATTTACTTTTTAAATTTAGTATTTTTTGGTCTACATATGTATATTTCCTCATAAATAGATTTTTTTAAAACAAGAAATCGTTAGAACTATTTCATCTTGCTAAGTTTCACATTAAATGACTCAAAGCAAACATTTGCAGCGTTTATGCTCGAGTTTCTGATTTAAATGGCACATTAAACATTCGATCCCTGCTATCACTATATAAAAAATGACTGTTGTTAAGTCTACTGCTCCAGTAAGTAATTTAATACTTATACGGTACGGTAGATAATCTCAGGCTTAAAATCGAAGTTCAGAATGTCAAAATTTTGTCACTTCAACTCGACCTAGATAGGGTGATGGATTTTCTTACTCCTCTAAAACACCGTAAAAGTTTTGATAGTTCTAAATTTTTATAATTTTTAAAACATCTGATGAAAACATTTTTTTCTAATAAATATTTTTTATATAGAAACAAAAAATATAATATTGAAAAATCACAGCTAATGTTCAAGGTTGTTATATACCAGTGACCTGTTTCAGTTTTCCTTAGGTAGGTACCTAAGGAGACAATTACTTTTTGTAAGGAGAATGGGCTCACCTCAAATTTTAGTGACACTTAATGAAATGCGTGTCGATTTATTCCTTATAATCTATAGATTATAATAGTAATATTAGTTTTAGCGCATCTTAAAGGGAATACTGAGAAATTAATTATTTAATTATGAATCTCACAATAATCTGAAAAAAAAAGCGATTGTCTAGTACTTTTCAGTAGTATTATATGTTAAAATAGCGCATTGTTCAATAATTAATAGTATAAAACAAAGTTGCAGGTACATTCAATAATTATAGATACTTTAAGATCGATGGAAAATTATTTTACTAGTTCCAACAAAATATAGTGCCTGTCTTTGTCAAAATGTGGTATAAATAGGTACAATATCCACATGTATTAATTGATTGGGAGTATACATCTCAAATACCATTAAAGTAACATAAATAAAACCAAGAGGAGTCACGGATAATATGTCGGTCTATAATATTACCTACACTCGTATTCGTACTCCATAGTAAGAAATATGTTTTATACTGGTTGTGCTAAGGATAAAACCACTAAACTCAAAATGACTAGGTGATATCATCTTTATTTATGTTATTACACACTGATAAATAGTGGAGAAATAAGATGTTTTAAACTGGTTACGCAAGGATACCAAAACGCATGTATAATTTAATTATATTTTTCATTTTCAATCATCACTATTTTAAAAGGCATTGTGTATATTTACATTGATTGATTAGTAAGTAAAAATCCCAAACATTAATTACGCCAAAAGAACTTTTTGATAACATGTCTATTTATGATACAGTTAGGAATCAGAAAACATTTTCAATGATAGAAGATATGATATTGGACTTCAGTATCCGTAGAACTGTATTTGCATATTTCTGTTGTTATTTTGTCTCTTCCTACGGGCAGTTCCGCAAGCTTTCCTGCAAGACATATAGATTTGATCTAAGCAGTCCACCTGAAAATTGTTAATGAATATTGTAAAGAATGTCTAAAATACTAAATAATAATTATTATGAAACTATTATTTTCTCTATATATTATGTTTACGCTTTTAAATATACGCTTTTATATGTTTATGTATGTATTGATTAAGTAATCATTTACATTTCAAACACTATTAAAGCCCAAATACATGTTCATTTATGAGATCTTTTATAATCAGAAGGACATTTACCTTCAATGTCAATAAACTACATATTTCCATAATTCTATTAACATCTTGTTATCTCCGCCTCTATTTTGAATAAAAATATATTATTGTTATTAAAAAGAACACCAATAATCTGCCCCAGTTGATCAAACACAGAAGTTGTAATAATGGATTTACGTACAACAATATATGACTATGTAAAATTTGTCTGACTTTTTATTTTCACTGGACTCATCATGTTAAAAACAAATTTTTATATTACGTACCTAGTGGTAGGTGACAAAATAATATTTCTTCCTGCAGAGTTAACAACTCAGCAGTCTTACGAATAACCATCTGATTCTGTTGCAGGGTATGGTCGAAAAACATGAAGGATTTAACCATTACTTTTACAAACTGTATACTTGCTTAAGGTACAAGTAGATACTATTTATTACACACAAAAACTAAATATAATTTCAGTAAGTAAAACACACATTTTAATTTTTATTTCTTAGTGTATTATGTCAAATATACATTTTTATTAGAAAAATGTGGCAAACCATATAAACTTATTGTTACATAAGTGGTATAATCAAAAATTTTGTACAACCGATTTCGATATTAGTAAAATGAGAACATCATCAATGTAGTTGAATTCAATTAGATACGGATTATTAGGGATAGCTCAGAAACTACTGGTCAGATCTTTATCCAATTTATATGGCATCACGTGTGAAGTATCAGCTTTCAATCATCAAAGTCGATTCACCTACAAGAAAGTTCTGATGTAAAAACATACAGACGAAATAAGTGCTTCCTCCTATATTTGAATCGGTTAAAACTCAAGCGAATTTATCATACTGTGCGTTTTGGTTATAATGACATGGAAATAACTTTTATTGTTTAGTTAAAGGTGACTCAAAAGGATTGAAACCATGTTAACTTTAAGTCAGTTTCCTGCCAAATTTCGGAATCAACAACTTTTTAATAGAGTGAAGATGACAGATGGGCACACATTTCACCAGATGGTAAGTGAATGCTAAATCAAAAAGTGAATGCTTAATCGAAGATAGATATAGAATCAAAACGCAAATGAGTTGTCAACCCTGCAGAATAAGATATAATACCTCGTTTCCAGTAAGAAGGATCTTCGGTACTCTACCGTAACCATACCAAAATAAATCGTACCAGTATATTAGTAGTATCGTATCGACAGGATAGTCATTCCTCTTCCATAAAATAGCTGCAGCGTGTATTGAAAAAAAGAATATTACCCAAATATCTACGACTGTCTTGTTAGACTACAAAGTCTTGGTTGTGGTTTTAAGCATGAGGCTGGTATTTTGTGAGAGCGTGATTCTTCCCTGATTGAGCCAAAACACTCGTGCTACAACCTTAATGTAGCTGCAGCATGGCTCTACGCGTAAAAACTAAACTAAACTATTTATAATTTTGTTATTATCGTCACATTTGGTGGGCACAATGGCAAATGCAAAAAAGAAAACCAAACACACATACATCTATCACAGAAACAAGTGCTGTTGTGACCTACAAATAATTGTTACGGATCCTGGTGTTTTTCCATAAGTAATTAGTGTGAACAACTAGTGTGAGTAACCTATTTCTATAATATTATTTGCATTGGTTTGGTAGCAGCGTCGATGAGTTTGGGTTCCACGGAATTTCATGTAAGAAAAGTGCAAGTAGGTTTTCCCGTCACGGTTCTTTGACGAAGTCATCCGAAGGGCTCTTGCCTCCATTAATGTTCTCTAGGCTTGAGAGCCTTGCGGGATATATAGAGACGACTGAAAGAGACCCGACGGTATGACTTTGGTCCCTTGGGAAAGAGGTGAAGCCCTAGTGAGGGATCTTACTTGCGTTGACACTTTGGCATCCTCTCCTGACAAGGGTACCTTTTTAGAGCCGGAGCGGCATCAAAGGCAACTGGATCAATAAAATGGCGCAAATTTGAGTCTTTGAGAAATGACTACACATTTGTGCCATTTGCTGTAGAGATTATAGGCCCGTGGGGTTCACGTGCAGTGAAGTTCCTAAAGGAACTGTATCCGCAACTAGTCGGCGCTACTGGTGATAAGAGGGATGGTTATTTTCTCGCTTAAAGACTAAGTGTAGCTATTCAGCGAGAAAACGCAGCCAGCGTTCTTGGCACTATACCACGGAGAGTAGGACTTTACGACAATTTAAATTATTAGTTTTAGTTTTTCTTTATTATAGTTTTTTTTAAATTGTGTGTAATAAATATAAATTGTTAATGATACAACTTTTATATTTAACTTTGTTTAATCTTATTATGGGTGGTTGCGCGGAAAAAACCATTGGATTATTATATTTGACGGTAGAGGTGCCAAGCCGCTTGTTCCTTTCCGACAAACGATATCATTCATACCCTCCTCGATCCTCCATCGACACATCGGGGTGGTGGGGTGGGAGGGGCAAGAAGATGATTCTAGAATGTCACGTAATCATCGGGGCCGAGGACATATAAGGCACGCGCGACCGTTGCGCGGCCTCTTTCCACCGCAGTCGTCGCTGAAACCACAACGCTTCTCTCCCGACGCACCCCTGGGGCCCCAGAGTGTCTGTCTAGAAGAAGTTCCCTCACCTCGTGTGAGATATAGTCGCGCACCGCCTCTCTCCGGAGTGTTCCAGAAGAAGTTCCAGAAGTTGCAGCTATAGTGCTCAACAGGATAGAAGAAACCCCGGTGAGTCAACATTCCTTAATTTAGCTCCTGCCTTACATAGTTTAACCCGCTCCAATTTTGTTGTTCTCCTAATAAGGCAGGATTCCTTTTCAGCGATTTGGCACAATAATAGTTTAGTTTTAGGGAAGAGCGAGTGCATTATACCGCATGCTATAGTAGTCGCCTTTACGTAAGCGTAGAAGCAACCGCATATACAGTCCACTATAGTTAATATCTCTCGTAATAGGTTTAAGGTTCGACCGGGGAACTAGACTTCGGCAGCCTTAAACACGTGGCTCCACCATTTTATGGTCACTTCGAGCAGGATTTTGGTCGAATTGTTGAATTAATTAATTAGATAATGCACTCCAATTTATAGAATAGACTTAAATAGTGTTCGTTTAAATTTAAATTTCGATTAGGTACTCGCAAACAGAATTATTCGTTTTATAGCGCTCGTATTTGATTAAATTTAAAGCCTATTAAATAATTGAAACAGTGTAATAGGAACCGTTTGATACGCTTACCCACAATCTTGATAAAATTATTGAGTCTAGCAAATGACGCGTCACCTCGACTCGCTGCGCAGGTGTTCGATTTAATTACGTAATACGGCATACCGAGTGTCCATCCTTTATTGTTTGTGCGTTGTGAGATTAATTGTGATTGATATAACCTTATTATAATAGTTTAAAATGGCAGTTAGTGGAAGTGAAATCAAAATTAAAACGCTTTATGCTAAGAGGGACATACTCTTTTCGCGTATGCAGAATATAAGTGATTATATAAAGAACATTCATATAGAAGCAGTGCGGGAAACTTTTTTGACCGAAATCGAAACGATAGATTCTTTACGAATAGATTACGAAAAAATATTAGACCAAATTAATCATTTGGAATTACAAATCGACCCGAAATACATAGTGAACTACCAACCGCTGCTGGCATTTGAAGATATGTTGTGTCGCGTGAAAAGAATTGCGAGATCCCTATCTCAAAACGAAGCAAAGCCGGAAAAACAGGTACGTCCAAGCGACTCGATTAGGTTGCCGCCAATAGATATTCCGGTATTTAATGGTGATATTAAGACGTGGCCCTTCTTCTTCAGTAGTTTTCAAAACAATATACACAATAACCCATCGTTATCGGACGCCGAAAAATTATATTACTTAATCAGTAAACTTAGTGGCAGGGCACAGTCGATCTGCTCTGGGTTTACACCTACAGCAAACAATTACTTATTAATATTCGAAACGCTTAAAACTAAATATGAAGATAGGAGAATGTTAGCTTCCGAATATTTGAACCAGATATTCGATCTTAAACCTATATCATCCGCGAACATCAACGGCTTAGAGCAATTTCTAGATAAATTTGTGGCATCGGTGGCTGCACTTAAGAATTTGAAATTTAATGATCTTATGGACGTGGTGTTTCTCCATGTTGCATTAAAGAAGTTAGACCCCGACACCGTGCGTGCGTTTGAAATGGAGCATCGTAGCTCGGAGATGCCTTCCTTTCATTCATTAGCATCGTTCGTGCGAGATCAAATAAAGGTGATGCAGCGCTCTCCGAACGTTAAACAGGACAATAAAAGGTGCGTCGACCGTAGACAGACTCAACCATCTAAAATAGCAGGGTCGTTAACTTACGTAACCGCTACGCCAACATCACTCCAGCATACTTGTTTAGTATGTAAAGATAGACACGGTAATTAATATAATTGTGCGACTTTTCGTAAATATTCACCAAGCGAGCGTTATAAATTAGTAAAGACAAACAACCTATATTTGAACTGCTTAAGCGATAAGCATTTAGTTGCAAAATGCAATTCGAGTTCCGTATGTAGCAAGTGCGCCAGGAAACATCACACGCTATTACATTTTGAAAATAGCAATATAGCGGCGTCAAGTAAAGCGGATAAGGAATTCGCCCCTACTAAGGTCAACGATTCTAGCGGTCGACCTGGTGATGTCGCTCTGTGCTCATTGGCAAATATGGGAGCACAACCTCCTTCAACCGTGTTACTGGGTACGGCACGTATTTTGGTTAGGGATTCGCGTGGAAACGAACAAAGCGTCCGTGCACTGCTGGACAGCGGAGCCCAAAATAGCTTTATAACGCGACAATGTTGTCAGCGCTTAGGCTTAGTAATAAATAGGTCACTTTCATGTCCTGTAATTAAAGGCATCGGAGGCACTAGTAAATCGACACAGGGATATATAAATTTAAAAATTTATTCTCGGATAGATCGTAATGTTAACTTTGATATAAATGCACTAGTAGTAGATAGGGTCACTGAACGGTTGCCAACCGTTTCGGTTGACACCTCGGCAATGATTGAATTTAAGAATTTGAGTCTGGCGGATGACACTTACGCCGTTCCTGGAAACATAGACATGCTCATTGGAGCATCGCTTTTCCCTTACCTTTTGTTAAACAATAAGGTCAGGGGCAACTCTTCGCATACCGCGCCTTACGCACTGGAAACCGTATTGGGCTATGTGATCCTTGGCTCCGCCCCCATCATAGATAGTATTTCGGCAACCTCTTATTGTGGTATGGCTGTCGAACCGCTCGAGTCGTTAGTCCGCAAATTTTGGCAGATGGAGGAGGTGAACGTCCCACCCATAGCTAGCTCAGATGACAGGTTATGCGAGGAAATTTACGTCCGCACGACCATTCGTGATCGCGACGGTAGATATAGTGTAGCGCTACCCTTTAAAGGAGATGTTTTATCTCTCGGCGATTCGCGTCAAATGGCGGAAAAACGTTTCTACAGCTTGGAGCGTAGGATGCTCGCTTCACCCCAGTTAAAGGAAGCTTACGACGGCGTCATTAACGAATATATAAGAGAAGGTTACATATCACTTGTGGCTTCGAAATTAGATAACTACGAAGACACACCGTCGTATTTCATACCACACCACGGAGTCATTAGAGAGGACAAACTTACATCTAAGTTACGTGTAGTGCTCGACGCTAGTGCTAAAACTAGCACTCACCTGTCGCTTAACGATATCCTCTATAGTGAGCAAAATTTACAGGGCAGTTTATTTAATATAATAGTCAATTTTCGTTTGTTTAGTATAGCACTATCCGCCGATATTCGTCAAATGTTTCTTTGCATAGGGGTCCGTGAATGCGACCGTAGATTCCAACGCATTTTATATCGTTTCAACCCAAAGGAACCTCTAATGGTGTTTGAATTTAACCGCGTTTGTTTTGGTTTAAAGTCGAGCCCATTTCATGCGTTACGCACGGTGAGACAGCTCGCTCACGATGAAGGTCCCTCTTATCCTAAAGCTAAGAGGGCAATTGAGAGCGGATTATGTATGGATGATTTTGTGTACTCGGTCGATAGCGTGGAGGAGGCAACCCTAACCACCGCCGAGGTTATAAGGCTCATGAAATCGGGTCAATTCGATCTTGTGAAGTGGACTAGTAATTCGCGTCCGGTTTTGGATACAATCGCACTATCACACCGTCTTTCGGCGATAAAGGAATTCGACGATTCTGATACACACAAGGTGCTCGGTCTGTGTTGGTCACCAGAGTCTGACGTGTTTAGCCTTAAGGTAAATCCGCCCGTAGAGAAATGCACAAAGCGCACAATACTGTCATGCGTTGCTAGATTATGGGACGTCATGGGTTTCGTAGCTCCAGTGGTATTATACGCTAAGCTTTTAATTAAACAACTTTGGTTATTGGAATGCGACTGGGATGACTCGCCGCCTGACAGCATTGTTCGGTTGTGGCAGCGCTTTAGAGAGGAACTTCCTTTATTAAGAGAAATTAAAATACCGCGTCATATAAACGTAGATAGGAATAGCGCCATAAAGGTCGTTGGGTTTGCAGACGCCAGCGAGAAGGCTTACGGGGGCGTTGTATATTTCCACGTCCAGAATAATGGTAGAAATTCGATTAGCCTCATTAGTTCTAAGTCGAGAGTCTCCCCCCGTAAGGTTGTCTCTCTGGCGCGCTTAGAGCTTTGCGCAATATTAGTACTCGCCAAGCTTATTACCGCAGTTATCAGCGCATGTAGGGATAGAGTTCACATAGAAAGGATATTTGCCTTTTCCGACTCCACCGTCGCCTTATGCTGGGTTCATTCTTCACCCCACCGTTGGGATACGTTTGTTGCGAACCGAGTGGCCAAGATACAAGACGAGTTAGAAACGCGGAACTTTTATCACGTGTCCGGTACGGAAAACCCCGCCGATTGTCTATCCCGTGGACTCACCCCGATGCAAATAATGGACCACCCGCTTTGGTTCCACGGACCTGCTTGGGTTCACTTGGATCCCTCGCAATGGCCAATAACCGATTTCAAACTTTCGTCAGTGTCACAAACGCCGGAAGAGAAGAGACACGCTCTAGTGGCGAACGTTTCGAGCGAGGTAATTTACGTTTGTCGATTCGCGAAGCTGTTACCGCGACGTTCGTATGTCTTAGCATCCGATTACAACTATGCCGAGTCGCTAGTATTGCGTGAACTTCAACGTGCGCACTTCTCTGAAGAAATTAGAAGATTACAATCGAATAGAGCTTGTAGTCGCGCCTTTCAACGCCTTAAGCCATTTTTACAGGATGGGATTGTAAGGGTAGGTGGACGCTTGTCCAACTCGCAATTGAGTTTCGACCAACGGCACTCTATTGTTTTACCGCGTAAAGACCATATCATGAACTTATTAGTCGACTACCATCATAAATTGAACTCGCACGCTGGCCCCGACTTGTTGATGTCGATTTTGCGTCAGAATTATTGGATTCTTTCTGCACGTAGTTTAATACGCAATCGGGTGCACAGATGTATGGCTTGCTTTCGGGCACGCCCCAAGCCGTCATTTCCGGAAATGGCGGAACTTAGATCTTGTAGAGTAACACAATCAGTAAAGCCCTTCACGCACACCGGGTCTGATTTCGCTGGTCCGTTTAAGGTCACGCTCACTCGCGGGCGTGGTATAAGATCCACAAAGGCTTACGTCTGCATTTTCGTATGTCTAACTACTCGAGCGGTGCATATAGAACTCGTTGGTGATCTAAGCACAGCAGGCTTTATGGGTGCATTTAAAAGATTTCTTTCCCGCCGTGGCCCTGTAAGTAGATTGTATTCGGATAACGGTACGAACTACGTCGGTGCAAAACGTATTCTATCGGAACTACATGAGCTCTTAGCTAGCAAATATTATAATTCGGAGTTCGCTCACATTCTAGCCGAGAACCGCATTGAGTGATCTCTGAACGTCCCAGCCGCGAGCCATTTTGGGGGCAATTGGGAGACTAATATCAAGAGTCTAAAGAGTCATTTATACCGAGTAATAGGAGATCAAATTTTGTCCTTCGAAGAGCTAAGTACGGTGCTCGCTCAAATTGAATGCGTAATGAATAGTCGCCCACTTTGTCGTACGTTGTCTAGTGACCCCTCGGAACCGCTGGCTCTAACTCCAGCACATTTTTTGAATTTAACGCCTTTAAAGTATTTGCCAGCCGCAGGTATGGATGAGAACAGACTTAGCATTTCCGCACGCCACAAATTATTAGATCGGTTAGTGCAATCGTTTTGGAAACGATGGAGGATGGAATACTTGCATACTTTGCAGTCTCGGCAAAAATGGAACACAGCAACTGAGCCTTTAGCTGTAGGAACTGTAGTTGTGCTCACCAAAGAGAATACGCCGCCTCTCCACTGGCCGTTAGGAATTGTCGAAGAGGTCTTTTCCGGTTCCGACGGAGTAGTTAGGATAGCTCGGGTTAAGACCACGGTTGGGTCTTACTTGCGTCCGGTTGTCCGTTTGTGCCCCCTGCCTCTTCCATAATTTAAATTAGCTTTCTAGATTAAATTGTAGTTGAATTTAAGTAATCTTAGCGTTAGTTAGTTATTTTGTTAGTTGATCTTAGCTCTAGTTGTATTAGTTAATTTTGAAGGAAATCCTTCAAGGGCGGGGGAGATGGTTGCGCGGAAAAAACCATTGGATTATTATATTTGACGGTAGAGGTGCCAAGCCGCTTGTTCCTTTCCGACAAACGATATCATTCATACCCACCTCGATCCTCCATCGACACATCGGGGTGGTGGGGTGGGAGGGGCAAGAAGATGATTCTAGAATGTCACGTAATCATCGGGGCCGAGGACATATAAGGCACGCGCGACCGTTGCGCGGCCTCTTTCCACCGCAGTCGTCGCTGAAACCACAACGCTTCTCTCCCGACGCACCCCTGGGGCCCCAGAGTGTCTGTCTAGAAGAAGTTCCCTCACCTCGTGTGAGATATAGTCGCGCACCGCCTCTCTCCGGAGTGTTCCAGAAGAAGTTCCAGAAGTTGCAGCTATAGTGCTCAACAGGATAGAAGAAACCCCGGTGAGTCAACATTCCTTAATTTAGCTCCTGCCATACATAGTTTAACCCGCTCCAATTTTGTTGTTCTCCTAATAAGGCAGGATTCCTTTTCAGCGATTTGGCACAATAATAGTTTAGTTTTAGGGAAGAGCGAGTGCATTATACCGCATGCTATAGTAGTCGCCTTTACGTAAGCGTAGAAGCAACCGCATATACAGTCCACTTTAGTTAATATCTCGCGTAATAAGTTTAAGGTTCGACCGGGGAACTAGACTTCGGCAGCCTTAAACACGTGGCTCCACCAATGGGTATTATTATATTTTTGCACGAATTTTTATTTCTTTTCTGACATACATTTTCATTTAATTTGAATTATAAAGTCAATTATCAATATTTGAACTTTTTTTTTAATTATTAAACGAGTTGTACCATCTACATAACACCAGGTGAATTGTGGATATGTGTCGTTTACCATGTCAAAAAAATCTTAATTTACCCTTTATCAACTCATACGACAAAGTATTCAGTTAACAGTTAACATTTTATGATCAGTTATTTAAACAAAGCAAAAGCAATAACACCTGTATATTTTATCGCATAACAGGAACACAATGTTCAAAGGTTCCCACAATTTCCATGGGATGTTGATCAACTAATACAAACAAAGTTTCTAACTTAAATTATATCGCATTTCCCTACTAAGGAAGTAATATTGTACGAAAAACTTTGTGTGTGCGATCCAGTAATAAAATGTAATATTTCATCCCACACACATAAGTATCTTCTTCGTCAACGCTCAGTTCAGTTCAAACTTTTATTTGCAAAAACACAGTTAAAACAGGTCACAATAATTAAATTCAAAGAAGATAGAGGTGTATCTACCCAGATTCATAATAAGTTTGGTCCATTTTAGATCCATCGGTATATCATATGAGGCTATCGACCTCACAGATAAACTGGCCATTCAGCCAGTATTCTCTGGAGGGCAATTCTACTATATATTTTTTATCTAAAGTGCGTAGTGGACGCATGATAAAATCATGCATAAGACCAGTGATTCCTTAGTTGAGTCGAGCATGGATCTCAATCTGCAGGAGAGCAAACTCAGACCACCCTGGGCGTTAATCCTATACATAGAAATCAAGGGGCGTTAGGCATAGAAGTGCATTAAAAGCCGCTCCAGGCGATGATCGCATAGCTTTAGTTGCCATTAGGCAGGCAGTCCGCAGTCGTCGTTTGGTTGGCCTTGTTACACCAGACAATAGAGCCGTAAGTGAGAATCGGCCTCACTATGCTGCTGTACAGCCATAGGACCATACTGGGACGCAAGCCCCAGTTGTTCCCGACCAAACGACTGCACGTACCTAAAGCAATTTTTGCCTCATGGCATACGTTGCTAAGGTGAGAGTTCCATATTAGTTATTGGTCTATTGTTACGCCCAATTACTTAACTTCCATAGAAAATGGTACTTCTTTACTATTAGGTTTTGGCTGGCCTAATTTGTCCAACCTTGTCTTTTTGGTAAAGGGTATTATAACAGTTTTATCAGCATTAACTGACAAAATGTTATCCCTACACCAGTTATTTTTGGTGTTTAGGGCTCTTTGTATTATTGACGATAAAATACTTTGGCAAAATTCCTCGCAATGATCACAAGGTCATCAGCATAACCCAGTGTGTCAATGCTTAGGTCTGCCATTTTTATATTAGTTGGTCAACCGCAAGAGTTCAAAGAAGGGGTGAAAAATACCTCCTTGTAGGCAGCCTCTTGTAGTTGCAACCTCAATCGAAGTTTGAAACAGCGCTATTTTTGCCTTTCTGTTTGAGAGCATCAACTTCACCCATCTGATGGTTGTGAGTTTAACATTTTTAGATGTCAGGCCCCCAATCCGCAGTGATGTGGAGCTTCTTTGATCTTCAGTCTCCAGTGCTTTTTCAACCCTGTCAATGATCAGGGCTATTTCCATAGACTTGACAATTGTCCATCGTTCTAGATTATATCCCCATGCAAAACTTGCTCTGGAGATTTTCACCAGATAAGGAAAAAGGATGTCGATACCCCTCTGTGGTTGGATGGGAATGATTACATCCTCCCCGCTTGGTTTAAATGGTTCAAAGGAGTCAACCGCCCACTGTATCAGGTTTGGCCTTATTATCTTTGCAGCCCTACACTAGTCCTCATTACAAGGCCTACGTAGTGCTCTGAAAGAATTCAAGGCTAAAGTCTTGTGTGACCCTGGGAAATGTGTTGACGCTAGTAACTCCAATGTTTCTGTTTCACTATTAGTGAAGTAATCATCCTGTTTTTAAGAAGCCCGATCTGATTAGGTTTAGCATTTTGTGTAGTCTTGCACTGTGAGGCAAAGACTCAACTTTGTCGCACAGCTTCCTCCACGATGCTATCTTGGCTTTCCTAATTTCTTTTTTGTATTTATTTAGGACTGCTCTAAACACATCCCACTCTTTGGTTTTCTTAGCCCATTTAATAGTTTCCTTGTGCCGTGTAGTGGCGGTTAAGAATATCCACTACCCCATATCTTCCCGTGGGTGTCGTAAAAGGCGACAGAGGGACACAGGCAGGAGATGGGCAGCAGCATCTTCCTGGTAACAGCAACTGTACGACAAAAAAACTGCGGTTGCCAACCCGCTCGCCAAGCGTGGCAACTATGGCAATATACCCCCCATGAATAATTACACAAACAGACGGCTCCCAGTCCCCGGCGGCCCCGCTATTCCTGGCTACGGTGGCGACCATGGTGACGGCGGGGCAGGGGGTGCTAAGAATCTCCGGTGGAGGTTCGGTGTCCACCTACGACGACTCGACCTGGCAACATTTAACGTACGCACTCTGAGGATTGACGAGAAGATCCTGGAGCTGGAAGAAGAGATAGACAAGTTGCGCTGGAATATTATTGGATTATCCGAGGTCCGAAGAGAGGGGGAGGACACGGTGATTCTAGAATCCGGCAACTTTTTCTATCACCGGGAGGGCGACCATCTGTCCCAAGGAGGTGTTGGATTTATCGTCCACAAGTCTCTCGTCAACAACGTTGTGAAGAATGGGAGTGTTTCGACGAGGGTCGCGTACCTGATACTCAGAATCACCAAACGGTATTCGCTGAAGGTCATACAGGTTTACGCACCAACCACGGCACATCCCGATGAGGAGGTGGAGGAAATGTATGAGGATATTTCCAAAGCCATGCATTCCTCCAAAACTCACTACACGGTGTTGATGGGAGACTTCAACGCAAAACTAGGCACAAGAGAAAACGGTGAGCTGAAGTTAGGGAAATTTGGAGTAGGGCAACGGAACCGAAGGGGCCAGCAGCTGGCCGACTTTATGAAGAAAGAAGGACTCTTTATAATGAACTCTTTCTTTCAGAAGCGGCCCCACAGGAAGTGGACCTGATCGAGCCCCGACGGTTCGACAAAAATTGAGATTGACTTCATTATGACGACCAGACGCCAACTGTTCAGTGATGTCTCAGTGATCGTAAGGGTGAAAACTGGCAGCGATCACCGAATGGTTAGAGGCACACTTAACCTAAACGTTAATATGGAGAGGTCTCGTCTAATGAAGTCTACGCTCCGTCCCCCTCGTGCTCTGATCCAGAATCTCGAAAACTTTCAGCTCGAGTTACGTAACCGCTTTCAGTGCCTACAAGATTGCAATTCAGTGGACGATATGAATGACAAGCTGGTGGAAACTGTCCATGCGGTCGGAGCTAAGTTCTGCAAGACCCGCCGCAGAAGAACACAAATACTCTTCGATCACACTCTTAATCTCATGGCTATTAGACGGGAGATGAGGCTAAAATCGTCAACAGATTTGACAGCATACAGGCAACTGAACAGACAGATCTCCAAATGCATGCGGTGAGACTTACGCAACTTTAATACTTCTCGTATTAAAGAAGCGATCGAGCGGAACCAGGGCTCCAAAGTCTTTGCCAGAGATCTGTCTGCCAGTAAGAGCAAACTGTCAAAGCTGAAGACTGAGTGTGGCAGCATCGTTTCCGGGACACCTGAGATTTTGAGTGAGATTGAAAGGTTCTATGGGCAGCTGTACACATCATCGTTGGAGCCACACGCAAGTGTGAGTAATGATCCAAGAGCAAGTCTTATCCGACACTATTCCGATGATATCCCGGACGTCAGTCTAAGCGAGATTAGAATGGCTCTCCAGCACCTTAAAAACGGCAGGGCCCCAGGCGAGGATGGAATTACAGCGGAGCTTCTGAAAGCGGGTGGAACACCGGTACTTGAAGTCCTTCAGAAGCTTTTCAATTCTGTCCTCTTAGGCGGCACTACTCCAGAGGCGTGGAGCAGAAGTGCGGTGGTCTTGTTCTTTAAGAAAGGCGACAACGCTCTCTTAAAGAACTACAGACCAATTTCCCTTCTGAGCCGCGTCTATATGCTGTTTTCGAGAGTCATTACGAATCGTCTCGCACGCAGACTCGACGACTTCCAGCCTCCCGAACAAGCCGGTTTCCGAAAAGGCTTCAGTACCATAGACCACAAATATACCCTGCGGCAGATTGTACAGAAAACTGAAGAGTACAATCTGCCACTCTGCCTGGCGTATGTGGACTATGAGAAAGCCTTTGAATCCGTCGAAATTTGGGCGGTGCTACAGTCCCTCCAGCGGTGCCAAGTTGACTGTCGGTATATCGAAGTGCTGAAGTGTTTGTACAGTAGGGCTACGATGACTATCCGAGTACAGAACCAGAGCTCGAAACCTATCCAACTGCAGAGAGGTGTAAGACAGGGTGACGTTATATCCCCGAAACTCTTCACCGCTGCATTGGAAGACGTTTTCAAGCTACTGGACTGGAAAGGATACGGTATTGACATCAATGGCGAGTACATCACTCACCTTCGATTTGCCGACGATATAGTCCTTATGGCAGAATCGCTGGAGGACTTAAGCACTATGCTCAATGACCTCAATAGTGCCTCCCAACGGATAGGTCTTAAGATGAACATGGACAAAACAAAGATCATGTTCAATGTCCATGTCACACCTATGCCGGTAGTTGTTGGGAGCACTATGCTCGAAGTTTTTGACGAGTACGTTTACCTGGGACAAATAGTCCGACTAGGTAAGTCCAACTTCGACCGAGAGGTCAATCGACGGATTCAACTCGGCTGGGCAGCGTTCGGGAAATTACGAAATATATTCTTGTCAGGTATACCTCAATCTCTAAAAACTAGATTGTACAACCAGTGCGTGTTGCCAGTGATGACTTACGGATCTGAGACGTGGTCCTTCACTGCTGGCCGTATGAGGACGCTCAAGGTCGCTCAGCGAGCTATGGAGAGGGCTATGCTCGGAGTTTCTCTGCGTGATAGACTCAGAAATGAGGATATCCGCAGTAAAACCAGAGTGACCGACATAGCCCAACGGATTAGTAAGTTGAAGTGGCAATGGGTCGGCCATATAGCTCGAAGAACCGATAACCGATGGGGAAGAAAGGTTCTTGAGTGGCAGCCTCATACCGGTAGGCGTAAAGTAGGGTGACCCCCCACTAGATGGAGTGACGACCTGGTAAAATATGCAGGAAGTCGATGGATGCAGTTGGCTCAGGACCGTGCTTTGTTGCATTACTTGGGGGAGGCCTATGTTCAGCAGTGGACTTGTGAAGGGCTATAATGATGATGACGATGATTAAATAGTTTCCTGGTCTTTTTCCTAAGTTCTTTTAGCTTAGTATTCCACCAAAGAAACTTTTCGGGTTTAGGTTTTGGTTTTGACGAGACAATTGTCCTCGAAGGCTTCACGTATACCTACAGTCACTGTCTCCATTGCTAACTCCAGATCTTCAATTGTTTTGATGCTTTTAGGAAACCTTTCCAATCTCTGTAGATATTCCAGGAGGTCGCTTTTGGGTCCTTAAAAGTAACGGTTTTGTAGGTAGGTGATGCTCCAATCACAAACTTAGTGTGCTTGTGATCAGACATCGAGTTTTCGCTACTAACATGCCAGTCATTTATCCGCCTGGACATATTATTGGTAGCAAAGGTTGGTGTACAACCTAAGTTTAGGCTCACCAGGCAGTTGGAGATGAGAAAATCATAAAGTAACTCACCTCTTTCGTTGATGTTGGTGCTTCCCCAGGCTGTGTGGTGAGCGTTAGCATCACAATCCACCACAAGTTCGGCGTTGTGTTTTCGGGCGAACTCCGCCACTTGCTCTAACTCGATGGTAGGATCTGCGTACTCTCCGGAAAGATAGGCCGACTAAATGACTACTTTAGCCCCTGTTCATCCCTTGAGATTTTTAAAGGCTGTAACCAGGTCATCATTGCAGTACTCTGGAACTACCAAAAGTTCAATATTTTTATTATAAATAATACAAGCTCTGGGTCTACTGCCTTTAATATTGACAAGAATCTTACCGGCAGCCGCTAATCCCAGAACTTGACCGTTGGCCACCAAAGGCTCTTGTAATAAGGGCGAGGTCAATGATGTCCCCTGCAAAGCAAACCTCCACCATGGCGGAAGCTGCTGCTGCATGGTGAAGATTTGCTTGAAGGACCCTCGTCTTACCCTTGGATTTAGCCATTTATGGGCGTGGGGGGGGGGTGTATTTTCCGTGAGGCCGTCGGACCGAGGTAAAATCTGCGCCTTGGGTATTCGTCACTCTCACCGGTGGCCTTCCAGCCTCACTCCGAAAGGTGGATGGCTGGGGGGATTGGAGTTGTGGTGGTTCGGGCGTCATTTCCATGTCAGAGCCTTCCTTGACTTTAAAATTTATCATCTTAAAGCCAAGGACGACTCTGCCGCCTGCCTTACGAGGAGCCTCTGCCGATGGGTCGTCCAGAGAAAAGGTTACTAATAACCCATTCTCCTCGTCCCTACGGTGGAGAATTTTTCAGGGCTCATTATAGGGCCCTTCATATTGTGCCCTCAACAGTACAGCCGCCTTCACTGGAAAGTGGGTTGGTCCATCTTAGCGATGGCCTATGTTAGTGTCCGGTGGACAATCAGCATCTGCTCCACGCTCATAGGATTTGAATTGCGAATTCCTATACGCGCGGAGCTAGCTGCGGTTCTGAAGCTGAACTTCTTTTCCCCCGTTGCCAGCTTCACAGACTTCTTGGCCTGGTCTTTGGGAGACTCTTCCTCAGACTGACTGCGTTTTTTCGCCTTCGAAACTGGGGGAGGCATGGGCAAAGGGATTTCGTCCCACGGCTTCTGGCAGAGAGATAGGGCCTCTTCGGCTCCTATCTCAGCTGCAATCAGCCTTCGGTAGCTTTTCCTTGCTGCCCTACTAAGGTTATAAGGCCTAGCTAACTTTTTCTTTTCCCCTCCCTGGTTCGTTTCCGATAGTGGTTCGACTGCAGACGTGCCCGCCACTTCACGGCTCATCTCAGGTTGGGGCGCAATGTTGCAGGGTGTTGGTGAGGCTAAAAGAGCCTCTTCCGAGCCTACAGCTAGTTCCATTAAAGGAGATTTCTAATTATCTTTTCCAAAATGTCGGTTTTCTGTCGGTCAGCACGGTACGCTTGACAACTTGGATTGACTTAGGATAGGAAAAGGGAGTGGGATAAAAGAAAAGAAAAATAGGATCGTCCGAGTGTTTCAGTTCTGTCTGTTTCCTTGTTTGCTTACATTGGTTGTATAAAATACGCATATAATTCTGCACTCGCTCCTACACAGCTCATAGATTTCCATTGCTTGGTTTTGGACTTTTGTGGAGTAGGATTTTATATAATCGAGTGGCACTATTATAGTATATATCAAATGTTGCGTAAACGTGATAGTTATACCTCCATATATTAGCAGCCATGAGCTCTTCAAGACGTTTCCCATAATTGTATCTTACCAAACTTAAAGTACGAAATGAAGTGAAAGATTCTGTTCCGCCGACAAACGTTAGATTTAAAGGCATTAAGACATCACTTCATTTGAGTGATTTTACTTTTATCACTTAAATGTTAGTCTTTTATAATAGTTAGAAATCACTCACAGTGGCAATGACATTTTTATAATAAAATAAATGAGAATAATTTTCATAAGACTTTAAATGAGTGATACTTATTAACCCGGCGAGCATGAGCCAGGGTTTCCCACACCCTGATAAAATTTTACCTGATTAAATTGTAGTCTTTAAAATCTTCGCCAATAAACTCTAACTCGCTCAGTAGCTGGAGTGCTGGACGCGTGGGGCGGGTTAGTGACGTGATCGCCGTGTGGTGTGGGACACTGGCCTGTATATTCGTGCGCAAACCTGTCTCGGGTATGTTATACCCTGCCTCATTTTTGACGTATTTTTTACGTTATGATTTGATCATGAATTATGATTGTTTTATTAGTTTTTTGATGATTTTAGTATATAAATTTGTTGTTCATTCATTTATACTGTGTTATGTTAGTCGCAACGGTAAACGATGTGCTACGACTTTATTCTATGGTGTCTTGAACATGGCAGCTATCAATGCTTGCATTATATATCGAGCAAACAAAAACGTCACAATCAAGAAAACGAAATCCATTGTTTTGGGCTTATCAATGATTTACGAACACCTACATTCAAGAAAATCAAAAAAGCATATTCTAAGCTACATCCGCCAGCGAATCTTAAAACAATTCAGTGAGCCCTCGCCTAGACATGTGAATATACCCGGGCGATATGTCAGATGTCAGGATTGTCTATACAAGAAGGATAGAAAAACCAAATATTTGGTTTTTCCAAGCCCATATGTATGGAGCACGCAAAATTTATTTGCGAAAATTGTGCTGATCTCGACAGTGGTGATTAATTACAATTTTATTATAAAAAAAGTACTATGTTTTAATTTTAATTTGATTTACACTCCAAAGAATTACATTTTTGTTAAATTATAAATTTTTGTAAGTCCTTAAACTTTTGTTTCTATAATTACAAAGTTTATGAAAAATATGATTATATAATAATAACTTCACAATTAAGAACTTGTTTCATTTAATTCTATTAAATCATTTATTATTTTACATAATAAAATCATCAAAGTAAAAATAATAATAATAAGAAGAACTTAAATATGGCACATTAAATTATGGGTATGTCCCACCCTGCCACATTCTCGATGTAACTTTTTTTAACCTCATGCTCGCCGGGTTAAAGTCATTTATGTTTATTTCGTTGATTTTGAAAAATCTTGAGTACGTACTGTGGAAAGAACAAGTAATAAGTCCAGCATAACACTTTTTTTAAATAAGCACTCATTAATATTTATGAATATATCAGACTTGACGTTAAATAGTAGCTTATAAATTATTCATAATCATTTAATACTTCTCGTATTAAAGAAGCGATCGAGCGGAACCAGGGCTCCAAAGTCTTTGCCAGAGATCTGTCTGCCAGAAAGAGCCAACTGTCAAAGCTGAAGACTGAGTGTGGCAACATCGTTTCCGGGACACCTGAGATTTTGAGTGAGATTGAGAGGTTCTATGGGCAGCTGTACACATCATCGTTGGAGCCACACGCAAGTGAGAGTAACGATCCAAGAGCAAGTCTTATCCGACACTATTCCGATGATATCCCGGACGTCAGTCTAAGCGAGATTAGAATGGCTCTCCAGCACCTTAAAAACGGCAGGGCCCCAGGCGAGGATGGAATTACAGCGGAGCTTCTGAAAGCGGGTGGAACACCGGTACTTGTAGTCCTTCAGAAGCTCTTCAATTCCGTCCTCCATGGTGGCACTACTCCAGAGGCGTGGAGCAGAAGTGCGGTGGTCTTGTTCTTTAAGAAAGGCGACAACGCTCTCTTAAAGAACTACAGACCGATTTCCCTTCTGAGCCGCGTCTACGTGCTGTTTTCGAGAGTCATTACGAATCGTCTCGCACGCAGACTTGACGACTTCCAGCCTCCCGAACAAGCCGGTTTCCGAAAAGGCTTCAGTACCGTAGACCACATACATACCCTGCGGCAGATTGTACAGAAGACTGAAGAGTACAATCTGCCACTTTGCCTGGCGTATGTGGACTATGAGAAAGCCTTTGATTCCGTCGAAATTTGGGCGGTGCTACAGTCCCTTCAGCGGTGCCAAGTTGACTGTCGGTATATCGAAGTGCTGAAGTGTTTGTACAGTAGGGCTACGATGGCTATCCGAGTACAGAACCAGAGCTCGAAACCTATCCAACTGCAGAGAGGTGTAAGACAGGGTGACGTTATATCCCCGAAACTCTTCACCGCTGCTTTGGAAGACGTTTTCAAGCTACTGGACTGGAAAGGATACGGTATTAACATCAATGGCGAGTACATCACTCACCTTCGATTTGCCGACGATATAGTCCTTATGGCAGAATCGCTGGAGGACTTAAGCACTATGCTCAATGACCTCAATAGTGCCTCCCAACGGATAGGTCTTAAGATGAACATGGACAAAACAAAGATCATGTTCAATGTCCATGTCACACCTATGCCGGTAGTTGTTGGGAGCACTATGCTCGAAGTTGTTGACGAGTACGTTTACCTGGGACAAATAGTCCGACTAGGTAAGTCCAACTTCGACCGAGAGGTCAATCGACGGATTCAACTCGGCTGGGCAGCGTTCGGGAAATTACGACATATCTTTTCGTCAGGTATACCTCAATCTCTAAAAACTAGATTGTACAACCAGTGCGTGTTGCCAGTGATGACTTACGGATCTGAGACGTGGTCCTTCACTGCTGGCCGTATGAGGACGCTTAAGGTCGCTCAGCGAGCTATGGAGAGGGCTATGCTCGGAGTTTCTCTGCGTGATAGATTCAGAAATGAGGATATCCGCAGTAAAACCAGAGTGACCGACATAGCCCAACGGATTAGTAAGCTGAAGTGGCAATGGGCCGGCCATATAGCTCGAAGAACCGATAACCGATGGGGAAGAAAGGTTCTCGAGTGGCAGCCTCGTACCGGTAGGCGTAGTGTAGGGCGACCCCCCACTAGATGGAGTGACGACCTGGTAAGACATGCAGGAAGTCGATGGATGCAGGTGGCTCAGGACCGTGCTTTGTGGCATTACTTGGGGGAGGCCTATGTTCAGCAGTGGACTTGTGAAAGGCTGTAATGATGATGATGATGATGAAATTATTCACGTCAATTCCAACGTCATTTTAACAAATCAGATGCTCCTATTTTTATTTGAACAGTGATATATATACAATAGTAAAAATAAACTATAATAAAAATAAAAACTTAAATAATCATACCATCCTACTCCCCGTGGCATCGTGCCATTTCAGCGACTTGTCTAAAATTTGTTGTTATATTTAAGAAACCCATAACCATTTTGAACGCAAATGTATAGTACCAATAGTTTCGTGTACATAGCACTTTGAATAAGTTTTCCATCAAGTTCTACTACTAATTTGTCACTAAATTTTGACATATATTTCACACCAAAAGACAAATATTCTTTAGTCACTAATGACAATTTACACTAATTCCACGCTATATCTAAATGTAGAATATAGTCCAGGAGGATTCTTGCTTGAAGGAATCCATATATCATCATATTTGTTTGACTCGTCGGTTTAGTGGTCTAAAACGCGACTGCTCATCATGTGGTCCCGGGTCCGAATCCCATGGTCAGGTCAAAATAAGTTATAGGGTTATCCTGATAGCGTGTTTATATGTGGTAGAGCCACACTGCAGCCATATTGTGGTTGCTGCGCGAATGGGTTGGCCCAATCGGTGACCATGCTCTTACCCAATACCAGCGTGAAATAACAGCTTAAATCTGTTGTGTTCTGTACGATGAGTTTAGAGAACTGGGGACTATTCATACTAGAAATGAGGTATTCGATCTTAGTCCTCAGGGTTGACAACGCATCTGTCTTTCGGCCACAGCATCCACTTACCACCAGGTGGACTTTGTGCTAGTTCATCACCCAGTATAAGCCCGGAGTCAGGGAGTTGGCTGTGTTTTACTTTCGTGTTTCGGAAAGCACGAAAAACCGTCTTGTACCTGATTTCTCTGCACCAACGCACTATGAAACGTTACTGAAATTCTGACAAGTAGTCTTTATTATTGTTACTCCATTTATAAATTATGTAAACAATAAGTTTAAAAATTAAGTGAATAGTGTTCGGCTTTTTATCCTGTTCTCTTCAAAGTTTATTCACAAGTTTTGATAAGGATGTAACAAGTTAAAATTTTCCATAACACATTTTCTAGGCAATTGTATGGTGTAAGACGAAATTCTTTAATACTTTGTAGCACTTTTCCTTGTTAGGTTTTGGGTAAAGTTATAAATTTCTTGTGATTTCGTTAATGCTTTTCCGAAGTTGCGCGGACGAAATAAACTGTAATGTGTTTTGGTACGTAAGTAGTTTTTTTATTGGAAAGATAATTTTGTTATTTTGATTTTGATGATTTTTGTGAGTATTTGTATGGGTCCCTAGATCGTTTCTATTCACATTTGGACTCGGTAGATGGCGCTGTTATTTATTTATTTATTTATTTTATTTTATAGGATTGGGTGACAAACGGGCACACAGTCCACCTGATGGTAAGCGGTTGCTGCGGCCCATAGACATCTACATCTATCCTCGATTACAAATCAAAATGCAGACGCGTTGTCACCCGTGAGGACTAAGATGGAATGCCTCTTTTCCAGTAAAAAGGGTCTCCGGTTCTCTACACTCACCATACGAAATACAGCAGCATTAAGCTACTATTTCACGCTGGTATTCTGTGAGAGCGTGGTCCTTCCCCGGTCGAGCCGACCCATTCGTGCTACAACTATACTACTAATATAACTGCAGCATGGCTCTAGCACGTTAAAATGTTGTTGAGATCCAGGAATTACCTGTGCCAAGCCGGGGCGGATCGCTAGTTATATACAATTGCTTTTGCTCCGCGGTGCTACCCGTGTTCTAAATGTAACGTCCAGTCATGGCGCTTATTATGAGATTGCAAAACACGGAAAGCTCAAGCTACCTTGCAACATGGAAACTATTTCAAATTTCGGAACTATAGTGACTGCAGGTTTTTAGTAAAACTAACGTCTTTAATAATAATTAAATAAGCCTAAATAAGAAAAGTCATCATTTAATATTTTATTTATTACAGAAATGAAATTGCACTGTAAAATAAAGGGTCTTATAAACTGTAACGCCCTATTTCACACTCTAAGACGGTTTCAATTTTCCAAAAGCTAAAAACAAAAGCTTTGGTTTCAATTACAATCTTTTACGTCCACGTCTTTTACGTGGTTTGGGCTGCACATAAATACATATTTTCACACAAATTTGAAACCCAAGTTTAAATAGTTTACTGCAAAATAACATGGATATTTTACGTACTATTATAATTTAAGATTATTGGTACCACTTCGAAAAATAAAAAAAACGTTAGTTATTTTTGTCTTTATACAAATTTAAACGATCTCTGGCCCCCGTAAGGGGTTGTTTAGATAAATTTACAAAATACTTATTCATTTATTTTATATATGCTAACTACTAACTTTCTTACCTAACTACTTAGTAAGTTTCAATTCAATTGTGTTACAAAATAAAAATTGTCATAAAAACTGTAACATTCTATTTTACGTGGATCGACCTATATACCATTAGAGAATGATCACGTCATAAAAGACAGCTACTGTTTTTAATTTCAGATTTCTTCGCCAAGCTTTTTGGGCTGTGTGTCTTAATTAACTTTTTTCATAAAAATTTATCCTCCTATTTACAGATACATATACTAAATATTTCAAATAAAAAAAAAACATAATTAATTTTTCTGCATATAAATTTTAACAAGCGGCAGAGCTACCCCCATCATAAGGGGTTGTTTTAAAAAATCGCTTAATTCGAATTCATTTGCTTTCCCATAGTATTTTAGAAAGTTTCGCATCATTTGCCTCATAAACTAAAATTTTCTAACAAACATGGTGTAACACATTAGCCCCTTGTGACTTAAATTTTCCAAAATCCTATCTTAGATACCTATGTCACGTTTCTACATCTAGTGGTTAAGGATGTGAGTTGATAGATGAGTCAGTCAGTCAGGACATCTTTTACCGGCAATTTATCAGCCTTGTATATAATTTTGTCATTGTATTGAATACCCAGTCATTCCATGTAATGCCGGGTTTGCTTAAGCAATATAGGCGTTTTCCGTTACATACGTTTCCTATGAATTATATGCATATGCAATCGGGTAAAATATAAAATGTAAACCAACAAAATATATTTTCTTAAAATAAAATCAATTTTACTGAAAATAACAGTCAAATTTGGCTGAAAATGGTTTATACTCGTAAAATTTATATAAATAAATTACGAACAAACAGTTTAATTAAGCTGCATGTTTGAGCAAAAACTTGCGCTATTCGTTATTTGTGGGGTTTTTAGGGGCTATCTTCTTGTTATTAAAATATATATTAACCGATAAAAAATCTATTAAATGTCTATATAATCTAATAGCCACGGATAATAGCCAAATCAATTTATTTAAAGGCAGTAAATACTAACTTGATGAATTTTCCAACAACAAAACCACAGAAATGCGAAATTACTATTGATAAAATGCATCTCCTCATAAAGTTAGCAATATTTTATTATGTGATTTACACTAATGGATAGGCACTTTATTAAGAATATTTTGATCAATTTAATTTTTAAAAGGACTAAAATTCGATTTTATAAACGAAATATTTTAAATAATGTATATATTAAATAATATATATAATAAAATTTAGGCGTATTTCTTAAGCGATTTATTCTAGCGACAGCGCATGGAATCTGGGCGGGAAAAATAGATAGCTTAGGCTAGGTTTAGTCTTGTCTTGACTTGGAACGTCATTTTCATAAATTAGTATCTTAAGACAAACCGTGATCTGGACTCTCATTGTTTCGTTACCTCATATTCAAAACATATAGTTACAGTTAACCATTCGGTGATTGGGCAGCGTAATAAAAAGACGTGATTTTTTGTCTACTTAACTGACTACTGTAATGCAACGTTTAGATGCTCGCGCATCATTGACGATTTAGGCACGAGCACGAGCATGTTCTCCACTTGATGTTGGTTTTCGACCACGACTCAAACGAATGCTCACCATTCGGTTGACCAGTAAACTTTTTACAGTTGTTTATTATGCTTCTTATAATATAATTTAATAAAAATAATATTAATAAAATAACTTATCTACTGTGATGGATCGGAGTAACAAATCCACTAATTTTATCGAACTTTGTCAAGGAGAAGCCATGATATGGGAACCTAGAAGTCGATTTTAATTAAATATTGATAAAAATAAATATTTCTACACTACTAAACATAGGCCTAGTAGTGCTATGAAGCACAGCCTAAGCCTTCTGCAACCATCGACTTCCTGCATGCATTACCAGGTCGTCACTCCATCTATTGGGTAGGCGTACCACATCAGCCAAATAAATAATTGTGAATCTATAAATACTAAGTAGATATAAATTCATAATAAACAGATGATACCCGTAATTCATGTTTACAACATTTATGTTGAATGAGTACAGACGAATAGACAAAGCATTGTACTTGTCCACGAATAACTCGGCGAGTTCTTTGTTCGATAATCTGAACGTGATAAGTAAACATTTTCAAAAATACGAAAGTACGTTACAAGTAACATCATAGACAATAAGTCAAGATACGATTGGGGTGGATTGGAATTATTGTTACTGTTACAGTTTGTTAACAGTTCACTGCTAAATATAGACTGGTTTTGATATAGGTCACAGGCTATGAGAATTCGTCTTATTTCATAATCCTGCGAGTCCTTTATTTGAAGTCTATAGTAGTGGAGTACAGTAGTCCCTACTTACCTACCTACTTCATAAAACAAGATTAAATTTTGTACTGCTATCAGATTTCAATTAATTCAATTACTCCTTCGAATTAACAAACGAATGTTAAATATCACTTGCTCGTCTGTTACCCATCGTTAATAATTGCAAAAAAACCGGAGAAAGAAGAATGAAATAATCAGAGAATGGCGGTAATCTCAAGCCGGTAAAGATATAATTTTTAATTTTTCAGATTCTCACTTAGTTTTGCTGGCAATCTATACCTAGGATGCCACAATTCGTAATAGGGGCAAGTTCACTGATTATTAAATCACGCGAGGTCTAATATAACATTAAGATGTACAAACTTTACACCTAATTTACTGTATTCACAAATAAATTGATTTTAATTTGCAACTTACACATTTATTAAAATTTCCAAGAGCAAAATGTGTTGCTGCCCTATTGGAATATAGACTTGGCAACTTATCGGACAGTGAGATACCATGCGTGTAAGCGCTTATGGCTCCCAAAAAATTTCCACTGCGAAAGAATTCATCGCCTTTTTCTTTACACCACTGAGGATCTTGTTCCTCGGGACGGAGATCCTCAGATACGAAACCTGAAAATGACAAAATATAATTGACAAAATTAATTTTAAAAGGTCATAACGAACTAAAGCATAAAATAACTAAATTAGATGATAAATAAAATAAAAACCAGTGGCTCTTCTAGCTTGTGTGATATTTTTTAACCAGGCTTCCTCCTCTTTCACTGTTGATTCTCTGCTAGGCGTTGGAAATGATCTCGGAGTATGTTTGATCTCAAGTTGTCTAGTTTCTCTTGGCTTAGGCAGGACTCGCGTAGCGGCTTCTAGTTTTTTCTTTTCAACATGTTCAGATTTTATAGATTGTTTGACAATTTTAGAGGCTATCGGCTGATTTTTTATTTGTTGCGAATTTTTCTTTGAAAGTCCTTCGTCATTTTCCTCGTCAGAGGATGTTAATTCAATAATTTTAGATGCATTGTACTCATAGAATTTTATTTTATTAATGTTTGTATTACCGTAATATTTTTCAATACTGTGACCATTATTGTAAGAGTCATTATTTCTCTTATTAGGCAATGTTTCGCGCCACTGTTCCAACTCATTCATTGCTTTGTTACGTTCAGCATCCGAAAAGTCTGCACTATCGTGACGTCCCATAGGATGCATCATCCGAGATCGTCGGTTATGAGGCTGTACTTGCCGCGAAAGCATGGTGGGCGTGGCTTCCTGAGCGCGCTCACCATGCATAATCGAAAAGTGTGCAGCCTCCGTAATTACTTCCTGGTGAGATCGGATGATCCATTTTATAATGACGTCATCTCTAGTGATAAAGGACTTAACCCTCTATCCTTAGCCAACGAGCAATGGCAGGACCCGGCAGTACTAAGCATTTCCGACCGGGAGACCGTATGGAAGGAGAAGGAGCTCCACGGGAGTTACTACAGGGTTCTACATGAGCCCTTCGTAGATACAGTCGCCTCGGTCAACTGGCTACGTTTCGGTGACCTCTTCGGGGAAACCGAGGGTTTTGTCTGTGCAATACAGGATCGGGTTATTAAGACCAACAGCTATCGGAGATACATGCTAAAGGCACCGTCGACGTCTGTCGAGCTTGTCGCCATCCCGTTGAGTCACTTAGGCATGTCATCTCCGGTTGTTCGGCGCTTTCTAACACTGAGTACTTGCACAGGCACAACCTAGTAGCCAGAATTCTACACCAGGAGCTCGCTCTGAAATACGATTTCGTGGGCCGGAAAGTGCCGTATTACAAGTACTTGCCGGAAACCGTGCTCGAAAATGACCGCGTCAGGCTCTACTGGGACCGGGCCATCATTACAGATAGGACTATTCTTGCGAATAAGCCTGATATTGTGCTGATGGACCGGGCACAGTCAAGGATATTTATTCCTGTAGTCGTCTCTGCGAATGGGCTTATTTCAGTCAGCCTCTCGGGGCATCTGAGGCGACTGGGACTCCGTGACGGACCGCTCCGGGCTTAAATGCAAAAGGCGGTGCTCCTCGATACCGCCCGCATCGTCCGCTGGTTTTTTTCCCTTTCCTCCTAACCCTCGGCCGTTTGGTCTCCCCTGCCGAGGGATTCCATCTGGTTGGGCTTTTATTTATTTATGTATTTTTGTATTTATTTTATGTTATTGATATTTATGTAAATTTATCGTTTCATTTTAATTTATAATTAAACATTTATATAACCCAACCAAATGAGAAAACTATATAGATACCCAAAAAAATAGTAATAATAATAATAATGGAATACGGAAGAACGCGCAAAGGGTCGCTGCCTGGAGGTCGCCAGGGAGCGTCTGGAGTGGCGCTGGACGCATAAGCATGCGAACCGCCAGCCGAGCGAGAGGTGCTGCACGACCACCCAGCAGCCCCTCGCATCCATCATCTCCACCAGCTGGTTTGGTGCCAGGCACCGCACTGGCAGTATGCCGTATTATATGCGCCAAACTTTTCACGGCTGGACGCGCTACTGGACAAAGTAGTGCTATCCCAGCCTGGAGAATAATAATTGAAGAACGTATCGCAAAGGCTAGGGCCCTCATCGGCAGACTGATATGCTTCAGGTCAGGCAATACCAGGCCAAGGATTGTGCGCACCGTCAGGATGGCGTTTTCTGGGATAAATGTTAGTTTGTCCCAGCCGGATATAACGCAAAAACTGACGGAGCGCATAGATGACCTGAAGCAGAGAATCGCTGCTTGGGGAAAGCGGATTCGGCGATATACCGAGAGGTCGACACGGTTCAACCAGAATCGTCTCTTCCAGAGTGATCAGAAGAGGCTCTTCAAATAATTGGAGCGACCGATAGTAAGTGGAACGGGCCCAGCACCAAATCAGGCCGACACGGTCGCATTCTGGCGCAGCCTGTGGTCAGAGCCCGTAAACCACAACGAGGGCCTATGGACGGAAGTTGTGGCGAGTTAGTGTGTGGGTATTACGCCCATGGACCCCGTCATCATAACGCCGGGTGACGTAGCTGAGGCGGTCCGTAGCCCAAGCCTCTTCACTACTGGGATCACTCATTTGGTTCCTAAAGATCAGGTTGCCACAGACCCGAGCAAATACCGCCCCATCACGTGTCTACCGACCATATACAAGACACTAACATCCATTTTGAGCGCGAGAATCGCTCGTCACCTGGACTCAAATCAGGTGATGTCGCGCGCTCAAAATGGATGTCGGGGCGGCGGTCGTGGAACCAAGGAACCACTTCTCATTGACGCGGTCATTGGCAAAGTGGTGAAACGCAACCGTTGGAACTTCTCCGCCGCTTGGATAGATTACAGAAAGGCATTTGACTCGGTGCCCCATACATGGCTAAAGAGGGTCCTCGAGCTATACAAGATTGACTGTACAGTTTGAGACTTCCTCGAGCAGTGTGTGGGGCAGTGGATTACGATCCTCTGTCATCTGGCGAGCGGATGACGGCTGCGGAAAGCCGCATAAGGATAAGAAGGGGTATATTCCAGGGCGACTGTCTGAGTCCAATCTGGTTCTGCCTCTCTTTGAACCCTCTCAGTACTTTACTGGAGGGCTCCGGGAGGGGATTTCAGCTTCGGAAAGGAGGTACAAAAGTAACCCACGTTTTCTATATAGATGACCTCAAGTTATTCGCATCCAGTCGCTCCCATCTTATGGAATTGCTAAACATCACTTGTGAATTTAGCAGTTCTATTAGAATGGAGCTGGGGACGGATAAGTGTGCGGTCCTCCATGTTGAAAGGGGAAGGGTCGCTAACTCTAAGGGCATAGACTTATCTATGCCCGTCAAAGGGCCCTAACCCTTTCCGAGGCTGAAACATACCGATACCTGTGTATGTCACAGAACATCGGTATCGATGAGGCTGGTATGAAACAGTCAGTTTGCGACGTGTTTTATGCATGCTTGACCAAAGTGCTTAACAGCCTTTTGTCCAGTGTGAATAAGACACATGCATATAACGGTTGAGTCATGCCTGTCCTCATGTATACCTTTGGCATACTCAGGTGGAGTCAGACTGAACTTAACGCCCTGGATAGAAAAGTCCGCACTACAATGACGTCCCATAGGATGCATCATCCGAGATCGTCGGTAATGAGGCTGTACTTGCCGCGAAAGCATGGTAGGCGTAGCTTCCTGAGCGCGATCACCATGCATAATCGCGAAGTGTGCAGCCTTCGTCATTACTTCCTGGCGATATCGGATGATCCATTCTATAATGACGTCATTTCTAGTGATAAAGGACTTACCCCTCTATCGTTAGCCAACGAGCAATGGCAAGACCCGGCAGTACAGAGCATTTCCGGCCGAGAGACCGTATGGAAGGAGAAGGAGCTCCATGGGAGGTACTACAGATGTGCGGTGGTAAAATTTAGCGGCTGGAATTAGTCCGAGTGGAAAAATTTCTTTGAGCAGTCCCTGTGGCAGATGCGATAAAATAATAATAATAAATCTTTATTAGCATAAGAGTTACAATATTTTTGAAGCCCCTGATTCCTGAGCTACGATTCCTAATCCTATTTAAGATTTAACAAATTTTTGGATGTTGATTGATTTGTTTTATACTAATGTTACGCGCTCCAGTCGACGATATACTAGCGCCATCTAGTGTCAGGAACGAGAGCGAGTAGAGCGTTACAGAAAATGACATCACAGATCTCTCAACCGACAGCGCCACCCGAAGAACTAAGTTTCTAGAAAATCTATACTCGAACTCTCGGTACCTTGCGCGTGTTTACTTGAACATTCCGGATATTTTGCTAATTTAAATAAATAGGTGGCGCAAGATGCGATCGAGACAGAGTTGAACTCGGCGACACAAGCGAAGCTTCGGAGCGGAATTAAGTGAATTAGTGTGTTTAATTATTAGTGTTTTAACTTTAATTTGTGTAAAGTAAATTAAAGTGTTAATTTAGGTAATTTTATCGGCAATTTTTATTGTCACGAACCTCAAGCTCGTAACAATTGGTGTCAGAAGTGGGATAAAATAATGCCGATTTTACCCAAGGAAGAAACGGAGGGTGTCCGTACCCGAAGTCAACGCCAGCAGGAGACGGACCAACGAAGATTTGGTCGTGCAACGCCGCAGACTACGGAGGGCCAGCCGCCGGCTGCAGGCCCGTCCGTAGCTCCTACACCTGAAGCACCTGACTTAGTTGCTCTAATGGTGATGCTGCAGGAGCAGGCTCGCCGACAGGAGGAGCAGGCTCGCCGACAGGAGGAGCAGGCTCGCCAGCAGGCGGAACAGGTCCGTCAGTTGAAAGAGCAGCTGCAGAGCGGACAGGAGGAACAGGCCCGTCAGCAGGCGGAACAGGCCCGTCAGCAGGCGGAACAGGCTCGTCGGTCGGAAGAACAGATGCTCCTCATGAAGGACCTTCACGCTACCTTTGGGAAAGAGATAAGGCAGGTGAAGGATAGGGTTGCTCAACACGACAACCGTCTGTCGGAAGCTGAAACCCGAATCGAAGAACATGAAACCCGAATCGACCAAGTAAACAATCGGGTTGACAACGTAATGGCTGACGTGAAGAAAACGCTGGACGACCTCAAACTTGGGGATGGAACAACAGCTCCCGTAGTAGCTACAACACCTTCGCTACGTGGATTCAAAGTGCCGCCGTTTGACGGTACCTCTTCCTGGTCAGCCTACAAGATCCAGTTCGAGGCTGTTATGAAGGCGAACGGCTGGAATAAAAGCCAGGCCATGACTGCTCTCACACTAGGCCTGCGCGACCAGGCCTTAACAGTTCTGGAAGCTCTCGGTGAGGAAGTGACTTATGAGCAACTCCTTGAGGCATTGGAGGCGAGATATGGCGATGCTCACCTGGAACACGTCTTTCGCGCGCAGCTTAAAGATCGTGTGCAGCGCATCAACGAAAACCTGCAGCAGTGGGCTCTAGAAGAGGAGAAGCTGGTGCGAAAAGCATACCGGTCTGTACCTGCGCTCATTGAAGGGAACCAGGTGCAGGCATTCATCGACGGCATCCGCGACCTGGAAGTCAGAGCTGCTGTGAGGCTCGGGCACCACAAGACACTTATGGACGCCCTGGCCCATGTACTGGAGGTGGAAGCCGTGCGACAGGATCATCGTTCCCATCGCGTCAGGGAGATCACAGCAACTACAGTTCGCGACCGCAACAAAGGATTCAGCCCTAGGTGCTATGGCTGTGGGGAAAAGGGCCATCTACGGTCCAGCTGCCCTAAGCGAACTGAAGAAAGGGAAGTTGATCGATCTCGAGAGGGTAGTGCAGCTAACGGCACTGCCTGGCGGCGACAGGATCATCGTTCACCTCACGCTAGGGAGGTTACAGCAGTTACGGTTCGCGACCACAATAAAAGATACAGCCCTAGGTGCTATGGCTGTGGGGAATGGGGCCATCTTCGGTCCAGCTGCCCTAAGCACACCCTAGGAAGGGAAGCTGAACGGTCTCAGAGAAGAAGTGCGGCTAACAGCACCGCCCAGCAGCAACAGGAATACGACTTTACTATCAGACACTGCAGCGGGAAATCTCACGGCAACGCAGATGCATTGTCAAGAAGACCTTGTCCTAGTAGGCAAGAGAGTAAGGAAGTGGTATCCGTGAGGATGCTCAGGACAGACCACACCTCAGCAACGGGTGGAAGGACAGCCTACGTCATGCACAGCAGGAAGATCCAGACATCAAGCCGATTCTGGGATGGATGAAGGCCCGTGCTACCAAGCCTAAGTGGAGGGACGTCTCAGCGATGAGTTCGACCACGAAAAGCTATTGGGCCCAATGGGACAGCTTCCTGCTTCAGGATGGAGTCCTGTGCCGTAAATGGGACAATGGTCGAAGAGACAGCTGTCGTTTGCAAATGGTTGTTCCTAAAGCTAAAGTGCCGAATGTTCTACAGCTGTGCCATAATGGTCGTTCAAGAGTCCATTTGGGAGTTAAACGAACTCTACTGAAGGTCCGAGAACAGTTTTACTGGGTCCATTATCGTGACGATGTCGAGGATTGGTGTCGTACATGTACAAGTTGTGCGGCCGTGCGGGGACCTCAGACACGTAGTAGAGGAGCACCGAAATTGTACAATGTTGGTGCACCACGGGATAGGACAGCCCTTGACATGGCGGAGCCGTTACAGAAAGGCGCAAGAGGGACTCCTAAGATCGTCCATGTGGATCGCTTGGCGCGTTATCAGGGGACCGATAATGCTCGGGACGAGCATGTCTTAGGAGGGGGCAGTGTTACGCGCTCCAGTCGACGATATACTAGCGCCATCTAGTGTCAGGAACGAGAGCGAGTAGAGCGTTACAGAAAATGACATCACAGATCTCTCAACCGACAGCGCCACCCGAAGAACTAAGTTTCTAGAAAATCTATACTCGAACTCTTGGTACCTTGCGCGTGTTTACTTGAACATTCCGGATATTTTGCTAATTTAAATAAATAGGTGGCGCAAGATGCGATCGAGACAGAGTTGAACTCGGCGACACAAGCGAAGCTTCGGAGCGGAATTAAGTGAATTAGTGTGTTTAATTATTAGTGTTTTAACTTTAATTTCTGTAAAGTAAATTAAAGTGTTAATTTAGGTAATTTTATCGGCAATTTTTATTGTCACGAACCTCAAGCTCGTAACACTAATATCGATTCAGTTTGCTTATAATATAATCCTAATAGCCAACTCCTAACATTAAATTTCATTTTTCTAGTAGCTAAGGGATGCATATAAAAATATACCCTTATAAGCATGTTGCAGTCTAGCAGACATAGGTATGTATACATTTTTATAACCCGGTGTTTGTTATGATTCGCGGTATTATATGATGCTTAGTGATTAAATCCAAAATGTACAGTTGCCTCGAAGTTAATACTCGACATTTCTCATACAATTCTGCAGTGGGAAATCTGTGTGGCCTAAAGGTCATGACTTTTAACAGGAATTTTAGTGCCCTTTCCAGGTGGATTAGAAAGGTCTGATAGGCTCCTCCCCAGACGTAAATCGGTACTCTATTATAGACTGAACTAAGGCATAATATATTGAAAGCAGGAGAGGTAAATCAGAGGCGTATCTTAACTTTTTCAACACCCAAATAAGTTTTCTAGTACGTTCTGTTGTGAGATCTATATGTGAGCGGTAGTTAAGTTTGTCGTCCAATATTATGCCAAGATATTTAATTGGATTTAGTAATTGCGTGACATGAACATGGAGGGGCAGTATGAGCCTCACGTAGATACAGCCGCCTCCCTCAACCGGCTACGTTTTGGTGACCTCTTCGGGGAAACTGAGGGTTTTGTCTGTGCAATACAGGATCAGGTTATTAAGACTAACAACTATCGGAGATACATCCTAAAGGATGGCACTGTCGACGTCTGTCGAGGTTGTCGCCATCCCGGGGAGTCACTTAGGCATGTCGTCTCCGGTTGTTCGGTGCTTTCTAACTCTGAGTACTTGCACAGGCACCACCTAGTAGCCAGAATTCTACACCTGGAGCTCGCTCTGTAATACGGTCTCGTGGACCGAAAATTGCCGTATTACAAGTACTTGCCGGAAGCCGTGCTCGAAAATGACCGTGCCAGGCTCTACTGGGACCGGGCCATCATCACAGACGGGACTATTCTTGCGAATAAGCCTGATACTGTGCTGATGGACCGGGCACAGTCAAGGATATTTTTGATCGACATTAACATTCCGTATGACGAGAATCTCGTGAAAGCCAAAACAGATAAACGAACAAAATATCTGGACCTGGCTCACGAGGTGACCGACATGTGGGGTGGTATGCCGACCGAAATTATTCCTGTAGTCGTCTCTGCGAATGGGCTAATCCCAGTCAGCCTCTCGGGTCATCTGAGGTGACTGGGACTCCGTGACGGACCGCTCCGGGCTCAAATGCAGAAGGCCGTGCAACTCGATACCGCCCGCATCGTCCGCCGGTTTCTTTCCCTTTCCACCTAACCCCCGGCCGTTTGGTCTCCCCTGCCGAGGGCTCCCATCTGGTTGGATCTTATTTATTTATGTAGTTTTTGTATTTATATTATTTTATTGATATTTATGTACATTTATCTTTTCATTTTAATTTATAACTATATATTTATAGAACCCAACTAGGTGAGAAAATTATATAGATACCCCAATAATAATAATATAATAAGGCGTAGGGAAGTGACGACCCCATCGCCCGCTGATGTAACAGTTATGTGACAAAACCGCTACGTCAGTGCAGTAAGTCAGCAACTTGCCAAGAGGTGTTAGTGCCGTGCCTCGACAATAATTGAAGGTGCAAAAGCTCGCTTGTGCACATGGCCCCACCATGAAACGGCGCCGGGTCTAGGCGTCTCCCCTTAAATGACGCCCATAAAAATCGATGATGGAATTTTATAGAACGCGCAAACGGACGCTGTCTGGAGGTCGCCAGGGCGCGTCTGGAGCTGGCGCTGGACGCAAAAGTATGCGAACCGCCAGCCGTGCGAGAGGTAACACGAGGCACGACCACCCATCAGCTCCTCGCATCCATAAGCCCCACCAGCTGGCTTGGTGTCTGGAGGGTCTTTGCGGGTCCAGCGACTGGCACCCGTTACTGGTGGAGTAAGCCGCATGCGATGAATTGCGGGCGTATTTTAAGGCAAAGTGGGGAGAAGTTGGAGGTTTGGCGTATCCGGCTAGGATGCACGGTCTTTTTGCTCAGCTGGAGCCATCTATAACCGTCACAGAGTAAAATCTGGCAGACAGAGTTCGGTCTTGCGCTAAATTAAATTTGATGTCGCTGAACCCGAACGGCTACGACGTGAGGCTGTTCCGTCATCGAATGAAATTACTACGGCTGAGGATACTGCACCACCACATACAGAACAATCCGCAAACGTGGATGCCGCCATGAATACCCCAGTTGTGGTTGATTCGAGCGATGATGGAACAGCCGTCCAGGAACTTGAATTAGTGCATATGAGGAGTACATTGGAGGAGATGATTGTGGAAACACGCAGTAAGCCTATCAAAATTCGACCGCGACTTATCCGCATAAACCTAAGCAAGCGGAATCGGGCTGTCGTGAGGGTTCTGAACCCAATGATGGTGACCTATTTGAAAGCCAGCCGGGACCTTTGCGAGACGGACTCAATTCTTTTTGGCGCCGTACTGGCAGTATGCCGTATGAGGGGCGCCAAACTGTACACGGCTGGATGCGCTACTTGAAAAACTAGCGCTATCCCAGCCTGGAGAATAAGAATTGAACGGATTGCAAAGGCTAGGGCCCTTCTTCAGGTCAAGCAATAACATGTCAAAGATTGTGCGCACCATCTGGATGGCATTTGCTGAGATAAATGTTTGTTTTTCCCAGGCAGAAAAATTTAATTTAAATTTAATTTTTCCAAGACAGAATTGCTAAATATCACTTGTGAATTTAGCAGTTCTATTGGAATGGAGCTGGGAACGGATAAGTTTTTTTTTTTTTTTTTTTCCAGTGCAGAGCGGCTCGAATCGTCGACGACCGAGTGCTTTCCGATCAGCTCGATTCACTGGCGCTGCGAAGAGATGTTGCATCTCTTTGCGTATTTTATCGCATCTATCACGGGGAGTGCTCTGAGGAATTGTTCGGATTAATCCCAGCCGCCAAATTTCGTGAACGCACTACACGGCAAACTTCCCGATACCATCCACACCATCTTGATGCTTGGCGGTCCACCACTGTACGTTTCACAAGGAGTTTTCTTCCACGTACAACCTCTCTGTGGAATAGTTTACCACCGGCGATTTTTCCGGACCGATACGACCTGGGGACCTTCAAGAAAAGAGCTTACTCCTTTCTAAAGGGCCGGCAACGCACCCGCAATTCTCCTGGTGTTGCGGTTGATCATGGGCGGCGGTAGTCACTTAACATCAGGTGAGCCGCATGCTCGTTTGCCCCCTCTTCTATAAAAAAAAAAAAAAAAAAAAGTTTGCGGTTCATCATTCATCATTACAGCCCTTCACAAGTCCACTGCTGAACGTAGGCCTCCCCCAAGCAACGCCACAAAGCACGGTCCTGAGCCACTTGTATCCATCGACTTCCTACATGTCTTACCAGGTCGTCACTCCATCTAGTGGGGGGTCGCCCTACACTACGCCTACCGGTACGAGGCTGCACCTCGACAACCTTTCTTCCCCATCGGTTACCGGTTCTTCGAGCTATATGGCCGGCCCATTGCCACTTTAGCTTACTAATCCGTTGGGCTATGTCGGTCAATCTGGTTTTACTGCGGATATCCTCATTTCTGAGTCTATCACGCAGATAAACTCCGAGAATAGCCCTCTCCATAGCTCGCTGAGTGACCTTGAGCGTCCTCATACGCCAGCAGTGAAGGACCACGTCTCAGATCCGTAAGTCATCACTGGCAACACGCACTGGCAACACAACACTTTAGTTTTCTGAGATTGAGGTATACGTTGAACTTTACTTACTACAACTTACGTTGAAGTTGGACTTACCTAGTCGGACTATTTGTCCCAGGTAAACCTACTCGTCAAAAACTTCGAGCATAGTGCTCCCAACAACTACCAGCATAAGTGTGACATGGACATTAAACATGATCTTTGTTTTGTCCATGTTCATCTTAAGACCTATCCGTTGGGAGACACTTTTGAGATCATTGAGCATAGTGCTAAGGTCCTATATCGTCGGCAAATCAAAGATGAGTGATATACTTGCCATTGATGTTAATACCGTATCTTTTCCAGTCCAGTAGCTTCAAAACGTCTTCCAACGCAGCGGTGAAGAGTTTCGGGGATATAAAATCACCCTATCTTACACCTCTCTGCAGTTGGATAGGTTTCGAACTCTGGTTCTGTACTCGGATAGCCATCGTAGCCCTACTGTACAAATACTTCAGCACTTCGATATACCGACAGTCAACTTGGCACCGCTGAAGGGACTGTAGCACCGCCCAAATTTCGACGGAATCAAAGGCTTTCTCGTAGTCCACATACGCCACGCAAAGTGGCGGATTGTACTCTCGGTCTTCCGTACAATCCGCCGCAGGGTATGTATGTGGTCGATGGTAATGAATCCTTTCCGGAAACCGGCTTGTTCGGGAAGCTGGATGTCGTCGAGTCTGCGTGCGAGACGATTCGTAATGACTCTCGAAAACAGCACGTAGACGCGGCTTACAAGGGAAATCGGTCTGTAGTTCTTCAAGAGAGCGTTGTCGCCTTTCTTAAAGAACAAGACCACCACACTTCTGCTCCACGCCTCCAGAGTATTGCCACCATGGAGGACGGAATTGAAGAGCTTCTGAAGGACTTAATTACCGGTGTTCCACCCGCTTTCAGAAGCTCCGCTGTAATTCCATCCCCGTCTGGGGCCCTGCCGTTTTTAAGGTGCTGGAGAGCAATTCTAATCTTGTTCGGACTGACGTTCGGAATATCATCGGAATAGTGTCGGGTAAGAATTGCTCTTGGATCGTTACTCACACTTGCGTGTGGTTCCAACGCTCTTGGCTCTCTCTCTCTCAGTTGGCTCTTTCTGGCTGACTGATCTCTGACAAAGACTTTGGAGCCCCGGTTCCGCTCGATCGCTTCTTTAATACGAGCAGTATTAAAGTTGCGTAAGTCTCGCCACATGCATTTGGAGATCTGTCAGTTCAGTTGCCTGTATGCTGTCAAATCTGTTGACGATTGCAGCCTCATCTCCCGTCTAACAGCCATAAGATTAAGAGTGTGGTCGGAGAGTTTTTGTGTTCTTCTGCGGCGGGTCTTGCAGAACTTAGCTCCGATCGCATGGACAGTTTCCACGAGTTTATCATTCATATCGTCCACTGCATTGCAATCTTCTAGGCACGGAAAGCGGTTACGTAACTCGAGCTGAAAAGTCTCGGGATTCTGGATTAGAGACGGAGCGTAGACTTCATTAGACGAGCCTTCTCCAACTTAACGTTTAGGTTCAGTGTGCCTCTAACCATTCGGTGATCGCTGCCGGTTTTCACCCTTGCGATCACTGAGACATCATCGAACAGTTGGCGTCTGGTCGTCATAATGAAGTCAATCTCATTTTTTGTCGAAACGTCGGGGCTCGACCAGGTCCACTTCCTGTGGGGCCTCTTCTGAAAGAATGATCTCATCATAAACAGTCCCTCTTTCGCCATAAAGTCAGCCAGCTGCTGGCCTCTATGGTTCCGTTGCCCTACTCCAAATTTTCCTAACTTTAGCTCACCGACTTCTCTTGTACCTAGTTTTGCGTTGAAGTCTCCCATAGACACCGTGTAGTGGGTTTTGGAGGAATGCATGGCTCTAGAAATATCCTCATACATTTTCTCCACCTCCTCATCGGGATGTGCCGAGGTTGGTGCGTAGACCTGTATGACCTTCAGCGAATACCGTTTGGTGATTCTGAGTATCAGGTACGCGACTCTCGTTGACACACTCCCAATCTTTATAACGTTGTTGACGAGAGACTAGTGGACGATAAATCCGACACCTCCTTGGGACAGATGATCGCCCTCCCGGTGATAGAACAAGTTTCCGGACCCGAGGATTACCGTGTCCTCCCCCTCTCTTCGGACCTCAGATAATCCAATAATATGCCAGTGCAACTTGTCTACCTCTTCTTCCAGCTCCACTATCTTCTCGTCAGTCCTCAGGTTGCGTGCGTTATACGTCGCCAGGTCGAGTCATCGTTGGTGGCAACAGAACCTCCACCGGAGATTCTTAGCACCCACTGCCCCGCCGTTACCATGGTCGCCACCGTAGCCAGGAATAGCGGGGCCGCCGGGGACTGTGGGCCGTTTTTTTGCGTCGCTGTTCATGGGGGATAGTTGCCATAGTCCCCACGCTTGTCGAGAGGGTTGGCAACCGCAGTTTTTTTTATTATGTTATTGTTGTTATTAGGAATATGCTGCTGCCCATCTCCTTTCTGTGTCCCTCTGTCGCCTCTTACGACACGCACGGGAAGATATGGGTTAGTGGATATTCTCAACCGCCACTACACGGCAAGTGTGCGGTTCTCCATGTTGAAAAGGGAAGGGTTGTTAATTCTAAGGGCATAGACTTATCTATGCCCGTCAACTTAAGGACCGTTTCCGAGGCTGAAACATACCGATACCGGGATATGTCACAGAAGATCGGTATCGATGATGCCTTTATGAAACTGTCAGTTTTCGACGTGTCTTATGCACGCTTGACCAAAGTGCTTTTTTGATGTGAATAAGACACAACCATATAACGGTTGGGTCATGCCTGTACTCATGTATACCTTTGGCATACTTAGGTGGACTCAGACTGAACTTAACGCCCTGTATAAAAGTACGCACTAATATGACGTCCCATAGGATGCATTACCCGAGATCTTCAATTACGAGGCTATACTTGCCGCAGAATAATGGTGGTCGTGGCGCGAAGTGTGCAGCCTCCGTAATTACTTTCTGACGAGATCGGATGATCCATTTTATAGGGACGTCATTTGTTGTGATGAAGGGCTTACCTCTCTATCCTTGGCCAATGAACAATGACAAGACCCGGCAGTACAGAGCATTTCCGACCGGAAGACTATATGGAACGAGAAGGAGCTTCACGGGAGGTTCTGCAAGGCTCTACATGAACCTTTCATAGACACAGTCACCTCCCTCAACTGACTACGTTTCGGTGACCTCTTCAGGGAAGCCGAGGGTTTTGTCTGTGCGATACAGGATCAGGTTATTAAGACCAACAACTATCGGAGATACATCCATCCTACATCCAGGACGGCGCCGTCGACATCTGTCGAGCTTGTGACCATCCCAGTAAGTTACTTAGGGATGTCATCTCCGGTTGTTCGGCGCTTTCTAACTCTGAGTACTTGCACAGGGAAAACCTAGTAGTCAGAATTCTACACCAGGAGCTCGCTCTGATATACGGTCTCGTGAACTGGAAACTGCTATATTATAAGTACTTGCCGGAAGCCGTGCTCGAAAATGACCGCGTCAGGCTCTACTGGGGCCGGGCCATCATCACAGACAGGACTATTCTTGCGAACAAGTCTGATATTGTACTGATGGACCGGGCAAAGTCAAAAATATTCTTGGTCGACATTACCATTATATATAGAATATATAGAAATACTAGTGATTTTCATGCTGCCTACATCCGCTTGGTATGTTTAATTTTTTGTTATTAGCTTAGCTTAGCTGACGCTGGCACCACTACGCCAGTCGCTTTTCTTACGTAGGGTTTGAAATTCCGCTATCTGCACTTAGCCAGTTATAGTAGCAAGTTGTTATAGATACAGAGATGATAGATCATTAGACGTGTTCATGGATACCCCACTTAGCACTTCGATAAAAATATTATGATTTCTTGAATATCCTCTCAACTGTGAGAAACTCAAAATGAAATATGTCATGTCTGTGTGGCTGAAATCAGCCACATCACAGACTTGAGTTATTTTTGGCTTTTGTTTTATAAAAATTGTAATATCTCCAGTTCTTTTTTAAATTAAGGTTTTATTTTTTTTATCCATTACTCAGAAGTAGTTTCTGTTCCTATTTCTTTAAATCATATCAACTGCAATATTATAATAAATTTGTTATACTACGTCTAAGTTAGGGCACTTATTTTCATATTTATTTCTATGTTAAAAATAAAATATAAAGAAATGTTTCATAATAATAATCATTTAATTACATCAACAGTACATATTTTAACAGATTTATTACAAAAACACAATCCACTTCATACAATTTTTTTCAGCAAAACAATGTTTAAAACTTTCATTCCAAACCAACTACTCTGAGACTATACAAAAGTGACCTCCATATTTTAACGTACATTTATGTAAATAAGCACTTTGAGTATTGAAAATTGATGTTTACTGTAACTTGAGCCTATCAGGTAAGCAAAATAACAAGTGGTCCATGGGTATGCTCAATGGAACTAGAATAAGAGTTACACAAAAAAGGGTAGTTTTTTACCTACAAAATTAGTGGTTACAAGAAATTAATTTTTAAATGATTAAGTTGTTTGTTTGACTAAACTGTTATATTTTCCAAGATATACATTCAACTAGCTTTAATTTAAATTAAAAACCTTGCATGGTTTCTAAGAACTTTCATAAAATCAATGCTAACTTATACAATACAAAATTAGTACAAAAACATCCAAAATGTGTCAAGACTAATATGGATGAGACTAAGATTGATTTGTTTTAAAATATTTTTTTTAGTTCCTACTTTGTATTTATAATGAAACAATAAACAGAGTAAAAGTAAACATAAGTAAATTATTCCCGTTGTTCTACTGCTCTTACGGCCGAGTAGCGCAGCAGTTGGTGGTCCTGCCTCATACACCAGATGTCCCAGGTATATCTATTTGTGCCCTGAGTATCCTTTTGCGTGATGAACGTGGATATTTATACTCTGGTCATGGTTATAATATAATATAATTCATAGTTTTGTTTAATTAAATATTTAAACTTAGAAATAGAGAGACCTTGTATATTTTCTGGGACTTTGTTGTAATATCGTACACATTGCCCCAAAAATGGATTACTGAATCTGTGGAGTAAAGAAACTAGTATCACAAGCTTGTATTTGTGAGTGTTCACAAAGTATATATCACTTTTTTAAAAAAACTACTTTTGTTTTTGTGAACATAAATCAAATTTTCATAGATATACTGAGAGGCCAAAGGTTAATTATTTATTTATATGAATGCTGTATTTCCCCATAGCAAAATCACATATGACATTATGCTATGGAAATAACTGAAATAAACTAATCCAGCTGTCTCGCTAGTGATCCGTAATCTCACCCCTCCTTAGCGTGTAAAGGACGCTCCAACCCATACCCTTGCTGTACATCTTCTATCATCGCGCTAAATAGGCTAAAATAGTAATAATTTCCTGTAATTAGTATATACAAAAATGGATCAGTATAGAAGATCTTAGAACGTAAGTAAAAAGGCGATGATTACGGTTCTGAGACGGAAGGTCTTGACATGCCCCTTCCAACTCCAGTAACAAGTGCGCTGCGTTCACCTCGCGCTGCGCGCCCGCCTCGTACCGCTGGTCCACCTCGCATTGTGCTCACACCATATACTATACTCGTAACAAGTGCTGCGTCCACATCTAGCGCCACACCTGCAGTGCCGCTACGTGTGTAACATTTTTTTTTAAATAAAAAGCACTTTATCTAGGTGGGATTTCGATCTCGGCAAGTGACTCATTCTGTTTATAACGGAAACGCAGCATATAAACCCATACAGAGCGGTGCCGCGATTCTCAGCGGTCGCTGCCGAACAGTAGCTGCCAAGATCAGAATACCATCTTTAGGTCAGAAAAAAGATTAAATATCTGCAATTTATTTCTGAAAATATAAGACGCAAAAATACTTTAGTTTTCAAATCCCAATGCCTCGTGAATGTTCCAGTCCAGTACAAAAAGGTAGACTAAAGTACCAGACAAGTTAATAATTTGAAATCCATGTATTTAAAATGCAAATACCTATTACCTATTTTTATTTTGCATTTTAAATAAAATAGTCTTTGTAATATTCAAAATGGTCTTACATACCGAGATCGCAAGTCAAACTGGTTGTAAGTATTTTTCTATATTTCAAAAACAACAATTAATCACTGATCTCTCAACAAATCGATTAGAAATGTATTTAAAAAAAGTGTTATTTAAAAAATACGTATTTTGAATTTTGTACTTAAATACTTTAATTCAAAACTATTATATATATTTTACTTCAAACTAAAATATTATCAAATAATTAGCATTTTGAATTTTTAAATACTTCTAATAAACCATTTTTCCCATCACTGCCAAAGGCTTATCCATATTCTCCATCGTTACCAAAATAAATGAGAAACCTAGTCTGTGAAGTTGGAGGATATCAGCCACTTAACGACCGTTACATACTTTTGAAGCAATTTTTCACTTTTTACATCAAACTATACTTTGCGCTTTCGTATTTATCTTAAATATTAGTTTCACAATATATTGCACAGAATATATTGACACAGAAAGCAATTATGTCACTTAAAAAGTAAAAGCTTGCGACATTACGGTGGTGGTGGAATTTTTATTGAAAATTGCCAACGAGCCTCGAAAAGTAGATAAATGATTAAAGATAACTTACCGCTCTATTGTATTTTCTATGATATCAGATATAATAACTTGTAATTTACAATTTTAAAAGCAAAATTACCATACGTCTATTCAACGAAATCAACGGAACTTCAATGACAAGTTTCTTTTTATTTTTTCTATATACGGTGCTAGTAGTAGCGTATATCATACAGCCAAGTTCATAATGAACATAGTCACGGTCTTATTCCACAAAGAAAGATAAAGAAATAAACGAATTTAGCCGCGAAATACGACCGTGTAGTAATGGCAGAGATCAGCCAGCCCTCAGACGCGCCTTATTTTTTACTGGCTGAAATCAGCCACCTCACAGACGAGAGGTTAACGACATTTTTGTATATTGCACTTTTAGTTTAAATGTCTTAGTTAATATATTTCGCATAATCACTGGACCTAGTACTATAGATATCTTTGTACATAGTTTAAACAAGATAACCAACTAAACTATATAAATTTTGCACCACTTTTTTAAATAAAATCGACAGAGATACTTAGAATACGTGTTTACGATATCACCGCTAATGTAATAATGAACGAATTATAACGAAATTGTTTATTTAAAATTATGTCAGGTTGACCTTTATCATAATTTGTAACGGAAAGGAATTCAGTTTACTGAATAATATTTTTTTGATAATTCATCTCTTAATAATACGACCACCTTCAATCATCATTAATTGCAGTTAATTATTCCTTAATTGTAAATTATGGTACCCCAACACGTGCCTTTCCGTTACGGTTTTGCTCCATTTTGGTGAATTATTAATTTTCCCGATATAGACATATATTAGTTTTCTCAAAACATGTACGACACAGAATTTTAGGTTTACATCTCCAGTTTCTTTGGAGTGAAGGGAAAAACAAATAAAGCTTAATATATTAGAACATCAATAGAAACGAAACCTTAAAAGTTTGCTTGTTAGAATTTGCTTTGAACTTTACGGTGCACCTCAGCATATTTATGTGGCTACGGCGCGCCGTAACTTTCTTGTGGTACCAAATTAATGGCTCGTTACTTTGTGGGGCTTAATGTTCTAGCAGACAAGGTGAACACTATCTTCATGGTTAAATTAAATTTTCAGGTAGACATTTTCGCTGGTTACAGTGTGATAGGATGTTTATTTTACTAAATTAACTAGAATTGATTTTTAAACAACTTTTAAGGATATTTTAACGTTTATTCAACATGCAACCTCCGGAAGTATAATATAATATAAATAGTAGTAATTTTAAACCAAATGTCGACCTCAAAAATTTACGCTACACCAACAACTGCAACACCAGAGGAATCGCAGTTGCATTGCCAACCTACTTAAATAGAAGTATGCGCATTGCTTGAAGGTTCCTAAACTATATCGATCCTGATACGTTGCTGGCGGTAATTGATTTTACAAAATAGTCGTGCGAGGAAGACAACTTCTGGTAAATGGCACAAAAGTGGACCGTCATGCTTTCGGAGGCGATGGTAGAATTTGGCAATTGAGATTAATCCAGCTCAGTTTGGCTTAATCTCAATTGCCAAATCCTCCAATGTGAAATTGTTGAAAAACTCCAAATGTTCCCAAATGTGATTAAAAATTCAAAGTGATGCAGCGTCTCATTGGAGCGACAAAGAGTCGAGTGGATCAGAAAATAATCGGTTGTCAACAACTCGAAAACTTCAAGTATTGCTACTAGCAGTAATACTTATATGTAGCATCTCCATAATTTATATTACTGTCTCAACTTACTAACCTCATTTGTCGGTAATGAGATGAACGATTTTCATTTATTGTTTTAATGATTTTATGTTTTTATTTTATTTATTTTTTACTCAAATAATTTAAATACCTCCTTTCTAATAAAAGAGCGGGTAAGTGAGCGAGCGGTTCGCCTGATAGTGATGTGCTTGAGCCCGCCAAGCTTTTTAGAGGCCAATTTGACCCTCCTTTCCAAGTGACTACGAAACTGCACACCATTCGATATATAGAAAGAAAGAAAGAAATGCATTTTATTCAAGTTTAAGCATGCAGCATAACAAGCAAAAAGTAGATATAAGCCAAAAGATAAATACAACTAAATTAAAAGTAACTTAACATTATTATAAATTTAAGAAAGTATTTTAAAAATATCCTGTGCTGCAGCATGAAACTGTGAAACGGACCGGACTCAGTGATAGCACTGGTTTTCAGTCCAGCCCTTACCCAGAGGCAGCTCGGGCGTCTGAGTGCGCGCTCGCTCTAGATGCCCGAAAATTCATAATAAACTATAAACATATACATATGCATACCCATACCTATATATAATTGGACTAAAAGCGGAATTTTTTTTACAATTACTGGTAAATCCATTCACTGTTAATTTAGTAATAAAGTTACTACATTAAATAATTATCATAAGTTATTTTACATGGATTCTACGTCTTAACCAACATCTTTTTGTTCATTGAGTAGAAGTAATTTATATTTGTTTTTGAAACTATTAATTGTTGTAAGGCTACGTAAAGGAGGTGGCAGATTGTTCCAACACTTTGTTGCGTTGTATTTAAAACTACCTCCGAATGCAGTTGAGCGGCTAAAAGGATATACTAATTTTTGTTAAATTGATCTGAGATAATGTTTATTATTGTGATCTTTGGCCCAAACAAGCTTATTGTACAGATATAATGGTTCGTTGTTTTTTACAATACCAAACAAACGAGTGGCAAAGTGTAGACGTCTCCGGAGGTCCATTTTTAATATATTTGCTTTGTTGAAAAACGGTGTTACATGTGTACGTGGTGGTATGTTAAAGCAAAAATGCGCACAGGCGTTTTTCACCCGTTGTATAATTTGTTTGGTACGAGCTAGAAGTCGCGGTCCTATGAGAGAATCAGCATAGTTGAATTTTGATAGAACAAGGGACTGGCATAAATTTACACGCAGAGTCAGGTTTAGGTAATTGCGAATTCGATAAAGTACTTTTAGCTTAAAAAAGTACGTACAATATCAAAAATGTGCTTCTCGAATCGCAGCTGCTCGTCCATCACTACCCCAAGATTTCTCGCTTCAGGGACTCTCTCTATTGTATCCTTATTTATGTAAACAGCGGGGCATTTCGATATAATCTGTCGTACCTGTGTTGGCGTTCCCAATATCATGCATTTTGTTTTTTTTTTTGGATTCAGAACTAGTGTGTTACGCTCAGACCACAGAGATATGCGATTCAGGTTGGCGTTAAGCTTTGCTGAAGCTATATCTGTGTCGCAGGGCTTAAAAGAAATATATACCTGTAAGTCGTCTGCATACAACTTACAATGCTCTATATTATTTACAATATCCGCGCTGTAAAGTATAAAAAGCAGTGGTCCTAAGATAGAACCCTGCGGAACTCCCCGTTTAACCCGCCGATTATCCGAAGTTATTCTGGTCTGGTCTGTTCGTTTCTTGTTAATACGACTTGCTGGGAACGGTTCTTAAAATAGCTGCTAAACCACTTAATAGCATTTTTACTTAAACCATAGTATGATAACTTAAAAAGTAGTAAGGGAACATTAATGGTATCGAATGCCCGTGAGAAATCCATCAAAGTCAAAATAGTGCCCTCTCCGTTGGATTGTACTGTCAGTATGTCGTCTACGACCTGAATTAAGGCAGTTGTAGTGCTCCGCTGTTTTCTGAAATCCGATTGCAGCCTGGGTAGTATATTATTGGTCTCAAGATATTGAGTTAATTGCTTACATGCTATTTTCTCTATAATTTTAGATAAACACGGTAAGATGCTGATGGGTCGAAGGTCAGACATACAAATAGAATTACTAACTTTTGATATAGGTTTAACAAGGGCTTGCTGCCATACAGTAGGATAGGTGTTTGTTATGAAAGATTTATCGATTATTGAAGTTATTACTTCAAGACAATCTGGAAGTAACAACCTTATCATGTCTAGTGGTATCCCATCGCAACCAATTGCGTTAGTATGTAATGACCTTAAAATAGTTGCAACCTCAGATTCTGAGATTGCTTGAAATTGAAACATAACATCAGAAAAACTATGAAATTCAAAATAGGTGAGGAGAGACATAGCTACATTACTTTCTCCAGAGATATTTAGAAAATGATCGTTCATTTGGATCATTGAAACGAGCTGGCGGAGAATTATCTTTGTTTTTTATTTGTACCTGTTGCTAAATATGCTTCCACATGACTATTGGTTGATTCATTTTTGAGTTAGCGAAAAATTGAAAGTACGCCCTTTTTTCAGACTCAAGGGCACTTTTAACTATTGATTTTAGCTCTTTATAATACTTCTTGTGTGAGTCCAGATTTGTCTTACGAGCCCTCACCTGTGCTTCATCACGCGTCTTCATCATACACTTTATGTTATATGTTATCCAAGGATAATGTTTGTTTTTTATGTAAGCGGTCTTCATTGGTGCATTTTTATCAAAAATATTTATTACAGTTTTGTTAAAGATACCCACCATATCGTTGACATCATTCAATAACGTGAAGCTATGCCAGTCTATATGGTTAAGGTTATCTTTGAGAATATCTATATTGATAGTTCTCGATGGTCTAAACGTAACCCATCTAGGCTTTAGTCGGTATTTTAGAATGTTAAATTCACACAAAACTACGGCATGACTACTTAAATTACTAATATAGTCTACTTTTATATGAGATACCGGTGCGTCAGTACACACAACATCTAAGAGAGTCTGACTACTTTCGGTAAAATGCGTTGGTACTTCAACATATCATATATATATATCAGCGCCGAGGATTTCGATGCTAGCTGAGGTAGCAAGAGGAGTACATTGATAGTTCTCGATGGTCTAAACGTAACCCATCTAGGCTTTAGTCGGTATTTTAGAATGTTAAATTCACACAAAACTACGGCATGACTACTTAAATTACTAATATAGTCTACTTTTATATGAGATACCGGTGCGTCAGTACACACAACATCTAAGAGAGTCTGACTACTTTCGGTAAAATGCGTTGGTACTTCAACATATCATATATATATCAGCGCCGAGGATTTGGATGCTAGCTGAGGTAGCAAGAGGAGTACATTGAAACTGAGGAGATACGACAAACGGGTTATGTTAAGCGTTAAACGCGCAAACTTGTGTCTTCTTGGGATTGAACTGGACTAAATTTAGTCGCCCCCAAGCCGAGACTTTGTTCATCAAAGACTCGACTTCAGACACAAATTTGTCCTAGTACTCGGCGACGTTTTCCTGAAAAATATTAGTACGGTTGGTGGATAAGGCACGACCAGTGCTGCCGTCTGCACAGCAATGAATGTAACCGGTTTGTAACATATGCATTTTATTACTTTCTTATTCACGATCGCGTTTATTCACTTGTTAAAATGAATATAATATTAGCTTTAAAACATTAACTTTAGATGACAAGAAATACCTTGTTTATTAATTTTTACTTCTTTATTCAAATACATTTAACGTACGTGACGCAATGATAACCTAGTAAAGGAAGTCATTGGATGCCTATGGCACAGAACCGTGCTTTGCGGCATTCCTAGGGGAAGGCCTATTGACATATACGTGTGCAGTACGGTCATCCAACCAGTAATAAACGAGTGTTTCAAGACAGCGGTCGTTTCATTGCATTCACAAACATATCATTGGCGACGAAGAAGGAGTACCCACAATAAAAAAAAAATGGCTTATCTGGGAAATCTGCCTATTTTTGACCATAAGTCAAGTGAATGGTCAATTTTCAAAAGCAGACTAACTCAGTTTGCGAAGATAAATCGCGTCGAAGAAGTGAACAAAAGTGGAATTCTTCTCACCCATCTTACGGATGAAACGTATCGCTTGGTACGAAACTTAGCGTACCCGCAAGACTTAGAATCTCTAGGTTACTCGAATCTCGTTGAATTACTCGACGGTCATTTCAAGCCAAAAAAATGCTCATTTGTGGATAAAGAAAAATTTTTTGGGGCAACCAGAAATCCAGGCGAATCATTGGGAGACTGGGCAGCGCGATTGAGAGGTCTCGCAAGCAATTGTGACTTCGGCACTGCCTTGGAAACGAATTTAAGAGATCGTTTCGTCCTCGGCCTGGGCCCTGGCCCGGAACAAGATAAGTTGTTCGAACAAGATCCGTCCACATTGACACTGTCAGTAGCTATGGAGCTAGCCGAGCAGGCGGCGTATGCCAGGCAGGCGAAGGTTATGTTGTGCACCAGCGAACATGCTCCAATTAAGGAGGAACCGGTATACCGAGCGAGATTTCAAGGTCAAGGAGACAGCGGCGCGGTTATACGGCGTCCTAATGCTGGCAGGACATCAGCAGGTCGCGACCAACCGAGAGATTTTTCTCGTTGTTCGGTCTGTGGCTTGAAGAACCACCAAAGTGATAAGTGCCGTTATAAAAGTTACAGATGTCAAAAGTGCGGTGAAAAAGGTCATTTAAAGAAAGTGTGCGATAGTGTCAATAGATCGCGGATGTACCATATCGAGTCGGTAAGCGAACCAGAGCAGGTCAAGGACACGTCTTGTGAGGAGTGCCACAATTTTAATTTGAGGTATGTGACTGATAAGCCCATTTCAATTGATGTAATAATAGGTAATCAGTGTATGACAATGGAGCTTGATTCAGGATCAAGTAAAAGTGTGATTTCTTATAATACATATAAGGAAAAATTCTTAAAATATTCATTACGTAGTAGTTCTGTAATAATGTGCTTATATAACGGACACAAGATTGATCCATTAGGTTATATTACTGTAGAAACTAGTTACAATAACAGTACAAAATTGATTAAATATTTTGTTGTCAAAAATGGGGGACCGCCTATACTAGGTAGGGATTTCATGAGCGCCTTTAATTTTGTGATTACTACCAAATTAAATTACATAAGAAATGATTCCGAATTGCATGAGTTATTAAATAAATATTCGGCGTTGTGGCGTGACGAGTTGGGCGCATTTAATAACTTTAAAGTCAGTTTGCAGTTGAAGGCGAATGCTGTGCCTAAGTTTTTTAAGCCGCGTACTGTACCCTTTGCCCTCAGAGATAAAGTCGAACAAGAGCTAAACCGATTAGTGCACTTGGGTATCCTTGTTCCTATTAATTATTCTCAATACGCCACCCCCATTGTGCCAGTTTTAAAAGATAATGGCCAAGTTAAAATCGCAGGTGATTTTTCTATTACATTAAATAAGGATCTCTTAATAGAAAAATATCCCCTGCCTCGAATTGAAGAGGTTTTTGCCAAAATTGGAGGGGGTGAGCACTATAGTAAAATTGATTTAAAAAACGCTTACAACCAGTTCGTCCTGGATGACGCGTCTCAGGAGCTCACGGCAATTAATACGCATAAAGGACTTTTTAAATACACTAGGTTAGTGTACGGCCTTTCTAGTGGTCCAGCCATTTTTCAACGGAGCATGGAGACACTTTTATCAGGAATAGACGGGGTAAGCATATGGCTTGATGACATTTGTGTCACGGGCCCCGATAGAAATTCCCACATGCAGCGGCTAAGTAAAGTCCTAGATAGACTATGTAAGGCAGGCCTACGTTTACAAAAAGACAAATGTCAATTTTTCAGAGAAAGCGTCAGGTATTTGGGTTACGTGATTAGTAAAACGGGATTAAGGACTTGTCCGGATAAAGTACAAGCCATTCTTAGTGCACCGGAACCAAATAACGTCACCGAAGTTAAAAGATTTCTAGGAGTAGTCAACTACTATAGAAATTTTATTCCAAACGCCTCTTCTGTACTGAGTCCTCTACATGAGCTATTACGTAAAGATGCAAAATGGGAATGGGGAAAACGGCAGCGACAAAGCGTCGCAGCGATACGGCGCGAACTGGCGTCAGAACGCGTGTTGGCTCATTTCGAGCCAGCGGCGCAGCTAGTGCTGGCGGTGGACGCCGGCCCGACCGGTCTCGGCGCCGTACTCTCACAAAGGGCGGAGGACGGCATCGAACGCCCGCTAGCGTATGCATCTCGCTCACTTACGAGCAGTGAAAGAAACTATAGCCAGATACAGAAGGAAGCGACGGCCATTATCTTCGGGGTCCGACGCTTTCATCAATATTTGTACGGTCGCGAAGATCCTTTTATCCTGAAAACCGACCACAGACCATTGGTATCAATTTTTAATCCTAAAACAGGTATTCCTGTTACTACTGCGCTAAGACTGCAGCGATACTCAGTTATATTGTCCGCTTATAACTATGTCGTACAATATGTCTCGAGCGGAAATAATATTGTGGCCGATTACTTCTCACGCGCTCCTGTAAAATGCGTCAACGAGTCGTCGAACGATATAGATACAAACGATATAGACACTCATTATGCAGTTAGGTTTCTCGATGCGTCATCGCCGGCCACTTCGGCCCGCGACGTTGCGCAGACGACGGAGCGAGATAGGACGATTAAAACCGTGCTTAGGTACATGCAACACGGGTGGCCGCGTAAATTAAAATGTAAATCTATTTTACCTTATTTTCACTGCAAGTCCGATTTACAATATGAGAATGGTTGTCTTTTCAGGGGACATAGGATTGTTATACCACTCGGGTTGAGAGATAGAATGTTACGCGAGCTTCATGATTCTCATTTAGGAATAACCAAAACTAAATGTAACGCTAGAAGTAGAATGTGGTGGCCCGGTATTGACCGGGACATCGAACGCTGGATCGGATCATGTGCGACGTGCGCAAGCGTGCGGGCCGCCCCGCCGCGCGACCCCCCCGCGCCCTGGCCTCCCTCCACCGCGCCATGGCAACGAGTGCACATTGATTACATGACTGTAGGGCAGAGGGTATATCTGGTAATCGTCGACTCCTACAGTAAATGGATAGAATGTCTATACATGCATAACGGAACCTCATCTAATGCTTTAATAACAAAATTAAAAGGCGTTTTCTCTAATTTTGGAATACCAAATGTTTTAGTGTCCGACAACGATGTAAAAATTAATTCACTCGAGTTTCAGACATTTTGTTCATCGAATGGCATAAAATACATGACGTCACCCATTTACCATCCGCCAAGTAACGGTCAAGCTGAGAATTCAGTAAGAACATGTAAAAAAATGTTAAAATGTATATTAATTGACAATTTACCTTTGCACAAAGTTCACGACATGTTATTAGGGTACCTATTTAACTATAGAAATACCGTGCATTGTACCACGGGTGAAACGCCGGCAAAGTTAATGTTCGGCAGAAATTTGCGGTCGCGTCTCGATTTGATTTTACCCTTAAAAAATCATAATTCTAATTCACTTACGGCAGCCGGGAAAAGATCTTTTGAAATCGGCGATATCGTTTGGACCCGATGGTACAGTGCACGAAAAGAATCTTGGCAGTTAGGTAGAATAAAGGAAAAAATAGGAAATAAAATGTATAGAATTCATATTAGGGACATGGAGGTTTGGTGTATTAGACATGTGGATCAAATTATTAGATATACGGGTTCAGACAGTAGTCGCGACGATATTGTCGCTGCTGAGGAGACTCGTTGCCCCTCCACGTCGCCGGCTACTGTAAATGCACACTCTCCCGCGCAACAGCCTATGTTTCCGGGTATAAGTAATACGGAGCAAAGTATGGAGCAGGCTACGAATATGCAGACGGGTGAGCTGCAATCGCCCTCGAATACTGGAGCGCCGAATCTTGGTTCATCTGACCACGGTGAGGCAGAAGAAGTAAGTGACTGTGAGACTAGGGAGTATGAAAAGGACAACATTGCCTCCGTAGAAAGGCCTATGGCAGAAACGGAGGCTGTGCCGTCCACAATTGGCGATTCCCATGTACCGCCAACATTGCCACTTTTAGCCACACGCCCGAAACGTACAAGACCAAGGGTGGATTATAAAAAGTATTTTTAAGTAGCGATTGTTAATTATAGTTATGCAGAGATCAAGTTTGCTAATTATTGTTAATAGTTATTATTAGTTGTTAAGTTTATGTAAAAAAAAAAAAAATTACTGTATTTAATTTAGAAACCGTGTTACCAGGTTCCAAAATTAAGTGGGGAGGAATGACATATACGTGTGCAGTACGGTCATCCAACCAGTAATAAACGAGTGTTTCAAGACAGCGGTCGTTTCATTGCATTCACAAACATATCACCTATACTTAGCAGTAGACGGTTGAATGGCTGTAATGAATGAAATAATGACAAACAATTGTACATAACAGTTTGTGCTTAAGACGATAACGTAAGAAAATGCATCGCCCTACTTTTTTTTCGTGCATGTTAAAAAGTCTGTGGGGAACCTCAGTAAAATCTCACCTCAGTAACCAATCGGGTTGTACAGATCTTTTCTGAATCACACAAGGGTCCATCCGAAATAAAGCCTTTCTAAGTGCGATTTTCATTTTATGATTCAATTGACATATTTTATAATACAAATTCTATCAATTTTAATCATTTCTTCGACATAATATATGGTTTCACTCAGCTTATTACCAAGCACCAAATTTAATTGTTTTGAAATATTCGTGTGTTTTATTTTGCTTATTTTATATTTCTTTTTTGTTTAATAATCATCTGAATATCTGTTTTTCGGTCAACCCATTAACATCATAACATTATTTTTGTTTGCCGTGACTACCATATATGTCTAACATATAACATGTAAGAACATAGTTTATGGTAGACTAATTTTCTCCCAACGAGTACGCAGTATTACCTATTTCCTTGGCTCGTGAACCCATACGTACAACAGTGAATGAGTAAATGCCTGTGGCAATTCCTGTTGTACGTATGAACCGAAAAGTAAGGAGAGCTAATAAATATAATATCAGCTGAGTTAATAATAAAATACTTGAATTAGTAAATACCATAGTATGTAAATAACTCTCTAAGCGTAATATTAGCTAATTATTTCGATATTATAGACAAGCACTTTTGTTTACATTACATTAAAAGCGATGGCGTAGTTTTTAAAAAACTCTATGTGATTTATAAAAAGTTAACGTTAAATAAAATATTTTGACTTTCACTACTTTTTCAGCCAGTGGTTTTAGGCTTTTAATTTAAGTACTTAGATGTGACAACAGATCATAGCTTTCTTTATTGGTCGCTGGTTGTATTCCGTGGTATAAATAGCTGTTTAAAAATAAACTTTTATAAGGTATATTGTTATATAGTTCCATTCATATAGAGCACTTAAAAGTTTCTTTAAACGGAAATTTAATAGCCCATCTCAAAAAAGCCTTATTTGCAAGAGGTAGCCTAAATTGCGACAACAGTTAGTTTAAACGCTTTATGTATATAGCCTATACCACACTGACTATGAACTAATATTAACATTGGTTTTAGTTTGGTATATATTTCCGTGTAAAATAGAAGCATCTGTTCACTTTGTAGACTATCAACTAGACTACCACAAGGACTAGACTAGACTAACACAAGGAGTCGATTTGTAAACCTCCTCCTTTTAGAAGTCGTTAAAAATTGTAGTTTACAGTGTATTTTTAATATATAGGTGTTTAATATATGGTACAAAAACATTTTGAAAACACTTTCAAGGTTTATTTATAACCATATTTTCCATTTCAATATAAGTGATAAAGATTTCTTATATTTACGCGAACACTACACATTTAAGTTTTTTAAGTTTTTAGTTTCTACGGGTTTTATTGCGTATAACCTTATTTTATATTTCAGACGTTTCAAGTACTTTAAGGGACTCACACGTGCGTGCATTTATCGGTGTGGAATAAGTTTTGAACGGCTTTGCCGATCGACCCCAAAAACTAATCAGCTTTAAAACACGTCCATCGTCGCCGGTCACATTATTATTCATATCACATTATTTAACCGGAAGGGTAGCAGTACTTATAGCCTCATATAAAAGTATAATGTATATCATTTAAAACGATGTATGTGTATATTATGTATGTGATATATGGCGATATAATATTTAATTAATAGAAATGTAAAAAGAAAATATACCTATATTTATATCTAAATACGTTAATTGTTAAATATATAACTTATAGCCAGTTTCTGTTACGCTGTGATATTGTTTATTAAATAAATCTTACAGAGTGTACCAATTTATTTTAACATTCCTTAAAGGTGCAACAAGTCTTCTGCAGTTAGTTTTAAACGAAAATTAACTTTCGATTACATAGGAAATAAAACAATTTAATGTTTCATTTGTTACTGTTTTGTTCATCTTAGTGCTTTATTGTACTCACTGCTATATACATATAAGATTGTGGTACCAGTCGAGACGGTTTAATAAGCAGTAAAGGAATCCTACACAAAGAAAAGTAGTTTAAGTGACGGCGCATCTGTGATTTTATTTTTATATAAAATTTAACTACCATACTAACTAGCAGTTCACCTGATGGCAAGTAACTACAAAATGCAGTAGGCTTCAAATTCTATGTCACCTCTGAAGACAAAAATGGAGTGCACCTCTTTCTGTACCTTTTATGCCAGAGCACAACCTTGCACGCACTGCTATGTAGTAGCAAAAATATATAAGAGGGTAAAACCCACCCAAATTGACTCTAGGCACTATTTTTTTAATGTTTTCTGCAATACTATGTTAAAGCGTAGAAATTGCTTGCATGCAATACAGCATCGTATTTTACTCTTCAGCGTCATATTATAGAAGTCATGAACCAACTTTTTTCATCAAACAACTCTTACTTGGTGCTTCTTCCATTTTTGGGCAAGGAGTTCTAAAGCCTTATAATTCTCTGCTCACCAGATGTCGCTATTTGAAACTGAGTCGAATTTTTTTACTCAGTGTAAGAAAACTTCAGCTCAGTATTAAATAGCGACAATTAAGAAATTAGTAGTATATAGATGTTTACCAATTTCCAGAGTATTATGTTATTACACAAAACAATGAATCGGTGGTTTTCTCTTTAATTTTTTTGTAATTTTTTACTCCTTTTTAATTTTTCTAGTTTTATGAATATCTGTGGTTTGGATGAATTATGTTTAATCTAAATAATATAAAATATAACGAATAGTGCAGAGAGAAACATTAAACTTTACATTTTTCGTACAAATTAACATGACTGCTATGAAATAACTGTCAGATATTATACCCCATTTTTAAGTGACGCCGCCTTGGTCGCAAAAACGATGCACTTATTGTTGGTGAATCAAGTGAAATGAGATGGAATACTAATCTTATAATTAAATGAGGAGCAATGAATCTTATCATGAGGATTTATGAAGGAGGTAACGGTATCTTAGGTAGGTATAGTATTTTAGTTTTACTATCGGTTATGTTCTTTAGTTTTAAAACTAAGAAATTACAACTTTAATGCAGTGTGACGATAACGTTAAATTTTACCAAGTTGTGAGGTTTTTTTAATTGTAAGCATACATTTTGCTGCATACAGAATATTAGATAGTAAGACTGCAGAAATGTTTTCATATTTTGCATCCAATTAAGAATCTATGTACTTTTAATCTTTATTTCAGTGAGTGAATTCATCGAAATCCTAAATTAAATGAAGATAAATCATTTGCCCCTTGCAAAAGATATAAATGTCGCATAAATAACCGACAAGAACAAGGCGGTTTTTTACTTAATATATATTACTCTAACTTACGGCTGAGAGAGGCATGAAACATTTCTTTAATTGTTTTTTTTTAATTTATAGAGTTTTAAAAGTAGATACAGTTTACTTTATCTTCCCTGTTTTTCTAGAAATACTTGTGAGATTTTAAAAACTTTTAACTCAATACATTGTGCCTAGTGCGAGTTTTTTTTTTACGTGGTTGATACCGGTCGAATGCTAACTGTAATTGGTATGGAATAAAAATGCGCCAAGTAGTGACAAAAATAGTAAACACAATTCACGAGTTCGAGTTTATTAAATTATCGATATCAACTATTGAACATTGACTCGCATTCGACAGTGAAAACTTTACGAACGCTCGTGATTGGTTCACCACACTATTACAGTGCGTGTTGATGGACTTAAGAGCGCATATTCAAATATGTCCAAGTCGAAATCTACGCGATCGCTTTGGAACGGCGTAATAATGACGCACACTACAATGTTATCTCTGTGTGCGCGTCAGGGCGAGCGTGAGGCTATAATAGTTGCCTAACGACGACTACGAATCACTTTGATCGTTGATTATATACCTGTCTTTGATGCTGTTGGAACTAAAATAATAAAAAAATAATTTCCATATAATGGCTTACTTATATAGTGTATAGAAATCGGAGGCTAATATGTGGAAATTGTTTTAGGTACTTATTCTTTTAGTAAATTGAAGTCGGCTTTACATTTTCACCTTATTGAGTATATTATAATATGTGGTGGATTTGGCGTTTGGCCTTCAACCACCGAACTGCTGGTTCAAATGTATTAAATAATGTTATGCGGTGCGGCTATTAATTTAAATAGAATAGTGGACTGTATATGAGCGCGGTGCGAGCGGTGAATGGAATTTAATTTATTCGTGATACTGCAAATCCCCTAAATTCGGGATATAAGAAGGACGTGAAGGAATGCATATGCACCCACCTGGACTTCCGCCGATCTGCCTCGTGTCTCGATGGCTGCCGGCTGTCTTCACACTTATCAACTTCACAGATAATCACGAAATATAGCGTTATTGCAAATGTCTATACTTTTTACTATATGCTTGTATAATTCAATATCCAAATTACACAAGGGCGGAAGCGATGATGCGAGATATAAGCGGTGCGGTTGATTGCGTGTCTTCTCGACTTGTGTGAGCCCGTTGACACACGAATGCACATGCTGGGCATAAAGCGGTAGATAGGAAACCGGAAATGGGCTTTGCAGTAATCTTATTGGATAATAATTAACGAATCCCTTATAAGCGTTAAGCGATAGTGCAAAGTGGCGCGAACAATATGTACATACATAATACATAAACACTCACGCCTGTCACCCAGAGGGGTAGGCAGAGACTACGGACTTCCATTTGGCACGATCCTGACACACCTCTTTCGCCTCCTTCACATCCATATATCTACGCATACATGCTCGTCGGTTAAGGGTACTTCTAACGTGGCCCATTTTCAAAATATCGCCAATTTGGTCGATAAACTTTTACCTAGGGCGTCCCTTCCTGACTCGGCCGTTCACATCTGCCATATAAATTTGCTTTGTCACTCTTTCCTCATTCATTCTTTCCACATGACCAAACCACCGAAGCATTCCTTTCTTAATCCTGGTCACAACATCATCTTGCATACCACATTTATCCCTTATCACGCAATTTCTCACCCTGTCATTCAGATTCAACCCTAGCATATTCCTTAAAGACCGCATTTCTACAGCATTTATTCTACTTTCGTGCTTCTTCTGCCACACCCAGCTTTCACTACCATACATTAAAGTAGGGACTAACACAGAATTATGAATCACCATACGTGCCTGTTTTGACACATTCTGGTTCTCCATAATAGAGTGTAGTGTCCCATTCACTCTATTCCCTGCATTTACTCGTCGTTCTATATCCCTATCATATCTACCATCCCTGCTAAATACACATCCCAAATACACAAACTCATCCACTTGCTCAATTAACTCTCCTTCTATTCTTATTTCACATACCGTTTTGCTTTCTTCTCTTTCAAAAACCATCACTTTCGTCTTACATGTGTTCACTTTCATTCCCCTTTCTTTTAATTCCCAGTTCATTAATGTAACCATCATTTGCAATTCAGACGCCGATGACGCAAATATGACTTGATCATCGGCATACAAAAGGCATTTGACGGTTAACTCGCCCATTCTTAAACCACATTCTTCATCTTTCAAAGTTTGCAAACACCGGTCCATAAATAGGTTGAACAGCCAAGGGGAAGCTACACAGCCCTGTCTGACACCTTTTTGGATGCCAAACCAGTCCGAGTAGCCCCCATTGATCCTGACACAAGCACTAGAGTCCCTATAAAGAGACCTTAATGCCTGTATCAAACCAGCGCTCAACCCATATGAGTTCAGTGTTTGCCATAACACATTCCTGTCCACTCTGTCATAAGCCTTTTCCAAGTCCATGAATGCACAAAAAACTTTCTGGTTTTTGGCCAAAAACTTCTCCGCAATCATGTGCATGGAAAAGACCTGATCTGTACACCCCATTCCCTTTCTAAAACCCGCTTGCACATCCCAAATTTTTCCATCAGTTTCTTTCATAACTCTTTCAATTAACACCTTAGCATACAATATGTATATGTTCTAATTGAAAAATATGTATTGTATAAAATATATATCATTTGATAAACTTTTATTCCGTTTCATAATGTAAACATAATTCATCAAACTAACAATTTCATCAGCGTCGGCGGGGATTAGTGTTGCCAGGTCTAGCAAGTAAAATTTCGGGACGGAAGGTAAAAATAATCGGGGATTTGGTTTTCATATCCGAACAACTAGAATGACTACAAAATATAGGTTTCTTTGTAGCCTTTTGTGCTTTATTGAGAGCCGTGGTAGCTCAGATGGTCAACGCTAACTGTCAATATCGCAGTATGCGAGTAATGCGAGAAATTGTGACTGTAACTTTACTTTTGTGCTTTATAATTATTATTCGAGTCTGATCTCATGAACGAATAACTTTTCATCCAAACATCGTAAAAACTGTTTTTTTTTTTCATTTTAGGCAAATTGAAACATTTTTGAACTACTTGTTTTTTTTGCAGTCCCTGAATTTTTCAAATCACTCATTTTAATATAATTCTGTTTAAAACTTTTGTGGTTTTTTTTCGACTGGTGAGACAATGTTGTAGTAAAAATATTTTAATGTGGTAGTAGCTAACAGGTATAATCATTTTGCTGTCAAAATTATGGATTAAAGTATAGAATAAGAAGGTTAGTGAAAATCGGGACATTTGGCGTCCTGATCAATGATGAATCGGGACGTGTCACTAGACGTTTGAAAATCGGGACGTCCCGCGCAAATCGGGACACCTGGCCACACTAGCGGGGATCGAGCCCGGATTGTTCGCGTTTACGGCGAGCACTACGCCCTTGAGCTACTCAACTCAAGCACGGCTCATATGTTTTATATCTGGGGGCACGGTAGTGCCCCCGCCATGTAGACCAAAACAGCGGCACGGCCGTATCATCATTGCGAGACTTTGTTATTTTACAAGTTATGTTTTTGATGGCATGTCTTTGTTTAATCATAACGTTATCTCCACACTAGGAATTTTTCCTAAGTACATACATCGTTGGGGCAGTTTAAATACATTAATTTCACAAGGACAAACATCCAGACCTGGAACAATTATTTGTAGATAATACAAATTTTTGTTCCATGTGGGATTCGAACCTGCGGCGTTCAGCGCTACAAGTCATTACCAAGTCACTCGGCCACGGAGTCAAAGGTGAAAGCCAACGATTTTGTATTTTTACTTGATCATTCAACAGATTACTCATTTCTAAAAAAAATATGTATGAAATGAAAATTTGCCACCATTACATCATTTAATATTTAAATATTACAATCATAAACATATTTCAAAATTACTTACTACCAAAAATATCGCTTATAAAAGTCTGAATAGTTTAAAATGCTCGATGGTGCTATAGGTATCTAGTTATAGTATAGTGTAGTATAGCCCTATCGGTGTATCAACGCGATCGCGCGGTGTCGGTGAGAAAATACGTCCTGTCGTTGGGATTACCCTGAGCGTACTGAATCGAACTGCGTCTGCGCATGATGTTCTATAGTATTTTTAAAATAATTATATAAAATAATTGACAAAATAAAACGAGCTAAAATTTTTTTTGGATATTTAACATTACATGTATTTTGATAAAATAATTAAAATAGATATGTTTATAAGCAAATACATGGAAAAAATTACATTGAAGTAGACAGTTTTGGTGATTTTTTAATATTATTTTATAATATTAAATCGAAAATTTTCGTAATTAAGGTTTTGCTGTACTTTAAAAGACTATATATTTCATTATAATAACGCTTAAAATATAGTATTTTAGCTTACAATAAAGGTTGTATTCGACCTGAAAGATAACTCTGATGCATATTTTCGTAAAACCCAGTGAAGGGATTGTCTTCGCCCTAAAAAACCGTCATTAAAAACTATGATTTTGCACTGCTATGTACTAAATAAATACTTCATCTTTCTAAAGCCCTAATTTTCAGCAAATAATCTCCTCACGTCGTTACGATATCGCCTTTGGAAAAACCATAAAACATGTAGTTTTCGACGCGAAACGCATATGTTCTGGAAATAATTTTATATTGCAACGCGCCTGTGGTAAGTCAGCACTTTTGCTAGGAAATTACGATGTTCAGTGAATTTAACAACGTAATTTTTATTTTCACTTACTTTACTACGCTGTAAGATTCCTTCTCTACCTAGTAGTATGTATGGGTTTTTACCTCTTACTTAATTTCTGACTAATGGCTGTAGTTATGGTTGTAGTAAATTATAATTATTACAAAACTGCGGTTGCCAACACGCCTGCCAAGCGTGGCAGTGTATCTTGGTCAAAACTACTTTTATTCTCAACTTGCACTTATAAATTTACTTTAATAATAGTGCGGGAGTTATAATCCTTAGCTAGAAGGGACGGGCGGTGACTGCTCTGCATTCCACAAGGCACTAATCAGCTGGTGATCCTCATGTTTTCTCATGAGCTGGCAGTTTACAATAGACTCCATTATTTTGGAGAACAAGGAGGTGATGGCGATAGGGCTGTAGTTGGACGGGTCTGAGCGGTCGCCTTTTTTAGGGATCGGGTGTACGAAAGCCGTCTCCCATGATTTCAGAACTACTTCTAGGGAGTAAGGGTACCGCAAAAGACGCGTTAGAACCGGTGTCAAATCTAGAGCACACGTACTCAGCATAATTGGGGGGATTTCGTCAGGCTCACTCGACTTGTGCATGTCCAGGGAGAGGAGTATTCTGCGAACTGAGCGCTTTATGATACGCACGTCCGGCATGGAGCACACACACACCGCTGGCTGATCGGTAGTGTGTTCCCGCCGTCATCGAGAGTCTAGTTGGATGTAAAGAAAGAGAAGCCTAGCAAATCGACTTTCTCCTTTGCGGCATGGGCTAGTGAGTCGTCTTTCCTGTGCAGAGATGGAAGAGATGGCTGACAGAAATTCCCTTGGATAGCCTTGGCGAAAGACCAGAATTCACGGTATACTTCAAGTACTTCTCTATTAGATTTAATTTTCGTTTAGATAATACTACATATTTTGCAGTTTTATTAAAAACAATTCTTTCAAATAGATAGTATTTGAGAACCTTCGCTACATACTGTATATTGCATTGCAAATAAGCGCTGATTTAATCTAAAATTCTAGACATGCATGTCCCCAATGCACACTTCTCGCAATGTAAACTCGACGAGAAAATTTTAGACACTTTTATGAATTTTCTTTTAAATGTTTGCAATTTTGAGGTTAACACTAGATGACCCGTTAAACGTAGATTCGCCTCTTCCTATAGGTAAAGTTGATTACTTTTAGTCCAAATTTACTCGGGACTTTAAAATTTAATATAAAATAAATATCTCTACCAAAGCGCCATCTATCTAATTCAGATACTATGTTTTTATTTTTGCTTATTTTGGAAACAAGGAAGTAAAATCGTTATATTATGATACATTCCCAACCAGAGGCTTCCTCTCACTTCTGAGAGGGTTTTAGGGTAAGGAAATGACCGCCGCCATGCCCCAATACGTTTTATCTGATTTTAATTTTTTTAGTTAGGCTGGTTGGTTTCTTCACAATGTTTTTCTTCACCACCGAGCACGTGGTAAATCATCAATTGAAATTATAACGAACAATTAAAATTAAACCATATAAGTTTTCTAAACGTACTACGCCTAGGTTTCTTCTGGTATTTTAATGTTATGTAAATAGCCCCCTGAGATTAACAGGAGCCATGTATATTACCGAAAGACACTTCAGTTTTATTTAAAAAAAAATTATATAAGCTTTTAATGTTTTTGGAAGAAGTAAAATCATTAGATAATATACATCTTACTATAGGGTTTCCAACCCTCCTTTTTAAAAATTATTTTTAGTAATGAAGAATTCGCCGCCCACTTTAATGTACACATTATATTATATTAGTTCAATACATTGATGGTCTTCACTTTTCACGATTAGATCTACAGGTTATAAACTGTCACTCAAAAGGAGACAGTGGTTTTTGGGTCCACTAGAAATTTTAACTTAACTTATTACTATTATGCCTAACAAAAACGGTATTAATAGAGGGATAGAATTGGGGCTTCTGCGTCACTTACTCTTGCTTCGCTCGAGCTACATGCCGCTGAAGGCCTCTATTTCTCCAGTAGAGGTTCAAATTTTTAGTCTATCTAAATTAGTGCCTACATGTATGTAGTTCTATTCCGCGGGAACAAGTGTACTTCCTCTTCCAGTTGAGTTATTGAGCACTATATTCAGAGCGTTTGTGAGATACTACTGATATTGCTCCATCTATATGGTTAAATTCTAATAATACAACTTATTTTGATCAACTTCCTTACGTTCAGTGCTAATAAAACAATTTTTTTGGATAGTTTTACCTAATATGGTTCTAGCTCATACTACTTGCACGAATACAATTATCATTAGCTTGTTAGCAAAATCTATCGTATTAATATAACACCTATACAATGTCTTCTATTCATGACCAGCAAATCAAACATGTGTAGGAATCAAACTAAAAAGTGTGCGAAGCTAAGCTTATGCTAATGTTTCATTGTTGTTTTATTCTCTTAGCGAGTGCACGTTGATTACAACGTTCATCAAATACCTATATTGGTGAGTTTAATCATTTTTACAATTCAGAAATTCAGACGCGATTAACTTTTATTCATTTTTGTTTTTGATTTATACTTGTTTTGTTTATTGCAAATCATGGACAACACTGGGGAAAACATTAACTCTAATCCCGTCACTAAGCCGTACTACTATGCTCGGTATGTGGATAAACTATACTAAATTATTAAAACTGTGAGGAGCGGCTTCATGATTTACCATCAAATAAAATAACTATAAATGAAGAGCAACAATCGAAATCAAAGAAATGTTCCAGGAAAATAAACTATTCTCAAGAATCATCATCTTCATCATCATACATTATCTACTAAGATAAAAATAAGCGAGATCATCGTCTAATTAAAATCAACATTTATGAACTTAATGAGCAAGAAAAAAATGTCATCAACGATTTTAGTGCTAGTATATGTGTTCAATATGTCGTGGATTCAGTGTATGTTGGAGGTTTAGAAGAATTTAGAATTTTTGTCTTTAGAATCTTTAGAATTTATGTCGTACTTACTTATACAGTATATAGTAATAGTTTGATATAATCATACACATATTCTTTCTAAAGTTTTCATTAAACTGTGGCCGTGGAAGGAAAAAGGGAGATCCCCCGCCGGGCAAGGTGTTCTGCCCGGGGAGCGATAGTACGCTCCGTGTGATAGTTCGGAGATGTTCTATATATACTGTTTATGATTCGGAATTTTGATAGCGTGATTTGGGCTTCGGTGTGTTTCACTTGCGGTGCGACGACAGCGCCGCCACAAGACCATAACGTTCGTTTATATTTTTCAATATTAACATTTTTAGTAACAGATTTTAATACTAGCTTTTCTTATTGAGGTTGTTTTAGAATCAATACAATATAATTTCGTTCTTAATCCAACAAATTCAGTTCTTATATCACCACTTATTTTCGTCTTTGAAAAATCCTGGAATTTAGTGCTTATCATTGTTCTTAAACTTTTTTAAACTTTAAGAAACTTTAAGATTTTGTTGTACGTATTTTTCTGGTAATTGTGAAAACGAACGAAATCTTAACGGATTATTTTTAAAATATTTAATTCTAAGAATTGTGTGTGGTGTGGCAGAAGAAGCACGAAAGTAGAATAAATGCTGTAGAAATGCGGTCTTTAAGGAATATGCTAGGGTTGAATCTGAATGACAGGGTGAGAAATTGCTTGATAAGAGATAAATGTGGTATGCAAGATGATATTGTGACCAGGATTAAGAAAGGAATGCTTCGGTGGTTTGGTCATGTGGAAAGAATGAATGAGGAAAGAGTGACAAAGCAAATTTATATGGCAGATGTGAACGGCCGAGTCGGGAAGGGACGCCCTAGAAAAAAGTTTATCGACCAAATTGGCGATATTTTGAAAATGGGCCACGTTAGAAGTACCCTTAACCGACGAGCATGTATGCGTAGATATATGGATGTAAAGGAGGCGAAGGAGATATGTCAGGATCGTGCCAAATGGAAGTCCGTAGTCTCTCCCTACCCCTCTGGGTGACAGACGTGAGTGTTTATGTATATTTTATGTATGTATTTAATTCTAAGTGTCCTCAACAGTCTAGCCTGATTCGCAAACCTCCAATTCTATTGTAAACCGACAATAGTTTGGTGTTTTAGTTTATAATTTCATATTTAGTATTAAAATATTTAATAGATGATTCTTTAATAAAGTATACGTAACAAACAGTTCAAAATCAATTTTTAATGCCGTATGTTTCTTCAACTTTTGTATAATTAGTTGAAGAAATGTATGTGAAATATCAGATAAGAAAATTTTAGGTGAAACACTAAAATTTTCGCGACTAATTTTGTAAGTGACAAAACTTTTCTTAAAAGCACATGCTGTTATATTTACATCATAAAACTTGGTTTGTAGTAAAAAGTTATACATGTGAATATACGACTTTAGTGTGAGAGGAATAATGTTTAACATGCACGCCGCAGGTCATGCAGAAAAATATTTTTATATATAAATATAGATCAGTTTGTTATAATAAATTATAGTTTTTGGCTTAAGTAAATAAAGTATTAAGCCAGTTATTAAACATTTCTATTACATATGTTACTATGCCAAAAATAGTCAGTATTTTAATAAGCGCTTGCAGAAAAAAATAATTTAATTATTACAGTATAAATATAGAATATAGATCAGTTTGTTATAATAAAATATAATTTTTTAGTTTCTAGATTTAGAATTTTAATTTTATAATTTTAGTTTCAATTTTTAGTTTTATCTGAAAGCAACAACACGTTATTAAAAATATTAAGCCAGGTACTAAATATTAATAAAAATAAATGGTTAAACACACATTATATACTACGCTAAAATATAGATCAGTTTATAATAATAAAATATAGCATTTAAATTTAGAATTTTTTTAAATTTTAGTTTTATAGTTTTTTTTATTTCGACTTTCATTTTTATCTGAATTCGAATTTTAGTTTCTATAGCTTTAATTTCCATTTTTTTTGAAAGCAACGACACGTTATTAAAAGTACTAAGCCATTTACTAAATATTTATAAAAATACTAAACGACTAAGCACTCGTTATATTACTACGCTAAAAAAGTCAGTAATTAATTTAGCACTTGCAGAAAAACTTTTTATTATTGTTATTGAATAACATCTCTGTTATTTTGATAAGTGAGGGTGTCAGTATTATATCAAAATACCAGTAATGCCATCTATTGTGTTATTAAGAACTATTGTACGATTGTATGACAATTATGTTCTGGAATAAATTCATTCACAAAAAGAACGATGTTCATTTTATTACTATTATTTTTTTTATTATTTTTTTTTAAAAAAATAAAGCCCATTTTTTAATTAATTACTAGAAATGTCCATTGATAATTGTTATGTTATTATTTTTTACTTAGTATACCCTTTTTATTTATACCCATACCATGGTAGCGCATTAAAGTAACTGGTCCACCATCTTTGGTAGTCTTTGGGAGGAGAGTTGTTACTTAGCTAATCACACATTGTCATCCAAATTAAACATGTATCCAAAATTTCAGCTCAATCAATGGAGAAAACTGTTTTAAAATTCACTTTCAAGATGAGGCTGAGAATATACTCTTCAGACGAAATGTCCGTCACGGCAACCAATTTGAACGGAAACTACTCATCTGCGCAAGATGTAATTATAAAGTGCACGAGTGCATGTGGAATGAGCATGCACAAGTGTACTCTTCATTTCCTCAATCTTGTAGTGCGATAGGACGGAAATTTAACACGACTGAAAAGAGATCAGGCACAGGATTAACGGCTTTACGTGATTTGCGAGTCATAGGGGTGAAATACTGCCTACTTTCTGACTCCAGACTACTACTAGAAATTTATTCAAAAAAAAAACTATGATATGATTTTGGCCCGACCTGGATTAGGGTGGTCCAGTAGGTGCAATGTTGCATTAGAAGCATTTGCTGAGTATCATAAAGGCCGCTGGTAGAATGGCGCCGTTTAATAAAAAGGCTAGGCTGTTATGCTATATTGTTAACTGAAAGGCTAATTTAAGCTAGTTTTCTGCGTCGCAAATAAATATATATTATTCCTATGAAAGTTTACTCAGAGGTACAACATTTGTGCATCGAATTAGTGTTACTGTTTACATTTTAGCCCTAGTGGAATATAAATATTTTTAAGTATTTTATTACAGCTTCCTCGTTTTATTACCAAATACTAGGATCCAATTTTCGTATTCATTGCCTCGTTTTTTATACAACAACACGAATTTTACGAGCGTGTTCCTACACCCAAAAGTATTACAAGATACTTTTTCAATCTCCGCTCAGTTCTGTAAAGAATAAATAGAAAGTAGTATACCTCCACATTTTTGAGGAATTCATGTCAACATGTTTGAAAGATTCTACATGTTTCTCATTTTTATTATTTTATTTACGGTTAAAAATAAAGAAATTTTATTTCCAGACAAAAATAAATAACTATGAATGTCCCACTGTGCCTATCCCATTGCTGCCACGCCTGGCAGGCGAACTGGCACAATTTCTTATTATTTTTAGTATTATCAGGAAGATACTGCTGATCATTTTTGTTTCAGTTTCCCTCTTTCGCCTCTTATGACTACCAGGTCAAATTATGGGGAAAAAGATATACTTACGTCGCTAGTACACAGTAATGATTGACTTATTTCTGCTTTATTTGTACACCAAGTACAGAAAGGCAGACTTAATGATACAGGAATTTTTCTAACAGTCTACCTCCAGGCTAAGCAGAGAAAATACTGTGGCTGCAAATGCAAACAGCTTCATTTCAAATATCTACGTCTACATATTGATTATAATAACCATAACTACATTCCATGACACATAAGATAAACGTATAATACATGAAATTTAACCCTAAGATGTACACAAATACAACATTTTAAAGTTAAACTTAACACCATAATATTAACTACAATATTATAACTAAGCTGAAGTTTAAAATTCTTCTAACACAACGTGTTGCAAATATTGCCACCTGAAGTTGTGTTACTAATATTTATTCTCTGGAATGGAACAAGAGCATGCTTCGCTTTACTATAAGTACCATTTATGTCTCTCTCACGTGTAAGATTTATCTGTATCCATGTCATTTTACATACGCAGGCAAACTATTGAATAAATTTGCGGGATTTTAACATTTTATATAAACCAATTTTGTTTTTGACGAATGACTTAAAACACTGTTTATGATATAATTTTAATAAAGAGTGTTTGTTTTTGGTTTCCCTAACCAAAGGGTAAAACGAAGCCCTGTCAACGTCACTATCTGTCCATCACCGAATAAAATCGAAGTTGCCTCTCTAGTTAGCTAGTCGCCGATCTCTAGACGGAATGAGTAACGCACAGTAAGGCTCATTAGGGGACGCGACGATGCTTGAAGGCCATTGTATTATAGCATTGTAGGTATATATGGTACATAGATAAACAAAATAGAATATTGTTAAAACGATGATGTGCGTTGTTTTATGTTTTATTAGTGTAACCATCGAAACTGTAAATAATCATTGCTATTCTCGAATATTATGATCTGGCTGGACTCCTGGACCGAAAAGTCTATCAGTCTATCAGTAATACTGCATATTGGTTTGCTTTGATGCTTATGAAGTTTAAATTCTTCTGAACTTTTAAGTAACCGTTTAGTGGCGCCGTATGAGAATCCACTAAATTATATCATCGTCTCGTGGGTATCGCAGAAAGTGACAGACGAAAACTGGAACAGGAGGCGGGCAGCAGCATCTTCCTGATAGCAACTCAAAACATGCGATTGCCGACTAGCCTGCCAAGCGTGGCAATTATGGCAAATACCTTGTTTGCTCTATAGCCATCGTAATAGTCTGTTTGGCACATACTAGCAAAGAATTATTACTAGAAAATCATTATTAGAAGAATTTATGTTTTCTTAACTTTAGTTTTCTTACTTTTCCCAAGGATAAATATTCGGATTCGAATTCGCGGCCCACAGCCCCGGAACTCAATGCTGAGCTATTGCTCTTCTAATAGCTCTTCTTTATAAATTTTTCTCTTTATGAAGCTTATGAATGAATAAGTTTTAAATGAACTGAAATGAGTTTTGATAAAATATTTACAAAATAAAAAAGAGTTGTAAAATAACTTTTACGCGTTTTGCTATTGCACCCATGCATTTTGGCTGGAACATTTTTAAACAACAGCTGTTCCACTTTGCTGCATGGCGACTTTTGAAATAAAAATGTTTTGTTAATTAGTAATACAAAATTATAAAAATATTTTTTGGGATCACAAAACATGTTAAAGGATTTAACCTTCAATAATCATTATTTACGGTTAATTATTCTTTAACTTTAAGTTATGGTACCACGACAGGTGCTATACGTTTTTGTTCTATTTTAATTAACTAATTAAGTGATTGTGAAAGGGATACAAAATTATTAATATAAATTAATATTTATTAATTTATGTTAATATTTATTAATATAAATTAATAAAATATGAATTTTACGTAAATAGACGCGAAACCTTAAAAGTTTGCTCGTTAGACTTTGCTTTGAACTTTACAGTAGCCGCTGCACCGTTCTTGTGGTAGCAAATTAATGGCACATTACTTTGTGGGACTTAAGCTCCACACTAATAAGTAATGTCTCAGAGGAACAGGTGACAGATATTTTCGCTGGTTACGCTGTGTTTATTTTATTAAATTATCATGAGTTGATTTTTAGACATTTTGAGGCTATTTTAACGTTTATTTAACTTCCGGAAATATATTAGTAATATTACACCTAATGTCGACCTCAAACATTTACGCTACACCAACAACTGCAACACCGGGGGAATCATAGTTGCGTTGCTAACCTTTTTAAATAGAAGAACGTTCATTTCTTGGAGGTCCCTAAGCTATAATATCAGTTCCGAAAAATCGCTGGAGATAATCGTACACTCAAGGAAGAAAACTTCTGGCAAATCGCGTAGTATTGGATGATGGTGGAATTACGCAATTAGAGTTGATCAGAAAAAATTCATTCATCTACAATTCGACAAATTCAAGTATTGCCACTAGCAGTAACACATATTATGTAAGTAGCATCCCATAATTCATATTACTGCTACAACTTGCTAACCTCATTTGTCGGTAATGTCTTTTCATTATAATTAACTTTTACTTAGATAAGTTAAATATCTTGTCTTATTACTGTGTTTAGGAAGCTTATAGTAATTTAATATGTGTACGTCTATTTCTAACTAAAAATACATTTCATTCCTCCTTAATCACAACCACGTTTACTCACTTGCAAAAATGTCTTACCATGGACAGTAAACTTAACTGGAATAAACACATAGATAATAAAATCAAAAAAGCTAGTATAACTTTGCATGATCGCCAGACGATGGAGTTTGACGCCTAAAATTATACTCTGGCTGTACAAAACTGTAATTCTGCCCATTATCTAATACGGTATGGTGGATCAAAACTAATGAAGCTACCACTATAAGAAAGCTTCAACGTTACCAGAAATTGGCATGTATGGCTGCCACGGGCTGCACAAGAACAACACCAACAGCAGCTTTAGAGGCTCTACTGGAGCTAACTCTGCTTCATCTTCACATACAATAAGAAGCAACTTTAGCTGCCATTAGAATCAAGACCCTAAATATTTTAAGTAAAATTCCTATCTTACAATCCAAGTACGATAGGATATAGTATGGGTATCATCCCAGCGGCCATAGCAGTAGATGCTAGGAAGATAAAAGACTTCTCCATCAGAATATTGACCGACAGTATGGCGGTACTACAAGCTCTGAGTTTAACCAATTACAGTCAGTTTGACAAAGAAGCGCTCGGCATCCTATTCCGAGTCACTAAACATCATCAGTATTTATTTGGAAGGCGTTTGATTTTGCGTACAAACTACCAACCGCTGACTTATATCTTTGAGGGTGAGGGTGGTATCCCACAAACGGCGGCGGCTAGTTGGATATGACTTTGCGATAGAATTCGTTCAATCGATGGAAAACGACCCGGCCGATGCTTTGTCGCGATTGCCGTCGCCTGGGGAAGGTTTCTTCCAGGACTCGGTGGGTTATTAAAACCTAGTAAGTAAAACCTTGCCATAATTTTAGCTTTAAAAGATTAATTCTGAAACAATGGAAAAAACCTTGTTTTATTAATTTGTACCTCTTTATTCCAATAATTTTAATTTTACTTGAAACAGTGATGACCTAGTAATATATGCAGAAAGTCAATAGATCCCGATGATCAGAACCGCGCTTTGTGACGTTCCTTGAGGAAGGCCTATATTTAGCAGTGGACGCGTAAAGAGCTGTAATTAATGAATGACGTACTTGTAAATAAAAATTTGGACTTATGACGATAACATACAATAATGCATCACCCCTCTGTTTCTCGTGGGTATTTTAAAAGTCGTAGTCTGTGGGAAACCCCAGTAAAATCTCATGACTTCCGAAATATGACGCAGTAGCCAAATCGCTTACATTGTTGTTTGCGCCATCCGGGTTGTACAGATCGTCACTTGATTACATCAGGATCCGCCCCAAATAAATTTTTCATAAGTGGAATTTTTATTTAACGATACATTTCTATCAACGGAAATCATTTCTGCGATAGATTCACTCAGCTTATTACTACACACTAAGACAGATACTGTAATATTTAATATTCATCCAATTTAATGTTTTTGAAATATTCGTGTGTTTTCTTTTCCTTATTTTTTATTTAAAACAATCATCTGAATATCAGTTTGTTTTTCGGCCTCTCCATTAATATCGTGAAACAAATTTTGTTTGCCGTGACCTAAAATTAGTCTATGGTAGACTAATATATAGTAACAATAGAAGAGATAGTATACGGTATACTAATTTTCTGCCAAGGAGTATGGACTATAACGTATTTCTGTAGCCCAGGAGCAGTGCATTTACTGTTGTTCGTACGCACCGAAAAGTAAAGAGAGCCGGTTTATATCTGCGAAGTTTATAATAAAAGCTTGAATCAGTAAATGCCTCAGCGTGTAAACAACTCTATAAGCATATGAGAAGCTAATTATTTCGATATTACAGAGAGGCACTTCAATTTTATTTACATTGAGTAGAAATCGATCGCGTAGTTTTTGAATTTTAAAAACAATTAGTGATTTGTAAAAGTTAATTTTAAATGAAATATTTTGTCTTTAATTATAGTTTCATTTTAGTTATCAGATGTGACAACAGATCTATAGCTTTTTTTATTGGCTGCTGGTTGTAATCCGTTATACGAATAACTATTTAACAATACATTTTATTAGGTATATTGTTGTGCAGTTTTATTCATATAGAGCCCTTAAATGTTTCATGAAACATAAATTTAATACACCATCTCAAATAAGCCTTGTTTGCACTAGAGGACCTAAATTACGAAAGCGGATAGTTACAGACAAGCTCTGAATTTATAGTCCATACCACACTGACTATGTACTAATGTCAGCATTGGCGTTATTTAGTTAGTTATGTACTTTCATGTTAAATGGAAGCATCTGTTAAATTTATAGACCATCAATTTGCTACGTTGATTAAATCCTATGTGAATTACAAAATTCTCCTTGCTTTCCAACCATATTTTCATTAATATTATTGAAAATTAGTATTCAATGAATATAATAAATAAAAACTAATTGATTATTTTACGCTTCGTTATAAATTATAAGTAATATTTATTGAAATTCGTAAACGATTCTACCACTTTTTCAGACTTCAAACAAAGCATCTGTCCTAAAAACAACAAGAAAGAAGACTTTTTGTTTGACAAGCGGTAAAATAAAAGAACGTACAACCGACTTCAATATAAATAAAATGAGAACATCGTCAATGTAGTCGATGTCAATTAAATACACAGTACCCGGTTGACGGAGCTTTGCTCGGTATTTTTCGCTCGGTTTTTTTTAACTCGTGTGTTTTGGAAATTATATTTAGATACAAATTAAATACTGATGAAATACGAATAATATTTTTTGATCTTAGCGACATAATAGAAAAAACTGAACAAGTTATTTGAATAAAAAATCATGAGTGCAATTATTTTAATTTAAATTTTCGTGTTTTTAAAAAATACTAAAAAAGATAGAGAAATAGATTTTCTCAAAAAAGAAATGAACTTGAAAAAAATAAAAAAAGTCGATCAGTCGGTACCATGGTATTTCGATTTTGTGACCGCCCAATATATCAATAAAGCTATTTGTAATCATTAATAAACTGTCAAAAATACTGTTCAAACCTTCATCAAATTTATTTGGTACCACAAGAGAATCGCCGGTATTCAATAGAAAAAGATTTATTAAAATCAGTACACCTGGAAAAATATGAGGTAACACACACAAAAAATACAGTCGAATTGAGTACCTCCTCTTTTTTGAAGTGGGTTAAAATATTATATTACAGCATATGTTTAATATTCACTTACAAATACATTTTGGTAACATTTTCAAGGGTTATTTATAGCTATATTTTCTCCGTCCATACGGATAATAAAGAACGATATTAGAAATGGCGGTTCATCGAGCCCGTACCGTTAACATGCAAAGTAGCAATAGCAAAATTCGATAATAATAGTATATCGTTATAACGTTTTATAATTCTGTTAATTGATAATTTTCTATTTAATGGAGAAATATTTGAAAAGAATTGAATAGGCAAGTAGATATACGCTTTTTATTACAATTCGCATGGATGAGATCTAGGCTGAGGCTTTGTTTAGACTAAAAGATAGTCGTTAAAGACCATTTATTTTATCTTAACAATATTTAATTTTAATAGTCCCTAAATTTTTCGGATAAAATTTAGTCTAGATCACTTCTGGTATTACTCTCTATTTGTTCTTAAAGTTTTATTACAATAAATTCACCCATTGTGAATAGACAAACAAAAAGGAAAATTTTAAAAAGATTACTCGTTTTTCAACAGCATGTAAATATTTTATACCAAAATATAAACAAACAAAATCAACAATAATTATGAAGAAAAGTCTCTGAATGCGTTATTTTTGTAGTTTATGGCATTTTGTTATCATTGATTCCAATGACAAGTTGGACTGAAGTTATAGAACATACAAAAACGTATATCACAAAAATATTTTTTACAGTCTTTACCGGCGGTTGTGAGTATAGATAGCGACAGTATGGGAGCTAAAAGCGAATAGAGGTGACGCCATTTTCAATCCCATTTTTAGCCGCATGGGTAGCAATGCTTATAACCTCATATAAATACAGTATATCTTTTAAATTGAGGTATAATGTGATTTATTACTCTCTATATGTAAGAATACTTAAAGTGTATTATGTGTGTATTAAATGGCGATATACATATGTATAAAAAGTGAAATATGTATGTATTGTTAATAGAAATAGAAAGAAATACCTATATTTATGTATAAATATGTTAATTCTTCAATATATATAACTGCTACCTATTTGCTAAGTTGACGTCATGTACCCGGAACTAGCGCCATCTAGTATCAGAGACGAGAGCGAGGGGAGATTTCCAGAAAATGACATCACTAGTCACACACACTCGAAATTTCGACGCCTAGTCGATTGGCGCGCGTATTTACTTATATATTCTGAATGTTTCGTAGATAATGTGTATTTAAAGGCGCTGCAAGATGCGATCGGGGAAGTAATGAATTCGGCGGGACAAGCGAAGCTGCGAAGCGAAATACAGTGAATCAGTGTGGTTAATTATTAGTGTTCTAAGTTTTAATTAGTGTAAAGTGAATTAAAGAGTTAATTTTGGTAATTCTATCGGCAATTTTTGTTGTCACGAACCTCAAGCTCGTAACAACATTATTTCTCTGTCCCAAAGGGTTTGCTGGAAGAGAACTCCGATTAGGGTTAAGTTTACCTTTGTACATCTTATCTAAATATTAAAAATTTGTAATCATCTTATAGTGTGTGCGGTTACTTTTAAATGAAAATTAACTTTATATTACATAGAAAATAAAAGAAATTTAATGTGTGTTACTATTTGGTTGCTGGTGCTTTAGTGCGCTCACTGTTGTACACATAATATTATGGTACATACCTGCCCAGACGGTAAACCGTAAAGGACTCTTAAAACGAATAAAAGTAGTCTCAGAATAAAAGTGACAGCGCACCTGCGACATTATCTTAATATATATATATATATATATATATATATATATATATATATATATATATATATATATATATATATATATATTGTAGTACAGTTGCATCCCTTCAAGCATTGGAAAGGGCACTATTCAGGAAACTAATATTATTATCCTATAACCGATGAGGAAGAAACTTCTCGAGTGGTAGCTTTGTACCGGTATGCAAGAAGTCGATGGATTTAGGTGGCTCAGGATCGTGCTTTGTGCATATATTTAGCGGTGAACTTGATAACTATATATTTTAATTTTTTAAAAGTTGCCGTCAACTTATCTACCAAACTTAACTAACATATCGAAGATTTCGACCAGCAAGAAATCCAGTGAGATTAATTTTTATAAATATATAAGCTTACAATTATGTCGGAAATTTATGAAAATGAATTATTATAGAAACAGACTTGCTTGATTGTTTCCTCGGTGTTGTAGTGGCTATTAGAATTTGTCTGCTACGCTGTGGGCTGCGGGTTTGTATCTCGCATGACGCAAGCACTCGTATTTACTGGTCTACAAATATTTTGGTACGGCTCTAGACGTTTGTCTATGTGTAATCACGTTTGTAAAATATATTCAAGACAAAGGAGAAAATTGTAATGAGGTAATGAAAAAAACAAAAGCATATTTTATTTATGTATATCCTAATATTATGTAGTTACTTTTTTGGATTTTTTGTTCATTGTTACAACAGGTCCCCTAATGAATTACTAGCTCTGCCGAGTCGAGTAACTGGAATTACGAGTTTAAGTATATTCCGAGTATTTACAGTACAAATATCCCTTTTCTTATTAAGGTTACTCTATACACAAAATGAAGATACGTCTTAATTTAATTTGTTTACATCTTTATTAATCTGGGTATTTATATGCTGTGAAGGCAACACAATTTGCCTTTATTTATTTTTTTGCACAATATGGGTAATTTCCGTTTTCGTTTTGTCTTCATATATCTTGTTGACTATAGGATAGGGGCAGGAATTGCAAACAAAGAATTAATGTATATCTCTCCTTTATTATTTTTCAAAACTAATTCAAACTAGGGGATGGAATTACAGTTCCTGTAGTAGCTACAACACCTTCGCTACGTGGGTTCATAGATTGATAGATAGAAAATTCTTTATTGCACTCAAACAAAACAATTTGGTACGAAGGCGAAATTAATGCCGAAAAGGCATTCTCTGCCAGCTAACCTTTTGTAGTGTGGTGAGAGCTATGGGTAGAGCCGCGAGAGAAAGAAAAACTAACTTATTTATTCATACTATTCAAAACGCATTATATAATATGCATACATATATATTTAAATAAAATATATAATAAACCAATAAAGCATACAATATAGTATACGAAATTATAATAAACATAATCAATAAAATTAATCAAGTAATTTTAAATAATATGCCTCAAGCTCAGGTTTAAATGTATTTATTGAAGGAGCATCTTTTAAATCTCGTGGAAGGTTATTACAAAGTGTAATTTAATATACCGTGAAGGAATCCGAGTAGTATGCAGATTTATGCATCGGGATAGTTAGAGTTTTGTTGGTCATCGAACGGGATAAGCTTAAATATGAAAAACGCTCTTTTAGATAAACTGGGGAACAAGGATTGTGAAGAAAACCATAAAAGTGGTTAGGAGGTGTGTGTTCCAGCGAAAGCGGATGTCGAGCCACTTAAGTCTTGAGCGAAATTGTGATATATGATCAAACTTGCGCAGGCCAAAAATATAGCGTATGCACTGATTGAGCAGACGGTCGAGTTTGCTAAGCAGCTCCTCAGTTATATCTGGATAGGCAATATCGGCATAATCAAAAATAGGAAGCAACAGAGAGTTGACTAGCGTAGCCTTGGCCGTCTGAGGAATAAATTTTTGCCAGAGCTTTAATGAATGCATAGTTCCAAAAATACGTCTCCTGACCTCATTAACCTGTTGCACCCAACTTAGATCGTCGGCCAAAATTAATCCAAGGTTCTTAACCTGCCTAACATATTCTAAATCTACACCGTTTAGAGTGACCTTAGGTAGGTATTGATAGTCAAGTCGACATGTAATTTTTCTGCTCCCTATGATTATAACCTGTGTTTTGGCAGGATTTAATATTAGCCCATGACATCTTGCCCACAGATGAACTGCAGCAAGATAAGAATTCATTCTGTCAACAGATGAATTTGGGTCATTAAAACTAAAATGCTGATACAGCTGGACATCACCTGCGTACAGGTGATACTTGCTGAAATTTATTACGGGAACAAGTGCATTGATAAACACAGAAAAATGCAACGGAGATAAAACACCGCCTTGAGGAACACCAGCAACAACGTTACACCAATCGGAGAACTTATCATCAACACGTATGCGTTGCCGGCGTTCCCGAAGATAGGAATTGAACCCTTGTAGAACTGACGATGTTAAATTCAGGGATTTCAAAATTGCTAACAGGATGTCATAGTCAACATAGTTAAAGGCGTTACTGAAGTCCAGAAGGACAAGAAGAGTGAGTTGACGATTATCCATCGCGAAGCGGATATCATCAGTTATTTTAATTAAGGCCGTGGAAGTACTGTGCAGAGATCGGAAACCAGACTGATAAGGATTAAAGAGGTTGTGTTTGTTTAGAAATTTTGAGAGTTGGCCATGAACAACCTTTTCAAAAATTTTGGAGAAGAAGGAGAGGATAAATATTGGCCTATAGTGGCTGAAATTAGTAGGAGTACTTTTTTTGGGGACAGGAATCAGGAACGCTTCTTTCCACTTGGTAGGGAAGGTACTGGAGGCAAAGGAGAAATTTATTAGGTGAGTGATATAGGAAACTATTTGGTCCAAAATCGGCAAAACCATTTCACGTCAAATATTATCTGGACCGACAGCTTTGCTGGATATGACGGATGCAATTTTTTTTTACTTCACTATCTGTCATCGGTCAAAACAGAAAGGAGTACAAAATGGAAAAGGGAAAAAAGTGATATCTTTAATAGTATCGCTTTTGACTGTTGAGTTCAACGAAACTGGTAAAGAGCAAAAGTGTTTGTTAAGCGATGTTAAATCAAGGGACTGACTAACATTCTGTTTGCTTTTACCAAAGCCTAGGCTGCGCAAAATCTTCCATAAATTCTGGGTTGTGCAAGTCTCAATAGTATTGTGAATATGTTGGCGTTTGGCATTTCGTATCACCTGGTTGCAGCGATTTCGTGCTTTTTTAAATCTTTCCCGGTTCTCATCACTGGGCGAACGTTTATGTTTTCTTTTAAGGCGGTCCCTACGTGCCATAAGAGATTGAATATATGGCGTTAACCAAGGTGCTGGTGCCCGTTTCATTCTTACTGGTCTTAAAGGCGCTACTTTGTCATAAACTTTTGTTATAATGTTATTGAGTAACTGCAGTTTATTGTCAATATTATTAGTGTTATAAAAGTTTGCCCAATCAGCATTGCGTATCTCATAACTTAATAGCTGGCGATTCATACGGACAAGGTTACGCTGAAACATAATTTTAGGAGATGATTTAGTGGATTTAAGAGCATAAGATGCGAAAATTAGATCATGATGGGAAAATCCAGGAGCCACGAATTGACCATATAGAGATATACGATCAGGATCAGATGTAAGGATTAAATCCAGTAAAGAGTTAGTGTTATTGACGTGACAGGTAGATTTGAGGTCAAGAATTTTAATATTGCTTGATGCACTTAAGCGTTTAAGCTTATTCGATCTAGCATCATTTCGAATAAGGCAGGTGTTAAAGTCACCCATGAAAATGGAGTGGGAGTAGTTTGGGAGATGCATCTCAATCAGCTGTTCCAATTCATTGAAATAATTTACAGAAGGAGGTGCATAAAATGTTCCTAGTAAGAAAGGTGTGTTGTTCATAGTGCCGCCGTTCGACGGGACTTCTACCTGGTCAGCCTACAAAATCCAGTTCGAGGCTGTCATGGAGGCGAATGGCTAGAATAAAAACCAGGCCATGACTGCTCTCACACTAGGCCTGCGTGACCAGGCCTTAACTGTTCTGGAAACTCTCGGTGAGCAAATGACTTATGAGCAGCTCCTAGAAGCATTGGAGGCGAGATATAGCGACGTTCACCTGGAACACGTCTTTCGTGCGCAGCTTAAAGATCGCGTGCAGCGCATCAACGAAAACCTGCAGCATTGGGCTCTAGAGGTGGAGAAGCTGGTGCGAAAGGCATACCGGTCTGTACCTGCGCTCATTGAAGCCGACCTTGAAGTCAGAGCTGCTGTGAGGCTCGGGCACCACGAGACGCTTAAGGACGCCTTGGCGTATGTATTGGAGGTGGAAGCCGTACGGCAGGATCATCGTTCCCATCACGTCAGGGAAGTTGCAGCAGCTACATTTCGCGACCGCAAAAATGGATACAGCCCTAGGTGCTATGGCTGTGGGGAATGGTGCCATATTCGATCCAGCTATCCTAGGCGAACCCTAGAAAGGGAAGGTGAACGATCTCAGAAGGGAAGTGCGGCTAACATTACCGCACAGCAGCAGCAGGAATACGACTTTGCTATCAGACATCGCAGCGGGAAATCTCATGGCAACGCAGATGCATTGTCAAGAAGACCTTGTTGTGAAGATTGGAAACATTGTACTAGGCAAGAGAGTAAGGAAGTGGTATCCATAAGGATGCTCAGGACGGACCACCTCAGCAACGAGTGGAAGGACAGCCTACGACATGCACAGCAGGAATATCCGGACATCAAGCCAATTCTGAAATGGATGAAGGCCCGTGCTACCAAGTCTGAGTTGAGCGACGTCTCAGTGATAAGTTCGACCACCAGAAGCTATTGGGCCCAATGGGACAGCTTGCTGATTGAGGATGGAGTCCTGTGCCGTAAATGGGACAATGGTCGAGGAGACAGCTGTCGTTTGCAAATGGTTGTCCCTAAAGCTAAAGTGCCGAATGTTCTACAGTTGCACCATAATGGTTGTTCAAGAGTCCATCTGGGAGTTAAACGAACTCTACTGACGATCCGAGAACAGTTTTACTGGGTCCGCTATCGTGACGATGTCGAGGATTGGTATCGCACATGTACAAGTTGTGCGCCTGTGAATAGACCTCAGACACGTAGTAGAGGAGCACGACACGTAGTGAGGAGGATGTTGTACAATGTTGGTGCACCATGGGATAAGAAAACCCTTGACATTGCAGAGCCGTCACAGAAAGGGAGGGACTCCTAAGATCGTCCATGTGGATCGCCTGGCGCGTTATTATGGAGCCGATAATGCTCGCGACGAGTATGTCTTAGGAGGGGGCAGTGTTGCTCACCTAAGTTGACGTCTTGTACGTTACGACATTAGATGGCGCTAGTGCCGAGGACCAGAACGAGGAGGGCTACCCATAAAATGTCAATCTTGACTTTCGACCAACAGCGCCGTCTAGTATCGACCAGAAGAATTGAGCTATCTGGAAGCCTCACACTCGAACTTTCTGCGTCTGGTCGGTCGGCGCCCATATCTACGGGAATATTCTGGATGTTTTGGTGTAAACGTGTATTTAAATCCGCTGCATGCCATGATCGGGGCAGTATTGAATTTGGTGAGACAAGAGAAGCTTCGGAGCAAAATAAAGTGAATCAGCGTGATTAATTTAATAATTAAGTGTTTTTAAGTTTTAATTGGTGTTCGGTGATTAAAGTATTAATTTTGGTAATTCAATCGGCAATTTTTATTGTCACGAACCCTAAGCTCATAAAGTTAGGGTGAAGCGAAACATTTTTTTCACCTTGTCATAATGTAATAGTGCGCAAAAGATGCCGTTAGGAATCAAATTAAAAATATTACTTGGATTGATTCAGAGTATCCGCCGATCTTAAAATACTTAAGTGACTAAGAAATTAAGAAAACAGTGCAATCTGGTGGTGACGGTGAACTTTTGTTTTTACGTCTCCCATGTCATACCCAGACTGTTGAGCGAGCTTTGAAGTTGACGACAGAAGCGGTCATTTCTCATTGTAAGGATTCATCACGATTAACGGCCATAAAAGCTAAATTGGAATCCCGTAATAAAATTTCTCAAAGATTGATCGCAACTTTAAGTTAAGTTAAAAAGATATAAATTAAGTTTGTATTTTACGCAAACTATATAATAAAATTCCTTGATATTATTTTATATAACGTGTAAGATTTTACTTAATTCTCAGTTTGAATGCAAAATACTAAAGTTTATTAATTGGCGAACTTTACGTCTGTTTGTTCAAACTAATGTAAACGATTTATATGTTAAATTCAGGAAACTGAAGATATCTGCTTAAATTCAGTGACATGAAATCAAATTAATTTTTTTGTAGGTTATATAGATTTTGTCCACAACAACTAATATGTTTATTATAAATGTTTTAAGGGACACACAAACAAATTCACATAACATACATAAACACTCGCTCCTGACATTTGGCACGATCCTGACACTCCTCTTCACATCGCCTCATCCAAATTCATATACCTACTGCTCGTCGGTTAAGGGTACTCCTAATTTGGGCCATTTTCAATAAATCACCGATTTGGTCGATAAAATTTCTCATAGGACGTCATTTTCTACTCGGAAATTCACTTCTGCAATATAAACTTTGCTTGGTCACTTTTTCCTCACTCATTCTTTCTATATGACCAAACCACCGAAGCATTCTTTTCTTAATCCTGGTCACAATAGCATCTTGCAAACTACACTCTTCTCTTATCACACAATTTTCCACACCGTCACTCAGATTCAGCTCCATATTCTTTAACGACCGCATTTCTACTGCGTTTATTCTACTCTCGTGCTCCTTTTGCCACACCCACCTTTCACTACCATACGTTAAAGTAGGGACTAACACTACACTCTTCTCTTATCACACAATTTCCCACAACGTCACTCAGATTTCAACCTAAATACTCTTTAACGACCGAATTTCTAATGCGTTTATTCTACTCTCGTGCTTCTTTTGCCACACCCACATTTTACTACCTTACATTAACGTAGGGACTAACACTACATTGTAAATAGCCATACCTGTCTTTTTTGATAAATTCTACTTTCTACAATAGAGTGTTAAGCCTCATTTACTCTATTTCCTGCGTTAACTCGTCATTCTATATCCTTATAATATATCCCATCACTGCTAAAAAAATTAATTACATACATACATAAACACTCACACCTGTCACCCAGAGGGGTAGGCGGAGACTACAGACTTCCATTTGGCACGATCCTGACACACCTCTCTCGCCTCCTTCACATACATACACCTACGCATGCATGCTCGTCGGTTAAGGGTACTCCTAATTTGGCCCGTTTTCAATAAATCGCCAATTTGGTCGATAAATTTTCGCCTAGGACGTCCCTTTCCGACTCTGCCATTCACTTCTGCAACATAAATTTTCTTTGACACTCTTTCCTCATCCATTCTTTCCACATGACCAAACCACCGAAGCATTCCTTTCTTAATCCTGGTCACAACATCATCTTGCAAACCACACTCTTCTCTTATCACACAATTTTTCACCTTGTCATTCAGATTCAGCCCTAACATACTCCTTAACGACCGCATTTCTACTGCATTTATTCTACTCTCGTGCTTCTTCTGCCATACCCAACTTTCACTACCATACGTTAAAGTAGGGACCAACGCAGCATTGTGAATTGCCATACGTGCCTTTTTTGACACATTTTGACTCTTCACAATAGAGTGCAGGGCCCCATTTACTCTGTTTCCTGCGTTCATTCGTCGTTCTATATCCTTATCATATCTCCCATCCCTGCTAAATACGCACCCCAAATATACAAACTCATCTACTTGCTCGATCAACTCCCCTTCTATTCTTATTTCACATATCGTTTTACTTTCATCTCTTTCAAAAACCATAATTTTCGTCTTACTTGCGTTCACTTTCATACCCCTTTCCTTTAATGATCTGCTCGTTAATGTAACCATCATTTGCAACTCAGCTGCCGACGACGCAAGAATAACTTGATCATCGGCGTACAAAAGGCATTTGATGGTTAACTCACCCATTCTTAATCCGCATTCTTCAACTTTCAAATTTTGCAAACAACTGTCCATAAATAGGTTGAACAGCCACGGGGAAGCCACACAGCCCTGTCTGACACCTTTATGGATGCCAAACCGGTCCGAGTAGACCCCGTTGATCCTAACACAAGCACTAGAGTCTCTATAAAGAGACTCCAATGCCTGTATCAAGCCAGCGCTCAACCCAAATGAGTTCAGTGTCTGCCATAGCACATTCCTATCCACTCTGTCATAGGCCTTCTCCAAGACCATGAACGCACAAAAAACCTTTTGGTTTTTGGCCAAAAACTTCTCCGCGATCATGCGCATGGAGAAGACTTGATCTGTACATCCCATTCCCTTTCTAAATCCCGCTTGCACATCCCAAATTTTTCTTTCATGACCATTTCAATTAGTACCTTGGCATACAGTTTTCCCACGATGCTAAGAAGGCTGATACCGCGGTAGTTTTTACAGTCCTGCTGCGACCCTTTTCCCTTATATACTGGGACTATCACGGCTTTGCACCAGTCTCCCGGTACCCGTTTCAGTTCCCAGCATAAATTAAACAAGGTGTGCAGCAGGCCTGCCACCACTTCCTCTCCAGCCCTCAGCATTTCGAGTGAAACTCTATCATATCCGGCAGCCTTAACTGCTTTCATGCTTTTCGTTGCTTTCATTATTTCATCTATACTTATCTCGCTACCTCCTTCCTCTTCTTTCGGAGTTCCTATTTCATTCAGTTCATACGTTGTCTCCTCACTCATAAACATGCTTTCAAAATATTCCTTCCATCTCTTTAAACTCAAAACGTCATCATTCAGAATATAGCCATTCTCATCTCTTATAGCATTCATTATAGGCTGTTTTGAACATTATTTAAAAATTAATTAATCACTCATTAATTACAGAATGCCTAGGGATTGCCACATAGGGATATTTGCCACAGTTGCTACGCTTGGCACGTGGATTAGCAAGCACTGTTTATTTTGATAATATGAAATTGTACTTCTTCATATTCTCTTTTTGCATTTTTTATAGGATAGGGTTACTAACGAGCACACAGTCCACCGGATGGTAAGTGGTTGCTGTGGCCCTTAAAAAGCTACAACTATCCTCGATTACGAACCGAAATGCAGATGTCTTATCACCCGTGAGGACTAAAATGGAATGCCACATTTTCAGTTAAAAGGGTCTCCGGTTCTCTAAACTCACGATACGAAGTACAGCAGCCTCGAGCTACTATTTTACGCTGATATTTTGTGAGAGAGTGGTCCTTCCCCAGTCGAGCCAACCCATTCGTGCTACAAATATACTACCAATATAACTGCAGCATGGCTCTATCACGTAAAAAACGTTTCGTATTTGGTTCTTATTCTACGATCAATTTATATTTGTTATACATAAACAAAATTATAAATATTAGTTTATCAACTGGCGGAATTCACGTCTACCAAATATTTTATTCGTGATCATACTATTTTATTCAAGTTATTTCAGTAACAAACAGATACAAACAAACAATATGAAATTAAGGCAATATTCTAGCCGCATTTACAATTAATTTATCTCTATGCAATAGTTTACCTTCTGCATAAACTTCTCAGAAATAAAAGATTAGCTAAAGACTAGATATAGTTAAAGATTAGCTATAGACTATTACCAACAATATTTATATTAATATAGACACCTTGCCACCCCTCAGGAAAAAGATAGAATGCCTCAATACCAGTTAAAAGGATCTCCGGTCCTCCACACTCACCATACGAAACACAACAAATTTAAGCTGACTTTTTTCTGTAGTATTTTGCTTAGGCTTGGTCCCTCTCCACTCCAGCCATGTAATAACTGCAGGTTGTTTCTTCCGTTTTAAATATATCCAATTAATTTAAGCTTTATTGAATTATAATATAGCTGAAATGAATTTTATTAAACTAAGCCTACCAAAAAAAGTCAAATATTTATTTGTGAGACAGAAAAGCACTACGATTAATGACAGACATTATATCTCTTGCGTGCCATTGTTGCCATCCAATCTATTAAGCTGTGGGACAGCTGACGAATTGGGCATAATTCTCTTTCTGTTTTTAGGTTACCAATTTATCGATGGGATTTATTGAACTTATATTTCAATGTAAAGTTATATTATAAAACTGCTAGAAAATTTCTAGTTAATGATCATGATGATGTTGATGATGAAGTTTTTATAGTACAATTGTGACAAACAAGAACACAGTACAGCTGATGCTAAGTAGATGATGTAGGGCATAGACATCTATATCTATCCTCGATTAAGAATCACAATTTAAAATCATTGTCATTCTTGAGAACTAAGAAGGAATGCCTCTTTTCTGGTAAAAAGATTCTGCGGATCCCAAAACCCACCATACAAAACATAGCAGCATTAAACTGCTATTTTACGTTGGTATGCTGTGAGAGCGTCGTCCTTCCCTGGTGTAGCTGACCGAATGATGCTACAACCATAATACTAGCTGCAGTATGGTCATACCACGCATATAATTTCCTTGGGAGTCGTATTATATACCAGAGTAAAATTTGAGAGAAAATTGGCAGCGGCGTTTTCTTAGTAACAGTTAAAAAGATGAGGTTATCAATTCGCCTGTCAAGCATGCCAAGTATGCTAAACCTAAATGCTGCGATTTATAAGAGAGGGAGCTGTAACGGTAACGGTAACATATCTTGTCCAAGAGGAGTGAATCTAACGTACAACAACGATTTAATTTAAAAAAATCTAAAAAGTAAAAACGAACTTCTAAAACATAAACGAATAAAATAATTTCCGTATAATTTTTTTTGCTTTTGAAGCTGGTGCTTAGACGTAGCTTATTGCAAAATCTAGAATCCGTGTTTAAAAGCTAAAATGATTCTATTCTAGATATTTTGTTATTTTAGACAGTTTTTCCGTTAATCAAAGTAAAACTTTTTTACTCTTTTGAGTGGTTATCATTATGTCAAGGTAACAACCAAAACGTCGTCTAAATTGTAACATTAAAAACCATATCCCCTATTTTTTGCATTTACTCTATACTACTACTACTACTTTTATATTTATAACTCTTAAAATTGGGGTATAGAAAACAAATTGCTGACGAGTATTTTAATTTTAACAGACCAATAAAGCAATATTATTAGTTAAAAGTATTTATTTTTCGTGTTAAAAGTGTATTAACTGTGATCTCTGTATTCTCTTCTGTGGTCGTAATTTTTATTTTCATTTCCTGCTTCACAGCTTGAAAAACCGAAAAATTCTTCCTATTAACTCGTCTCAGGTTGATATATCCACATGTGTGTAGCTCATCTCGTCTCCTTGGCCAGTCCTTAAATGCAAAAATTTACAGGAGTTACTCGTAAATCAGATGATGGAGGTGGCCAAGGGACGGGCCCGTTTTTGACAATCTAGTTCTCTAGGAAACAATTATTTGAATATTTTCGCACGCTTAGAGTCCAATGCGCTGGACTACCATCTTGCTGAAAGACCGTTGGTCTTCTTGCTGTCACTATTGGTATTTTGACCTCGTCCAAGAACTACGCGAGATCGTTTATGGGGAATTCCAAATCATTGTCTCTATTTAATTTATCTGCTAGGAGGTGGGGACCAACCAACTCTCGGATGGTTACTCCTAAACCACACATTCACTCAAAATTATCTTTTAAATTACACTTGCTTGTTCCAGTGTGGATTGCTGTCTTTCGAAGTTATGGAAGTTGGTAATTCTTTGTTTCGAAACCTTTGACCCATCTATCGATCCACAAGATGGATTTTAAAAACCATTCATCTGTGTCTCTACTTAACAAAAAGCAATAGAACTGAATGCTTCGTGGGGGACCTTCATTTCCCAATACTTGTACGCCCATGCCGTGAAAATTATACTTATTTTCTTGGTGCATCTTATTCCACACCTTCTATAATGAATTGTTGAGGTTTTGAGCTACTGTTATGATGCTCGTAGTAGGATCTGCATCGAAAGCTGCAATTATGTCTTCCTTGACAATTGGGCCATGTCTTCTTGTATTGATTCCAGATTTCGCGTGATGGATTCCAAATTCAGACAGCTGACAAAAAGTGCTATAAAACACTTTTATATTTGGTAAACCTATCTTTCTTCATCCGACGTGCCAAAGATACATGAAGACGATATCAGCGTATTCTTCATTAGTAAAAGCAGCCATAATTGATTGATCATACAAATAGTCTGAAAACAGTAAAGGAGCACACGGCTAAGACTAGGCTTAACTCCATAAGAAAACATCCGAAAAAACACAAATTTGAATTTAAAACGGTATTCACAACAAGGGTATTCGTTACTTGACAAACTGAGGGTCGAAAGATGTGACGAATCCGCCATACTACTTACTACTCATCCTATTAGCGTGAGTAAATAATTACTTTATGGGATTTACTAATGTGATTGTTCTATTGAATAAAAATCAAAAAAGCTTAAGTTTTTTATGTCGTGCGTTGGCTTTTGCCTTGATAATAAAAACTAATTTGTTCATATGAAACCGATTGTGCATTAGCGGAAATTATGTATTATTTTGGTCCTTATAAATATAAAAATATTCGTATGCAATGTGCTTTGTGCGCCCTAATTCAAAGACTTTATAATACATCTACGTAAACAATTACTTAATAAAGGGAAATAACTAAGCGTGGTTTTTAAATGTTTTGAACAAAAAAGGCTATTTTATTTATTTTAGTATTTCCTTTTTTTTGTTTCTTAAACTTAAATATGCATAGAATGTTTTTCTGATGATTTAGATGCTAAGAAATGATTTTGTTTCACACACAACATAAATAAAATTTAATAAAAATAATCACACAAAAACTGCTAAACACTATTAGCAAATAATTGAAAAAATGGTATTTATTGTTAAGAACCTTAAATATTCAATTTCAAAAAAAGAAACTGACTCCGTCTTAAACAAGTTTAGCTCAATATGTTCTAAATGGTTTAAAGTATCAACCCCTTCAGGCTTTGCACCCATCTTCCAAACATTCTGTACATGGTAAATTGGTTTATCCTAAACGTTATTAAACCAAAATCTAACTTTGGAATCGCATAGGTACATTATAATTTTGTAATTTATGAATATGTAGAAATCACAGTCCAAGTTAAGTGAGAAATAAATTGACTTCCCATGTTCAGTGTCACATAAAATCAAGCATATTTCAAATAGATTTAATTAAGGATTAGGTTTAGAGTATGTTATATCTATATTTGTAAGCATGAACGACCCACTAGTGTTAAAATCATTTTGTATGGACTTTACGGATTCGTCTGTTAAATGGTTTGGTCAAACCATGACTCGTTTTTGACTCAAAGTATTTGATACAGTTTATTTAAATATATTAATAGATAAAAACGTTATCAAAGCTACAATATAAACAAAAACATAAACTTTGCAATATCGGACTTAAGTAAATTTAAAGTTCAAAAATTACATCGCATACGCGTAAGGAACCGGTTTACACAAGTAGAACAAAAAAAATCTAACTCGATAATAGTAAGTGTTAGTCAGTCTCAAAAGCCAAAAGCATTATATAAGTGAAAACTTGTAAATGGCCTTCATTTTTATTATAATTACATTATTTTTTAAATTAGCTGTAAGATTTCCAAGTAAATAATAAATAATTAAAAATAATCCAAATGATATATAAAAGAGTGGATTGATCAAACCGCCTGCTATCCCGATACGCAGAAATGCGCTTTTTAACTTTTCACACATAAAATATTCCACAAAAAGCAAAATGACAAAATGTTTGCTTGCAGCTAAAAAATATCGCGACATGGTAGAGTTTAAGGTAATCGTCGCCATGCGTTAATGTTGTACTTTTTAAGTTTTAAAATTAAAAAACATATACATGAGCAATAGCGTAATAAATGAGAAAGGAAAAAGAACTTCATTTGATATTACACAATTTTAAGGAAGTACAAACGTATGCATATATTACAAAACAAGATTATTGCAGCATCAAGTAGGCATCCAACTCGGCATAATCCTGAGGTATTTTTTCGCCGGTGCCTTTACCAAGACTCACGAGCTGTTTCTAACCATGAATTAAGTCAATTAAACAATATTATGTATAATACGAAAAAATAAAAAAATAAAAATGGAATAAAATAAAATTGAAAAACTGATAACTAAGTAAATTAACATACAATACTTAAGATACCGTTACCCCCTCCATGGATTGTGTCACAAAGGTGGTCGTTGCCATGATTGCAGATGGGGCGGCAACGGTAATGTTTTTATCTTAACTGTAGACTGTTATCAGGAACATGCTGATGCACATTTTTTGTTTTAATTACTTTCTGTCACCTCTTATGATACCCATGGGATAATAAAGGGTATAGGGTATACTTACACCGTAACTACACGGCATATGTAAGACACATTGATGAACAAAACAAAAAATATTTAAATAAAACATAAGATTTTATATAACTACTTTAAGGATTTAATCACGTCTAATCCATTTGATTTTAATTCCCGACATTTCGGGTGCTTTCCATCAACCATGGTCATGGATAACAGCAACTCAGTTATCCATGACCATGATAATTCGGAGAAAATCAATTATTCAATGTATTGTAGTGTCTGCTTAAATATCAGAAATTATTATGCAAAACGTAAGATCTCAAAAATAACGTAAGTTTTTAAGAATAAATTGATAAACTTACAAATTTAGTTATTATTAACAAATTATTACCGACTAAGTTGTCGTAAGTAGATATAAAAACTCGGGAGAAACTTATTTTAAATTCTAGCTTGAGATTATACAGTTATACATTTCCCACGAAACCAATTAAACGTTGACATTTGAATTCGTAATGGTCTGATATTCACTTAATTACTTTTGATTTAAATCGATATAAATGATAAATTATTGAAATTAACGTAATTTACATATAAATTAGTTTGGAAGAATTTACACTATCTGGCAAAGACGAAACTATAGAATTCTGCTTGTTCTTTTCTCTATTTTAAATAATTCAACTTCTCTGACATATCTTAAAGATAAAATCCAGTATCTATTTTCAACTCATGATACAGTTATTCGCTCCTCATTTTATTATAAGATTGGTATTTTATCTTATTTCACTGGATTCACTAACAATGAGGTCATCTTTTTTCGCCACCAAGGCCGCTCCACTTAAAAATGAGGTATAATATAGCAGTGCAGTTTAATGTTTCTTTCTGCGCTGTAATTTATATTTTATAAAAAATAAATTATAAATAAATAATTCAAAACACAGATATCCATAAACTAGAAAAATAGTTAAAAATGTCCAAAAATTAAGAGAAAACAACTGAATCTGAATTGTTTTGTGCTGTGGAAACTGATAAACATTAATATAATACTAATTTCTTAATTAAATGACATTGTGAGACAAAAACTTTACCTTAGTGTTAACCAGCGACATCTGCGATGATTATAAGGCTCTGACTCTGGAACTCCTTGTCCGAAAACGAGAAGTAAGAAGAGTGTCAAGTAAGGGCTTTTTATAAAAAGTTGGTACATGACTTATTTTTTAAACTTATAATAATAATAATAATAATAATAAATATGATGGATAAGAAGATAGTGCGCAATGGGCCGCTGCCTGGGGGTCGCCGGGGCGCGTCTGGAGCTGGCGCTGGACGCGGCAGCATGCGGGCCGCCAGCCGAGCGCGAGGAACTGCACGGTCACCTAGCAGCCCTCCGCATCCATCATCCCCACCAGAAGGCTTGGTGTCGGCTGGGTCTTCTCGGACTCAGCAAGCGGCACCCGCCGCTGGTGGAGCACGTCGCATGCGTTGGTCACAAGCAATGAATGCAAACGCACTGCGGGCGTACTTTAGGGCAAAAGGGGAAGAAACTGGATGTTTGACGTATCGGGCTAGGATGCATCGTCTTTTTGCTGAGCTGGAGCCATCTTTAACCGTCACAGAGCAAAACCTGGCAGACCGAGTTCGGTATATCTTGCGCTCAAATATATTTGATGTCGCCGAACTCGAACGGCTACGACGTGAGGCTGTTCCCTCGTCGGATGAAAATGCTACGGCTGAGGATGCAGCGCGACAAATGTTAGAGCAACCTGCAAACGTTAATGCCGCCGTGAATACCCCAGTTGTGGTTGATTCAAACGATGATGGAACAGTCGCCCAGGAACTGGAATTAGAGCATATGAGGAGTACATTGGAAGAGGCGATTGTGGAAACGCGCAGTGCGCCTCTCGAAAATCGACCGCGACTTCCCCGCATAGCCCTAAGCAAGCGGAATCGGGCTGTCGTGAGGGCTCTGAACCCAATGCTGGTGACCTATTTGGAAGCCAGCCGGGACCTTTGCGAGACGGACTCAATTCTTTTTGGCACTGCGCTGGCAGTCTGCCGTATCATAGGCGCCAAGGTTTCCACGGCTGGATGCGCTACTGGCCATAGTAGCGCTATCCCAGTATGGAGAAGAAGAATTGAGGAACGTATCGCAAAGGCTAGAGCTCTCATCGGCAGACAGATATGCTTCAGATCAGGCAACAGGCCAAGAATTGTGCGCACCGTCAGGATGGCGTTTGCTGGGACAAATGTCAGTTTGTCCCAGCCGGATATAACGCAAAAACTGACGGAGCGCATAGATGATCTGAAGCAGAGAATCGCTGCTTGGGGAAAGCGGATTCGGCGATATACCGAGAGGTCGACACGGTTCAACCAGAATCGTCTCTTCCAGAGTGATCAGAAGAGGCTCTATGAATCATTGGAGCGACCAATGGTAAGTGGAACGGGACCAGCACCGAATCAGGCCGACACTGTAGCATTCTGGCGCGGCCTGTGGTCAGAGCCCGTAAACCACAGCGAGGGCCCTTGGATGGAAGTTGTGGCGAGTCAGTGTGCGGGTATTACGCCCATGGACCCCGTCATCATAACGCCGGATGACGTAGCTGAGGCGGTCCGTAGGGCCCCGAACTGGAAAAGTCCGGGGCTTGACGGGCTGCATCACTACTGGCTGAAGGGGTTCATGGTGTGTCACTCTGTGCTTGCCCGACAGTTTCAAGAGGCTCTCAACCAGAAGTCGCTCTCAAGCCTCTTCACTACTGGGATCACTCATTTGGTTCCTAAAGACCAGGGTACCACAGACCCGAGCAAATATCGCCCCATCACGTGTCTACCGACCATATACAAGACACTAACATCCATTTTGAACGCGAGAATCACTCGTCACCTGGACTCAAATCAGGTGATGTCGCGCGCTCAAAATGGATGTCGGGGCGGTGGTCGTGGAACCAAGGAACCACTCCTCATTGACGCGGTCATTGGCAAAGTGGTGAAACGCAACCGTCGGAAATTCTCCGCCGCCTGGATAGACTACAGAAAGGCATTCGACTCGGTGCCCCATACATGGCTAAAGAGAGTCCTCGAGCTGTACAAGATAGACTGTACAGTTAGAGACTTCCTGGAGCAGTGTATGGGGCAGTGGAGTACGATCCTTTGTCATCTGGGCGAGCGGATGATGACTGCGGAGAACCACATAAGGATAAGAAGGGGTATCTTCCAGGGCGATTGTCTGAGTCCAATCTGGTTCTGCCTCTCTCTGAACCCTCTCAGTACCTTACTGGAGGGCTCCGGGAGGGGATTTCAGCTACGGAAAGGAGGGACAAAAGTGACCCACATTTTCTATATGGATGACCTCAAGTTATTCGCCTCCAGTCGCTCCCATCTTATGGAATTGCTAAACATCACTTGTGAATTTAGCAATTCCATTGGAATGGAGCTGGGGACGGATAAGTGTGCGGTCCTCCATGTTGAAGGGGGAAGGGTTGCTAACTCTGAGGGCATAGACTTATCTATGCCCGTCAACTTAAGAACCCTTTCCGAGGCTGAAACATACCGATACCTGGGTATGTCACAAAACATCGGTATCGATGAGACTGGTATGAAACAGTCAGTTTGCGACGTGTTTTATGCACGCTTGACCAAAGTGCTTAACAGCCTTTTGTCCGGTGTGAATAACGCACACGCATATAATGGTTGGGTCATGCCTGTCCTCATGTATACCTTTGGCATACTCAGGTGGACTCAGACTGAACTTAACGCCCTGGATAGAAAAGTCCGCACTACAATGACGTCCCATAGGATGCATCATCCGAGATCGTCGGTGATGAGGCTGTACTTGCCGCGGAAGCATGGTGGTCGTGGCTTCTTGAGCGCGCTCACCATGCATAATCGCGAAGTGTGCAGCCTCCGTGATTACTTCCTGGCGAGAGCGGATGATCCATTCTATAAGGACGTCATTTCTTGTGATAAAGGACTTACCCCTCTATCCTTAGCCAACGAGCAATGGCAAGACCCGGCAGTACAGAGCATTTCCGACCGGGAGACCGTATGGAAGGAGAAGGAGCTCCACGGGAAGTTCTACAAGGCTCTACATGAGCCTTTCGTAGACACAGTAGCCTCCCTCCACTGGCTACGCTTTGGTGATCTCTTCGGGGAAACCGAGGGTTTTGTCTGTGCAATACAGGATCAGGTTATTAGGACCAACAAGTATCGGAGATACATCCTAAAGGATGGCACCGTCGACATCTGTCGAGCTTGTCGCCATCCCGGTGAGTCACTTAGGCATGTCATCTCCGGTTGTTCGGCGCTTTCTAACTCTGAGTACTTGCACAGGCACAACCTAGTAGCCAGAATTCTACACCAGGAGCTCGCTCTGAAATACGGTCTCGTGGACCGAAAATTGCCGTATTACAAGTACTTGCCGGAAGCCGTGCTCGAAAATGACCGCGCCAGGCTCTACTGGGACCGGGCCATCATCACGGACAGGACTATTCTTGCGAATAAGCCTGATATTGTGCTGATGGACCGGGCACAGTCAAGGATATTTTTGATCGACATTACCATTCCGTATGACGAGAACCTCGTGAAAGCCGAAACGGATAAACGAACAAAATATCTGGACCTGGCTCACGAGGTGACCGACATGTGGGGTGGTGTGCCGACCGAAATTATTCCTGTAGTCGTCTCTGCGAACGGGCTAATCCCAGTCAGCCTCTCGGGTCATCTGAGGCGACTGGGACTCCGTGACGGACCGCTCCGGGCTCAAATGCAGAAGGCGGTGCTTCTCGATACCGCCCGCATCGTCCGCCGGTTTCTTTCCCTTTCCCCCTAACCCTCGGCCGTTTGGTCTCCCCTGCCGAGGGCTCCCATCTGGTTGGATCTTATTTATTTATGTAGTTTTTGTATTTATTTCATTTTATTGATATTTATGTATGTTTATCTTCTCATTTTAATTTATAATTATATATTTATAGCACCCAACCAGGTGAGAAAATTATATAGATACCCCAAAAAAATAATAATAATAATAATAAATAAAATGGCGGACGTTGTCAAAAGTAAATGATGCAGTCAGTACAAAATCTTAAAAATGAATTTTTGTAGCATATGTTTCAAGTTCCCAAATAACAAATTCTCAACGCAAATAGATTTTACAATATCAATATAAATAAAACTTTAAAAATCTGTGGATAAGAAACTAATTTCAAGAAAAATGTATTTCTTTCAAATTGACAACTGTCATCTAAGAAATTTTACAAACAGATTTATAAAATATTTAATTTAACGTTACATTATGCATCGAACTAGACGACAAATACAAATAAATACCGCCAATACCACAATCGCACACGTAACATCGCCTACGGAGGACTACACATCCATGGAATGTAATCCAAGAGGCACAAGAAGAACCCCCGTACCATCTTTGAGGGGGCGAAGAGCGCCAGCGGCTGGCTTGGGACCTGCAGGAACTACCATCCTACATGAGGACCCCGCTACTGATGGTGTAGTGCGACGACGCATGCGCTGGACTAAAGAATTAAACATAAGTGTTATGCGCGCGTACTATAAGGCTACCAAAGGAGGAACCAATCTTACATCTTATCGCCCTAAAATGCTGTCTGAATTCCAACAGCTACAACCCAACCTAACACACTTAACTGCCCAAAGACTTTCAGATCAAGTACGTGTAATTCTAAGTCGTAAGATTTTGGACGACGGATTAATTGAACAACTTTGCAGTGAGTACTCAACATCTACTATCAATTCAATTCCTGATTCCCAACGAACACTTCCAGGTGAGACTGATGACTTAAATGTAAATAACAGTAACCATCATATAAATATTACTAACTTAAATAACGAAAAAGTAGAGCAAAATTGTTTTGATATAGATGTGAGTTCCCAAGACAGCGAATATATGAAAAGGACTTTCGAATGTTCCCTTCTGGAATATAAAAATACACCAATAGAAAATAGACCGAAACTACCTAAACTTCCTAACAACAAAAAAACTATTTTAACAGTAGCATCAATGAATATTCTATGTAAAGATTATTTTGAAAAAAGTAACTCTATTTTGGAAACTATGTCCCTTCTATACTGTTGTGCCCATGCTATATGTATGATAATGAAAATTCCTGTCATTTCAGTACAAAATTTTAAGAAAAATAATACAGAACCTAAATGGAAACAAAGAATTCAAAAACGAATTGACAATACTCGCAAAATTATAGGAAAATTAATAAGCTACCAAACAGGTAACAGACGTAAAAAAATAATTACTTTAGTAAATCAAATCGCTAATGAAAATGATATTAGCCAATCAGATCCCCATTTTCCGGATAAAATTACTGAATTCATTGATACACAAAAACAAAAGTTAAAAGCATGGGCCAACCGTATTAGACGATATTCAGAAAGATCTAAACGGTACTTCCAGAATCGCACATTCGAAAGTAACCAAAAGTGGGTGTATCGGTCTTGGGAGAACACTACAACTAATAGTTGTACTCATGGCAGCCCAAGCTTAAATGAATGTCTAAATTTTTGGAAAAGTATATGGTCTAACGAAGTTTCTCATAATGAAGGCGAATGGATTCGTGCAACCGAACGTAAGTTTTCTAATTTGGCTAACATGGGTTCTATTTCAATTACTGCTGAAGATGTACACTCCATTACTCGTAGATTCCACAACTGGAAATCACCTGGACCAGATGGTATACACAACTTTTGGCTGAAATGGATAACAAGTAGCCATGTGCGTTTGGCTGCACAGATTCAAGAAGCCATTGAGTGCTGTGAGCTCCCGAGACTTCTTACAACTGGTATTACCCACTTACTATATAAAAATGGAAACACCACGGAACCTAAAAATTACCGACCTATAACATGCCTTTCAACTGTATACAAATTAATAACTGCAATTTTGAATAACAAGATCTATGAACATTTGGTAAATAATAACATTCTTTCAACTGCACAGAACGGATGTCGGAAAGGGTCACGTGGTTGTAAAGAACTTCTTCTCATTGACACAGCTATTTGCCGACAAGTCTTTCGTAATCGCAAAAATATGTCCGCTGCTTGGGTGGATTACAAAAAGGCATATGACTCTGTTCCACATTCATGGCTAAAGAGAGTTTTAGAAATATATAAAATAGATGACAAAATTTGTAAGTTTTTAAGTAAAGTAATGGGTCAGTGGAACACTGTCCTAAATCTACCAGGTGAGTGGCAAAGTAGTTCGATAGACCCTATAAATATTAAACGGGGTATATTCCAGGGCGATAGTTTGAGCCCAACTTTGTTTTGTTTAGCCCTGAATCCTTTAAGCACTGCTATTGAGGAATCCGGATTAGGGTTTCGGTTTCGAAAAGAAAACTCACCGATCTCACATCTACTTTATATGGATGATCTCAAACTATTCACATCAAAAGAGAGTAATCTCCTATTATTGTTGAAATTAACACATAGTTTCAACAATGATATTAGAATGGAATTTGGAATAGATAAATGTGCTGTCATCAACGTAAATAGGGGCAAAATTAAAGATTGTAATAATTTTGCAATTACAAATGACTTACATTTCAGTTCTCTTTCTGAAACAGAAACCTATAAATACTTGGGCATGGCAGAAGCGCTAGGAATTAATGACAAAAATATTAAAGAAAATTCAAAAGTAAAATTTATGTCAAGATTAAAAAAAGTTATCAAAATTCATTTATCCGGCGGAAACAAAATTAGAGCATATAACTCCTGGGTAATACCTAGCCTTCTATATACTTTTGGCGTTACAAGATGGTCTCAAACGGAATTGGATGACTTAGATAGACGAGTCCGTACATTAATGACTACGCACAGAATGCACCACCCACGATCATCTGTCATGAGGTTGTATCTTCCAAGAAAAGATGGTGGACGGGGCTTATTAAACATTAAAAACCTACACAACCGTGAAGTATACAACCTCAGAGACTATTTTATTAAAAAAAAAAGACACATCACACATTCATAATGATGTAGTGATTAATGACAAATCATTAACCCCGATTAATATGTCGGCAAAGGAATGGCAGAGGCCTCATACTATGACTATAGATGAACGCAAAAAGGTTTGGAATGACAAACAACTGCATGGTCGATTTTTTAAAGCATTAACTAATCCTTATGTAGACATGGTTGCATCAGTACATTGGTTACAATTTGGTGACCTTTTTGCAGAAACTGAAGGTTTTATCTGTGCAATACAAGATGAAGTAATTAAAACGAACAACTACCGGAAATACATTTTGAGGGACGGCACAGTTGACGTATGTCGCGCATGTCACCACCCTGGAGAGTCCCTCAGACATGTTATTTCCGGTTGTTCACAACTATCAAATGGTGAGTATTTGCACAGACATAACCAAGTAGCTAGAATAATACACCAACAGCTTGCCATTAAATTTGGCTTTACTCAACAGGATGTTCCATATTATAAGTATGAACCAAAGCCAGTCCTTGAAAATAGAAGTGTCACGCTGTACTGGGATCGGTCAATTATCACAGACAGGTTTATAGTGGCAAATAAACCTGACATTGTGGTGATAGACCGAACTACACGCAAGGCAATAATAGTGGATATCAGTGTTCCTCATGACGAGAATCTCATAAAAGCAGAGAATGATAAAAAAATAAAATATATCGACTTGGCTCATGAGATTGTCGCTATGTAGGACGTTGATTCTGCTATTATTGTACCAATAGTTGTATCAGTCAATGGACTTATTGGTAAAAATATGGACGATTATCTGTCCAAGTTAGGTTTGGGCAAATGGCTGAAAGCATTAATTCAAAAATCGGCCTTATTAAATACGGCTCGAATAGTAAGAAGGTTCCTATCTTTGGATGCCTAACTTCACCGATGGCTTAGAATTCCTCGCCGCGGTGGATAATAGCCGAAATAATAATATTATTTATATAGATTGTATTTATATTTATAATATTATAGTTTTGTGATAATATAAGTGATCATATAATAATAATAATAATAATAACACTTACAAGTCTAAGCCACTTACAAGTCTAAGCCACTTACAAGTCTAACCCCACGTCCGAGCTTAACACCTACGCTCACGTAAGTGGCGGACACCCGCAACGAAGGTATTTTGTGAGTGACCAACGGGGCTCTAGCACACCCATCAATATGGAGTTGCGAAATAGAAGTATTAGTAAAGGACCGCTTCCCGAGGGCAATCGTCGGGGCACGCCTGGAGCCGGTGCTGGGCGTTTCAGTATGCGAACCACCGGTGGCGAGGGTTTATCTGGACGGCCCTCTGCCGGGTCTCCCGAACAATGCGAGTTCAGCGCATCATCAGCACAAACATCGTCTGATGAATACAAGTGCGATAGTAAAGCAGTCTCTCCGGCCTCGGATGTTTCACGGGCGGCAAGGGCCACTCAGCCTGTGACCACCAAAGCTGGCAAACCTAGAGTGCGCATGAAATGGGATGAAGAAATAAATACTTTCATTATGCGCACTTACTTTTACATTACCAAATTAGAAACCAATCGCACTATGTACGTTAAGAAATTATTTGATCAATTTCAATTAAAATATCCTCATATAAATGTCACATCTCAACGTATTGCAGACCAGAGACGAGTAATAATAAGAAATAAATTGTTATCTGATGAACAAATCAAAATTTTAAAGCAGCAAGCAGCTAAAATAATTGAAAACGAGAAAGCTGAGAATAATATTTCGGACTCACGTTCAGATACAAGAGACACCAATCATATGACGGCGGGTAATTCAAATCTCGACCTTTTTAGTCGTCGTCAGTCATCTCCGCCCTTTTCCTTATTCGAAACTCAATCAATTACCTTAACATCCGATTCTGCAACACAAACTCTATCAATGAGCTGCACGGCTCAAACTAGTATTTTAAATGTTTCACACCCAGCTGAAATAAATCTCCCAGATGATGGTTTAGTACAGAAGTTAACCAACGAACTGAAGACTAATCTAGCATTGTATACTGGTACGGACCCCAACATAAGACCCAAATTGCCGCGATTGAAAGAAAATAAGCAGCTATATAGTTTACTTAACATTTTAATAGTCATATATTACCCAAATTCTACAGTATTGATTCTGAGATACTACATATTCATACCCTCATATATTGTTCAGCTTTAGTTATCTCAAAACTATTAGGATATAAAATTTCAAACGGCCCCTTAAAAAAGCGAAATTCATTTAACAATAAACCGGCTTGGCAAATAAGATTAGAAATAGATAGCTGATGTGGCTAGATTAACACAATTTATTAACAATAATAGACATCCTCGATTAGTTAAGAAAATTGATTTAATATTTGATAAATATAAAGTTCATTCAACTTATGATAAAAATAATATTAGACCAGCTGAATTTTTAGACACTCTAAAACAAAAACTTGCACTTAAAACCCAAAGACTAGCCAGATACAAAAAAGCCCTACAAAGAAAAGAAGACAATAGGCTTTTTCAGACTAATGAAAAAGGATTTTATAGGATGCTCAAACATAATGTAAGTAATATATCCAATGAACCCAAGGAAGTACCAACTGAAGAAGAACTTAAAAACTACTGGACTGAAATATGGAAGAAAAATAATGAACATAATGAGCAGGCAAGTTGGATCAATGAAGAAGAAAATAAAGCAAAAGCTATTGAATTGATGGAATTCACAGAAGTTACTAAATTAGAGATTGAACATGTAACAAAAAAAATGAAAAACTGGAAAGCTACTGGACCCGATAATGTTCACAACTTTTGGTTTAAAAAATTCTCGGCCCTCCACGATATTTTAGCGAAAATTATTACAGATATATTAAAAGGCGCATCAGAGATCCCATCATTTGTAACCGTAGGTACTACTTTCATGATTCCCAAAAGTGATAAAACAGCAGATCCCTCACAGTACCGACCGATTACGTGTCTCCCAACTATATACGAACTAATAACCTCTTGTATAACACTAAAAATAAATACGCATTTAACACATAATAAAGTATTAGCGGAGGAACAAAAAGGATGCAGACAGAATCACAGAGGATGCAAAGAACAACTCATTATCGACTCGATAGTAATTAAACACGCTACCTCCCACAACCGTAATCTTAACCTAACATATATTGATTATAAGAAAGCATTCGACAGTGTACCTCACTCTTGGCTGATACGAGTTCTGCAAATTTATAAAATCAACCCGGACATTATTTCTTTCCTGGAGAGAGTTATGGGTACTTGGAAAACTAAATTACACCTTAATGACGGCAGTAAGACCATAGTCACAGACGATATACCCATCGCAAATGGCATTTTCCAGGGAGATTCATTGAGTCCACTGTGGTTTTGTCTGGCTCTTAACCCTTTATCTTCTTTACTCAACAAAAACAATCATGGATATAAATTAACTAAAGACACCTATGTTAGTCATTTAATGTATATGGACGATATAAAACTTTTTGCCAAATCAGAAAAAGAAATGAACACCCTCATAAAAATTACTGCTGAATTTAGTAAAGATATAAACATGACCTTTGGTTTAAATAAATGTAAAACGCTTAAACTTCATAAAGGTAGAGTCAAAAGTAGTACAGAAAGTCAATACGATATGTTTACATTGATGGACGAAAATGATACATATAAATATCTAGGCTTGCGTGAAGGAAGATGTATAGACCATACTGCTATTAAAAAGGACCTTATTAATGAATATTTACGTAGGTTGAATTTAGTTTGTAAAAAGCAACTTAATTCTAGAAATTTATTCAAAGCTATTAACACTTTTGCCATCCCAATACTTACCTATTCTTTCGGTGTAATTAAATGGTCAACTACAGATATACGAAATCTTGAAATCAAAACTAGGACTACCATAACTAAACACAAATATTTGCATCCTAAATCGGCAATTGAACGACTTACGATAAAGAGAGCTATAGGAGGCAGGAGTCTGATCGATCTTAAAAGGTTATGGGAAGGGCAAGTCAAAAACCTGCAATCTTTCTTTTATGAAAAATCAGCTAATAGTTCGTTACATCAAGCAGTCATTGAACAGTGGTAGAGCCACGCGGCAGCTTTGCTGTTGCACGTATGGGCCGGCTCAAACCGGGGTGGTACCACGACCTCACAGAATACCGGCGTGAAGTGGAAGTTTTGCTTCCGCGTTTCGTCTGGTGAGTGCAGGTGGCCGGAGGCCCAAATCCCCCCCCCCCCATCAACATGGTAGCGGAATTAAATAAAGATAGACTACCCCAGGAGGGTACCAGCACCCCTGGAGAATCCCTCGCTGAGCATCCACGACCATGTTTCTCCACTTCTGAGCGTGGGTGCTCAGGCTGCCCCGCGTATTCTGGGGGGGGCGAAATTCCGCTCAAGACTACAACTGCTCGGGGCAAACGGAGCAACAAGACCAAGGCGACCCCTGGCACGCTGTCCGTGAATTTCTGCAATATCAGGGGACTTCACTCTAACCTAAACGCCGTCCACTACCATCTCGAGACGGCGAGGCCGGCTTTGCTCTTTCTGACCGAGACGCAGGTGTCCTCTCCGGCTGATGTTTCGTATCTCTCCTACCCGGGGTACAAACTGGAACACTCCTTTGTGCCTCGGGCTGGAGTTTGCGTTTACGTCAGAGAGGACATCTGTTCTCGACGCCTCGGCAGACTTGAAGGTTCGGACCTATCCATCCTTTGGCTACGCGTAGACAGCGACGACCATCCGCGCGTCTACGGGTGCCTCTATAGGTCCCACAGCGGTAATGCCGAAACAGACCGACTCTTCGACCACGTCCAAATGGCTGCAGATTCGTTGCTACAGCAGATCCCCTCCGCAGAGATCGTGATCCTCGGCGACTTTAACGCCCATCACGCCGAATGGCTCGGTTCACGTTTAACCGATCATGCGGGGAGATCTGTTCATGATTTTGCCTTGGCATATGGTCTGACACAACTGGTTACTTCGCCTACGCGGATTCCAGATGTGGAGGATCATGCACCTTCCCTGTTGGACCTTCTGCTGACCTCTCACCCGGACGGATATCAGATTTCCGTCGACGCCCCTTTAGGCTCCTCGGACCATTGTCTGATCCGGAGTGTTGTGCCACTCACGCTGAAATCGCGGTTGCATTCTGCAGGCTGCCGCCGTGTTTGGCACTATAGGTCAGCCGATTGGGATGGGATGCGGTCTTTCTTTGCATCCTACCCTTGGGGGCGGGTTTGCTTCTCGCCGGATGATCCCAACGTTGTTGCGGATTCTGTTACTGATGTGGTACTTCAGGGTATGGAACTTTTTATTCCTTCCTCTGTGGTGCCCATTGGAGGCAAATCTCAGCCATGGTTTGGTCGCTCCTGTAAAATAGCATCATGCTATAAGCAGGAGTGCTACCAAGCCTGGGTTGATGCATCAGCGTCCCGGGATGTAAACACCAGCACTCTAAAAAAGAAGTATAATTCCGCCTCTAGGTCCTTCAAAAGAGTCATTGCCAAGGCAAAGTCAGAGCACATAGGCAGAATTGGCGAGAGACTAGTTCGCCTTCCTTCTGGAACCCGTGCATTCTGGTCTCTCGCCAAGGCTGTCCAGGGGAATTTCTGTCAGCCATCTCTTCCATCTCTGCACAGGGAGGACGACTCACTGGCCCATACTGCAAAGGAGAAAGCCGATCTTCTAGGCTCCTTCTTTGCGTCTAACTCGACTCTCGATGACGGGGGGAGTACGCCGCCGACCATCCCGCGGTGTGAGTGCTCCATGCCGGAAGTGCAGTTCACACAGCGCTCGGTTCGCAAAGCACTCCTCTCCCTGGACATCCACAAGTCGAGTGGGCCTGACGGAATCCCCCCAATTGTGCTGAGGACGTGTGCTCCAGAGTTGGCACCGGTTTTAACGCGTCTTTTCCGGTACTCCTACTCCCTAGGCGTAGTCCCAAAATCATGGAAGACGGCTTTCGTCCACCCGATCCCTAAAAAAGGCGACCGCTCAGACCCGTCCAACTACCGGCCAATCGCCATCACCTCCTTGTTCTCCAAAACAATGGAGTCCATTGTAAACTGCCAGCTCATGAGGTACCTTGAGGATCACCAGCTGATTAGTGACCGCCAATACGGTTTTCGCCGTGGTCGGTCAGCTGGTGATCTTCTGGTCTACCTCACTCACAGATGGGCGGAGGCAGTAGAGTTCAAGGGGGAGGCATTGGCCGTTAGTTTGGACATTGCGAAGGCCTTCGATCGGGTTTGGCACAAAGCGCTTCTTTCGAAGCTCCCTTCCTATGGGCTTCCCGAGAAATTGTGCGATTGGATCACCAGCTTTCTTGCAGATCGGAGCATCAAGGTCGTTGTAGACGGTGCAAGCTCCGATTGCAAGCCTATTAATGCTGGTGTTCCACAGGGCTGCGTGCTATCGCCAACGCTGTTTCTTCTGCATATCAATGATATGTTGCATACCCGTAACATTCATTGCTATGCAGATGACAGCACTGGTGATGCTCTTTACACCGGCCGAGCCAATATTTCTCGGGAAAACGTCTCCGAGTGCCGGGACAAACTTGTGTCTGAAGTCGAGTCTTTGCTGAACAGAGTCTCGGATTGGGGACGACTAAATCTAGTCCAGTTTAACCCCCAGAAGACACAAGTTTGCGCGTTAACCGCTAAAAAGAACCCCTTTGTCGTATCCCCTCAGTTTCAAGGCACTCCCCTTGTTGCCTCAGCCAGTATCGGAATCCTCGGCGTCGACATATCGAGTGACGTGCAGTTTCGTGGTCACTTGGAAGGGAAGGCCAAATTGGCCTCTAAAAAGCTTGGCGTGCTCAGCAGAGCGGGACAGTATTTCATGCCGGCACACCGCCTGCAACTTTACAAGGCGCAGGTTCGGCCGCACATGGAATACTGTTCCCATCTCTGGGCTGGGGCTCCCCAGTACCAGCTCCTTCCACTTGACCGCATCCAGCGCAGAGCGGCTCGAATCGTCGACGACCGAGTGCTTTCCGATCGGCTCGATTCACTGGCGTTGCGAAGAGATGTTGCATCGCTTTGCGTATTTTATCGCATCTATCACGGGGAGTGCTCTGAGGAATTGTTCGGATTAATCCCAGCCGCCAAATTTCGTGAACGCACGACACGACAAACGTCCCGATACCATCCACACCATCTGGATGCTTGGCGGTCCACCACTGTACGTTTCACAAGGAGTTTTCTTCCACGTACAACCTCTCTGTGGAATAGTTTATCACCGGCGATTTTTCCGGACCGATACGACCTGGGGACCTTCAAGAAAAGAGCTTACTCCTTTCTAAAGGGCCGGCAACGCACCCGCAATTCTCCTGGTGTTGCGGTTGATCATGGGCGGCGGTAGTCACTTAACATCAGGTGAGCCGCATGCTCGTTTGCCCCCTCTTCTATAAAAAAAAAAAAAAAAAAAAAAAAATTGAAACCGATAACAATTATACCCCTCTAAATCTAAGTAATCAAGGTAATAGATTTACTACAGTAATTGATCATGAAAAAGGAAAGCTATCAAAGTGGCGTAGTAAAGAATTACATGGTAGACATGCACACGATTTAGAACAACCTCACATAGACTTGCTGGCTTCAAATAAATGGTTAAAAATAGGTTCTCTTTTCCCCGAAACCGAAGGTTTTCTTATTGCTATTCAGGATCAAGTAATCAATACAAGAAACTATAAAAAATACATATTAAAAGACCCAAACATGCAGAACGATAGCTGTAGAAAATGCCACCGCCAACCCGAAACTATACAACATATTACCGGTGCTTGTCCCAGCCTAGTACAAACTGATTACACCCACCGTCATAACCAGGTTGCTAATTACGTTCATCAAAAACTTGCAAATAAACACAATTTAATCCCTAACCAAAAACTACTGCCGTACTATCAGTATACCCCCAAACCTGTTCTGGAGAGCGACAGTCACAGAATGTACTTTGATAGAGCTATTCTTACCGATAAAACAATTCATTACAATAGACCGGATATAACTTTAATTGATAAATTAAATAAAACAGTATACCTAATTGATATAGCGATCCCAAATACCCATAATATACAAAAAAACCATTACTGAAAAAAATCATAAATACACAGAATTAAAAGAAGAAGTAACTAGAATCTGGAAAATGAACAAAGTATATATTGTACCGCTGGTTCTCTCCAGTACTGGTGTGATCCCGAAATGTTTGTCTCTCTCCCTTAAACGATTAGATCTTCCTGAAAATAGTTATATTACCATGCAAAAAGCAGCCATCCTCAACACGTGCCGTATAGTCCGAAAAATTTTTGCAAGAAGACATCTCGGATTTTGATTCCTAAATGGATGCGCACTTGGCTTAGGCCCGTGAACATCTCTTAAAAACCAAGATTTTACGAAATCTTGAGAAAGAAAAAAAGATATATAAAAATAATAATAATAATAATAATAATAATAATAACATGTGGGGTGGTCTGCCGACCGAAATTATTCCTGTAGTCGTCTCTGCAAACGGGCTAATCCCAGTCAGCCTCTCGGGTCATCTGAGGCGGCTGGGTCTACGTGGCGGACCGCTCCAGGCTCAGATGCAGAAGGCGGTGCTCCTCGATACCGCCCGCATCGTCCGCCGGTTTCTTTCCCTTTCCCCCTAACCCTCGGCCGTTTGGTCTCCCCTGCCGAGGGCCTCCATCTGGTTGGGCTTTTATTTATATATGTATTTTTATATTTAGTTTATGTTATTGATATTTATGTATATTTATCTTTTCATTTCCATTTATAATTATATATTTATAGAACCCAACCAGATGAGAAAACTATATTGATAGCCCACATAATAATAATAATAATAATAATAATAATATTCCACAACTATCACACAACGCCATCTAGTCCCAAGCTAAGCAGGGCTTGTGTTATGGGTACTAGACAACTGATAAACATACTTATATATTTCTAAACACATAAACATTATAGATAAATTACACCCAGACACAGAACAAATGATCGTGCTCATCACACAAACATTTGTCCTGGGTGGGAATCGAACCCACGACCTCCGGCATAGCAGTCAGGGTCACTAACCACTAGACCAACAGGCCAGTCGAAATTATATTAATATATATTTTTTATATTACGCTGGTATTCTTCGAGTGCATGGTCTTTGACTAGACGAGTTGATTAATTCATGTTGCATAAATAATAATGCTAGATCTAAATCAATAATCATTTAAATACGTTTATTAATCGAATTCTTCTATCACATAGAAGCGGAGTAAGATTTTACACTATTCTATATAGTCGTCATAAACTTAAAACTATTTGAATAATTCCATTTCTTTCTTAAAGTGATAAGAATATCCGTAAACCAAACTCGTCTTGATGTAAGGATTAACCAATAAGCGATAGAGAAATCGATGATTGCACAGTATAGTGCCAGTTATAATTAGTTGGTGGTCATATCTTCTTCAAATTTCTTGATTACAAACAATTTCCTTTAACATAGTATTGTAGAAAACATTGAGCAAAGAGTGCCTAAGAGTCCATCTAGGTGGGTTTCACCTTCTCATATATTTCTACTACCAAATAGCAGCGCGTGCAAGACTGAATTCTGGCATAATAGGCACAGAAAGCCTACTGGCTTTCTGTACTTGTAACTATACTTACATCTGTGAGGTATTCCGTCTTATTCCCCAGACGTAACAAGGCAATTAAATCATTTTTATTTGTAGGTATCATATATAATCAATGTCAATTATCAAGCGGAATGTTAGTTCGTACGTCATTTAAATTTTATATAAATACTAGCTTGCCAGGCAGACCTTGTTCTGCCCTTCTCGATGACCCTTTGTCATGTCCTATTAAAAACCCTTAAATACGCAAAAAAATTGTGGGTCACTCATGGGCAAAAAAAAACTATCCTATCTCTCAAGTTGGGCCAAACTGCACACGGTGTCCAATTTTGATTAAAATCACTTTAGTAGTTTAGAAGTCCATCGCGGACAAACAACGTGACACGTAATATATATATATATATATATATATATATATATATATATATATATATATATATATATATATATATACATATTTATATATATTCCTCGATCGGTTTCGGCCACGGAGCCTCTTCAACTCCGATCCTGTCGTTGGTGCGTTCGTGCATGGCTAACGCAGCCGATCATATTTACAAATGTTCGCGCGCAATGCGGGCAGGTGAGCACACCATTACAGAAATTATAGTTTATCGCACAAGGTGGGCACTAGTAGAATTCAGTGGAAGTTTCGCCATAGAGGACGTACCGAGTATATGTCGTAGCTCAGCATAAAACTCACCGAGCTGGTTGGTATCAGCGAGCCACTGCATCCGACGAGCCTTCTCCTGCCACCACTTATCCTTTGCTTGTCGTGCGAGTTTACGCAGCTCCAGATCCCTATGACGCAACTCAATAACACTTCCACTCTGATGAGTTCTTCTGTGCTGCTTTAGGAGCCTACGGTGTTTATCAATAGCGTCCGTAAGTAGGTACCCCATCATTCTCATCAAACCAGTTCTCATGTTTTCGGACTCTCAAACCTAAAGTTGATTTAGCAGTGTCGAGAATATGAGAAGATAGAGACTCCCAGACAGTATTGATCTTACCCCCGTGCCAAGGAAAGAATATAAAATGAAGTAAGTGTGTAAGTAATGGAATAGAGTGTGCCCGTATTCGTGCATACACTCGGGCACCTTAAACTTGTTCTGTGCTGAATTGTCTTAATTGAGCTCTTTGCCATGTCCGTTTTAAGTCTGGAGGTCATTATTATTAATGTTATGTTCGTATATTAAGCGTGGAAATGTAATCAGCTGTAGTGTTATGCTTATACATACTTACATATCATTTTACACTATTTTAAATTTATTTTTCCATTCTGTTTTTGATGTTCTGCATTCGCCTCAAAACTTGATGTTTTGCATCACCTTTATTTCTATAGGATCCTGTAATATTTTTAATTCATAAGAACACAATAATAAATCATTTTCACTTCGTATTTTTCATGCTATCAGCACTTTTTAAATCGGTGTCAATGGAGTCTACCTTTTTCGGTCTTTTTTTTAGTTCTCCGTAACTCTGCAATTTCGGGTTTCGAGCGCGCTGTTGCGCTACTTTTTTTTCCTATATAAATAATATCTCATTTTTCACTTAAATCTTGCCGTTTCTGTATTACGAGCCTAAAACCAAAATTTGACATGTTTTGACATCGTTGTTTATCAGGTTGTCATGGCAATTTTTATTCAAATATCGTTACCGGCCTGATGTTTTTACTTCAAAATACTCCTTTCTTCTTGGCCATTTACAAGAATTTGCTTTTAATTTAAATAATTTCAAATTTAATGAGAATAATATTACGTTCTTATGTGAGATCCGTCAAAAAGCAAAAATAAGCCGAATTCAATCGGCGAATGGGGAGTCTGACTTGAGCTTTGATACTTGAAGCATCTCCTAAAGGCCTTTTCTGCACTGCCTCGGGATCCTGCAAGCCTCTGCCCGCTCCTTAAGTCGTCGCCTAGCCACGCCTACGCCTCCGCCTACTAGTGCGCTGTGTTTACTTACTTCAAACGCTGCGTGCCTTCTCCTGACGTTGCGTGGACCTACTTCAGACGCTGCGTGTTTATTCCGGACGCTGTGTGGGTCTACTCCGGAAGTTGTGTTTGCCTACTCCAAGCGCCGCGTGTACCTACTTTAAACGCTGCGTGCCTACTCCAGACGTTTCGTGGACCTACTCCCGACGCTGCGTACCGGCTCAAGACGCTGTGTGGGTCTACTCCAGCAAAAATTTTCACATGTACATTCTAAAATAAACCATAATACTTTAGAAAAGTAAAGTTACAGCCTATATACGTCCCACTGCTGGGCACAGGCCTCCCCTCATTTCTAAGAGGGTTTTAGGGCAAGGAAGTGTCCGCCGCGCTGCCCCAATGCGTGTTGGCGAACTTCACATGTCTTCGAAATATTTTTTCTTATTCCTCAGACATGCAGGTTTCCTCACGATGTTTTCCTTCACCGCCGAGCACGTGGTATATCAGCACTTAAAATTGCAATTAACAATTTCAGTGGTGCCGGCGGGGATCGAACCCGGGTTTCTCGCGTTCTGTTATATTTACAGCGAGCGCTAACCATCTGAGCTACCACGGCTCAGCTCAGAAGCAGCAGAATCAGCTTAGAAAGCATTTTTTAATTATAAAAAATTATTTTTCGAATGGGAACTAAATAAAATTAAAACTACAAGCATTGATCTTTGACACAGTTCTTATGATCTGGTGAGAATACCAGATCGCATTCGTGAAAGTATCTTTTTTATTACATCTGCACAATTTCAGATTATTCAGACGTCCGGAAGTGGGTGCATACGAAATTAATAATAAACCATTTCATCCATAAATACATACACTCCGGTCAAGCTCATTTAAATTTATGTTGATATACCCACCCATTACAGACTACTAAAGCTTTACTGCTGAACAAAATCCTCCTCTCAGACTGTTTCAAAAGGAAGATGTTTGCCATAGTTGTCACGCTCGTCAGGCAGATTTTCAACCGCAGTTTTTTTGCTTTCTAGTTAGTAACACTAAGAAGACGCCGCTGTTCATCTCCTCGTTTATATCCCCCTGTTGCCTCTTATGACATTCACGGGAAGATATTGGATAGTGGTATGAAAGATCGTACAGCACATTGCCCCAGCTTAGAAGATAGAAAATTTCACATGGAGCCTATAAATACCAAACTTCTTCATAGACAAGTAGTCCCTAAATATAAGCTTTTCTGGTTTAAGTGCTGTGGTCGGATCCGACGGCTTGGAATGTGACGGAATAACAGCTTTGGTCGGATTTGACCGTGTCCATATTGAAGAGTTAACAAAAGTGTTTTCATTCTTGCTTTGACGGCACCCTCATTATAATCGGATGGAAAGACGAGACCAAAGATGCTGGCAAATTATTCCACACTTTGCTGTACACATTATAAACGTCGTTCCCCGTTCTTAACACCAACTATCAAGCATCAAGATTTCTTCATACCGCACCAAAGATGTCCCATCGCAGTAATTAGCGTTTCATAATCTTAAATACCTTATTTTTTATTTATATGGTTTTGGCATACTAGCATTTTCTGTAAGTTATTTAAAAATTGTGTCTGTGTGTAGGATTATGCTAAATGGAAGTCCGTAGTTTCTGCCTATAGTAATACAATTAATATTAAAAATATTTTTTATCTTATGTGTATTATATTCGTTCACGTCTCTAAGCCCAAATAATTGAACTAGTAGATAGAAAAACGACAATAGTTTAACGTCAATAAATAAATAAAAGATATTTTTTTCCGGAATCAAATGAAACCATATAAGATTAAACATAATGTAAAGGTAGCAGGGAAAGATATATAGATATACAGAAGAGTAGACATTGTGTGGTGGCTGGTGATGACTGTTAGTGTTGATTTCAAGCTGACTTTTAAATAAAATATGTCACATTATTTAAGCAACATAATGTTATCATAATAAAAAACCATGACGCGTTCGCGTATTGATTACCACCGGCAAATGATCTATTAGAAAATGACAATCGCACTGCTGATCTCGTAGACTCGAAATATATACATATATGACAGGAGAGATTTCGTACTACGATTGTTGGCGTAAAAGTTGAAATTGTCTTTTATGTTTAATGGTAAAATGATCATTATCATTATTGCAGCACACCGAAATAATGTAACAAAGTTCTTTACTTCATCTAGTTAGAAGCTACGTTACACTTCGCTTGTCAATAGGAGGCTGCCCCGCGATAATCTTCCCTCTCTGTGTATAAATCCATTTCTGGACGATATCCACTAAAATGAACAAATGGAACTAATTTATTTTGAAATGTTACGATCATCGTGAACTTAAACCCTCAAAATGAAGTAATCCTTTTTACTACAGACTGTATAATATTCAGAACTACCGCTTTATCATTATTTTTATTTTAATAAAATTATTAATTTCTAGTTTGTTATTATTATTTTTAAGTCACTAATGGCCGTAAGACTGAAATAATAAATCCCGCTACAATTTGTATATCTGACATCTGTGGAAGGAACAAGTTGTAACAACACTCACGCTCGCACGAATACTCTATCGTACACATATGTACACAAGTACTCATTAATGTAACTAATTTAATTTTTGTAAAAACTTACTAGGCAGTTCCAACATATGATATTGTTAAACTATGTTTTATAATTTAATTGGTTTTTGGATTGTATCTAAGTTTTAGTAAAGGTACATTAATTTAGAAAAAAATATGGTTTCAACTTAAATTCCAAAATACTTCTTCTTTTTTTCAACCCCCGAGGATCAAAATCTATAACTATCAATATACATCTTGCGTGGCAGCTCAAGGGCTAAGCGGTCGCCGTGAAATTCACAGTACGCGAATAGTCCGGATTCAAGCCCCGCCGGCAGCAAAGAAATTATAATACAGTCCATAACTTTACCTTTAATATATCTGCCACGTTTAGATAATGCAAGAGTTTTTCAAATGCTTTTGGAACGTTATAGTTATTTACGTCAATATTGGTCAATAATTTATTTTATTAGAAAATTTTCGTCCATGCAGGTTCATAAAAGTTCACTGCTGGACTTGGATTTTTACTGCCATGTGGTATTTGACGGACGGATGGATGAAGTACTTTTTATTATTTTTTTTAATAAGCTAGGTTATCTTTTACTTCATTTAGTGGCCGTCCTTCACTTTGCGAAACCTCATACCAAGAAAAGTCTTACCAAGACATGTATCAAGTCAATCTTTGCATGAGCCTTGGGACCGTGCGCACCTTAGGATAGTCCCCGAGGTAGTTAATCACCAGTAAATGGATGTTTGATTACAAAAATGAAGCTGAATTATGTATTTAGAAGATACAAAATATATATTGAAGATATGTATCACTTACTGGAGAAACATTAATTTCGAGTGTATTACATAACAGTAATATAACATTATGCCAGACCTTTATCGTTACCATTAGATTTTCAATTTTTATTGCTTAAAATATATTGAAGAAATATATTGAAGAAATATATAAAAATATATTGAAGAAATAATTTTAAAGGTAACAACATTTGAAATACTTCTATCATATAAGAGCGATGAAAATTATCCAAAATAAATTATTATAAAAATACGGTGATTAAAATAAAAAGCAGTTTTATAATAAACGAAGTTTTATGGTAGTGTGAAGAATAAGCACTAATATTACACAGAAATTTTATTTTATTTTAACTTACCAAATATTAGAACTAATAGTGTGAGTGTATCTATCATCTCTATTCTTTCTACAAGTATTAATTAATAAAAATGTTTTAAGTAAATTACACTTTTTCACTTCTGTTAGAATTTGAGCACTATATTGAGAATGTCGTGAGTGCCATCTTTGCAATGTAACGACCCTCATTTCTTACATTAAACCAGAAAATTTATGCATTTAGTGGGTGTAGTAGTGCGACTGCTGATCTGAGGTTGATGATGATGAGATCCTGGTTTTGAATCCCGGGTCTGATCAAAAAACCAGTTATTGAGTTTTTCTGTCAACAAATTCTCAGTAGTGCCTCGGAAAGTACGTAAAACCGTTGGTCCTACGCCTTATCTATCTCCGGTCGTGTCGGTTTACCGTCCCATCGGATTATGAGAGTGAGGGCATTGAGAGTGCTACTTGAGGGAATTGAGATTGCTCTGTAGCAATCTCAAATCCCTAGCCTAGCACTCTTGCTAGTTGCTTCCGGACTTGATAGAGTAACAAGAAAAAAAATCGCATGCACACAATAATCACCAAATTAAATTACTTTGGTGAATGCTAAATTAAAATAATGGTTATGAATAGATAAAAAACGTTTTGAAAACGTAATATAGTTGATGAAATTTCTTTTTATTAACAAGTCAGGTAAAACAAACTAGTTTTTACGATAATCGCTGAATACAAATACCTAAAAGTCAAACTAATATTAAAGTTGAGTTCTGATTGTTTTAAGATAAAAAAATTAGGGTGTCAAAAAGTTTTTTCAATCAACAATAATATTTTTTTTTTATAGAATAGGCTGACAAACGAGCACACAGTCCACCTGATGGTAAGTGGTTGCTGCGGCCCATAGACATCTACATCTATCTTCCATTACAAATCAAAATGCAGATGCGTTGTCACCCGTGAGGACTGAGATGGAATGCCTCATTTCCAGTAAAAAGGGTCTCCGGTTCTCTACACTCACCATACGAAATACAGCAGCATTAAGCTACTATTTCACGCTGGTATTCTGTGAGAGCGTGGTCCTTCCCCGGTCGAGCCAACCCATTCGTGCTACAACTATACTACTAATATAACTGCAGCATGGCTCTACCACGTAAAAAAAAAATTTTTTAAATCTCAATAATAATAACAATGTAAAAAGAAGAAAAGATTTTCTATTCTTGATAGAGATTCAATTTTTTTTTATATTTTTTCACGATTATATGAGCATTAGGAGTCACTTTAAATGTTCCAAACTTTTTTAATGACGTTTGACATAAAATTATCGGAAAATTAGAAGTATAGTAATAAGGTTATTAGTGATTACTTGTGTGTATTTAAAATACTTTAAAAAAATGAACGCATAACATCAGCGCTTAATGCATGCATATTTGCATTTACCAAACGTTTTTCCTATAATTTACTATAATATCGCTGTTGTGAACTAGTATGTGCCCGCAAGAACATCAGTGGGATTTGTGTGGGACATACAAGACCGTAAGAGTTTACAATAATGTTTTCTGTACCATTGATTTTACATCATATGTTTAGGAATCATTAAAAATTTCAATTGTAAAAATGTAAAAATTTTTAACAATAACTAAACAAAATAAATTTTATTTAGTTATTGTTAAAAATATAAAAAATAGGTTCCATGTATATCTGTAGTCTAACACATAACATAAATATTGATCCCAGCGATTATATTTTAAAAGAGTTTGCCGTATGGACTGAGTGACTTACTGACTCTGAGGAGTCAAGAGATTGGTATTATCTATTAAATTTATGTAGAAGATACAGTAAATTATTTTTATTGAAACTACTCAAATTTTTGGGAATGTTTTTTTCATCAAACTAAAGTGACAACATCTGCAGCTGACTTCAAACAAGGAAGAGAGCAGAATGCGTTTTCACTTCTTATAGCTAAGATGGACCTAGACTAAACTAAACTACATACTATAGAGATTTTTAAGCCTTATGTGGGCTTTTATTATTTAAACAAAAAATAATTTACAAAATTTTTATTGTCATATTTACTTAAATAATATACAAAGTTCACTTTGGAATCTGTTCAAATTACAAATATGCTTAGAAGAAAAAAAATAATTTAATAGTTTTTGTTTTTAGTAATTAAAAAAAATTAGGATAACGACTTCGTGACGCAGTAGCTTAGTATAAAGTTGCGGCGGTGAGGGCCGCGGGTTCGAATCCAGTACGGAACAAATAATTGTTCCGTGTCTGGATGTATGTCCTTCTGCAATTTACGTTTTTAAACTGCCACCACGATACTTGAAAACATTAGTAGGGGTGGGGGGTATCGTTTACGAAAAAAAAACTAAAAATTAGTTTCATGAATGTGAAACGGTATATGCCGAATATTTGCTCCGCTAGCTCAGAAAGAACAGCAAACAGGTTAAATGCATTAACTATCAAAAGTGAATAAAAATAGTTTCATAAATTTTGCTAGTTAAATCTCCTTTGAAGTTAACAACACTGCTCGTCCATAATATTACTAAAATCTTTAGTTATTTACATTTTTCGGAATTAACTTTTGACTTTTGATGACACGAATTCTTAACTTCTGAATAAAAATAAAAAATGGTCTTAAATCTGTAGTTATAGTACCAATGATCTTTTTACAACATAGTTTATTCACTTGTTTCTTTTCAAATAAAAATAATCAAAGGTTTTTCAATAGGGACGCTCAAACGTTGACATAGTATTTATATTATTATTATAACATATTACATATTATAAATCTATAGCTGTCAACTTTGACAGCAATACATATTCAGTCTTGAAATTTCACTATAAAATGCTATACGCTTGAACAAGGCGTTAAAATTGCAAAATTTTTTATCGAAATTAATGCCCTGTCACCTAACGTTTCGTACGTTGCGTCCAATTTATAGCATTATGTTATATTATAGACCTCCCCTTAGATTATCTCATAAGAGTCATTTTTTTCGTAACTGCCACAGTTGGTAGACGGTCATACATCCGCAGTTTTTTTTAAAGTTTTTAGTCGATTCTTGCGACACCCATGCGACGAATTGGCATAGTCAAAAATTATCGATTCTGTAAGCGAGATGATTCATAACGGTTGCTGAAAACAACACGCTAGTTTGAGTAAGGCTATAGTACATATGTATGGTATGCTATGTAGTTTGACAGCTCAGTAGCGCAGTGGCTAAGGCTCTATCCTATTGCCATCTATATCTGTCGCTATCATGCGTTGCGTCCGACGAAAATGATCGTGCGACCGTGCGTTCAAACATACTCATATCTGCGGAATCTCCTATTGGACGTCGTGTGATCACGCGATGCGACTGAAGAAATCGCGCGTGCTGGTGCATCAGATGATCAAATCGCATTGCATCATCGGGCGAGCGATGGCAATAGGACAGCGTCTAAGCGTTATTTCGTGGCACTACGGGGACACGAAATCAAAACCCGTACGGAACAGGTATTTGGATGGATTCCTTGCTTAATTTTTTTGTAAATTGTCTCCTCCATGCAAGAGTAAATCCTATCCTATTCAGCCCAAAGTATATAGTAAAATAAAAGTTGTACGTGGAAGAGCAAAACGCATGCTATGCTGCTATGTTATGGTTGTATCACAAAGGGGTCGGTTCAACAGAGGCACAGCGGTGACACTCCCTGTGCGTGAGAGCTTAAGCGCCGGTGACCTTGAGTCGAAGCGTGTAACGCTAAGGTTGATATCAAACCGAAGTGGAATATTATATACTTTTACCAAAGAAGATACATAGTAGGTTTATGTTATATATTATGTAAACTTATGTATTTGGGTAGTGAAAGATACATTCAATTTTAAATCGACTTTTATTAAATATCTTTACAAATGAGGAATATTAAAACTTCCGACAAAACCAAATATGCACTAATTTTTATTATTATTTTTAACAATTGCAACACACATAGCCGCCAGCGAGTTTACGTGCACACATGCTTAAGTGTCGTTTCTTTTCGCGTAGTGTATATACTCTTTGACAGAGGAAGGACTACGCTCTCGCAGGATACCAGCGTGAAATAGAAGCAGCTGTAGATATCTGTGGGCCACGGCAACCGCTTTTGTGGAATAGGGGTGAAAAAGGAGCACTTAAGATAAGTGAATACTGTGGCATAGAGATAAATGCATCAATCCTAGATTACGAATCTAAATTCAAAATGCGTTTTCACTCCTAAGGACTGAGATGAAATACCTCGTAATCAGTAAGAAGGGTCCCCCGTTTTCTACACTCATCATACGAAACACAACAGCATTAAGCTGTTTTATGTAAGAGCAGGTTCCTTTTTCAGTCGAGCCGACCCATTTGTGCTACAACCAAATTATATAAATGCAGCTTGGCTCTACAACTTACAATCAAATCGAGTGTGCACTTGTTTGTCACTATTATTGTATAGAAAAAAAACCTATATTCATTTATTATTAGATAACTTTGGTTACGCCCCAGCAGTTGCGCAGCTACCTATGGGCTAGGCGGGGCAGTGCCCCGGAGCCCTCAAGCTCAAGGGGCCTCCTCCTCGGCCTCCATGAACGACATTCAAAAATTATATAATATTCTAGAACATTATTATTTTGACTTTTTGTCCCCTGACCAACAAACCTCGAACTTTCAAACCGAAATCACAAAACTTTCCTCCTCCTGCAGAACATAAACATAATTGTTAGAATAAAATCGTCTACTTCGTTTTAGTGTCTAAGTACTTATTATTGTTACGAGCTTGAGGTTCGTGACAGTAAAAATTGCCGATAAAATTACCTAAATTAACACTTTAATTTACTTTACACAAATTAAAACTTAAAACACTAATAATTAAACACACTAATTCACTTTATTCCGCTCCGAAGCTTCGCTTGTGTCGCCGAGTTAAATTCTGTCTCGATCGCATCTTGCGCCACCTATTTATTTAAATTAGCAAAGAAACATCCTGAATATTCAGGTAAATGCGCGCAAAGCGACGAGTGCTCGAGTATAGATTTTCTAGAAACTTAGTTCTTCGGGTGGCGCTGTCGGTTGAGAGAGTTGTGGTGTCATTCTCTGCAAAGCTCCCGTCGCTCTCGTTCCTGACACTAGATGGCGCTAGTTGACTTATTCACGCAACACTGCCCCCTCCTAAGACATACTCGTCCCGAGTATTATCGGTCCCATAATAACGCGCCAAGCGATCCACATGGACGATCTTAGGAGTCCCTCTTGCGCCTTTCTGTATTCGGTAGGTCACATCGTTGATCCTGGTTACAATCCGGTACGGGCCGTCCCATTTAGCTTGAAGCTTAGGAGATTTCCCTTTGCTGCGGACTGGATTGTGCAACCAAACTAATGAATCTTCGTTGAACCCTTTATTGTTCATTTTGCGGTCGTACCGGGTTTTCATTTTCTCAGACATTTGCTGGCCCGATTGTCCGACGTGCTCATAAATGTCATTCATTTTGTTCCGCAAGTCATTTGCATAATCGGTTATACTGCGTGGGGCATCAGGTGGTATCCCGGTGATCAGGTCTGCAGGCAGCCGTAATTCTCTTCCAAAGTTTGCGAAAGCTGGTGTCACTGCTGTACTTTCGTGAACAGAACTTCGATATGACAACAAAAACGGTTGTATGGGCTTGTCCCAATCTCGTTGCCGATTGTCTACAACTTTTGCTAGGTACCTCTCCAATGTCTGATTAAATCGTTCTACCATTCCATCAGATTGCGGGTGATAAGAAGTCGTTCGTGTTTTATGAGTACCCATAACTCGGCAAGTTTCCTGGAATATTTGAGACTCGAAATTCCTTCCTTGATCGCTGTGAATCTCTAAAGGTACACCAAAACGACAGAAGACTTCATGAACTAGCTTATCAGCAACTGTTGAAGCTTCTTGATTTGGAATGGCGAAGACTTCTGGCCACTTAGTGAAGTAATCCATCACAACCATGAAATACTTGTTACCGCTTTCACTCTCCGGAAACGGCCCCGCCACGTCAATGGCTATTCTCTCCCATGGTGCACCAACATTGTACAACTTCAATGCACCTCTACTACGAGTCTAAAGTCCCTTTACAGCTGCACAACTTGTACATTTGCGACACCAGTCCTCGACATCGTTTCGACAGTGGACCCAATAAAACCGGTCTCGGATCTTCAGTAGAGTTCGTTTAACTCCCAGATGGCCTCCGGAACAATCATTATGGTACAGCTGTAGAACATCCGGTACTTTAGCTTTAGGGACAACCATTTGCAAATGACAGCTGTCTCCCCTAACATTTTCCCATTTACGGCACAGAAATCCATCCTGAAGCAGCAAGCTGTCCCACTGGGCCCAATAGCTTTTAGTGGTCGAACTCATTGCTGAGATGTCGCTCCACTTAGGCTTGGCAGCACTGGCCTTTATCCATTCCAGAATCGGCTTGATGTCCGGATCTTCCTGCTGTGTATGTTGTAAGCTGTCCTTGTCAAGTAAGAAATTGAGAAAAAACTCAATTTCTTACTTGAGTCTCATTAGTTGTTGGCAGTAGAGATCCAAATCGGTGGTTTTGCCCGGCTGTAAATGCTGATGATAAAAGATGGCCTTCCGATCCCACCACACAAAATGTTTTTTAAATTTAATTGTATATTACTGTCCAATTTTCAAATTTCTGTGTATAGCTTTTGGGCTGTGCGTTGGTAGATGAGTCAGTTACTCAGAGCATCCTCTTTTAAATACATATATTATACTCGTAGATAAGTAAGTACGAATAAATATTATCTGCTGCGTTACACATACTACTTAGTACTAAGTAGTTTTGATTTATTATGCCCTACAGTGGTCGATAAAGAGCTAACGATAAAGTATTTTTGCACCTCATGTATTTAGTTTAGTTCAAATAGGGCCCTTATTTAATTTATGCCCCCGGGCCCTTGCTTACAAAGATACGCCACTGCACCTCAGGTGCTATTTTATGACTTTCTTGTCTTACAAAATGTAAAAGAAATTGATATGTATGAAAACTGTTTAAGCAGGCATTTAATGTATAATATGTACTAAAATGGCACCCATGTAATGAAATGTGCAAATTTATGTACTTAAATGAAATAAGGGTCATTCTTTGAATTTTAATATTTGAGAATATTATAATATCATTATTAACACTGTTGGATATTATATATTTTAAATTTTAGACTTCATATTTACAAAAAACTAATTCAGATAGCAAATTTTCTTTCATTTCTCAGACAAAAATGTATTGAATATTGTCGATATGAATTGACACGAGAAAAGTCAGTACAAATATTTGATAAATACGAGTATGTACAAGTGTATTGTAGCAAACCTACAATGTATGCTGTGGTCAAATATAGAATTCCTACAAAACAAGTTGTACTCTAGCTTTTTGCACATGACTGTTTGATTTTTTATATTTGTTTTATAAGAAAGGTTTAAGGAATATACCACCTTTCATAGAAATCACATCACGTCATGTTAATTTCACAAAAGTGAATGACGATTGAGGCCCGTTATTTGATTAAACAAGTCTCCTTCATTTAATGTCCTGTTACTCCCATTTATATGAACAATTAAATAACTACCGTTACCATCGCATTCTACGACATGTACGGGAGGAAATGAGTAAGTTGATATTCTTACACCGCCACTACAAGCTTCAACGTTTCATGTATTCATGTAGTTGAAGAATTGACCAACAACACCAATCATTGCAATTTATGTAGTCTGGGGCGCATCGATAGTTATAAATAATAGGCAAATCAGTGCCGTTTATAATTTTTCTATACAGTTGGTTGGTTACTTACTTTATTATAATTATTTACAAAGTTAAATTAAAAATATATTTTATACTAGTTTTGTTATATTTTTTCACGATTATATGAACATTAGGAGTCAATTTGGATGTTCCAAACTTTTTTTAATGACGTTTGACATAAAATTATCGGAAAATTAGAAGTATAGCAATAAGGTTATTAGTGATTACTTGTGTGTATTTAAACGTTCAAGCGCCATAAAAATCCCATGAAACCGTATGCACCCGGCAAATCCCGAGTGGTCGCATGCTACCGCACCCATCCACAGCACTTAAAACCATTAAAACTTATATTTAGAGACTGCATATCTTTGAAGAGGTTTAGCATTATAAAATTTATACAAAACTTTCTATCTTGTGGTCTAAATAAAATTTAGGTTTTACTTCATTACAAAAATATTGTATTGTGTTTTGATAACAAAGAAAAACATACTAAGCGAATGTCGGAAGCGAAAATCACAATTATTTCAGTATATATTACTCGAAAATTTTTACTTAAAAGGATAAAATATATTCACACAAAAACGTTCTTTACAATTTTACCATTAATAATTTTTCTATACGACTTACCTTATTATAGTTATTTCCATAAGATATTGTCGTTTAAAATTTAGCGAAGCAGAAACGCCACTGATACAAACAGATTTTTTTTAAGAAAGGGCCTACAAATACATATTATATGATTCAAATTATGTACAGAATCTTAGGAGAAAAAAATAAAGAAATTAATACATTGACTTTGGCCTCTCAATATATTTTCGAAAGCTCATATATAGTCAGTTATTGTATTTTCAACAATTGCGTTGCATCAATCAAGCATTTCCGTGTGGTGGCGGCTATGGAAAACCCATCACCTCATTTCGACCCTCAGGTGTCACTTACTATGGGAAATGACACAAAAATCTTTTGATTTTCAATAAACTGTAGTATAACTATTTGGTTTGCTCCAGGCGTAAAATACCCATACCAGGTGAATAAGTACTTCTTGCAATGGGAGAGGCTCATGTCTAAAGACAACCACGGGAATGGATGAAATGGGATAAGTCGACCATTTGTAAAATCATCACAAAAACAAAGGCATATTTCGCAATTAAAAAATTTGTTTTACAACAATAAACCTATGAATTTTAGCAACGTAGCTTATTACAGTTGTGTATTTGGTACTGTTAGCGGTATGGATTTGCAGTTTGCATTCGAAAGTTCCCGGGTTCGATTCCAGGAATATGAACCCAATTTTTTGTCTTTTATATATTTAGATACATTTATTATTTTGTATGTAAAAAAATTATTTTTTTACACCTATGAATTTAAATACGTTTTTATTACAGTATTGACTTAGTATTCAAATAATTAATATTTGGTAGAGAGAAATTCCAGGAATGAGAAGTGAAATTTTCCTTTTTAATTTTTATGTATTTGTATCCTAGTATAAAATTCTTTAAAAAATTGAACCATTTATCACAAATAGTATATGAACCGTATGTGGAGGGGAAAGAGTATCCTCTATTCATATCGCCCCATAAAGTCGTAGGAGGTGACTGAGGGAAACAAACTAGGAGGTAGGCAGAATTGTTTTTCCTAATAACAATTAAAAATTATAAAAAAAAACAGTTGCTATCCCCCACGCCAAACGCAACGACTTTGGCTAATATCCACCCTGTGAAGAAATCTACGAGGAGGCCTAGATTTAGCAGTAGACTTTTGATGCGCTTAAATATTACTTTAATATTTAATATATATATTACAGCACCCTACGTACACAATATAATAACGCTTTTAGATTGTTGCTTGGGCTCCCACGTTACTGTAGTGCATCAGGTATGTTTGTTGACGCCCACGTAGACAATTTTTCAACACTTATTCGCAAAAGAACTGCGTCACTGATGCACAGGGTTCGTGGGAGCAACAGCATTCTTAACGTAATTAGTGAGAAACCTGAGTGTGCTTTTTTGAGGCACTGGGTTCATGTCCATGTACCCATTGCCTCGGAAAGGCACCCCCGGTATATAAACTAATTTATTACCTAATTTTACTTACATATTTTTAAGACTTTTTCTTTGTATTTTTAACAAAAAATATTATATTATATGATTATGGTAAGTTTTGTTGGTGGTTTTGTTAATATATAATTAAATCGGATATGGTGTATGTAACGGTGAAATTGATTAATGTTATTATATTATTATTATTAAATTATTATTTTATTTTCGATGTTATTATAATTTAAATTATTTAATTTTAATAATTTATATATTTAATAATTTTAAATTTAATTAATTTATAATTATTATAATTACGAATTTGATATAATTAATGTTAGTCATTATTTATAATTTTAGTATTAGAATAGATGTTAATGAATGTTATTTTACCCTATGATCATTGTTGATTGAAATTTTTGAAAAATTTAAATTAATAAATAAATAAATAAAATAAATAATATCCACTCGAAATAACATGTTTTGCTTTTTTTGTAGACGGAGGGTAATTCGTACCGCGGGCACGTCATTAAGATTACAAAAAAAACAATTTTGTAGCACGATGAATAATTTATTATACAGTAGGTATTCTTATTATTTCAATGGCGCACCGACATCAAGTTAAGATAACGAAATTGATATTCAAGTTATGCTCTTATGATCGAAAAAGTATTTTTTAAAGTAAAACGTCTATGAAAGATGTTGTGGGTAAATTTTCTTTTTAACTTTTATGTTTTCAATAGAAATTATATATTATAAAGGGTACAAACGAGCACATAGATAACCTAATGATTAATAATGCTTATTTGATTAAGAATCACAACACAGTTTCATAATCTCCCCAAAGATAGTATGCCCTAGTTAATAATGACAAGAGTTTCGAGCTGCGCAAAACACATCAGCATAATGCTGCTATTTAAGACGAAAAGGTATATATAGTGTTCACCATTTACTTATGCTAAATATTTGCCTGGCCTCCATGAACACTGTGACGGTATTTTGTTAGGCACTGGGATATTGTGATACCTGTGCTCTTAAGTTTGGTTTTAGAAAACCAAACTTGGTTACGAAGACCAACATCACGAAATTTAACCAATACCGATCTTGCCTTCTTTCTTGATAGACGGACTTGGTGACGACAGTGCTAAGGCAAGTTTGGGATACACAAGAAACTTTTAGTTTGTCCATTAAAAGAGAAGATACTAGTAAATATGTATGCTTTGTCTATCCTTCGCGCTTCTATGGAGCAGACGATAAATCTCTTATCCAAGAAATTCTACCTATTTCTGTACTGTTTCTAGAGTGGATAAGATAAAACATCCTAAAAGTTGTAAGCTCAGCTGCCAGTGCCGAAGTGTTTGTGGCTGATGTTGGGGTGGTATTCCCTAAGTCCCGTTGAAATTCGTTCATGCAAGAGTTGAAGAGTTCTCACAAGACGATCCCTTGAGTGCCTCCGTAGCTATTTTTCAGTAAAGAATAGTCAACAGAGGTGAGAGAAAAATATTTAAGTAAAAACACATTAATATATCCATTTTATGTTTTTATTATAAAAAATTGAGTAATAAACGTGTTACTGTATTCCCCGCTACACATTTTTAATGTAAAATATTGTATTATCACGCACATCCCAAGCCGCTAGACGTATAATTATGAAATTAGGACAGTAATTGCCTTTTGTGGGTTATGTCTCATCAACTAACAAAGGATTTCCGAAAATTAAAACCATAGATGGGTGAAATTGGCTGTTACAGTTTAAGTGACTGCGACTGACTTTAATCTTTCCGCAAACACTTTAAATATAATAAATATAATGTATTTTAAGATTTCACAAAACAACACCATACGGGGGGCCAAAAGGTGGTCAAAGTTGTATAGAGAAAAGTAATTTTTTTTTTAAACTGGTACATGTACTTTTGAATTAATATAATAAAAATCAACATATTTTTTAATTTTAACCTACCTTAAATTTAATCACGGATGAAAACCTATTTGTGAAACCTAGAGTTGATACACCCGAGTGTTCAAATATATAAAATATAATTTAAATCGTCATAACATTATTCGAGATATACAGATCAGTAAAATACTTCTAATCGAGTACATATAGATCAGTAAAATACTTTTTTAGTGATACACAAACAGTATATATGTAATACCATCATCAATCTCCACGTTTAAGCACTACTGATCATCTTAAAAAGTAAACCAGCATCGAGTCATAGGCTAGAAATCGAAATAACAACGGAAATATAGCTTTATGGTATCTATTATTACAGCGTTGAAGACAGCAAAGTGATATTAAAATCAAACAAACCATGCTTGAGAATTTATAAAACAATGTTCGAAATTGAAAACCATACAAATTATTAGTTTTGAGGATAAATGTTATTTATTTACGAACTTCCATTTCTGGCATTAAGTACGTTGTTTACGACACCAAAACAAAGCTTATATTACAGGGCCGTGCAAAAATAACGTCCAATAACGCGGCCTTATGATTAACCATTTATTCCCAGAACGAACTAAATACAATTGTTTATGGACTAGTATTTTACCCGGTGCTGCGACATTGCGAGAAAACACGGATCAAATTTATTGTCATGACGTAACGATCCAAGGTTTATTCGCAGTTACTAATAAACAATGTATTTATCAACCGACTTTAAAAAAAGTAGCTCGAAGGCTCAATTCGATTGTATTTTTTACGTGTGTAATCTAAGAAATTTATTCCAGGTGAAAATGAATTTTTATTTGAAAGCTGGTGCTTCTCATGATCATGACCTGACTGACCTAACTATTAGTTTTTAAGTTGTCTCTACATTGATGATGTTCTTATTTATATTGAAGTTGGTTGTGCAAAATTTTTAATTTTACCACTTGTGTTAGGTAAAAGTTACGATTATACGTAATCAATTAACGACGAAACAGGTCTTATCTATAAATATAAAAAATTAAGTGTCTGTGTGTTATATGCTATTAAAACATGAAGAACCATTTGCAATATTTTCGTCTTTCGGTCTGTCTGTCTGTCTTTCTGTGTTTCTGAACCAATTTTAATGAAGTTTCATGAAAATTAGAACAAATTCGTAAATATTGTTCTGTTGCTCGATACGCTGGATTTACGGTACCTGAACATCCTTCATGTTTACTAGGTTTAGCACCTGATTTCTATATATTTACAAAATTAAAGGAATATTGTAGAGGAAAGAGACTTAATGACGATGAAGCAGCAGTTACTGCACTACAGGAAATTTTTAGTAGCTCGGGATGAAGCTAATGTTCTTTAGGACAGGAATTTATGCTGGAAATTAACATTAAAATTGTATTAAACCATAAGGCAACTATAATGTCGATAGGTAAAGTAAAGTTACAGCCTATAGACATTCCACTCCTGGGCACAGGCCTCCGCTAATTTCTGAGAGGGATTTAAAGCAAGGAAATGTCCGCCGCGCTGCCCCGATGCGTGTTGGCGAACTTCACATGTCTCCTTTATATATACTTCTATATTCTTTCTTATATTTTCGAAATATTTCTTTCTTATTTCTTAGACATGCAGGTTTCCTCACGATATTTTCCTTCACCGTTGAGCACGTGGTAAATCTGCACGTAAATTGCAATTAACAATTTCATTGGTGCCGGCGGAGATCGAACCCAGTTTGCTCGCGTACTGTGAAATTTACAGCGAGCACCAAACATCTCAGCTACCACGGCTAAATAAAGATAAATAAAGTAATATTATATATTTGTTATTTGTAATTTTTATTCACATTTTAGTTTTATATTCTTTTTATTAAGCGGGGAGTGCTCTGAGGAATTGTTCGGATTGATTCGGAGATCCACATACCGCACCCACCTCCACATACATTATGACAAAACTCACCATACCATCCCCACCATCTGGATGTTTTTCGATCAACTTTTAAATTAAAATTATAAAATCAAAATATTTTTAAATTTTTAATTTTAAACGAGTGTGCATCATCATCATCATCATCATTACAGCCCTTCACAAGTCCACTGCTGAACATAGGCCTCCCCCAAGTAATGCCACAAAGCACGGTCCTGAGCCACCTGCATCCATCGACTTCCTGCATATCTTACCAGGTCGTCACTCCATCTAGTGGGGGGTCGCCCTACACTACGCCTACCGGTACGAGGCTGCCACTCGAGAACCTTTCTTCCCCATCGGTTATCGGTTCTTCGAGCTATATGGCCGGCCCATTGCCACTTCAGCCTACTAATCCGTTGGGCTATGTCGGTCACTCTGGTTTTACTGCGGATATCCTCATTTCTGAGTCTATCACGCAGAGAAACTCCGAGCATAGCCCTCTCCATAGCTCGCTGAGCGACCTTGAGCGTCCTCATATGGCCAGCAGTGAAGGACCACGTCTCAGATCCGTAAGTCATCACTGGCAACACGCACTGGTTGTACAATCTAGTTTTTAGAGATTGAGGTATACCTGACGAGAAGATATGTCGTAATTTCCCGAACGCTGCCCAGCCGAGTTGAATCCGTCGATTGACCTCTCGGTCGAAGTTGGACTTACCTAGTCGGACTATTTGTCCCAGGTAAACGTACTCGTCAACAACTTCGAGCATAGTGCTCCCAACAACTACCGGCATAGGTGTGACATGGACATTAAACATGATCTTTGTTTTGTCCATGTTCATCTTAAGACCTATCCGTTGGGAGGCACTATTGAGGTCATTGAGCATAGTGCTTAAGTCCTCCAGCGATTCTGCCATAAGGACTATATCGTCGGCAAATCGAAGGTGAGTGATGTACTCGCCATTGATGTTAATACCGTATCCTTTCCAGTCCAGTAGCTTGAAAACGTTTTCCAAAGCAGCGGTGAAGAGTTTCGGGGATATAACGTCACCCTGTCTTACACCTCTCTGCAGTTGGATAGGTTTCGAGCTCTGGTTCTGTACTCGGATAGCCATCGTAGCCCTACTGTACAAACACTTCAGCACTTCGATATACCGACAGTCAACTTGGCACCGCTGAAGGGACTGCAGCACCGCCCAAATTTCGACGGAATCAAAGGCTTTCTCATAGTCCACATACGCCAGCCAAAGTGGCAAATTGTACTCTTCAGTCTTCTGTACAATCTGCCGCAGGGTATATATGTGGTCTATGGTACTGAAGCCTTTTCGGAAACCGGCTTGTTCGGGAAGCTGGAAGTCGTCGAGTCTGCGTGCGAGACGATTCGTAATGACTCTCGAAAACAGCACGTAGACGCGGCTCAGAAGGGAAATCGGTCTGTAGTTCTTCAAGAGAGCGGTGTCGCCTTTCTTAAAGAACAAGACCACCGCACTTCTGCTCCACGCCTCTGGAGCAGTGCCACCATGGAGGACGGAATTGAAGAGCCTCTGAAGGACTTCAAGTACCGGTGTTTCACCCGCTTTCAGAAGCTCCGCTGTAATTCCATCCTCGCCTGGGGCCCTGCCGTTTTTAAGGTGCTGGAGAGCCATTCTAATCTCGCTTAGACTGACGTCCGGGATATCATCGGAATAGTGTCGGATAAGACTTGCTCTTGGATCGTTACTCACACTTGCGTGTGGCTCCAACGATGATGTGTACAGCTGCCCATAGAACCTCTCAATCTCACTCAAAATCTCAGGTGTCCCGGAAACGATGCTGCCACACTCAGTCTTCAGCTTTGACAGTTGGCTCTTACGGGCAGACAGATCTCTGGCAAAGACTTTGGAGCCCTGGTTCCGCTCGATCGCTTCTTTAATACGAGCAGTATTAAAGTTGCGTAAGTCTCGCCGCATGCATTTGGAGATCTGTCTGTTCAGTTGCCTGTATACTGTCAAATCTGTTGACGATTGCAGCCTCATCTCCCGTCTAACAGCCATGAGATTAAGAGTGTGATCGGAGAGTTTTTGTGTTCTTCTGCGGCGGGTCTTGCAGAACTTAGCTCCGACCGCATGGACAGTTTCTACGAGCTTGTCATTCATATCGTCCACAGCATTACAATCTTGTAGGCACTGAAGCGTAGCGTGCATATTGGTTATAAATTTTTTTGATATGAATCACGGATGACTGGCATTTTTCAGAATGAATTGCACCCGTGCGAAGCGTTTTTGTTGTTTAAATGTGGTACTGAGTCCCATGGACTCAGGGTGGTGCATTAAGGGTTAATTATTTATTCCCAGAGCGATATAAAATTGTTTATTTGCAATTGTTATTGCCTAGTACTTTTCCCGGGGCTGCGACAATGCGAGAAAACACATGAATTTATTTCAGATTTCAAATTTATTGTCAAAACGTAACGATCCAAAGTTTATTTGTAGTTACGAATAAACAATGCATTTTTCAACGGACTTCAAAAAATAAGTTGGTACTTAATTTGAATTCAACGTATTTAATTGAATTCACCTACATTGAGGATGTTCTCATTGTATTTATATTGCGGTTGTGTTATGTACAATTCACGATTATGCGTAATCAATTTACGATAAAACAGGTTTTATTTATACATATAAAATGTACGGACTAGTCTTCAGAATAGCTGAACCATTTTTAATTATATTTCATGAAAAATAGAGCAAAATCGTAAATATTGTTTTATTTTAACGCCCTGGCTTACAAGATCACCGTTGCAATGGCTGCAATTCAAGATGCGGGTTTTACAGTACTCCAACATTCTTCACATTTACTAGGCTTGGCATGGTGAATTATAAATATTTAAAAAATTAAAGGAATATTGTAGAGGACAGAGGCTTAATGACGATGAAGCAGCAGTTGCCGCACTAAAGGAAATTTTGTGTTCTTTAGGACATGAATTTAAGCTGAAAATGATCATTAAAAGTGTATTACACAAAAATATATTAGAAAGAAACCTGTGGCCATAAATTGGAAGTAATATAGGCTATTATTTTACTTTGATAATATTGTTATTCGTATTATGAAAACAAGAAATTTCCAAAAGAAGCGTTCATATCTTCTAATTTTGTCAATAAAATAATATTTGTTAGCAGAGACACATTCTATAAAACTTCCCGAAAACATATGGTAACAATTTTCTTCCTTCTTTCTTTTAAACGATTTGAAAATTTCATAATAACAATTTTCATCCGAGGCAGGTGTGCTCGTGTTCTGTATTTGACGTTAAATGATGGCCGTATAAATTGGACTACGCGAAACTTATCTTTTATTTCTTGTGAATTTAAATTTAACGAATTAGTACTAAGTATATATTTTTCTATATTAAATGAGTGTTTGTATTTATTTTTACCAATTTTTCAGAAACCGCCAAACAAACTGATTCTAAGAAATTATCCTTTTATATTAAAATGGTTTTGAGGTTCTCTTATAATAATAATAAGAAGAAAAATAAAATGAAAAATAGAAAATGAAGTAAGTCTTTAGCCTCCTCAATATGGTATAAAATTAAATTTAAATAAAATATGAAAAAAAACGGTTTCAAAAAATAAAAAGAATATAACAATAGCCACATAATAGCTTTTGAAGTAGAGGCTTTTATAATTCTATACAAAGTTAATTTTCAAAGAGTTTTAACTTTTAAACTTAAGTTCGAATATATAAATAATGTTTTAGTGTTATTGAAGTTTTCGAAAATAGGAGTAAATAAGGTTTCTACCTTTATTTGAAATTATTCCAAATCGAATGTGATTTTTGGCCAACAACCTTTTTTGCCTCCCGATCGAACCTTACGAAAGTGTGAGTGCGCAGCTAAATCCAATTAAAATGATACATTATTACGCATTTGAATTTAAAAACAAAGAGGACAGAATGTTTGAGTTATTTTTTAATTAGTTTTTCTTGGCTATTTGTCTCTATTACTCGTACTTATTTTGAATTTTCTCTACAAATTTGGCCGGTTATTGTAAAATAACCCTGTATAATAAATCTTCAATGTCATTAAGCATTCCAACAGTCACTGAGTGTTCATTAGTTATTAGGCTTTTGTGTCAAGAAATTCTCAGTAGCATCCCGGGGTAAGGAAATTGACGATGTTTTACTCTCTCCCTCGGAAAGCACGTAAAGCCATTATCGTTTATCTGAATTCTTTCCGGTCGTTTCGAATTGTCGTACTGATTGAGGGAAAATACTCCGTTGCACAGGTTTTTGCACATATACAGTCTTACCGGGCGTAGAGCAGAATTAAAGTGCATGTAGTCGGCTCCGTGCCCGTTAAGATTGGCCATCGTAATCGAAATTCGGTCTAAAGGCAGAGGGTTCAAATCTCTTACAAAACAGGTATTTACATGGCTTATAAATATTTGTTTCGGGTATGGATGTTCGTCCTTGCGCAATATATGTCTGTAAAATGCCTGCATTATACGTAGTCCTAGTGTGAAAGTAACGGTTTTAAACTAAACAAATAAAACAACATACCGTTCACCTGACGATGAGTGACTACTGTAGCCCAATAGACACCTGCAACCAATTTTAACAAAAGAAGGCTACAGGTGTGTTGTCAATTTTGAGGAATGATTTACAGCCTATATTATACTAGCTCTCTATACTTTTAGACAGGAACACAGCAGTGCACGCACAGCGACTCGGCGGCAGTAATAGCTAACACTATCTACAGATTCTTAGGGAGAAGGAGTCATCCATCTAGTAAAACTCTCATATAAGACAGCCTTTATCAACAGATAGACGATTGAGTAGTTACGTCAAAAACGGAAACAATAAAACGAGTATGTCATTATTGCAACAACAATTTCGTCGTTTTTACTGGTAGTTCTATGTCATAAGCATTTACGGTTTTGCTCATAAAAAGATGTCAATTTAAGAAATGCCTAAAGTTATTTTTATTACCTTTTCTAAATGTCAATAAAAAAAAGATACGGAGATTATTAATTAAAATCAATTTAATTAGCGATACCAAAAATAAAATTATTATAAATGAGACAATTAACCCAATACAACCCAGGGTTAGTGGCCTTATTGATAATAGTAGAATGTTTGATATTGCTACTTAAATTTTGTTTTTATTAAACTCCGTATCTTTTTTTTTCTGGCATTTAGTAAAGGTTAATAAAAGTAACTTTAGGTATTTCTTAAATTTACGTCTTTTTATGAGCAAAGGCATAAATGCTTGTAACATAGAACTATTTTTTATAGGATAGGGTGACAAACAAGCACACAGTCCACCCAATGGTAAGCGGTTGCTGTGACCCATAGACATCTACATCTATCCTCGTTACGAATCAAAATGCACATGCGTTGTCACCCGTGAGGAGTAAGAGGGAATGCTTCGTTTCCAGTAAAAAGGGTCTCCGATTATCTACACTCACCATACGAAACACAGTAGCATTAAGCTACTAATTGACGCTGGTATTCTGTGAGAGCGTGTCCTTCCCCGGTCGAGCCGACCCATTCGTGATAAAACTATATACTACTAATATAACTGCAGCATGGCTCTACCACGTATAAACTACCAGTAAAAATGACAAAATTATTCTTGCAATAATGATATACTCGTATTATTGTCTACGTTTTTGACGTATCTACTCAAAATTCTATTTGCTGATAAAGGGTGTCTTTAAAAGCGTCGCAATGTTTCAACGTATTAAGAACAATTTTTTCAACATAGTATGAGTCTGACTTAGTTGTATGAGTACAGATACTTCACTTTTATAAAAAGCACCAACTGATAATTTTAGTGACAAAAATAAGTAGCAACTCTCCACGCAGAGCTGGGGCTTTAGTGACTGAAGTACCTTTGTATGTTTTGTGTTTATACACCATCTTGAATCAATTTTTTTGATAATATTCATAAAATCCTTTTCTTATCTATTTTGAAATAATTTTCAGATTTCTTCAAAAACGAAAGTGCCTAGAGTGATATCACAAAGGCTTGAAATCAGTGACGGAAATTACTTCTTTTGGCCTCATTTATCTCTAAAATAATCCATTGTTTTTTTTTTGCAATCGTCTGTGCGAATTGCCTCTGCTTTTGATTATCACCCCCAGAAATTTGCATAAAATAAAAATAAAAAAGGAAATATTTGCTACAATGTATTTGATCACTATCGTGAATAATTCTTAAATAAGCATTTAATGCAACGTGCAATAAAACAAACGTTAACAACCTATGCTTATGGTAACTTTAAGTCCTTTAAACGTCCCACTTCTGGGCACAGGTCTCCTTTCATTTTTTGGAGGGCTTTAAGACATTGAGTGTTTTTTGGAGGGCTTTAAGACGCTTCCCCAATGTGAGTAGGCGCACATCACTAGTTTTTTTATACATGCAGATTTCCTTGTGATGTTTTCCTTTACCATGGAGTAAAAGGTAAGTCAGCAATTAAAATTGCAGTTGACATTTTCAGTCGAGCCTGCGGGGATTCAACCCACTTGGATGCTCGCGCACTGTAAAACTTATAAAAAATATTAAACACATAATTCGATAATTTTTTTAAAAAAGAAAAATTATTATTAAAACTACAAGTATTGCGTATAGTAATAAAAATTGTAAAGAGCAAAGAAACAATTCGATCGGGATATAACTTAGTCTTTGCTAAGTATTTTTGATAGTAAATAAGAAATATATGTGAATTTGTTTGTGTTCACCATTTCAAAACTGAACTATATAAAATCATTTATTAAAAGTCTACAGGGCTTATGCCTTTACTTTGTGTTAATCAAGTCGTCATTCTTTTTATATTAGGTTGGAAATAATTTATCCGTGATATTAAAATTTACGGACTATCTCCAGAGGTCTTCGTTTAACGGAGCGTGGTGGAATCGTTTTGTGTATCTTTTGTCAAAAAATTACACATTAATAAAAAAATACTGGCATGAATTTGTTATATGAAATCCAATATTATGCCCTTTAAATAAGATAATGACACTGCAGGTGGTAGGTCCATGCTAGAGCTACGAGTAAATAGTGGTTGTAGCACGAAAGGGATTTTATACGTGGTAGAGCCATGCTGCAGTTATATTAGTAGTATAGTTGTAGCACGAATGGGTCGGCTCGACCGGGGAAGGACCACGCTCTCACAGAATACCAGCGTGAAATAGTAGCTTAATGCTGCTGTATTTCGTATGGTGAGTGTAGAGAACCGGAGACCCTTTTTACTGAAAACGAGGAATTTCATCTTAGTCCTCACGGGTGACAACGAATCTGCATTTTGATTCGTAATCGAGGATAGATGTAGATGTCTGTGGGCCGCAGCAACCACTTACCATCAGGTGGACTGTGTGCTCGTTTGTCACCCTATCCTATAAAAAAAAAAATTCACATATCTGCCTTTTTATTCTTAACCGATGTTAGATGCAGATGTCTATGGGCCACATTATCCACTATCAGGTGGACTGTTTGTCACCTTGTCACCGTTATTCTATATAAAAAAATGCTTTCTGAGTCCTTTCGTCGGTTAAAGTTAGTTCAAGGATTTAAATTTCAAGTTATGGTCACTTTTTGGCAAATAGTCGAGTTTGATACGATAGCCGATGAATACTGAAGCTGGATTTCAATCTGCTTCTATCAATACCAATTCATTGCGATGCTTATACAGATTTCATCACAGTCGATTTACCAATAACAGTATAACAGAAACAACTTACCAAATGTTTAGGTAATGGTTACCGTAAACCGATACGGTAACCATCTACTTTCTGTATTTCCTTAAGCACATCTTCTCTGCATCAAGCCAGCGAACGCCCCACCTTTTATTTTCCTAATCACGATAAGAGAGGCCTTGTGTAATATTACTCAAATGTTTGTGGCTTTTGCGACAAATCTGACCAATCCATTTTTATTTCCGTTGTTACTGCCTCGTTGATATAATAATCGAAAGTGCGACAGCTGATGATGAGATCCCGGGTTCGAATTTCGTTTCGGGGCAAAATATGTTATAGGATTTTTCTGTCAAAACATTTCAGTAGCAGCCATTTTTAGTCAAGCAAATTTCCTTACAATGTTTACCTTCCCCATGGAATAAATGGAAAGTGAGCACTTAAAATGGCAATTGACAATTCCAGTCATGCCAGTGGGTATCGAACCCACCCGGGTCCTCGCGCACTGTGAGTCTTATTCAAACATTAGACGGACAATTAGCTACTACGGTTTTTTAAAAGAAAAGTCATTGTTAAAGATACAAATAATAGACATAGGAATAAAAATATTAAGAAACAAAGAAACAATTTGCTCAGAACATACCTTAGTGTTGCTAAGTATTTTGATAGTAAATAAGAAATATACGTTTGCATTTGTTTGTGATGACCATTTTAACAACTGAACAAAATTATTTACATTTACACTACAGGGCTTCTTAAGCTTTCACTTCATGTCACTCAAATAATCATTATTTTGTAAATTATGACAGAAATTATTCACATGATATTAATGTTAACATTACCACCGACTATCTCAAAACGTCTATCCTGTTTAACGTAGCGTGCTGGAATCGTTTTGTGTATACTTTGTCAAAAAATTTACGTAAATAAAAAATACTGGTATAAATGTGTTATATGCCTACTTCAATATTCAGCCCTTTAAAAAATTTTATGGTACTATACGAACCGTGCTACAGCTACGAGTAAATTGTGGTTGGAGCACGAATCTCGAAATTTAATTGTCTAACGATTTTAGATGCAGATGTCTACGGGTCACAGTAACTACTATCAGGTGGATTGTTTGTTAGCTTGTCACTTTTATTATATATAAAAAAATGTTTTCTGAGTCCGTACGTCGGTTGAAGTCAGTTCAAGGATTTGAATTTTATGTGTTGATCCCTTTTTGACAAATAACAGAGTGTGATACGTTATTTGATGAATGAAGCTGCATTTCAAACTGCTTCTTACAATATCAACACAGTCGACAAATGGTTCATATGTTAAAGTAATGGTTACCGTAATCTATTCGATAACGTATACAGTTTCTACATTTCCTTAGGAAAATCTTGTCTCCACCAAGCCCCACAACTACACTACACGTTAAGGGTAGTCTTACGTAATTTTACTCCAATGTTTGTATTTTTCGCGACAAATATGACCAATCCATTTTTATTTCTTACTATGTTTATTTTCACAAGTGGTAGAGCCATGCTGCAGCCATATTGTAGTTGCAGCTCGAATGGGTCAGCTTAACCGAGGTAGGACCACGCTCTCACAGATTACCAGCGTAAAAAGCAGCTTAATCCTGCTGTATTTCGTATGGTGTGTGTAGAGAACCGGAGACACTTTTTACTGGGAACGAGACTTTCCATCTCAGTCATTCGCTTCTGCATTTTAATTCTTAATTTAAGATAAATATAGATGTCTATGGGCTACAGCATCCACTTACCGTCAGGTGGATTGTGTGCTCGTTTGTCACCCTTGTTTTTTATTTAAAAAAATTCGTTGTGACTGAGTCGTTGATATAATAATCGTAAGCGCGACTGCTGATCATGAGGTCGCGGGTTCGAATTTAGTGTTGGGCCAAAATCTGTTTTAGGATTTTTCTGTAAAGAAATTCTCAGTAGCAGGCCAGAGTAAGAATGTTGCATGATTTAAATTAATGAAATATGGTTTAATTTCGACTACTAGTCGACCAATGGTATTACGTCATTAGACTTTATTTAGTCCACTTTGCGTTCCATTAGAGTAACCAAATTTATATTTGAAATAATGATGAGTGACGTTGAAAATTATTCCATATTCGTTTTCATCCATACACGTATTACGGCCTGTCAAAAGTCAACTACTAAACATTGGCCTCTCGTATAGATGAGTCCATCGTTTATATTTTCCGTAAATTTCACGCTTGCAAGCGGATTGATAACAGTTGCTGGATGCGTTGTGGCTGTTTTTTATTAAACCGAAGTAATAAACGAACTAATAATCCAACTATTTACTGGAGTCCATGAAAACTGACAGCCAACTTTATAAAAAGAAGGCTATAGATGTGTTGTCACCTCTAAGGACTTAAATGGAATGCCTCGTAGTCGGTTATGCTAGTGCTATATTTCTATCAAATATAATATACAGATAGTCGGCAGAAATAGATAGAATGTTATCTACTTAGACAGACTTCGTAGAAAATAATCCCAGCTTAAAGTAAAAAAAGATGCATGCAACAATTTTCGAGTATATGCATCTATATGAATGTATGTCTATTTTTTTCACATTCGCACTTCCACACCTACGACTAAACCAGCAATTTCACATGGGATTGATATCATTGGATTAGTCGCAGGTGTAAAAGTGGCATTACTTTTCAACCTGCTTACGCTAGCGTGACAACTATGGCTAGTAATAATAATAATCTAAAAGCCATTTTAAAAGACTATAAAGAGTAAAAGAGTAAAACTTTATGAGCCTTTCCTGTTTTAGAAGGCATTTTTCTTTAGATATTGGTAGGGCGTGTTTGTTTTAATGACCAAATACTGGTTCAAATTTATTAAATATTATGCGGTGCGGTTTCCAAATTAAATAGTCGACTATATATAAAGCGAGGTGTGAGCGGTGAGAAGAATTTCATTTATCCGCAAATGCGCTAAAGTCGGGCTACAGAAAAGACCCGCAGGAATGTATGCGCACTCACCCGCTGATCTGCCTCATGTCTGAAGGGCTGCTTATTATAAACTTCACAGATAATCGCGAAATATAGCGTTATTGCAAATTTCTATACATTTTACTATATTCTTTTATAGTTCAATATCCAAATCACACAAGGGCGGGAGCGATTCAAATTGTGTGAGCCCCGTTAACACACGAGTGCACATGCTAGGCATAAAAAGTCATTAGTTAGGCAAACCCGGAAATGGGCTTTGTAGTATTCTTATTGGATAATAATTTACAAATCTCTTATGGCCAGGCCATACTAACGAGAAATTCCGTAAATAATCGCGTTAATAGACGTTGAAAGTAGGCGTGACCACGACTTAACGCGATAATTTGACAACAGCATTAAAAATTTCGTTTCCCATTTTGCGATAACTCGAGTGGCGGTACATCAAAAGATTAACGCATGAATTAACGCATTAAAGCGGCTACACTACGTTTGTCTCATTGTGCACGATGAGCGCAACGGGGTTACACGTATGGTTATGATGGAGCGGAAAAATAAAAAAGTTGTAATGTTTCTTGAGATTCCTCAAACAGTGCTATGTTTATCGGATCCGAGATTCAAAAGTTTTAAGAATCTTACATCGCAAAATGATGCTTTGCGACAAATTATGCTATTATAACCTCTTAAAACAACTATCGAAGGAATTAAATAGAAGAAAAAAGCCTAGTGGATTTTTATATAACCCATTTTTACAGGATAGGGTGACAAACGAGCACACAGTTCACCTGATTGTAAGTGGTTGCTGCGGCCCATAGACATCTATATCAATCCTCGATAACGAATCAAAATGCAAAAATTAAAAATTAAAAATTCTTCAAGGCACATTAACACCAACTTTAACGCCATTCAACGGCATTGAAATTGAAACGTCGTTGACCGTTCCAGTATAGCCACTCACTTTATGGCGTTAAATTTAAGGCAATAATTGTTGCGTTTATGGGCATTTACGTTTCTCGTTAATGTATTCGCATCATTATAAGCGTTAGGCAATAGTGCAAAGTGGCGCAGCCAGATATGAAACTTACCCTTGCTAAATGCTGAATCACTGCGCCACGGGCCCGAGTCAAAATTATTTTTGACTAAAGAATTTGGGTAAAATTATTTTTAATGGAAACGTATTTTGATTAGTTGAGGATATAAACCAATGTAATGAAAAAATCTAAGACTCTTTTATTAAAAAAAAATCTTTAAACATTTTTTACACAGAATCCGAACAAAAATTTCTAAGTTTCCTTTCTGAAATGCCGTTATTACATAATAAGATACCCATTTATAATTTTAATGAAAACTAATATTAATATTTAAATTATTGCGGTCATATTGGAAATATGAAATCTATATATTAGACGCTTTTGAGCTGTTAATGCACTGATACAATTGTTTTATAGACATTTTGGCTATTAACTCCAAGTGCCATTTTACACTAGGGATACATTTTGAAATTACGAAGCTGTGTTGCGGTTAGCGCTTAATGGATCTTCAGAAGAGAGAAAAACGAGCAAATAACATAGCCAAGGTAATGTATTTGGTTACTTAATAAATTATGAAAATGTTTTTTTTTTTTATAGGAATAAAGTGTCAAGTGACTTTAATCCTACCTGATAGTAAGAAGTTTACAGCAGCCAATTTCTAAGAATTGTAGTGTTCCACCCTCGTCGCATATAACCAACGGGATCAATATCAACGGGAAATGTTTGAACACTTAAGCAGTCTACTCGTCGGTCCCTTGGGCTCTACTTTCGCAAATGGCATCTCTTTTTTTATAGTATAGGGAGACAAACGAGCACGCAGTCCACCTGATGGTAAGTGGTTGCTGTGGCCCATGGACATCTACATCCGTCCTCGATTACGAATCAAAATGCAGATGCGTTGTTATCCGTGAGGACTAAGATGGAATGCCTCATTTTCAGTAAAAAGGGTCTCCGGTTCTCTACACTCACCATACGAAATACAGCAGCATTAAGCTACAATTTTACGCTGGTATTCTGTGAGAGCGTGGTCCTTCCCCGGTTGAGCCAACCTATTCGTGCTACAACTATAGGTCTAATATAACAGCAGCATGGCTCTACAACGTATAAAATATTAATTCTAGCGTTCCATAAGGCTGCGTGCTATCACCAACGTTGTTTCTTCCGCATATTAATGATATTATGTTGCAAGCCAGCAACATTCATTGCTATGTGAATGACAGCACTAGTGATGCTCCATACGTAGAAAAACGTCTCCGAGTACCGTGACAAACTTGTGTCTTTTATTGAAATTAGAAAAAACATCATTTAAATAGATAAGATGGATGGGTGCTGCCATCTTCTTCGGATTCTATAATTAACAAAATTGAATCCAAACCCAAGCACATCACTGCAAGACATCAAGATACTGTAAGCTGTGTGTGCTGTGTGTATTCTGTGTAGATCAGACCAAAACTTAATATTCGAAAACTGAAGGTAGCCGGGCTAACTATGACATTGGGACGTCAAACATCTGAGTCCCCCTCCTCCGTGACCATGCTGCTTTAAATTACCCAAAAGGTCGGGAATTAATAATAAGTTATTTAAGCGCGATAAAATCCGTATAAGTGGTTTTATTAAATGTGGATTGGGTTGGATTTATTTAATGTTAATGGTGCTCGCGTAAATAAAAAAAACATTTAATAGTGCCTCCCAATGGATAGGTCTTAGGATGAACATAGACAAAAAAAAATTATGTAACGTCCATGTCACAATATGCTGGTAGTTGTTGGGAGCACTAAGCTTGAAGTTATTGACAAGTATGTTTACCTGGGACATAGTCCAACCAAGTAAGTCCTACTTCGACTGAGAGGTCTATCGATTGGTTTAACTCGGCTGGGCAGCGTTCGGGACATTACGGCACATTTTCACGTCAGATATACCTCAAAACTTGAAAACGAGGTTGTACAACCAGTGCGCGTTGATGGTTTTACGGATCTGATACTTGGTCATTCACTGCTGGCCATATGAAAAAGCTCTAGATCGCTCAGAAAGCTATGGAGAGGGCTATGTTCGGGGTTTCTCCGCGTGATAAACTTAGAAATAAGTTTATTCGTAGTAGAACCTAAGTAAATGACATAGCAAAATTACGCAGAAGTGGCAATGAGCCTGCCATATAGCTCGAAGAACTGACAACCTTTCGAGAAGCAACGTTCTCAAGTGGCAGCCTTGTTCCGGTATGCAAAGTTTGGGACGCCCTCCACTGCATAGAGTGACGACCAGATAATTCATGCAATAAGTTGATAGATGCAGGTGGCTCAGAACCGTGCTATGTGGCATTCTATAGGGGAGGCCTTTCTTCAGCAGTGGACTTGTGAAGTGTTGTAATGATGATGATGATGATAATAGAAAATTCTATTTCTACTATCTGTGATTACGTTGTTTGCCTTTAGTATCATAGTTTCCAGTAATACAAATTCATCAATTATTTATTATTCAACACACGACGGCACTAACAAAAAGATTCAAAATTATTTTACAGCTTGTCTATTGTCTACGAAAAAATATTGTATCTTGCCTGTATATTCTATTAATGATGGTTCCGATTTCCGGTTTATATTAATTCTTTTTATATCAAATGGCCGCTCTGCAGTACTAGCTACTTCAAATCAAAATAATTTTTGTTTGGCTAAGAAATCCAATTTCAAATTATTTTTTTAAAAACAAGGAATTTTTTTTTCAAAATAAGTAATTTATTTATTGATAAGCGTTGTATTTTCATCGCATTTGCATCTTTTTTGTCATCATGGATACGTTAAAAATTCAAATAATTATGGAATATAACCACTGTCGTGGCAGCAATGAATCACAAGCGGCACGCTACATAAACGACGTTTACGTAGCAAACACTACAAACGAATGCACCATATTTTATTATTGTGCTCGCTCTGTTCTGGGAATTCCGACCTGAAAATTGAACCCCGTGGTGGTCCAAAACTTTGGTTGACAATGACGAATTAAAAGCGATTGTGGAAACTGGTGATACTTAATCTACGGCTGGATTAAGAGTAGATTTCGAGGTAAGCATCAAAACAATATTGGACCATTTGCATCAAATCGGCAAGGTAAAAAAAAGCTTAACGAATGTGTGTCTAACAAACTCAATGATCGCCAGCGCAAAGTACGCGTCGAGACTTGCCTTGCACTGTCCAATAAGCACTCAAACGAAGGAATTTTGAACAGCATTGTTACCTGCGCTGAAAAATTAAATCCGTTTGACAATCACATGCACTAAGCAAGTTGGCTGAATCCTTGTTCAGCACCTAAATAATGTCTTAAACGAAAAATGTCGCTAGAAAAATGATGGCTACTGTTTGTAGGTCCAGTGCCTTTGTGATTCATCATAGCTTCTTACCAAACAGGTAGAGCGTTACTGCAGAGGTGTACTGTGAAAAACTGAAAATAAAGTTGGGGAAACTTGCACGTTCTCAACCAGCTTTGGTCAATCGCTCATCTCCGCTGCACGACAAGGTGCAACATCCCTAGTCGTAACCCTGAAATCATTAAAGACAGCGTTCGTGCACCCGATTCGTAAAAAAGGTAACTGCTCTGATCTGTCGAACTATAGGCCTATCGCTATCACCTCCTTGTTCTCGAAAATAATGAAATCCATTATTACAGCAGGCTTATGTGGCACCTTGAGGATCACCAGCTGATTAGTGACCGCCAGTACTGTTTCCGTCGCGGTTGCTCGGCTGATGATCTTCTGGGTTACTTAACTCATAAATGGGCGGAGGCAGTAGAGTCCAAGGCCGTTAGTTTGGACATAGCGAAGGCCTTCAATCGGGTTTTGGCACAAAGCACTTCTTAAGAAGCATCCTTTCTATGTGCTTCCCGAGAAATTGTGCAATTGGATCACCAGCTTTCCTGCTGATCGGAGCATCAAGGTCATAGTAGACGGTGCATGCTCCGATTACAAGCCCATGGTGTTACACATGGCTGGGTGCTATCACCAACGCTATTATTTCTGCATATCAATGATGCGTTGTAAAACGGTAACTTTCATTGCTATGCGGACAACGGCACTGGTGATGCTTTTTATACCAGTCGTGCCAATATTTCTCGAGAAAAGGTCGCCAAGTACCAGGACAAACTTATGTCTGAAGTTGACACTTTGTTGAACAAAATCTCGGACTGGGGCGACTAAATCTAGTCCAGTTTAATCCTCAGAAAACATAAGTTTGCGCGTTTACTACTTAATTGAACCCTTTTTTCGTATCTCCTCAGTTTCAAGGCATTCTCCTTGTTGCCTCAGCCAGTATCGGAATCCACGGCGTCGACGTATCGAGTGACGTGCAGTTTCGTGGTTACATGGAAGAGAAGGCCAAATTAGCCTCTAAAACGCTTGACGTGCTCAGCAGGGAGGCTTGTTGCCTTCAACTTTAAAAGGCGCAGTTTCGGCCGCACATGGAATACTGTTCCCACCTCTGAGCGGAGTCTTCCCAGTGACAGCTCCTTCCATTTGATCGGATCCAGTCGAATCGTCGGCGGCTCTCTTCAATCAGCTTGACTCACTGGCACTGTAAATCCATCTCGATTCCGTCTGGATGACTGGCTGTCCAACATTTTGCGGTTTAGAAGAAGTTTTCTTCCTCGCACAATTTTTTTGTAGAACCAACTACCTCCACAGATTTTTCCGGACCAATACGACTTTGGGACCTTCAAGAAAAGAGTCTATTTCTTTTTAAAAGGCCAGCAATGCACCTGCAACTCCCCTGGTGGTGCAGTTGTTCATGGGTGGCGGTAATCACTTACCATCAGGTGAGCTGTATTCTCGTTTGCCTCCTCTCCTATCAAAAAAACCTCCAAGTTACAAGAGAACAGATGGTTTCCAAGTTACAAAAGCTGAGGTTGGAAACTATTTGTCATCGGCCGTACTTACCAGATCTTGCGCCTACAAACTTCTACTTTTACCGGAATTTGGATAACATTTTTGTGGAAAAAAATTCAACCAAACCAAAAGGCAGTATAAAATGCCTTTGAAGTATTAGTGGCCGACCATCCAGCTGATTCCTTCAAGAAGGGTATCAATAAACAGCTACTGTGTAGTGTTATGCTACTAACATATCATTTTACACTATTTTAAATTTATTTTTCCATTCTGTTTTTTATTTTCTGCATTCACCTCAAAACTGGATATTTTTGCATCACCTTTATTTTCATAGGATTCTGTAACGTTTTTTAAACCATAAGAACACAATAACAAATCTTTTTCACTTCGTGTTTTCACGTTATCAGCACTTTTTAAATCGGTGTCAATGGAGTCTACCTTTTTCGGTCTTTTATTTAGTTCTCCGTAACTCTGCAATTTCGGGCTTCGTGCGCGCTGTTGCGCTACCTTTTTTCCTATATCAATAATATCTCATTTTTCACTTAAATCTTGCCGTTTCTCTATTACGAGCCTAAAACCAAAATTTGACATGTTTTAACATCGTTGTTTATCTGGTTGTCATGGCAATTTTTATGCAAATATCGTTACCGGCCTGATGTTTTTACATCAAAAATACTCTTTTCCTCTTGGCCATTTACAAAAATTTGCTTTTAATTTAAATAATTTCAAATTTAATTTAAATAATTTCCCGTTTTAATCCCAGATCGGTCAAAAAGTATAAAAGCCGAACAATCGGCCAATAATGGGAGTCTCACTTCAGCTTTCATACGAGAAGCACCTCCTAAAGGCCTTATCCGCACTGCCTCGGGATCTTGCAAGCCTTTGCCTTCTCCTGAAGTCGTTGCCTAGCCACGCCTACGCCTCCACCTACTAGTGCCCGCGCTATCTTCGACCGCTGTGCGTGCTTGCCTTAAGCGCTGCGTGTGCCTACTCCAGACGCTGCGTGTTCCTACTCTAGACGCTGCGTGTCTACTCCGGGCGCTGTGTGTGTCTACTCCGGGCGTTGTGTGTGCTTACTCCGAGCGCTGTGTGTGCCTACTTTAAGCGCTGCGTGTACCTGCTCAATACGCTGTGTGTACCTACTCCAGACGCTGCGTGGACCTACTCCAGACGCTGCGTGTCTACTCCAGGCGCTGTATGGTTCTACTCCGGGCGTTGTGTGTGCTCACTCCGGGCGCTGTGTGCCTACTTCAAGCGCTGCGTGTACCTAGATCAGGTGCTGTGCACCTATCATAGGCATAGCCTGTGCATACATTGTTTTAGTACTCATTTATCTTTGTTATTAACTTTTTTTTAAAAAAAAATTGTAATTCACTATCATCATTACAGCCCATCATCACCTTCATACCTTTTTTTTATAAAAGAAACTGTAAATATCTTTACAAATTTTAAATAAATTATTTTCTTTTTGGTTGTTTCGTTGTTAGGTTAGGTTCTTTAGTTTTTAATTGTCGCTTTACGACAACTGTTGGCAAAAATGCATTGATTTTAAGGATGATTATTTTATTTATAGAAATAAGAATATACTTATGATACAGGAGAATATTCTAGTGTGCAAGCAACCTTTTTTGGATAGCAAAATTATCCATATAATAATGCTTCTAAAATGCTTCTGATACTACTAAAATCGATTTATAATTGCATAGATAGCGTCGATCACTACGTCGACTAATTCACCGGATATTGAAATCGGGGCATCCATATCAGTGTCCTATATATTTATAATGTTTATATCTATTTACTTTATTTATTTTCAAAATATCATAGATCATCTTATTCAAATAGAATACTAGCGTAAAAAAGTAGCATAATCCTACTCTGTTTAGTATGGTTGTTTACGCCAAATCGTGGCATCTTGAAACTTGCAAGGCGCTCGTTCCGGGCGAGGAACCGGTTTGGCGGATCGCGGGGGGGGGGGCTTCGTTGGCACCGGCGACCGCGCCTGCTAGTCTGGTAGAAACTTTGTGCGCTACGGCCGTGCCAGTAGGAGGTCGGGAAATTAGTCTAGAATATTCGATTGTACGCGACGGCCGTGTCGTTTAGAGGTCGAGAGTTACGTAAGAATTGTTACGCCGCATTAAGACTGCCTCCTTTGAGTTGTCTTATTTTGTACGTATACGTGACAATGAGGCTTTCCTTGAGTTTTGAGTGAATAGCTTAACTTTGATTGACATTAATTTGCCTCGACGAGTGGCTTGTGTAGTTAATATTGTACGAAGGAATTTTGCTTTGTCGTTTGGAACGCTAAATACGCTTTGTGATCCGAGTGGAGATCGCGTTCGATTATAGTTTGTGCTAAGTGACATAATACTGTTCCGATAGCGGTGAGCGCCTTGTGGAGCGGACAACGCATGTGGTTCTGCTGAATGATTACCTCGGTGACGTCAGGTTACATTACACACTTTCCTACACCACTCACACATACCATTTACTTACCCCTGATGGTGCCTTGTGGTCAACACTACCTCCGGAGTTCGGTTAGTTTCTGTTAGCTTATACAGCCGTTCTATATAATTACATCTAACCAATGGTTAGATGGCGCTAGCTGTCACGGTAACATCGGATATGTGTTCAAAAAATCTTTAAAAATAAATATTGCTGTTTTTAAAACTATTAAATTATAAATATTGTTGCCGAATTTATAAAGTATAAGTGAAAGTGTTATGCAGTGATAAATCTCACAAGTAATTTCAATTATAATTTCAATAACAACCAATCAGTAAACTACGTTTATTACAATCAATAAAACTTTAAAAGAGAAAAATACTATAGTGTCATTGAAGTAATCATAAGAAAACGTGTAACTACGACTTATTTAGTGCTAAACATTTAAGTGCTACCACGGGTTTAAATGTAAATATTTTATCAATGAGTCACCGTAACGAATTTGTTGGGTTTAAATTTCACACAAGCTGAACAAGATCCTTATATTCGACCCACTGTTTACAGCACAATTAGCCATTAACGTCTAATGTTCTTGACGAGGTAACTGTTAAACGCGAGATCGAATCCTATCTGTGTGAACTTTTTGTGTATTATTTTGTGTATTCTTTAGAACTTTTTAGAACCAGCTTTTTTATAAAACTGTTAAAAAGATAAAAAAGCAGACATGGATTTTGAAAATATTACTTTAAGAAAACAATAATTAATTCGCCAAATTCTTCATTTGAGTCAACAAATTCAGAATAAATTTCGTAAACCCTACAACAATTGTCAACCGATCTAAGTTACGAAGAATTTGAAAGCCTCAACGAGGAAATTGACCAATTATGAATGCAATTAAATACCGCTTATAACGAAATAGATAACTTAACCATGAAAAACATAACTTTAAAGAAATAAACAGCTGAACAACAACGTATTGTTACGAGCTTGAGGTTTGTGACAATAAAAATTGCCGATAAAATTACCTAAATTAACACTTTAATTTACTTTACACAAATTGAAACTTAAAACACTAATAATTAAACACACTAATTCACTTAATTCCGCTCCGAAGCTTCGCTCGTATCGCCAATTCAATACTGCGTCGATCGCATCTTGCAGCACCTATTTATTTAAATTAGCAAAGAAGCATCCCGAACATTCAAGCAAATGCGCGCAAAGGGACGAGTGTGCGAGTGCAGACTTTCCAGAAACTTAGTTCTTCGGATGGCGCTGTCGGTTGAGAGATTTGTGATGGCATTCTCTGCAAAGCTCCCCTCGCTCTCATTCCTGACACTAGATGGCGCTAGTTGACTTATTCACGCAACACTGCCCCCTCCTAAGACATGCTCGTACCGAGCATTATCGGTCCCATAATAACGCGCCAAGCGATCCACATGGACGATCTTAGGAGGGACTCCTCTTGCGCCTTTCTGTATCCGGTAGGTCACATCGTTGATCCTGGTTACAATCCGGTACGGCCCGTCCCATTTAGCTTGAAGCTTAGGAGATTTCCCTTTGCTGCGGACTGGATTGTGTAACCACACTAATGAACCTTCGTTGAACCCTTTATTGTTCATTTTGCGGTCGTACCGGGTTTTCATTTTCTCAGACATTTGCTGGCCCGATTGTCTGACGTGCTCATAAATGTCATTCATATTGTTCCGCAAGTCATTTGCATAATCGGTTATACTGCGTGGGGCATCAGGTGGTATCCCGGTGATCAGGTCTGCAGGCAGCCGTAACTCTCTTCCAAAGTTTGCGAAAGCTGGTGTCACTGCTGTACTTTCGTGAACAGAACTTCGATGTGACAACAAAAACAGTTGTATGTGCTTGTCCCAATCTCGTTGCCGATTGTCTACAAGTTTTGCTAGTTACCTCTCCAATGTCTGATTAAATCGTTCTACTATTCCATCAGATTGCGGGTGATAAGAAGTCGTTCGTGTTTTATGAGTACCCATAACTAGGCAAGTTTCCTGGAATATTTGAGACTCGAAATTCCTTCCTTGATCGCTGTGAATCTCTAAAGATACACCAAAACGACAGAAGACTTCATGAACTAGCTTATCAGCAACTGTTGAAGCTTCTTGATTTGGAATGGCGATGACTTCTGGCCACTTAGTGAAGTAATCCATCACAACCATGAAATACTTGTTACCGCTTTTACTCTCCGGAAACGGCCCCGCCACGTCAATGGCTATTCTCTCCCATGGTGCACCAACATTGTACAACTTCAATGCACCTCTACTACGAGTCTAAAGTCCCTTTACAGCTGCACAACTTGTACATTTGCGACACCAGTCCTCGACATCGTTTCGACAGTGGACCCAATAAAACCTTACTCTTGCCTAGTACAATGTTTGCAATCTTCAGGACAAGGTCTTCTGGATAATGCATCTGCGTTGCCATGAGATTTCCCGCTGCGATGTTCGATCTCAAAGTCGTATTCCTGCAGTAGTTCAATCCACCTCGCAACTTGTCCTTCTGGGTTTTTAAACTGCAATAGCCATTTTAGTGCAGCATGGTCAGTTCGTAAGTGAAACTTTCGTCCCAGAAGATATTTGCTAAAATGCTGCAACGACTTTACCACAGCGAGCAATTCGCGTCTTGTGACACAATAGTTCCTTTCCGGTTTTGACAACGACTTGCTGAAGTACGCTATCACGACCTCTTGGTCACCATTCCGCTGAGACAACACACCGCCAAGTCCTATATCACTTGCGTCTGTGTCAACTATAAATTCTTTGCTTGCATCAGGGTATCCCAAATAGGTGTTTTGCACAGACGGTCCTTGAGCTCCTGGAATGCGATATTGCAACTTTCATCCCAGCAGAAATGTCACTTCTCCTCGGTTAGCTTGTGCAGAGGTTTGGATATATCTGCAAAGTTTCTCACAAATAAATAAACTGCGTCTTGTCTTTTGGAACCGGCCAATCCTTGACAGCGGCGATTTTCTCTGGATCTGTGCAGATGCTTTCTTCCGATACTACAAACCCCAAAAAGTTAACTTGCCGTTGGAATAGTGAACATTTCTTCGGGCTCAACTTGAGGTTGGCACTCTGAATCTTCATGAGCACGCGTTCCAGGTTTTGAAGGTGTTCCTCAAACGTACGGCCTACGATGATGATGTCATCCAAGTAGACCAGACAGGCATCGCCAATTAGCCCGGTAAGTACAAGTTCCATCAGCCTTTCAAACGTTGCTGGAGCATTGCACAACCCAAACGGCATTACTTTAAATTGCCACAGACCTTTTCCCGTCGAGAACGCAGTTTTCTCCTTGTCCTTAGGGTCAATTTCAACTTGCCAGTAGCCACTTTTTAGATCCAGCGAGCTAAACTACTTTACTCCTGTAAGCATGTCCAGCGTGTCATTAATTCTTGGCAAGGGATAGCTGTCCTTCTTCGTAACGTCGTTCAGACGGCGGTAGTCAACACAAAACCGCATGCTGCCATCCTTCTTCTTCACCAGCACCACTGGTGAACACCATGGACTAGAGGAAGGTTCAATAACACCATCCTTCACCATTCCTTCAATCAAGGTTTCCACTTCCTTTTCACGTGCTACCGGCAATCTTCTTGGCCGCTGACGGATAGGCAATTCTTCTCCTGTGTTTATTTTGTGTTAAACTAAGCCAGTCTTTCCTATGTCAGCATCGTTTGATGAGAATACATCGGCGTACTTGAGTAACAACTTCTTCGCCTTGACCAATTCGTTCGGGGAGAGAACACTGCGACAGTCTTCCAAAAGTGTGGTCACTCTCGTTTCTGCATCCTTGCTGGGGGTCCCAATCGATATATATTGGCACCGACGTAACCAATCCACTTCCTCACAAGTACCAATCAGTGTGCCTTTTTCTATAATCTGTTCCCGGTCGCAAAGGTTCAGCACACGTACTCCTGAGATGTCAGTGGTCCTGACCAAGGTTCGAGCTACTTTCCATGGAAGGTCATTGTTTACCCTTTCCACAAGTTCACAACGGTGAGCTTGCCCAGCGTTTCGAGGAAGACTAACCGGAACAATCGTTTCCATCTCGGCGGAAGAATAATCTTCTTAATGCTGTACACGTTCCCTGGTAACGCACCTTCCATAAAAAGTTCCTCCTGTCCACATTTCAAAACACCTTGCTTAACGTCGATCTCACAACAATTATTCCTCATAAAGTCTAGGCCTAGGATGCAGTCGTCCATTATATCAGCCACGATGACATTATGCAGGTAGATCACGTTGCCTAGCTTCAACTCCATCTCCTTCTCTCCACGGACGGGTATACGCTGACCGGTGGCTGTTACCAAATTAATGCGTTCTCGGTTGTATGCGGAGTCCCCAAGGAACTGACTTATAAGTTGGGAACTAACAACCGTACGAGAGGCTCCAGTGTCTATGGTCAGTTTACACGGCATTCCGTTGACCTCGCCCTTGATGATTAGACTGTTCCCATCATGGGTTTGTGAGATCGAGATCCTTGGGGCTCTTTTAATATCAGCCAGCACCCGCCCCGCAGTTCTGGCTTTTACTCGTTTCCCTGCTGCTGCTGGGCGGTGCTGTTGGCCGCACTACCCTCCTGAGATCGTTCACCTTCCCTTTCTAGGGTTCGCTTAGGGCAGCTGGATCGAAGATGGCCCTTTTCCCCATAGCCATAGCACCTTGGGCTGTATCCTTTGTTGCGGTCGCGAATTGTAGCTGCTGCAACCTCCCTGACGCGATGGAAACGATGATCCTGCCGCACGGCTTCCACTTCCAGTGCATGGGCCAAGGCGTCCTTAAGCGTCTCGTGGTGCCCGAGCCTCACAGCAGCGCTGACTTCCAGGTCGCGGATGCCGTTGATGAATGTCTGCACCAGGTTCCCTTCAATGAGCGCAGGTACAGACCGGTATGCTTTTAGCACCAGCTTCTCCACTTCTAGAGCCCACTGCTGCAGGTTTTCGTTGATGCGCTGCACACGATCTTTAAGCTGCGCACGAAAGACGTGTTCCAGGTGAGCGTCGCCATATCTCACCTCCAATGCCTCAAGGAGTTGCTCATAAGTCACTTCCTCACCGAGAGCTTCCAGAACTGTTAAGGCCTGGTCACGCAGACCTAGTGTGAGAGCAGTCATGGCCTGATTTTTATTCCAGCCGTTTGCCTTCATAACAGTTTCGAACTGGATTTTGTAGGCTGACCAGGAAGAGGTACCGTCGAACGGTGGCACCTTGAACCCACGTAGCGAAGGTGTTGTAGCTACTACGGGAGCTGTAGCTCCATCTCCATGTTTGAGTTCTTCCAGTGATTTCTTCATGTCAGCCATTATGTTGTCAACCCGATTATTTACTTGGTCGATTCGGGTTTCAGCCTTTCGATTCGGTTTTCAGCTTTCGCGATTTGGGTTTCAGCTTCCGACAGGCGGTTGTCATGCTGAGCAACCCTATCCTTCACCTCCTTTATCTCCTTCCCGAAGGTAGCGTGAAGGTCCTTCATGAGGAGCATCTGTTCCTCCTGTCGGCGGGCCTGTTCCTCTTGTCCGCTCTGCAGCTGCTCTTTGAACTGACGGAACTGTTCCGCCTGCTGGCGAGCCTGTTCCTCCTGTCGGCGAGCCTGTTTCTCCTGCTGCGCTTTCAACCAACGGGCCTGTTCCTGCAGCATCACCATCAGAGCACCTAAGTCAGGTGCTGCAGATGTAGGGGCTACTGACGGGCCCGCAGCCGGTGGCTGGCCCTCCGACGTCTGCAGCGTTGCACAACCAAATCTTCTTTGGTCCGTCTCCTGCTGGCGTTGACTTCGGGTACGGACACCCTCCGTTTCCTCCTTAGGTAAAATCGGCATGATTTTATCTCACTTCTGACACCAACTGTTACGAGCTTGAGGTTCGTGACAGTAAAAATTGCCGATAAAATTACCTAAATTAACACTTTAATTTACTTTACACAAATTAAAACTTAAAACACTAATAATTAAACACACTAATTCACTTAATTCCGTTCCGAAGTTTCGCTCGTATCGCCGATTCAATACTGCCTCGATCGCATCTTGCAGCGCTTATTTATTTAAATTAGCAAAGAAGCATCCCAAACATTCAAGAAAATGCGCGCAAAGGGACGAGTGTGCGAGTGCAGACTTTCCAGAAACTTAGTTCTTCGGATGGCACTGTCGGTTGAGATATTTGTGATGTCATTCTCTGCAAAGCTCCCCTCGCTCTCATTTCTGACACTAGATGGCGCTAGTTGACTTATTCACGCAACAGTACCATTAAAATTTAAAAAAAATTGTAGCGAAACACCAAGTAGTACAAAAAAAGTTCAACTATAAAAAAACAAATCTGTAAGGTTAAAAATCAATATCATTGAGAGAAAGAAACTGGATATGACTCACTGATCTTGAGACAAAACCCTGTGAAGGAAACAAAACTGAATAAGCTACTTGCAATACCATACGTAACCTGTCATCACAAGTACACAAACTTAATTTTAAAAAGTGCGATCAATACAGAACAGATGGCGCTTTATATAAAGAAAGTAAAGTAAACTGTAATAAGAAACTTTATAAACCCATTGAAAACAAGCCAAAATCCCAAGTAATTATATTCGGAGGACAACAATTCACAGGGTTGACTACATTATTTATACAATCAAGAAATAATACTCATTTTAATATTGACACAAACTATTATAAAAACAATTATTATGTGCCAAAAATATGTTATTATTAATGAAAAAGGCTAAAACAGAATGCAAAACTATTCCAAAAAAGGGCACAATTCCTTTCTACTTTGAGTCTTGTAAAAATGTACATTCAAGTGATAATTGCCAGGAATTGAACTCTGCTACTGGGTCTTTGAAGAAAAATCAAACGGTAAATACCTAAATTTATAAGAAGGGAACAATACCCTATTATTTAAAAAAAATCAATACTGTGTTTAAATGGACAAGCTGAAACACAGTTGCCTTTAGAAGAAATAAATAAGACTGAGGAACTAACCTTTGCAATCCAAGAGTTGTTACAAAAAGATTCAAAGATAGATATGGTGTGTTTGACAGAAACTTTCCATAAAAAAGATACAGAAATGTTTTTTAAAATACCTGCTTACAAACTAGTTGCATCGTATTCACGGAAAAGTAAACGAGGAGGGGTATGTATAATGTTAAATAACAATTTGAAATATAAAAACGTGACTAATATTAATGATTTGACATGTAAATTTAATTTTGAATTTTGTGGCGAAGTAAATAAGATAACGATTATCTGTTTGTATAGAACTCCTAATAGCAATCCACAAATACTTCTTGAAAAGCTAAAACAGTTACTAGCAAGACTTACCAAAAAGCATAAAAAAATTATTCTTTGCGGTGACTGGAACTTAGACATCTTAAAACCAAATAAGCGTTGTGAGAAGTTACAAAGTATATTAATTTTTTTTTAGCATTGAGTAGCACATTAAAACACCAACAAGACACTTGTCATGTCTAGATCAATTAGCAAGCAACATCAAGCAAGTTAAAGCCGAGGTACATCACCTGGCCTTATCTGATCACGAAACGGGACAAACGCTTTCGCTCAAAACGACTAAATCGTATGAAATATGCAGTTTGTATGAGGATGTCAGAGATTATAGTAAAGAAAACATGGACAAGTTCTGTAGCTGCGTATCGTCTCTTACTTTCTCAACTGTATACGAAAAAAATAACTTACAAGAGGCGTTTGTTGAATTTCATGATTTATTTAAACTATTTTTTGATATTTGCTTACCAATAAAAAGAATATACAATAAAAAGGGCAACCAAAAAAGGGAACAATAAATAGTTGACGATGGGCATTAGAAAATCCTGTGTAAGGAAAAGATATCTCTACCTTATTTAACAATATAATGAAACAAACGGAAAAATACTCGATAAAAAATATAAATCATATAGTCTATACTTAAAAAGTGCACATATAAATCGAGACAGATACAAATTAAGAAATATATTGCCAATAATAAAAATAAATGTAAAGCCACATGGGCGGTATTTATTGAAAATATTGATGACCAAAATACAAAAACAAAAATTGACAGAATAATAAAAAATAATCGGATATATGACGACCCAAAAAAATAAGTGACATATTTAATCACTTTTATTTAAACTTGACAAACAACAACAATTGTAAATATTGTGTTGATGGAATAAACAAAACTATTACTACGAATAATATACATAAAATATTTCTTAAACCTACTGATGCTATGGAAATATTTAGGATAATTAAAAGTCTTAATAATAAGAATGCCGTAGGATTTGATGGCATAACAACCACTGCAATTAAATTATCCGCGAGATACATACGTCAACCGCTATGTTATTTAATTAATATGTCTTTTGAAGAAGGTACCTAACCAAATATATTAAAAAAATCAATCGTTAAGCCACTTTTTAAGAAAGGCGAATAATACGAAATGAATAATTATAGGCCAGTGACGCGGATACCCATATTGTCAAAAATATTCAAGAAGGTTATGCTAAGAAGGCTTCAAGAATTTACGACAAGTCGTCGTTTACTTATGGAGGAGCAATTAGGATTTAAACAGAATAGTACAACCTCGTTAGCATGTTTTAATTTGATTAAAATAGTCACCCAGGCTATAAATGATGGCCTTCCAGTTGTGTCAATCTTCCTGGACATGAGCAAGGCGTCCGATTTCGTGGACCATAAATTGCTCTTACATGAATTTGAAAAATATGGGATAAGAGGTAAAGCTAACGACTGGTTGAGAAACTATTTATGTGAGAGACAACAATGTGTGGAAATTTATAAAGTCAATAAAGACAAAAAGTGTTATACAGAAGTGACAATCAGACCATTCTTATTCCTCTTGCACATTAATGATCTCCCTAATATCACTCACCATAACACTTCTTGTTTGCTGATGACACAACCCTTATCATGAAATGTGAAAATGCACATACATATGAAATAGAGATAAATAAAGCAATCAAAAACATAATAGACTGGCTTTATTGTAATAATTTACAGATTAATATGGAAAAAACTAAAATGATCCAATTTCAGACATATCAAAGAAAACTATTGAATATTAATGTTAAATATAATGATAAGATCATCGAACAAGTAGCAAGTACTAAATTTCTGGATATAATGTTGGATCAAAATTGCGACTGGAAAACACATGTCAATTAAGTTTGTGACAAACTCGACAGATTTGTCTACGCAATAAAAAAATTACGAGTAACGGTATCAACTGATACTGCTCCATATGCATATCACGGATATTTTTCGTCAGTACTATCATATGGTCTATTATTGTGGGTCAATTCAGTAGATATTATAAAAGTATTTAGAGTACAAAAATGTGTGCGTGCAATGTATGGAACAGGGTATACGGATAGCTGTAAGCCCTTGTTTAAAAAGTAAAATATCTTGACATTAACATGCTTGTACGTTAAAAAAATATGCATATTTGTAAAACAACATCCTGAACACTTTGAAAGGCCAGAACACTTTGTAACTGAACGAAATGCAGCTCCTAGAAATAAACGTTAATTATATTTACCTTAATGCAGGCTCAAATTGTATGAAAGGAACTCTTACGTAAATGCTATAGAGGTGTATGACAAAATACCCAACGACTTTAAAGAGTTACCTTTAACCATGTTTAAAAAAAAAGTTGATACAATGGTTAAAAGAAAAATGTTTTACGACCTAAATGAATTTATGTCTTTTTGTGAAAAATAAATCCAAAGACAGTAATATCGATATATATCTAATAATAAATTAATTACGAACAAACTGAAAGTATGGACATTAACAATTAAGAACAATCATTACACAATGTGAAATTTTAAAACCTATTAAATGACATGATATTGATATCAATTAATTATATATGTACGAAATTAAATCGCCACTTCTTCTTTAATTTTTTTTGCATGTATATTTATAAAATATTTGCACACGATATAAAGTGGTAGAATGTAAATGGGCCATTATAAATAGTTTAAGATCATACTTTATTGTACACATACATTCTGGCAAATAAATGAATTTGAATTTGGATTTAATTATCCATAGACCACTTGGCTCCTCGTTGAGTTAGGTTACTATGGGCCCTCGCCCAGTCGACTTTTGTGGCGGCAACTAAGGGCCGTAACATTTACTGGTAGCAGAGCGTCGTTGATTGTTTCTACAATCACGCCCGGCCGTAATATAATATTTTTTTGTTTTGTCAGCGGATCGGTGTTTAGAACCACGCCTTTAGGCTGTGCAAGCCGGAGTGTAGTTTAAGGTTAGGTACCTACGCGTCAGGTATTTCGGTTAAGTAGATTAAATTGCCGAAGGGTCGGTCGCCTGCGCGAGGCATCTTGCTGACCGACTGCAGTGTGTACTTGCAGTGTAGTGTAATTAATTTAGTAGTAATTTGTGTTTAGTAGTGATGACATCGCACAAGCCACCGGCGCTTCACCTGCAGGCGGAGCTGCGCTGAGCCGCGAATGCCCACACCTTGATAGGGCGACCCGATCGGGTCCATAATTTAGAGAAGCGGCTCTAGCAGGTCATGGCCCGAAGGACGGTAGTGGAGGAGGCTTGCACTGAGCTTTTCATCTAGGATGCGGAACAGGGAGTCCTAGACTCCTGCCTCGCGGACTTCGAGCAATTCTTTTCGCTTACGGACGACTTGATCGAGGCGGGGGCCAAGTATGCTAGTGAAGCGCATGAAGCTCAGCTGAGTGGCCTGCTTGAGTCTCCTCAGAAGCAGCCTACTCAGCTGGAACTGTTGGGGCGACTCCCAACTCTGGACCTGCCAGGGTTCTGCGGGGTCCTCTCCGACTGGCTGACCTTTGTTGGCCTTTTTGATAGCCTAGTGGACGCCCGGAGGGACTTGATACCTTGCCAGAGGATGGCGTACCTCCTGGCCTCACTGGAGGGGAGGCCCTGGGCGTCATCAGCCATTTGAAATTGTCGGATTACGCCTACTAGACCGCCCGGGACCTCCTCGCCGGCAGGTACGCCAACGTCTGCCGAATTGCGGACAAATACGTTAGGCTCCTAAACCTCCCGATGCTTAGGGACCGGGCCAGACTACGTCCGAATGTCGTAAATCCAGTCTTGGTAGCCTGTAATTCGTTGAGGTGGCTGGATTTACCGGTGGACGAATGGTCCTTCTTGTTGCTCCAAATCGTGTTGTCCCGCATGCCTCTCGATTTTCGGATCCATTTTGAGGAGAGGTATGGCGAGGACGGTGTTTCCTATATTCCGTTCTTCAGGGACCTGCTGCGGTTCTTGGAGGAGCAGTGCCGGCAAATCGAGAACGCGGGGCGGTCGACGACCTACAGGTTGGCAATCGAGCCGTACCCAGGGAGAGGCAGAATCCACCGGGCAAGTCGTCGCCCACCCCCCTAAGACCGAGCGAAGCTCCCGCGAGAAGGCACCGTCCCCTACCATCTTATAGCGGCCTAGCGGCCAGGGAGGCGCACCCCTGCTCCTATTGTAGAGCATCCGATCACCGGGTGACGTTGCGCCCGAAGCTATTGGGTAAACCGGTCCCGGCGAGGCGAACCATCGCCAAGGAGCGCCGCTGGTGCTACTCGTGCTTGAAAAGGCACCTCCAATGAGACTGATCGCACAAGCGGCCCTGTCCGCACTGCCAGGGCAACCACCATGCCGTATTATGCCTGGTTGCGAACGGCGCTTCCTCTCGGGGCTCTGCCGGGCCCTCAACTCCCACGGGCGGGGGCGCTCAGCCACGCCCTCAGTCGGGCGACGCTCGGCACTCCCCTGTCAGCCACCGCGCCCCTGGGTTTGAGGGGGGTCCCTCCCTCGACCAGTCGAGGCTCGTTCCCCCAGGGATGGGGGGTCATCACCCCCCCCCCCTCAGCGTATTGAGAGGAACTTGACTTTTCTCACCCCCGTTAGCTGAGTGGTCGCGACTGGAGTACCCCCCTTTGGTTGGTACCGGTACTACGAGGTTCGTGCGACCTCGAATCTGTCCCGGGCCTCAAGGCCGAGGTTCCCTGAAGCTCCCTAGGTCGGCCCGTTCGATTATTTCCAACCCCGGGTCGTTGAGATGCCGCCAGAATGCCGCTTTCGGGACCCCCGGTTCGAGTGCCGGTCCGATGGAGGCAGCCCCAGCTAGGTAGCTGCCGCCCTAGCTCCCACCACGGCCGCCTCCACTGATCCTTTGAGCTGTCAACAGTCTACTTGTCAAACTATTCTATTGCCGACGGTCAGTGAAGGTGTACAACCCGAGTGGCGACTGTTTAACAGTTCGCGCTCTATTGGATTCGGGTTCACAACGCAGTGTGGCCTCCACTTGGTGGGTGGGAAGACTAGGGCTCCCCTGGAGCTCTAAATCACGTACAATAGTTGGTATCGGAGGTGCCAAGCCTCCTGATCCTAGGGGACAAGCGGAATTGGTGTTTGGCCCTGCCAGCGAAACCTTAATATTCTAGTTGGAGTAAATGTCCTCGATGACATTGTAGGTTTTCTCCTTAACGTCCGTATAAATGACAGCGTGGTTTGTTGTGCGTCGGGTTTGAGACCGGCAGAACTTTAATGGTCCCAACCTGGGCCTATAGATTTGTTGCTGGGGGCCGACGCGCTGGGGCTCGTCTTGTTAGGCGAGATGCGAGCCCTACAGCCCGATGGCTTGTCAGCCATGTCCACTGCATTTGGTCACAGATTATTTGGAACTGTTCTGTGGTCACCACATCCTCAGACGGCCGACTCGCTCTCTGTGGTGGGCGTGTCCCTTTCGGATGTTGTCCAGCAGTTCTGGGAAATTGAGGATCGAGTCAACCCTCTGGACCTTGAGTGTGAGTTGTTCTACCAGAACAATACCGGCCGTCATGTCGACGGTCGTTTTATCACACGCCTACCCTTTCTTGACCCACGGCCCCTTTGGGCCAATCTCGTACCCTGGCCGAAAAGAGGTTGCTTTCCATGGAGCGCCGTATGCGGCGCGACCTAACCTTTCGCGGCAAATATGTTGAGTTCATGCGCGAGTATCAAGAGCTGTCACAGGAGAACTACTTCCTTCCTCACCGTGCAATCTTGAGGACCCCTGGGAGTAAGATTCGGGTAGTTTTTGACGGCTCCGCCCCCTCGTCAAACGGTGTGTTCCTAAACCAGTGTCTTCACTCTGGTCGTAAATTGATCAAGGACATATTCGATATTTTGACCCACTTCCGTCGGCACCGAGTGGTTTTTGTAGCCGAAATTCGGATGACGTTGCGGCAATCAGTGGTCTATCGTGATGACCGTCGATATCAGCTGATATTGTGGCGCGAGAAGCCCAGCGATCCGATACAGGTGTTTGAGTTGAACACCACCACCTATGGACTCCGGTCCAGCCCGTATGTCGCCATGCGAACCCTCCTCAAACTTGCTAAGAGCGAGGGTCTAAGATATGCTTGGGGGGCTTCTATTTTGGAGACTTCGGTCTACATGGACGACATTTGCACGGGCGCCTCCACCGTCGAGGAGGCTCTTGTGTTGCGAGACGAATTGATTGCGATCTTGAAGTCTGGAGGTTATGACTTCCGCAAATGGTTGTCGAACTCCCCTCCTATTTTGAAGGACCTCCCAGGAGAGGATCAACAAGATCCTCATCTATTCGAGCACCCTGAAAATCCTAATTTGTTGACTTTGCTGGACATTCAATGTCAGCCTGTTCAAGATACTTTCACGTATCGAGTCAAACTCGATCCCCCTCCTAAATCATGCACCAAGCGCTCCATGCTGTCTACTGTAGCCCGCACCTTCGATCCTAATGAACGGATCACCACAGTCATTTTTTTGGCTAAGTGCTTTCTTCAAAAGCTCTGGATATCCGGGTTGGGTTGGGACGACCCTATAAGCGATGCTTTCTTGCGAGAGTAGCTCTCTATTGTGTCCTCCCTTCCGGACATCAACCGGGTCTCCATGCCAAGATGCTTTCTCCCTCCAGGAAAATGCAGGGCTACCATTCATGGATTTTGCGATGCATCTAAGAAAGGCTATGCTGCTGTCGTATATTTGCGTACTGTGAGCTCTTCTGGCCATACTTCCGTCCATCTCGTACTTGCTAAAAGCAAGGTTGCTCCCATTAGGTCCCGCTTAACTATCCCTAAATTGGAATTGTCCGGAGCCGCTCTTCTCACGCGACTCCTCAACCACGTTCACTCGTCTTTGAAGTCTGTAATCGACATTACGGACTTCTACGCTTAGTCGGACAGTGAGATAGTACTTTGTTGGCTCAGAGCTGCACCTTGAGGTCTTTGTGGTGGTCTCTAATCTCGCTGACTGCGCTTCTCGCGGATGTGAAGCCCCCTCTTTGGTTGACTACCCGCTGTGGTGGGATCCCAGTTGGTTGACTGAGTCTCAGTCATTCTGGCCCCAGAATATATACTCCTGACCGATTGAATTGCCTGGCCTACGAGCCCAAGTAGGAGTGGGCAAGGATAAGCCCACTGGGATTTCTCCCTGCTAGAACGGTACAGCTCTCTCGATAAGCTCTTTAGAGTGACTGCTTGGTTGCGTCGATTTGACCGCAATTCGAGAGACCTGTCCAACTGAATCTCTGATTCCGTTTTGTCCCCTAGCAAGCGTCGCGAAGCCTTGATGCATTGGACCCGTATGGTCCAAGCGGAGCATTTTGAGCCCGTGATTGAAACCTTGAAGCGGGGCTCCGTTGTCAAGGGTGCTCTGGCCCGCCTGAACCTCTTCCTGGACGACGCCGTACGGGGCTCGACACCCGTTACTGCTCCCTAAGGACGGTGCCTTTGTTCGGTTGCTGGTAACTCACCACCATGTTCAGAATGCCCATGCTGGGTGTAACGCTCTTTTGGCTATTTTGCAGCGGGAGTTTTGGATTTTGGCTGGCCGACGCACCATTCGGAGCGTCATTGTAAGCGCATACCCTGTTATAAACTGAAGGCCACCATATTGCAGCCTACGATGGGTGACTTACCGCCCAATTGCGTCAGGGCCATCCGACCATTCGCTGGAGTCGGAATCGACTTTGCTGGCCCCTTCCTCGTCAAGTCCTCCAACCTTCGTAACGCGCGTTCACATAAGGCCTATCTGTGCGTTTTCGTGTGCCTCACCACTAAGGCCACTCACTCAGACTTATTTATTAATAAATTAGTACATAAGAAAGCAACTGTAGCCTAATGATTGAGGGTGTGAACTGTAAGCTCAGAAGGTCGTGAGGGTTCGAATACCCCAATCGACTACTGTAGTAAACCACTCATAAGACAAGCATTTTTTAGATTAGTTAAAGTAGTTAATTGTGGCGGTATTGTTAATGCTAATGCCGTTACTAGTATACTTTTTATAAATATGAATTTTATCCATCTTTAACTGATACTGGACGACTAAAGAGATTTTTTTTCGTTTAAAATATCGCTCTAAACATAACATCATTCAATTTGCCAAATTTAAGTATAAAGACATAAATAATGTCACAGCCATGTTTTTGACGACGGTGAATTATGCATTTTTTTAAAAAATGCTTCAAATCTTTATTCTTCGTTAAACTAATATCAAGTTGAACTGTTACCGCAAGATACACGGTTTTCATTTTAATTTTATTAAGGATACCAACAGCTTAATAACACATAACTTTTACTTAAAATATTAAACACAAAAAAGCCAATACTGATAATTATTTACCTATGAAAATGCCGTTCTGTAGTACTGACCATTTCAAATTAAAATAATTTTTGTTTGGTTAAGAATACTAATTTCAAATTGATTATATTTTAAAAACATTCATTAGTTTATTGATTATTAGGGTTATATTTTCATCGCACTGGAATCTTTTACGTTATCATGGATACGTTAGAAATTCGAGTGATTATGGAATACGAGTACCGTCGTGGCAGCAACGCGGCACAAGCGGCACGCAACATCGACAATGCTCATGGAGGAAATACTAAAACCATGCTTCTGTTCTAGAAATGTCGACCTTGAAAATGAACCCCGGGGTCATTCGTAAACTTTGGTCGACAATGACTAATTTAAATCTACTGCGGAAGCTGATGATACTCAATCCACGGCTGAATTATCAGCAGCTTTCGAAATTAACAATAAAACAGTATTGGTTCATTTGCGTCAATTTGGTAAGATAAAAAAGCTTGACAAACGGGTGTCCCACGAATTCTACTGTCACTAGCGCGAAGTACGCGTCGAGACGTGCCTTGCACTACATATAGTCATGAGTCTATTGAACGCATCGGACTAGCACTAATTATATAAGTAACATAAATAAATATTATAAATAAGTAATTATAAATTTTCGTACGCAAGGAACAATCAGCAGGAAAATATAATGTCAAACGGAACAACGAAAAAAATTTCTGATAATTGAGACTTAGTTTCAAGCTTTTGATTGGTGCCTAATTTGAACGCTCTATACTAAATTACCAAGTATTTTTGTTTAAGAAAAGCGTTTGCTACAAATGACCCAATTGCGATATGAATTGTCATGTAAAATCCTTCTTTCTAGAGAATAAAACCAGCAAAGATAACAAAAGGATTTCATTATTCATCTTGTAGTTCTTTAGAAGAAATAAAAGCTTGCCGTCACTTATAAATCTTCTTATATAAATACGGATATAAGTATGCATACATTTGTTGTTTCAACGTTATAATAGAAAATGTTCATAAACAATAATAAGTATAAATGCTCTTATTATTTATATACATTGCTCTCAGTAAATCAGTATTTTGATAGCATAGTGAGCTACAACATACCGGCTTTTATTTCTATAATAATGGAACAAAAGAAAATAAGGAGTGAAAGTTGGAGTTCTGAAGAAAAAGTGAGTGAAACATCGATATTTATTTGTTAGTTCGTATGAATGCCCTTATCCTTCTATAATCCTAACATAAACTATTAAGAATGTTCTTATTATTATTGGAAATATTACGTACATTTATTGCTCAAAGAGCACATATTGCAAAGATTAAGTAGACAAAAACGTCTGTAAATGTGCAAATAATAAAAAAGTGGAGGAATATAAATAATACGTAAGTACTTATTGCATTTGTTATGTGTACAAGTAGGTACGGTATAGCTTACATGATTTCTTATATTTTTGTTAGATTTAATGAAATAACAGGTAAATACCGATCAGATGGAGAATTGAAGTTAGCTTGGAAGGGGATGAAGTTATTTACTAAAACAAACTTATATACCTTTAGGAGACTTAATAAATACAGGAGGTGGCAAAAAACCACCATCACCTTCTACTGAGGACTTTGAAATAATAATAATAGCTCCCCACGATTTTGTCGTTGAAGTTAATGATTATGATGGTGATGCAGTGGTAAATAAAATTACTAATATGTCTTATACATGTAATTAAAACCAAATAACTTTAATTTCCATTACTTAAGCGCCTAGGTAGTGTTCTGCAATCAAAAAATTTAAAACATACAATTTACAATTCAGTCATTTTCCAAATATTCAAGATCGCACTCCAACAGTGCGAACCGCATTAACGTATGTCGATAACATGTCAGTCTGCCGACGGCGTGCTTCTCTTTACTTTTTAGCTAGTGCGCCTCCCATTGGACCAACAAAATGACGCCACCATGTCTAGCCCCCGAATTGGGCTTGTCCGTGCAGGAAGGGATCGGAAGTGAGTAGGGAGGCTGTAGGTGCTAATTTTTTAACGAACTAATTATAAATTCAAACGTGTGTTTTTGGCGCAGCCAGTCAGTCTAACACAATTTCTTACATACCAAATATATATTTGAAATATTGAAACAAGTTTACAAAAGTAATATTTTTAAATTGTGGTTTTACTAAAAGAATCTGAGCGTCGAATAAGTACATAAATTATTTATGCGTGGAAATTATTTATTGAAATCGATTATTATTTTTTATTAAAATTTTAGATTAATTTTAAATCATTATTTTGAATTTATCCTAAGCAATGATATAGCAGTAAAAAGTAAAAAAAAAATATTTTTATGTTTCTTCTGTCTCTGAAATATTGACTCATAATTATTACATACTCTAACCCGGCTATGCTTAGATAAAATCTATTAATATTACGTGACTTAGGGTAATGAATTCCCATTTTTGTTAACATATCGTTCAAAAAAGTCTAAGTTTTTCGGATAAAATATAGCCTAGATTCCTCCTGGCATTGTTCTTTATCTGTTTGTAGTTTAATTTATATCGGTACAGTCAAATTCTACATAGTTCAGACAGACTAAAATTTTAAAAATGTTTATTTACGACTTATTAGCATCCTGAGATAAATAGAAGTTATTTCAATATTAGAGATAGACACTTCAATTTTATTTGTATGTACAGATAATCTTAATATACGAGTATATCTTATATGTACATATAAAATAATATTTAATAATGTATTAAGAAACATGCTAGGCTATTGACCATCAAATATTGAAGTGTATTAAAAAATAATGGGCTGGTAACTTTCAATTAGCTTACCTGATAAGGTTAGTAATAGGTGCAATAATTCCTGAGAACTTTGGGTAGTTTATCCCTAATGGCAAAAGTTCGCCTTGTTTACCAATTTTGTATATACACGTTTTACATACATTTATATGGTAATATAATATCATAATAATAACATAATAACATAAATAATAAAAATGATAAAATTTCTTGATTTTATGTCATGTACGGTATCGTATGAAACTGTTTCAATTAATGAAAAATAATATATTATTTATATGAAATTTCGTTTTTTTTACATAAAAATTGGGGTGTAAAATGTCAAAAAAGCAGTCCACTGATAGTAGAGGATGCCATGGCCTATAGACATGATTGTACCCTAAGAAAAGATTTCGTTAATTTATTATTACATGGGATGTTCATTTTAGTACTTAAAATTTGGTTAAAAAACCTGATCATAGACAGCTAGGTAACACTTTATAAAAAAACATAAATATTAACAAAAAAAGGAGAGAAAGAAATGTGGTACAATAGGCGGTCTTATCGCTAAGAGCGAACTCTTCCAGATAATCTTTAGATGGACAAGATTGCAAGAAAGCAATAAAAACATATGTATGGTTTGGCGACAATAATAACATTATTTTTATTATAAACTATAAAATCGAAATAAAGATATACAATATAGAATGGTACATAAGTATATACATATTTATTAATATATCCATATACACATATATATTTTACAAATATTTATAATAATTCATAAACATTATATTCGACGGCTCGGCCCTGCAGTGGCTAAACCATGTATGACGAAAACGAATATCCTCATATTTTGTTTAGTTGGTAAAAATTCCAACCTACCTTCACTTCTGTTTCCTTCCCGCACAGGCCTATTGGGGGGGGGGGGGGGGTTATATGCAGAACCAACCCCGGTAAATCCCTGTTCTGCAGATATACATTCCACCATTAGCTCAACCATTTTGTAGTTATTCATTCCAGATTCCAACCCAGGAACCTGTGGCCCCACCATTGTGTATTCCCTCGCTTCAGATTTTAAAGGGCAACGTAGTCGCCCTACCAAAGTATAATATCTAGGTTTGACTGCATAATGAGAGGTTATAATCACATATGAAACAAGTGTTTTTATGGCCCACAAAGGAGGATAACCAAATCGTACCAGACAACGAAATGATAGCGTCCCAATATGAAATATTTATGTAAAATACCCTTATTGTTTAAGGTCTTAAAACACACTTGAAATACCTCTCTAAGTAGCCACAAAAAAAGTTATCCATTTATTTCTATTTTTGTAACTGTTCAAAATTATTTCAAATTATAGTTTCAGAACGCACCTAATGACGATTCATTTCGTGTGTGTGAAAGGACTTGGTATTCAAAGACTATAATTATTCACGTTTTTATAAATAGTTGTTAATTTTAATTCAATTCAATTAGTATGTAGACATCAAATCAACTACTATGCTGATTTATTATGTATTGGATTCTTGTCATAAAAATAATTATGTAGGTCATAGTAAGCTTAACGTTTTGTTCAATTACATATGTACAACGGAACGTCATTTGTCATCGCTTACTCTGTGATCATCGATTCGCGCCAGTATTATTGTTAAATTGTTATTTCTTATTTCCTTCTGTTGTTTTGACCTAGGTATTTTTTTACGGACTGATTTTTTTCACATTTTGGATAATTGTGAGAAACATCATGCAAACACAACAAAGACAACTAGGTGTGCGATTGCTTTGTATTAATTGTAACATATGCATTGATAAACCTGGTGCCTCATCTTCCCGTGGCCACAAGCATGTTTGCATACTTTGTGGAAGTTCTCTGAGGACTCGTAAACGTGATGTTGTTGTGAGAGAGAATCCATCTCAGTTGCAACAAGCAATACATGTTGAGCTTGAAAATAGAATTGCCCCACGGCAGGTAATAATTATCTTTTTATTTTGTAGTTTTTTTTGTTTTGTCTTGGTATCAATGTTATAGTGAATTTATCACTGCAATTATATTTTGTTTTGTAAAAGTGTTTATGTTTGCTCGGGTTTAATAATAATTAGCCAAAACATTTATATTAAGACAAAGCTGTATGGTTGTTTCAGGCAACTTCAACAGACCATGTATGTCATCCCTGTTGGCTGAGACTCAAGAGAGTTGCAACACGCTATATGCAGCAGACAGAGTCAGAGCTGGAGCAGGAGCCAGAGCCTTAACCCCAAGAACCTCAAAGCTCACCAAATACCGACCAGCAAGATGACGAAATACCTCGGGTGATTAGTTTGCCGCAGTATAGACGAGCGGCAAACACTGCAGCACATTGTGTTTTTTCTGGTTGCCAGAACACAGATTTGCATAGAATTTCTGACCCTCTAAGAGCAACAACTCTTAGCAAACACAAATATTACTTGCCTATAAATACTCGTATTTGTGTAGAGCATACATTTAGTACTGATTGGGATATGTTGTTCAATTCTCAAAATAGTTTGAGAACATTTACGGCTGAACAAGTGGAACATGCTCTTTCTTTTATAAATGCTTTCAACACATTTTTTGATTTCTCGAACATGGAAAGTCTTGAAAGAATTGATGAGCATTTGTTTCATTATTGGCTCGGAATGAATAAACAACAATTTGTACTTTTACTATATGAAACACCCCGTCTTGTAGAAACAAACAGAGGCATTTTAGATTTAGGTGCTCTTCTAATGATGATGAGAACTGGTGAATCAGATGATCGGTTATCACAGTTATTAATGGTTCCAAGGCGAACATTAGAAAGATTAAGGGATAAGGTTAGGGAAATATTGGTACAAGATTTTGTGCCTAGAAATCTGGGAATTCAACACATATCACGTGAGCAATTATTGCATCACAATTTAATGATTCCAAATGCAATTTATAATCAAAATAATGAAAATGCGATAGTTATATGTGATGGGACATATATTTTTATAAACAAAAGTTCCAATTATATGTTCCAAAAGGACACATATTCCTTACATAAATACGAAAACTTGTTAAAATCATTTTTGCTGGTGACACCTGATGGCTACATTTTAAACTGCTTTTTTACCACAACTGATGCAGATATAGTGAAGTCGCTTTTCAGAGATGAAAACTCTCCTCTCAGACAATACTTTCAAAATAACGATGTTTTTATTCTAGACAGGGGATTTAGAGATTCAATTAGTTTGTTAGAGGCTTGCAGCTACAGAACGTATATGCCAGAATCCCTGCTTGAGGGTGAATATCAGCTCACCACTGAGCAAGCTAACAGGAGTCGTTGTGTGACCATATGCCGATGGGTGGTGGAAGTTGTCAACGGGTACTTCAAACGAGACTTTAAAATATTTCGGCAAAATATTTTTAATAAAACTGTTCCACATAAATGCAAATGTTTTCCATAGCTGCAAGCATTTTAAATAAATTCGGTGTTCGATTAAAAAACAGGAATGATGCTGAGCAAATCATAAATGTGATTAGAGAACCAATTCCATTAAATAATAATTTATCTGATTTTATAAATAGTATGAATATGAATAGATGAACAACTATATATACTTTACTAGTATTACAGCTCATTCCAATACTAATATTATATTCCCCCATCCAGAATATAGTGAAGTTATATTATTTGCCCTAGGAACATATCAAATTCAACAGGCAAGGTCCTATTATAGTGATCATGTCAGGTTTCACGGAAGGTATAGAATTGAAATAAGCAGAGAAAACATTAATGTAACAGCGTATTGTTTGAGAAAAAGTGGAAATAATTCACTTATAAGAGGCAAAATCAAATCCAGACACATTTCGAGAAAAGTATATTATGTTTATATATTAATTGAAAATAATATGTCTGGAAGGGAAGCTACAATAGAGTATTGCTGCAATTGTTTAGTTGGTAGAAGAACAGTTGGGTGCTGTGCACATGTTATGACGCTTGTTTGGTATCTTGGGTGGTCCAGGCATCAGCCGACAATACCAGCACCTGCATCATTCCTTGATGCTGTAGTTGTAAGAGAGGATGATTCACAAAAACTAATTTTCTCTTTTTTATAGAAATAAGGTGACAAATGAGCACACAGTCCACCTGATGGTAAGTGGATGCTGTGGCCTATAGACATCTACATTTATCTTCAGTTGAAAATCTAAATGTTGACGTGTTACCAGCCCTGAGGACTGAGATAGAATGCCTTGTTACCATTAAAAAGGGTCTCCGGTTCTCTATACTCACCATTCGAAACACAGCAGCATTAAGCTGCTCTTTTAGTTTGGTTTCTATCATGGGCATAGCATCGAGATGAGGTTGATCCACCTGTATTTTTATATGATATATTACCATCAAGTGATGATATTGAAAATACAGAATGATGATTATAACCTTAATGCGTATTAATATTGTTATATTAATGATGATTTTTGCCATAGTTGCTACACTTGTGGCAACCAAAGTTTTTTGTGGTATTCTATAGGAAGATGCCGCTGCACATCTCCTGATATTTTTATTTTACTCTGTCGACTTTTACAACACCATATGGGACGGGGTGGCAATTCACGAAAGGCCTGTGTAATATTTTACATTATATATTTAGTTTAGGAGGCCTATGTTGAGCAGTGGACTGTCGCAATGATGATTAATAATGATCAATTAAAATAGTAATGTTGTTTATTTTACCTATTTCAATTTTACCGTGTGCTTTTATTTTCTGTTATATATTATGTTATATGTGTAATTTATAAATAAACACCGAGCAAAGTTGAATTTAATGCTCTGGGACCCTTTTTTATCTCTTTTAATTCACAATCTCCTTCTGATTTATAATTATATAAATGGGTAAGTATCTCTATATAGGTGGTCTGAAAGAAGATGTAGTGACAAAAATTGAGAAAGGTATGCTGAGATGGTTTGGCCACATCGAGAGAATGAATGAAGAACGATTGACGAAAAAAGTGTATAAGGCGAGTGTGAATGAAAGTGCTGGAAGGGGTAGACCTAGGCGGACTTTTCTAGACCAAATTAGGAACGTCTTGAAAAAAGGCCAGGTTAAGAGTACCCTAAACCGTAGAGCATGTATGAAGGGAATAATGAAAGTGGACGAAGCGAAACAAGTATGTAAGGATCGTAGCAAGTGGAAAGAAGTGGTCTCTGCCTACCCCTACGGGAAAGAGGCGTGATTATATGTATGTATGTAAGTATCTCTAGACATTATATTTTAATGATGTTTGGAATTTATACTTGCTAATAAATGAATACTTTAATTAACAAAGGGCCCACACTGAACCTATCTACTGTGTTATTTTTAAGAAAGGACTTATAAAATGTCGACAATTTTTAGAATAATAAATGCAGTGATATTATACATGATGTTTGGGATTTATAGGACAGATGTAGGGTGCGCTTTGAGAGATGCCCTATTATTGTGTGATAAATAGTTGTTGTATGGTTCCACCACATATTTAGCAAACACTGCAACGAGCTTTAAGTCGCATGTATGAAGTTATATTATTTGCACTAGGACCATATGGATTCAACAGGAAAGGTCCTATTATAGTGAACATGTCAGGTTTCACAGAGGGTATCGAATCGAAGGACAGTTGGGTGATGTGCACATGTTATGACGCTTGTGTGGTACCTTGGGTGGGCCAGGCATCAGCCGACAATATCGCCAGTGCCAACATCACTCCTTAATGTTGTAGATATAAGAGAGGATGATGAATAAAAAGTAATTTTGTCTAGCCTACTTGTTTCATTAAAGTACTCCGAAATTATAAATTCTACCATTACACTTCATTTATTCCCGTAACCTACCATTACTCGATTTTTCAATACATATGCAACTTTAGTATTGAAGACTGAAAGGCAGTAGGTATCTAGCGACTAACTCTCTTCAGCTAGAATTAAAATGGTCAAACTACAAAAAAGCCTTGAAATCTTTTAGGAAAGACCTCGTGTGATAATAATTACGCCATCCTTGTTTTTTACACTACATACTTTGCAAGATAGTGCAATACATGTAGGTGTAGTTTTTATTGAATTATCGGTCATAATTGTTGCCGAAACGGTCAACTTCACGAGATGGTTTGGCAGACGGCCCTTTTTGATTTGACATCGAACTTTAGGGAGTATGGTGCACATACGTAGGGTGCGCTTTGAGAGATGTTATATTATTGGGTAATATAATTATTTTAACTACACTATTAGGTTACGTCGCAGTCGGATAAAGCGTCCAAGCAAGGTTTTTCGTTAAAAATCAAAGTGTACAATAAATTGCCTTAAAAAATAACAAGACTTCGTTTCGACAAGTGAAAAAACATAATTTATGAATCAAGCTTTCTAAAATATAGAAGAATATATGAAATGTTCATTTTCTGACTTGCTTGACATGTAAAAATAATGTAAATGTATTTTGAGTTGTAATTTTAATAATTTAAATGTAATCTTATATCACTTGTATTGATTGTAATTTTGACATACCAATGTTATATTTTAAATAAATGGCCAATAAAAAACGTAAAAGGTATTTGTTGATTCAGCCTTAAACATATTGTTGACGTTATTATAAAAAATCATGGCTATTTAGATATTATTTTTAAACGTGATTTTATTTACAACATAAAAACAAACCAATCTAACTATAGTTTGTTTTGGGACATGAAAAAAAAAGTCAAGTCCAGCTCCTATAGAAATTTGGCCATCCTCCTTTTTGCTACAGGTATGAATGTTTGTTCACCTAATATGTATGTATGTATTGTGCCTCTACAACGACACATCACAATCATAATTACAGCCTATCATCACAAGTCCACCGCTGAAATGAATTCAGACCTCACTAACAGACATAGGTTTCTCCCAATAAATGCCACAAAAAACGCTCCTAAGCCAATGACATTCGTCGATTTCCTACATCTTTTACCAGATCATCACTCCATTATTAGGGGGCCGCCCAAAATTTCGCTTACCGGTACGAGCCTATCACTCAAAAACTTCGGTACTTTTGCTTACTGATCCTTTGCTCTATGTCAGCTACCCTAGTTTTATTGCGAATTTATATCTTTTTAGATCTATCACGTAGACAAACTCTGAGCATAGCCTTCTACATAGGTCGCTGTGCGACTTTGACCTTCCTCATAAGGCCAGCATATTGAGACCATTTTGGTACAATATATTTATGTTTTGTCGAGACAATAGTTGTTAGCTGCGCTGGGGTTTGATAAGCAAGCTGTAATTACATGGTATGGAAATCCGAAACGTGCGTCCGAAATTGCGTGTCCTGTCCGGCGTAGTTGACTTCATGGAGCACCTTCTTGCACACCTTCTTTGTCTGTCATCGCTGGTCTCAAACGCGGCTACGCTAGTCTGAACGCGGCTACGCTGGTGTAGCAAGAAGATGATGCCTCACAGACTGGAAGAGGTCGTTCATTATATGTTGGATACGAACGATAACTGGACGGCAATGAAGAAGTATGTAAAGGAGGTCCTGCTAATGAAGAATAAGGAAAAGAACAAGATGAAATGGAGGATTGGTTGCGTGTAGCAGTGATGAGAAAGAGGATCAGCACCATAAAGCATTATCATCATCAATATTGCAATTAAAAATTGTCTTAGTGTCCGCGTAGATCGAATCCTGGTTGCCTTTTTGAACTCATCTTTTAAGCCACGCTGACTATATTTCTTGAGTACTTTATACAGAACTTTTTCTAATTAGTTGAAATCAAAGTGATAGTTATAATTGTATAAGTTTGCAGCTTAGAATTTCATTGCAATTGAAATAATAAAACTTCCTAGACAGGATAACGTTGTGGATCCGGCATAAGAGTATCAAACACCTCATTTCATCCCGTTGGTGTCGTAAGAGTCTACTGTGAAAAACGGCAGAAATTTTGTGACTTTCGACAGACAGTGATGCTGTCACAGATCCCTCGTGCTCTCTGAGAGAGCACGTGTGTATGTGTGACACAAAGATCTGTGACTCTCTGATACCAAGGGTGATACGTGAGGCTATTGAAATTAAAAAAACATCCTAATCTCAATAGAGAAGGAGGCTGGGTACTACCACCTGCTTGGAATCCTATAATCAATAAAATTAAAACTAAACCCAAGCATACCACTGCAAGACCTCAGGACATAGTCAGTTCATTTTGCATAGATCGGACCATAAACAATAATTAAAAAAGCTGAAGGTACTCCGGTTTAACAATGACATCGGGACGTCAGTCATCTCAGTCCCCCGTGACCATGAGTGCTGGAAAGCACCCGAAACGTCGGAAATTAAAAATTATAGTAAAATAAACGCGATAAAATCCGTAAAATTAGTTTAAATCAAAGCCCATTATGAAAGGGCAATATGACAACAAATATTGAAAATATTAAATTGACAAGGCTTCAGGAAAAATTTCTTTCACCGATCGGGCAGCGTAATAAGAAGATGTGCTTTTATGAATATAACTATATCCACCTAACTGACTACTACAATGCAACGTGTAGATATGCGCCGAGCATAGACGACTAGGCACGAGCACGATCATGTTCTTCACTTGATGTTAGTTTTTCAGCACGAGTCAAACAAATGCCCGTGTGTATTCATATCGCTATTTACATTGTCGTCTTCATGCGCTTGATCTGTAAAATTTAAATAAATAAGACCTAAGAAGTATGATACAGCAAACAGAGTTTAAGTGAATAAACGAATAAAATTGACAAATTTAAAAAAATATATCAAAATAACAAAACTGTCTTTTAAAATATTTTTGATACTTTAGAATATATATCCGTGGTAGCTCAGTGGTTAACGCTCGCTGTAAATATAACAGAATGCGAGTAACCCTGGTTCGATCCCCGCCAGCACCAATGAAATTGTTAATAAGATACCGTGGACATGTTGACAGGTCCAAGTTTTGTGACCACTAAGTACAGAGGACATGTATACATGTCCGCATTACGTGCTGCCATTTTCGTCATTAATTGATATAAAAATACAGTATATTTTCGATTGAACTCTATTTCATTCGATTCTGAACGAACTAAAGAATATTCTGTAGCATTATATTCACTCGGTTACATAGACATCATCAAATATAACAGCCATTCGCTTTTGCGTGCCGGTGCGGTTGGTTGCGTAATCGGTGAAGTTTTGTGATTGTGATTTTAGTTGGATTTTCTTTCAAAAAACTGAAAGTAATGTTATTTATCTTTACTACGTAATGTTTTTGAATGATTTAAGTTACAACAACAGTATTTTTTTATGTTTCAATTGATAAAAAAGTAGAAATAAAAAACCTCTACGCGAACAATTCGTAACGGTCAAGATTTCTAATAAGATTCTAATAAGATAATAATAGTATATTTTTTATTGGAATACCATAGTAAATATTTTTGCTAGTAATTGCTAAATGTTATATCTATATGATTGTATAAGAAAAATAAAGGAAGACGATATAAAATATATACACAAAAAGGTTTTGAAAATGAGTTTAGTAAGCGCGCGCAAACTGTCTATTGTCGAATTTTTAGCAAATGTTTGGAAGTGAAAAAGTAGAATTATTATAATTACCACATACATAATTTCGGATCATTTAGGAAGAATATGTTGTATTGATTGTAAGGACATAAAAATAAAATAAAAACTTACGATATTTAATTCATAAAATAAAATTTATCGTCAGTAAGTACATTTTATCAAGATCCGTTAGAAACAAAGAGCTGTACAAAATAAAATAAACATTTATATGTTATGGTTATTGTTTCTACTTATCGAAAATCTTATCGGCTTTAAATAACTGTAACTAAAACCTCTTTAAACATAAATGAAAGGTCGTGAGAAACATAAATATTTAAAACAAGTGCCGCCAGCTGAGGCGACGACAGACGCCCCGGTACAAAGCTTTTTTTGTTATGGCGGGCGCAGTGAGTGATAGGTTAGGCAGATAGCTGATTAACCACTTGCTCGACGGTGAAGGAAAACATCGTGAGGAAACCTGCATGTCTGAGGAATAAGAAAAAAAATATTTCGAAGACATGTGAAGTTCGTCAACACGAATTTGGGCAGCGCGGCGGACACTTCCTTGCCCTAAACCCTCTCAGAAATGAGGGGAGGCCTGAGCCCAGCAGTGGGACGTAAATAGGCTGTAACTTTACTTTACTTAACTTTAGAATATCTAAAAAAAACTACCTAGAATATTCTTGCAAATTTCTGTGACAAAGTAGTAAAGAAAACAGATCTATCTGAAAAATTCATGTAGTATACTTTCACTTTCTTTTGTTCCAAAAATACCCCAAATTCACCCCTTATATTTAAAAAATAATATTTTTTGAGTTAAAGCTTTAAAACACAATTACATTATCTACAGTATTTATAAATGCATTGAAATTTACAATTCTTCTAACACAAGCAACATGGTATAAATATTGCCACCTGGATTTGTGTTACTAATATTTGTTCTCTGGAATGGAACTGGAATGAGTAAAGAAACCGTTACGTACGCTGTCGTTTGGTCGTTTGGTCTGAAGGTCCCCAGGTCGTATCGGTCCGGAAAAATCGCCGGTGGTAAACTATTCCACAGAGAGGTTGTACGCGGAGGAAAACTCCTTTTGAAACGTATAGTGGTGGACCACCAAGCATCCAGAAGGTGTGGATTGTATCGGAACATTTGCCGCGTAGTGCGTTCACGAAATTTGGCGGCTGGGATTAATCCGAACAATTCCTCAGAGCACTCTCCATGGTATATGCGAAAGAAAATGCTAAGAGATGCAACATCTCTTCGCAGCGCCAGTGAATCGAGCTTATAGGAAAGCACTCGGTTGTCGACGATTCGAGCCGCTCTGCGCTGGATGCGGTGAAGCAAAAGGAGCTCGTACTGGGGAGCCCCAGCCTAGAGATGGGAACAATATTCCACGTGCGGCCGAACCTGCACCTTGTAAAGTTGCAGGCGGTGGCGATAGGCCGGTAGTTGGACGGGTCTGAGCGGTCGCCTTTTTTAGGGATCGGGTGGACGAAAGCCGTCTTCCATGATTTTGGGACTACGCCTAGGGAGTAGGAGTACCAGAAAAGACGCGTTAAACCGGTGCTAACTCTGGAGCACACGTCCTCAGCACAATTGGGGGGATTCCGTCAGGCCCACTCGACTTGTGGATGTCCAGGGATAGGAGTGCTTTGCGAACCGAGCGCTATGTGAACTGTACTTCCGGCATGGAGCACTCACACCGCGGGATGGTCGGCGGCATACTCCCCTCGTCATCGAGAGTGGAGTTGGACGCAAAGAAAGAGCCTAGAAAATCGGCTTTCTCCTTTGCGGTACGAGCCAGTGAGTCGTCCTCCCTGTGCAGAGATGGAAGAGATGGCTGACAGAAATTCTCCTGGATAGCCTTGGCGAGAGACCAGAATGCACGGGTTCCAGAAGGAAGGCGAATTAGTTTCTCGCCAATTCCGCCTATGTGCTCTGACTTTGCCTTGGCAATGACTCTTTTGAAGGACCTAGAAATGGAATTATACTTCTTTTTTAGAGCGCTGGTGCTTACATCCCGAGACGTTGATGCGTCAGCCCAGGCTTGGTAGCACTCCTGCTTAAGCATGATGCTATTTTACAAGAGCGGCCAAACCCTGGCTGCGATTTGCCTCCAATAGGCGCCACAGAGGAAGGAATAAAAAGTTTCATATCCTGAAGCACCACATCAGCGAAATCCGCAACAACGTTGGGATCGTCCGGCGAGAAACAAACCCGACCCCAAGGGTAGGATGCAAAGAAAGACCGCATCCCATCCCAATCGGCTGACCTATAGTACCAAACACGACGGCAGCCTGCAGAATGCAACTGCGATTTCAGCGTGAGTGGCACCACACTCCGGACAAGACAATGGTCCGAGAAGCCTAAAGGGGCGTCGATGGAAATCTGATATCCGTCCAGGTGAGAGGTCAACAGAAGATCCAACAGGGAAGGTGCATGATCTTCCACATCTGGAATCCGCGTAGGCGAAGTAAGCAGTTGTGTCAGACCATATGCCAAGGCAAAATCATGAACAGATCTCCCCGCATGATCGGTTAAACGTGAACCAAGCCATTCGGCATGATGGGCGTTAAAGTCGCCGAGGATCTCGATCTCTGCGGAGGGGATCTGCTGTAGCAACGAATCTGTAGCCATTTTGACGTGGTCGAAGAGTCGGTCTGTTTCGGCATTACCGCTATGGGACCTATAGAGGCACTCACAGACGCGTGGATGGTCGTCGCTTTTTACGCGTAGCCAAAGGATGGACGGGTCCGAACCTTCAAGCCTGCCGAGGCGTCGAGAACAGATTTCCTCTAACACGTGACATATACATCACTCACCTTCAATTTTCCGACGATGTAGTCTTCATGTCAGAATCGAACATGGGAGAACCTGAGCACTATGCTCAATGACCTCAATAGTGTCTCTCAATGGATAGGTCTTAAGAGGAACATGCAAAAAACAAAAAACATGTTAAATGTCCCTGTCATACCTATGCCGGTAGTTGTTGGGAGCACTAAGCTCGAAGTTGTTGATGAGTATGTTTACCTGGGACAAATAGACTGACTAGGTAAGTACGAATTCGACAGAGGGATCAATTGATAAATTCATCTTGGCTGGGCAGCATTCAGGAAATAACGACACATCCTCGTTTCAGGTACACCTCTAAACCTGAAAACGAGATAATACAACCAGTCCGTGTTGCCAGTGATGACTTATGGATCTGAGACGTGGTACTGGCAGAATCATTGGAGAACTGAAGCACTATACTCAACGACCTTAATAAAGTCTCCCAATGGATGGGTCTTAAGAGGAACATGGAAAAAAACAAAGAATATGTTAAATGTCCCTGTCACATCTATGCGGTAGTTGTTGAGAGCACTAAGCTCGAATTCGTTGACGAGTATGTTTACCTGGGACAAATAGACTGACTAGGTAAGTACGACTTCGACAGAGAGATCAATCGATGAATTCAACTCTGCTGGGCAGCGTTCAGGAAATAACGACACATCTTCGCTTCACGTACACCTCTTAACCTGAAAACGAGATAATACAACCAGTACGAGTTGCCAGAGATGACTTATGAATCTGAGGCGTAGTACTTCACTGCGGGCTGTATGAGGAAGCACAAAGTCGTGCTCAGCGAGCCATGGAGAGGACTATGCTCGGAGTTTCTTAGAAATTTACTTAGAAATAAAGATTTTCGCAGTAGAACCAGAATGATAGACATAGTCCAACGGATAAATAAGCTGAAGTGGCAATAGACTGGTCATATAGTTCGGTGAATTTATAACCGATGAGAAAAAATGGTGTCCGACTGGCAGCCTTGTACCGGTAGATGGAGTGTAGGGCGACCCCACACTAGATGGAGTTGCGTTGGTAAGAGACGCAGGAATTCGATGGATGCAGGTGGCTCAGTGCTGTGCTTTGTGGCATTCCTTGGGAGAGGCCTATGTTCAGCAGTAGATTTGTGAAGGGCTGTAATGATGATCTAAATATACTGTTAAACAAAATACATTGGAAACATCGATTTATAATTTAGTTTGTAACCTGTGACACAAACAACCATAACCTTTTTGAGAATAAGTTGTTCATACTCTTTCTTTTAGGTAAATTGGAACAACCAAAATCGTTAAAGCGATGATGTGCGATTGTGTTAGTTTAGTGTTAGTGTATCCATCGAAAAAGTAATCAGTGTCATTCTAGAATATTATGATCAGGACGGACATAGACAGATAAGTCGATCAGTAATACTTCATAGTAATTTGTTTTGATTTTAAATGGAATCAAAATTGTTCTTAGCACTTAAGTAACGCTGTTTAGTGGCGGCGTAAGAGAATTCATTATCCCGTATTGGGTATCATAAGAGTTGACAGAGGGGAACTAAAACAGGAGATGGGCAGCTGCATCTACTGAACAGCGACTCAAAACCTGATAGAATGATATTCCCAACTGCCAAGCGTGGCAAATATGTAAATATCTTTTTCACTCTATAACCATCGCAATGCTCTGAGCCTAGCAAGATTTATTAATAGAAAAGTTATTAATAGAATTTGTTCTTTCTTAATGTTATGTTGTTTAATTTTGTAAAATACAGCATTACACTCAGATGGAAGACTTATCACTATGAAATAAAAGTTTCTTTAATCAGTAATAGAACATTATCAAAGCTATTTTAGGAATAACAAAAAATATGAAAATCTACAAATTATAGATTTATTATTATATTTTTTTTAAAACTAGAGTGTAGATTTTTTGTTATTAATAGAGTTCCCATTCGAGTAAATGAGATGATTGAACAGAACCCTTATATATCTTACATATTCTGTAAGGGTGACCTTTAAAAATGTGGAACAATTAATTTTGTAATGGCCTCCTTTAAGCGGTTGTTATTTTAGCGTGGTATATATTAGAAATGGATTAAATTAATTGAATAAAAGTTTATTGATAATTCATCCCTTATTAATATTAACAAGTTAGATTATCATTAAATACAGTTGGTTATTCTTTAGTCGTAAATTATGGTAATCCATCACGCGCCTTTCCGTTCTGTTTTTGCTCTATTTTTATTCACTAATAATTTTCCTTTCATAAATACGTGTTAGTTTTATAAAAACCTCTAAGACGCTTAGAATTGAAGGTTTCTTTGCCAGTTTATTTTAAGTGAAAGGGATAAAAATAAAGCTTAATATATTAGAACGTCAATAGAAATGAAAGCTTAAAAGTTTGCCCGTTATAATTTGCTTTGAACTTTAAATGTGGCTATGGAGCGCCATAACTTTAATGGGGAAGTGAATTAATGTCTCATTACTTTGTGAGACTTAATGTTCTAGCGGAACAGGTGAATACTATCTTCATGGTATAATTAAATTTTCAAGAAGATATTTTCACTGGTTACAATGCGGTTTGATGTTCATTTTATATTAATAACTAGCATTTTTTTTTTTATTTTATTTAACAAGTACACTTACAATATACATATATAACAATTACGAATACATACACATTTCTACACTCTCTGATATGTATATCAATTACAAGTGTACATAACATTCACAGATTGAGTCATGCAATGTAAAAAGTATAAGATATATTATATTGCAGATATACATAATTTGTATCAGAAACTAGATGATAAATGATTTTTTAGAAACATCTTTGAGTCTAATATTTCTTCAATCTCATAAATTGTAGTAGTAATATAAGATTAACAACTACAATACCATAATTTCGCGGCTAAACACTCATCATTACGAAGGAAAAAGAAAAAAAATCAAAGAACGTATAACGTGCCGTGCGTTCAGTCGATCAAAATAAACTCAGTCAACTACAATTCGACAAATTCAAGTATTGCTTTTTGTTGTAGCACAAATGGGTCTATTCTAATTTTTTTTAGAGTTTTATTAGTGTTTTAGTATGGTGTTTTATTATAAAATTGGTATGAATATTATATACGTAGTATAGCCACGTTGCAGCTATATTATATCGGGTCGACACGACCGGGGAAGGAGCACGCCCTCACAGAATACCATCGTAAAATAGCAGATTAATATTGCTGTGTTTCGTATGGTGAGTGTAGAGAACCAAAGACCCGTTTTACTGGAATCGAGGCATTCCATCTTAGACCTCAAGGGTGAAAATGCATCTGCATTTTGATTCTTAATCGAGGTTAAACATTGATGTCCATTAGTCACAGTATCCACTTACCACCAGGTGGACTGTGTGCTCGTTTGTCACCCTATCCTTTAAAAAAATCAAAGTTTTTGTATGAATATAATTTATCTTTTAACGTAAATAGTTTTAAGTAATATATAGAAACAATAGGGATTTTTACGCTGCCGACATCCGCTTGGAATGTACCCGTTTTTTGTAATCAAAACATCCTATATAAAGTATAAGAATAAAGACTTTTTGTAACGAAGTATAACCTGACTTTTGTTTAGACCACAGGGTAGAGAATTTTCCCCCCCGATCGGGTTCCCGCCTTGTCGTGGCGGGGGGGCTTAGTAGCCGTGGCTTGGTCTCCCGCGGCGAACAAAGAGGAACCCAAATGGCTGGTCCGAGGTGGAGGGCCGGCCCGAGGTGGCCACTCCGAGTGGGCTTGGGAAGCCCGCTTCGGATGTGTGTTGGTGGACTGCGGTGAGAGGTGTGTCCTCCCCACCTACCGCTGCAGCCGAGGTGGAGTCGCGGAGGAAGAGTGGTATGGCGATGCGCCACTCGCCCTATCCTCTGCGACTCAAACGGGGCCGCACCGTTGATGCGGTGGTGGTGGGGCTGCGGGGGGAGAGGATTGTCGGTATTACGAGGCGCCGCTCTCCCTACCCTCCGCAGCCGAATCTTGGTTGGCGGCGGAGCCAAAGACCAGATCCGCCGCTGGGGTCGGGAAGGCTAGTACTTCTAAGTGCTCGTTTTTCCTGGCCCCATGGCCTTCTTGCATTGGATGCGGGGGCGTCCGTTGCGCAGATGAAATTGGAGGCCGAGAAGGAAGGCGCCCCATGGGTTCTGGTGCGCCTTACCTGTGAAGGAGAACGGGGAGGAATATTCCTCTCCCGAGGAGGTGCTGCCATGGGGCGGCAGGCGCTGGTGGGGCTGCGGATGTGTGCGAAAGCGTTCCCGTGGCCCCGCCAATAAGCGACAAAGGTGGAACACCGTGGGGTTTTAGTCGGTGCGAGTCCGACATAACCCGTCCTTGCCCCCGCGAGGCGGGTATGCGTAGGCATTTCCCCATGTAAAAAAAAAGGGTAGAGAATTTTGTATAGATTTTAATGCCAAACTTTTTATATAAAAGAAGTCTCTAAATATAAGTTTTAATGGTTGGTAGCATACGACTGCATGGGATCTTATGGGGATTGAAGGGTTAATGTTGCAAGGTTTTGTATGGTGAGCGTAGAGAACAGGAGACCCTTTTTACTGGAAACGAGGTATTTCATCGTTTAGCTCAGGGGTGACAAAGCATTTGCATTTCGATTGATAATTGAGTATCTCTTTCTATGGGCAGCATCCACTTTCTATCAAGTGGACTATGTGATCGTTTATTACCCTCAAATTATAAACAAAAATTGATGCAGGCATTATTAATATGACTTTACATATATAATTGTTATTATTGAGTACTGGCCATTTCAAATGCAATGTTAACATAATTTTCATCGTATTTGAATTTATTTGTCGTCATCATGGATACGTCAAAATTGAATAATTATGGAATATAAGTACCGTCATGGCCGCAACGCAGCACAAGCGACACGCAACATCAAATACGTTTACGGAGTGACTACTACAAATGCTTCGTTGGTCTAGTGGTTGTAGTAGTGCGACTGCTCATTATGAGGTCCTGGATTTAAGTCCCGGGTCAGGCCAAAATCAATTAGGTACTGAGGTTTTCCGTCAAGAAATTTTAAGTAGCTGCCCGTGGTCGGGAAGTTAGTGGTGTCCCACCCCCGTTCCTCGGAAAGCACCTAAAACCGGTAGTCCTGCGCATGAACTCTCTCCAGTCGTTTCCAAATACCGTCTCATCGGATTATGAGCGTGGGGGAATGAAGTGTGTATAGGCGCATGCGTATATACGTGGGCACTATTATTGTGTCCTGCGCCGATGGCTAGTCTCCGTTGAAGCTGAAAGCTGAAAGCAGAAATTAGGTCTGGATGACATTATTGTAAATATTATTAATAAAAACAAATGCACTACCTGTTGTTGGTATGCCCGCGTTCGTTTTGAAAATTACGACTTGAAAAATAAACTCAATGGTTGTCCAAAACTTTGGTCGACAATAACAAGTTGAACATGATTGTGCAAGCTTATGGTACTCAACCCACGACTGAATTAGCAACAGTTTTCGACGTTAGCATCATAAAAATATTGTTTCTTTTTGCAGCAAACCGGCAAGGTAAAAAAGCTTAATAAATGGGTACCTTACGAACTCAATGTTCGAGACGTGCCTTACATTGATCAACAGGTACACAAACGAAGGAATTTTGAACCGCATTTTTTGAGAGTCGCAAGCGCTCAAAAATTTTGTTGGATGCACCTGCTTCACGAAAATACAATGTCCTTAACGAAAAGTTACCCCTAGAAAAATTATGGTCACTGTTTGGTGGTCTAGTGCCAGTGTAATTCATCACACTTTTTGCATAAAGGGATGAGAGTGCAGATATGTACTGTGGAGAACTGAACACAATGATGGAGAAGTTCGCAAGTCTCCAACCACTTTTGGTCAATTGATCATCCACGCTGCTTCTGCAAGACAATGCTCGACCTCATATTGCACAACAGTTGGTCTTCAAGTTACAAGAGCTGGAGTTGGAAGTTTTAGGCCTTCCATCTTGGTTCTCAGATATGACAACAGATCTAAAGCTTTCTTTATTAGTGGCTGGTTGTGATCCGTTATTTAAAAAAAAACTGTTTAACAATACTTTTTAATAAGATGTATTGTTAAATAGATTTATTAATATAGAGCACTTAAAAGTTTACCGAAACACAAATTTTATATCCTATCTCAAACAAGCCTTGTTTGCACAAGAACAAGGCCTAAATTACGAGAGCGGTTAGTTACAGACAAGCTCTAAATTTATAGTCCATACCACACTGACTACGAATCAATGTTAACATCGGCGTTATTTAGTTTGGTATATATATTTCGATGTAAAATGGAAGCATCTGTTCACTTTATAGGCTTCTTTAGTCGTAAATTATGGTAATCCATCACGCGCCTTTCCGTTCTGTTTTTGCTCTATTTTTATTCACTAATAATTTTCCTTTCATAAATACGTGTTAGTTTTATAAAAACCTCTAAGACGCTTAGAATTGAAGGTTTCTTTGCCAGTTTATTTTAAGTGAAAGGGATAAAAATAAAGCTTAATATATTAGAACGTCAATAGAAATGAAAGCTTAAAAGTTTGCCCGTTATAATTTGCTTTGAACTTTAAATGTGGCTATGGAGCGCCATAACTTTAATGGGGAAGTGAATTAATGTCTCATTACTTTGTGAGACTTAATGTTCTAGCGGAACAGGTGAATACTATCTTCATGGTATAATTAAATTTTCAAGAAGATATTTTCACTGGTTACAATGCGGTTTGATGTTCATTTTATATTAATAACTAGCATTTTTTTTTTATTTTATTTAACAAGTACACTTACAATATACATATATAACAATTACGAATACATACACATTTCTACACTCTCTGATATGTATATCAATTACAAGTGTACATAACATTCACAGATTGAGTCATGCAATGTAAAAAGTATAAGATATATTATATTGCAGATATACATAATTTGTATCAGAAACTAGATGATAAATGATTTTTTAGAAACATCTTTGAGTCTAATATTTCTTCAATCTCATAAATTGTAGTAGTAATATAAGATTAACAACTACAATACCATAATTTCGCGGCTAAACACTCATCATTACGAAGGAAAAAGAAAAAAAATCAAAGAACGTATAACGTGCCGTGCGTTCAGTCGATCAAAATAAACTCAGTCAACTACAATTCGACAAATTCAAGTATTGCTTTTTGTTGTAGCACAAATGGGTCTATTCTAATTTTTTTTAGAGTTTTATTAGTGTTTTAGTATGGTGTTTTATTATAAAATTGGTATGAATATTATATACGTAGTATAGCCACGTTGCAGCTATATTATATCGGGTCGACACGACCGGGGAAGGAGCACGCCCTCACAGAATACCATCGTAAAATAGCAGATTAATATTGCTGTGTTTCGTATGGTGAGTGTAGAGAACCAAAGACCCGTTTTACTGGAATCGAGGCATTCCATCTTAGACCTCAAGGGTGAAAATGCATCTGCATTTTGATTCTTAATCGAGGTTAAACATTGATGTCCATTAGTCACAGTATCCACTTACCACCAGGTGGACTGTGTGCTCGTTTGTCACCCTATCCTTTAAAAAAATCAAAGTTTTTGTATGAATATAATTTATCTTTTAACGAAAATAGTTTTAAGTAATATATAGAAACAATAGGGATTTTTACGCTGCCGACATCCGCTTGGAATGTACCCGTTTTTTGTAATCAAAACATCCTATATAAAGTATAAGAATAAAGACTTTTTGTAACGAAGTATAACCTGACTTTTGTTTAGACCACAGGGTAGAGAATTTTCCCCCCCGATCGGGTTCCCGCCTTGTCGTGGCGGGGGGGCTTAGTAGCCGTGGCTTGGTCTCCCGCGGTGAACAAAGAGGAACCCAAATGGCTGGTCCGAGGTGGAGGGCCGGCCCGAGGTGGCCACTCCGAGTGGGCTTGGGAAGCCCGCTTCGGATGTGTGTTGGTGGACTGCGGTGAGAGGTGTGTCCTCCCCACCTACCGCTGCAGCCGAGGTGGAGTCGCGGAGGAAGAGTGGTATGGCGATGCGCCACTCGCCCTATCCTCTGCGACTCAAACGGGGCCGCACCGTTGATGCGGTGGTGGTGGGGCTGCGGGGGGAGAGGATTGTCGGTATTACGAGGCGCCGCTCTCCCTACCCTCCGCAGCCGAATCTTGGTTGGCGGCGGAGCCAAAGACCAGATCCGCCGCTGGGGTCGGGAAGGCTAGTACTTCTAAGTGCTCGTTTTTCCTGGCCCCATGGCCTTCTTGCATTGGATGCGGGGGCGTCCGTTGCGCAGATGAAATTGGAGGCCGAGAAGGAAGGCGCCCCATGGGTTCTGGTGCGCCTTACCTGTGAAGGAGAACGGGGAGGAATATTCCTCTCCCGAGGAGGTGCTGCCATGGGGCGGCAGGCGCTGGTGGGGCTGCGGATGTGTGCGAAAGCGTTCCCGTGGCCCCGCCAATAAGCGACAAAGGTGGAACACCATGGGGTTTTAGTCGGTGCGAGTCCGACATAACCCGTCCTTGCCCCCGCGAGGCGGGTATGCGTAGGCATTTCCCCATGTAAAAAAAAAGGGTAGAGAATTTTGTATAGATTTTAATGCCAAACTTTTTATATAAAAGAAGTCTCTAAATATAAGTTTTAATGGTTGGTAGCATACGACTGCATGGGATCTTATGGGGATTGAAGGGTTAATGTTGCAAGGTTTTGTATGGTGAGCGTAGAGAACAGGAGACCCTTTTTACTGGAAACGAGGTATTTCATTGTTTAGCTCAGGGGTGACAAAGCATTTGCATTTCGATTGATAATTGAGTATCTCTTTCTATGGGCAGCATCCACTTTCTATCAAGTGGACTATGTGATCGTTTATTACCCTCAAATTATAAACAAAAATTGATGCAGGCATTATTAATATGACTTTACATATATAATTGTTATTATTGAGTACTGGCCATTTCAAATGCAATGTTAACATAATTTTCATCGTATTTGAATTTATTTGTCGTCATCATGGATACGTCAAAATTGAATAATTATGGAATATAAGTACCGTCATGGCCGCAACGCAGCACAAGCGACACGCAACATCAAATACGTTTACGGAGTGACTACTACAAATGCTTCGTTGGTCTAGTGGTTGTAGTAGTGCGACTGCTCATTATAAGGTCCTGGATTTAAGTCCCGGGTCAGGCCAAAATCAATTAGGTACTGAGGTTTTCCGTCAAGAAATTTTAAGTAGCTGCCCGTGGTCGGGAAGTTAGTGGTGTCCCACCCCCGCTAGTCCTGCGCATGAACTCTCTCCAGTCGTTTCCAAATACCGTCTCATCGGATTATGAGCGTGGGGGAATGAAGTGTGTATAGGCGCATGCGTATATACGTGGGCACTATTATTGTGTCCTACGCCGATGGCTAGTCTCCGTTGAAGCTGAAAGCTGAAAGCAGAAATTAGGTCTGGATGACATTATTGTAAATATTATTAATAAAAACAAATGCACTACCTGTTGTTGGTATGCCCGCGTTCGTTTTGAAAATTACGACTTGAAAAATAAACTCAATGGTTGTCCAAAACTTTGGTCGACAATAACAAGTTGAACATGATTGTGCAAGCTTATGGTACTCAACCCACGACTGAATTAGCAACAGTTTTCGACGTTAGCATCATAAAAATATTGTTTCTTTTTGCAGCAAACCGGCAAGGTAAAAAAGCTTAATAAATGGGTACCTTACGAACTCAATGTTCGAGACGTGCCTTACATTGATCAACAGGTACACAAACGAAGGAATTTTGAACCGCATTTTTTGAGAGTCGCAAGCGCTCAAAAATTTTGTTGGATGCACCTGCTTCACGAAAATACAATGTCCTTAACGAAAAGTTACCCCTAGAAAAATTATGGTCACTGTTTGGTGGTCCAGTGCCAGTGTAATTCATCACACTTTTTGCATAAAGGGATGAGAGTGCAGATATGTACTGTGGAGAACTGAACACAATGATGGAGAAGTTCGCAAGTCTCCAACCACTTTTGGTCAATTGATCATCCACGCTGCTTCTGCAAGACAATGCTCGACCTCATATTGCACAACAGACGGTCTTCAAGTTACAAGAGCTGGAGTTGGAAGTTTTAGGCCTTCCATCTTGGTTCTCAGATATGACAACAGATCTAAAGCTTTCTTTATTAGTGGCTGGTTGTGATCCGTTATTTAAAAAAAAACTGTTTAACAATACTTTTTAATAAAATGTATTGTTAAATAGATTTATTAATATAGAGCACTTAAAAGTTTACCGAAACACAAATTTTATATCCTATCTCAAACAAGCCTTGTTTGCACAAGAACAAGGCCTAAATTACGAGAGCGGTTAGTTACAGACAAGCTCTAAATTTATAGTCCATACCACACTGACTACGAACCAATGTTAACATCGGCGTTATTTAGTTTGGTATATATATTTCGATGTAAAATGGAAGCATCTGTTCACTTTATAGGCCATCAATTTGCTACTTCGATTTATTCGTATGTTTATTACAAAATTGTGATTTCTTTTCACAATTTTATTAATTTACGTATTAGAAACACCAATTAATAATATATTTTTGTTTCAATATATAATATCATATAAATAATAAATAATATTTATTGAAAGACATAAATTATTCTACAACTCGTACATACAAAACATCTGTCGTAGAAACAACAAACAAGAAGACTTATTGTTTCAGAATAGTGGTTTCTATATGCTTAAAATTCATTCATTTAAACATTTATGAAACATGCTTACTATTTCCATTAAATGACTCGTAGACATCTACATTTGGTTTTGCTGTTTTATATTGGTATTCGACGAGAGCGTAGTGCCTGTCTAATATCTAGTCGATTTGATTTATTCGTACTGCAAAAATAACAACGTTGAATGAAGTTGGCTCTTCAAACTAGGTAAGACACATCATTTTATTTTATTGAGCGGGTATGGGCGAGATAATTCCAACCAACTTTAATATAATGGATTTTCGCAAAGTAAATTTGATTCAATTAATTATATTTCTGAATTAAATATAAAAATAAGATATTTTAATATAAAAATTGATATTTACAAGCAAAGACACCCGTCGTAAGCACAAAGCCGGTAGACGTGTATGTATTAATAAATAATGAGAATGTGACAGAGTCTTTCTCTACTACCGTCCACGTGTAGTTAGATAGCTTTGTGAATTGGATCAATAATATTTCATTGCGCAATCGCCTTTGTTCTCATTAAATAAAGAAACAGAACACACTTTTTTATACGTGGTAGAGCCACGCTCCAGTTATATTAGTAGTATAGTTGTAGCACGAATGGGTCGGCTCGACCGGGGAAGAACCACGCTCTCACAGAATACCAGCGTGAAATAGTAGCTTAATGCTGCTTTATTTCGTATGGTGAGTGCAGAGAACCGGAGACCCTTTTTACTGGAAACGAGGCATTTCATCTTAGTCCTCACGGGGACAACGCATCTGCATTTTGATTCGTAATCGAGGATTGATGTAGATGTCTATGGGCCACAGCAAGCACTTACCATCAGGTAGACTGTGAGCTCGTTTGTCATCCTATCCTATAAAAAAAAATCCGTTGGAAATAGACAATGGTGGCAAATTGACTGAAACATATTTTACTTTCTTAATATTTTAATAACTAGTTAGTCAATCTAAGCTTAACTGTAGGTTCGTTTGTTATTTTTGAAATAAAAAGAAATAAAAATTAATTAACAAATTAATAGCTACAGGGTTGTTGTAAAAATTATAGAAAATATTTTCCACGTGGCGTAATCTCTTATAGCATAATTTCTATCCGTCACCTCTTTTTTCCTTGTGCGTACTATGTGAATTGACAGCAAAATCTAACAGCTTCCCCTGGCTGTATAACCTCCTAGTTTACGTTATACAATAACCAGACCGTTGACATATGGTAATGTGAAAGGTGCGATCGCCAATCCTGCTGCACCTGTCAAGCGAAACGATTAAGGAAAATCCTCTATCCAGTTGGAGAGGCCCATACCCAACAGTAGACTTTTATGGGCTTATGTTGTTCTAAATAATGACGGAGATAATTATGATTAAGGAATATTATGCAGCTCTTTATAATGCCATTTACATCAGTATATAACCGAGGAGGTTAAATCTTCTAGCAATCAACGAATGGTGTCAGATACACCCGTAACTTAATGAGGAGAAATCACATCTTCTTAAATCAGCGCTCCATCCCTCCCGTGCTATAATCCAAAGCCGCAAAAACTTTCTGCTCGAATTACGAATACGAAATTGTTTTCCATGCCAAGGAATATGTAATACAGCGGTCATCACTAAGTGTGCAGAACTGGTATGTCACTTATGAAAGTGTTTAATTTCTTTCTCTATTTTTGGAGTCAAACTCTGCATTATATTTATAAAAAGTTAAATTAATTTTCCTAATATGACTTAAAATATCTTTATCGCTTAACTTCAACTAATGGAAAAAAAGTAACCGATCAAAATCTATGTTGTCTTACAAAATATTTATGTAAATAAAGTTGAATTGTCTCTCTGTAATATTGAAATAATTGACTCCTATTAAGCTAGGAAATCACTTTTACTTATTCATGGCTAATCTTCTGACTGAACCGATTGTGATGTAACTTCAACTTAAAAAATGATAAAATAAGTGCTTCAAATATTTGAAACTAAATAACGCCACATTCATAAATATTATCCAGGCGAAGAACAAAATATAATTCGTTACACCGAAGCAAACTTTGTTTAACAAAATATTTTTGCTTTTCACCTACAAGACGAATTTATAAAGTGTAAAGTATGTCAGAAACTCCTCACTGTTACTTGAGGAGTTTAAGATTTTGAAAATTAAAACTTCTTACCCATAATTATAACGGAATAAAAGTTAGGTGTTTGATGAAACGAATGACAATTAGCAAAGTTTTACCATTATTACTAATTCATATTTCTACGGAACTCGCAGATATTTTGACTGTGATTACATAGAAGTTATTTGAAGATTAGGTTTCTAGCAATACTCTTTAATTTCATATTATTCTATTAAATTATAATTCGATGCTAAGATATAGGCATACTGTATACAAAATACTGTAGAATTTGATATTATTTTACGGTTTCTAGTTCTTTGAAGTCAGTTTTAAAATTTTGCGAAAGTTATTTTTACCCTTTTGAGTGGAATAAGGAATGTATCACGCTCGCAATGTCGTCTAAGTAGTGATTTTGAAAACTTTATCACTCGGGCGGGCCCGAGTTGGCGACTCCAAATGGACTCGCCGAGCTGATTTCGGATGTGTGTTGACGATGATAGTATATATTTTTATTAGAGAGTCACGAAGTCTACAAAGAGAACATTGTTCTAATCTTAGGGTATGATGCCTCAGAAAAATTCTGAGTTGCGACTAATTGGTATTCTATGTGTATGTTGTCTTTACCCGATCGAACAGAACAATACACTGCAGCTTAACACTACCAACTATAACTCATTTTAAATCAAATATATATCTAAAACCCCATCTGTTACGCGCAGGTATTTATCGTAACGACTAGTTATCTCAAGTAATGAAAAGTATTATCAAATTTTAAAGCAATCAAAATTACTCTTAAATAAATCTCAAATGGAAGGTAACACCCACAGTTTATTGTAAGAACGCTCAGATATTTTTCAATTCAAAACATCTTTGAAACTTTACTCCTGATATTTCTTGAAGCGTAAATTACAATGGATGCTTGAAACTTGTGCTTCTCTCTTGTTTGTTTAAAATATTTTCTTTCCTGCAATGACGATTCACGTCAATTAAGTGTATTGTAGAATCTTTCTTAATAGTATTCTGTAAATATGTGTACGTGATGTTTTTACATTTCCGTGCTATTTTCGCGAGGCATTACGAATCGTCTCACACGGAGACTCGATGACATCCCTTCGAAAAATTGTACAAATGACCAAAGAGTACAATATGCCACTTTGCCATTCGTATGTAGACTACGAGGCCTTTGATTCCGTCGAAATTTGGGCGGTGCTACAGTCTCTTCAGTGGTGCCATATTGTCTGTCAGTATATCGTAGTGTTTGTAGAGTAGGGCTACAATGGCTATCCTAGTAAAAAACTAGAGTACAGAACCTATCCTACTGCAGAAAAGTGTAATACAAAATGATGTTATATTCCTGCAACTAACTGCAAATTCACTGCTGCATTGGAAGACGTTATCAAACTACTGGACTGGAATTGTCACCTTCGATTTGTCGGTTATATAGTCCTTATGGCAGAAATGACCTCAATAGTACCATCGATCAAATAGGTCTTAAGATGAACATGGACGAAACAAAAATCTAATTATGCCAGAAGTTGTTGGAAGCACTAAGTTCAAAGTTGTTTACGAGTATGTGATAATTAGTAATAGGGAAGCGTTTGGGAACTTAAGACACAACATGTTATCGTTAGGTTTATCTCAAAACATGAAAACGATATCGTAAAACCAGTGCGTGCCAGTGATGACTTATGAATCCGCGACGTGGTTCTTCACTGTGGTCGTATGAGAACGCTCAAGGTCGCTTAGTGAGGTATGTAAAGATCTATGCTCGGAGATTCTCTACGTGATAAACTTAGAAATGATGATATCTGCAGTAAAACTAGAGGGACTGATATTGCCCAACGAATGAGTATGCAGAACCGACAACCGATGGGGTAAAAAGGTTCTGGAGTGGCAGCTTTAGAGCTATGTAGGGCAACCTTCCACTAGATGGACTAAAGGTTGGGTAAGACATGCAGGGAGTCATTGGATGCAGGTGGCTCAGAACCGTGGCATTTGGTATTTCTTGGGGGAGGCCTATTTACAGCATTGGACATGTGAAGGGCTTTAATGATGATGATGATGATAATTTGTCTTCTGATTTTTTAGTCAGTTATTAGTAAGTTATCATTTTCGACAAGCTATTTCTCAGACTGTAAACTTAGAGAATCGAAAACAGAATCGTGGGTGACAGGGATTAAATTATTATTTTACTCCTCATTCACATTTCTTATTCAATTAATTTAGCTCAATCAAAATTAAATTAATTGCTTAGAAAACTCTTAAAAAATGACACAAGAAAAAGATACTAAACCCAATAAAGCCAAAGTCACAAATTTATTGTAAGTTTACAACTGATTTTTAGAGTATTTTCTTAACATGTGAATCGTTTAAAATATGAAAGGATTGATGCCACTGGAAGGCCACCTAACTGGTTCCCTACAAAAACTAGTACTGGCCGTCGTAATTTGTATGAGAAGGAAAATTATCATAAAATTAGCTTGTCTCGCCAATGATATATGACTAAATACTATATATACTTATATATTTTAGTTTTCTATTTGAGCGGTCGTCAACTTATCTTTATGTTAATGTGACAAATGTCGGTCTAACTAACATAAGGTAAAAACCACATTTGGACACCTTCACATCATATAATTCACTACCCTATATCATCCCGTGAATGTCGTGTAATGCGAAAGAGGGAAAAGGAACTCGAATTGTTCACATACTTTGAAACTTACAGCGATCGCTAACCATCTGAGCTATCAAGGCTACTTTTGTAAATATATATTTACAAGTATTATATTCGCCATAGCATTTAATTACCATCAGGTGATTGTAAGCTTGTATGTCACCCTCATTTTACCTCCACTTTCATCAGCGGCGCTTTCATCAGCGGCGGTCGACACTTACCATCAGATGAGTCGCATGCGCGTTTGCCATACCATGTGTTGTATCTACGACGTATGAAGCTGTTGTTTTATAAATTTATCTGTAAAATACTCATTTTCAATTTTCAATTAACGCTACCCGTAAGATTCTCTCTAAATTATTTCTCAAGAAGTAATGAAGAAGAAAATAATGCTTATTATACATAAAAAGTTTCAATCAAAGTTAGGATCAATATGTTATTTTTATTTAAAATGAGGGTGCCATACAAGCTCACAATCGCATGATGATAATTGAATGCTGTTGCCAATATTATGCTCGTAAATAGATATTTATCCTCAATTAAAAATCAAAGGTAGCCTTTGTAGCTCAGATGGTTGGCGCTCTCTGTAAATTTCACAGTATGTGAACAACTCGGGATTGATCCCCTCCAGCAACAATGAAATTATTAATTGTAATTTTAAGTGCTGATTTACCAAGTGCTCGGCGGTGAAGAAAAACATCGTGAGGAAACCTGCATGCCTGAGAAATAAGATAAAATATTTCGAGGATATGTGAAGTTCGCCAGCACGCATTGGGGTAGCGCGGCGGTCACTTAAATGCCCTAAAACCCTCTCAGAAATGAGAGGAGGAGAGTATCCAGCAGTGGATTTATGTAGACTGTAACTTTAACAATTTCAACTTTAGGAATCAAAATGCAGATACCTCACCCTGAGGACTAAGTTGAAATGCCTCACTTGCAGTAAAAAGGGTCTCTAGGTCTTTACACTCAACGTACGAAACACAGCAGCATTAAGCGGGCATTTCACGCTGATATTCTGTGAGAGTATGGTTCTACGCTGGTCGAGCCTACCTATTCGTGCTACAACCATAATATACGTGCAACGTGGCTTTACCGCAAATTTATGCAACGGGCAATGAGAAAATTTTCATACTTTCGATTATTATCAATCGGATCAATTAATTAATTATTTATAATAATCATATACGATTCTTAATACCTCACTACAATCTAAGCGAATATTACTATTAGAGAATAACCGCAGTTTAATTATTTGGAACTCTGTACGATTTATATCGCGTGAAGTTTAATAGAACAGCTCATTAAAACTTGTAAAGTTCTTGTTTTGGGACTTCAAGATCTCTTTGTTAATTGAGTGTTTGTTCTATTTCAGCCCCAATTGTAATTTTGGTTGCAACATACTTAAAACTGATGAATGGTTTATTATATACATTTTTATTTTATTTGAGTATGTTATTCAGAGAGACTTAAGTACGAGATTCAGAAATTTGGTAAAAAATTAAATAAAATTCTATAAATTTATACATAGGGCAAAAGCCACCCCTCTCCTATGAGAAGGTTTAAGAGCAAAGAAGTTTTCACCACGTTTCTACAATAAGTGGTGGTGGACTTCTCATGTCATAAAAATGTTTTTTCCTAATTTTTCCAAACACGCATGTTTCCTCACGATATTTTGTTTCGCAACTGAGCTCGTGGTAAAATCACTACTCGAAATATTGGTAAGCTGTAATAAATGAAATTAGATCTTACTTTCATTCACAAAGCTTTTTTTTGTGTATTAAAATAAGATCTAAATTCCTCTGCTATCTTAGAATAAAGTGCCCCATAATATGGTGTAGAAGAATTATTCTCAGCAGCCTCGAACTAGTAATTGAAGTAAGCTCTGGTAAGACATGCAGGATGTTAATGGATGTGGATCAGTAGAGTGTTTTGTGTGATTCCTTAGGGTATGTGCGTGTGTTCAGTAGTAGACTTATGAAGTACTGTAATGATAAAGAAATTGAATAAATCTGTGTTCTATGTTGATGACGTAAGATAAGCCATCATCTCAATTCGTATCGTGAGTGTTGTAAGAGAGATAAAAACTATGGGATCTGCTAGAAAGAGTTTATATCTAACGATAAATAGCAGTATAAAAATATTTTTACACCAGGAGAAAAAGTAACCATGATTGGAAGCACAGCCGTGCCGAACACCAAATATTCAAATTAAAACAAATCTCTGAAGAGCCCCATGTCGAGGTGTGGACGTTGGTTTAGTAAAGAAGAGACATGTACTGCATTTGGTATCACCACACCACGTGCACGGAGTGGACAAATAGACGGTGTATTCTGGTCTTTATAATTAATATATAATAAGGTGTAAGATTATTAAAGATTACTTTTATAAAAATTTCATTTTGTTTTATTGTTAAAAAGTATACGTTTTATAATATAACAAATATCGTAATTTATAGGTTTATGCTCTATGAAGGGTATCAATCATTGCATTACAGCCCTATTCAAATATTGTACGCATTCCTTCTGAAATATGTAGAAATAATTTCTTGATAAAGGTTTAATATTTCAAATAGTTGCAATTTTCATGCTTAACTGTTTCTTTGTAACTTATCAAAATAATGTCAAAAATACAGCGTTACTTATAAATAAAAACCATGAGTAATCAAATTGAGAACCGTCTTCCTTTTAAGGCAAAATTTTACAGTTTCGTTATTTTCTTTATGTCTTAATTTTGACAAGCTCTACATAATTTAAATATTGTTTTAGGATGTTTAAAATTAAATACAAGCACAAAGATCTCCTGTTCTTAAAGCTTATTAAGTCTTGTTAAGTAGTAAAACATAAATTCTCTACCAAACAAAAATAAGATCCACTTCAATTTAATAGAGAGGTAACATTATATCCTAGAAATTACTTAGGCTTCTCAAGTGATTTTGTTCTAAATTGATTTGAGATTTGGTCAAATATAAATTCATTCTACTGTTTTTTTTATTCTTTTTGAACCTAGCATATTGTCTTTGGTAAGTTTAGATTACTCTTAAAAAAATCACATATTTTGCGCGAAAGTCATATAAGTGCCTCCGAAATTAGTAAAAATTAACGTTTTAATATTGCTTTTTAAAATGAATTTACAAATATTCCTTAAAAATCATTTGCACCACTCTACAACGTACTAAAGTAAACAACATGAATTTTTTTTCTTGAGCAAGTGAAAATATGAACAAACGGCACAAAATTCAAATGTTAAAATAATGAAAATTAATGGGATTAAATATAATTTTTCGCGGTAATGTGGTTTGCTCCTCTAGTGTTGTACAACTAAATGTACCGGGGTATGTGTATATCGTAAGAAGTATTCAAGTCTAAATTAAAAGCATGTTAAGAAAACCGAGACCAAATAAAAATGGACGATGCATCACAATACATTTCAAAAATGTTTTTCGAAATCTTGGAAACACACGAAAGTTTGAGTCCCAATTCAGCCGTCTCAGTGAACTGAGGGAGATAGCGAACCTTTATAGAAGACACTTTAAAGTTGAGTCGATATTGCAGCGAAGAGCAGAAGTGTGGAAGGGCGATGGTGAGGTGCTTGTGTTGTGTTGGTGGTGAGCCTGTCCGTAATCCAGCTTAGGATCTAAGGTTCGTCATGAAGAAGATTACCAGGGGAAAACCACTAGGGCACGATGGCCTCAGTTTCGAGCACCATCACAATGCAGGGCCGTATCTCCCAAGGGTCCTAGTAATGCATATTTTTTGTATTTTGCAGTGCTATTTACCTGTCAAACTAATGTGAACTATTATCTTTCCTATAGTCAGAAAAGACTAGGAATATATCTGATAAGGCTAATTACAGACATATATCCTTGGACAGTAAAGGTGCTTGATGGTTTGCTGGAGCGACGGCTTAGTAACTGTACATAGCTAAACGATGCTCAGTTTGGTTTTAGATAAGGCCTGTCGACAGAGAGTGCTATAATGTTGCTGAAGTACATTGTCATATATTACACCCAGAGACAACTACATAACTACAACAACTAGTCAATTAAGTTTTGAATATTGTACTATGTAATGATTTTTTTCCAGACTTCGATACGTCATAAGCTTGATTAGATATAATACATAGTAAATTAGTTTAATGATATCTGTAACGGTGACATAAGTAGACGCAAACGTGAAATATCAGTTCCAGCGGAACTTATCACCATTTGCAAATATTGATATGGTCATCAAGACGCGCTATCCGTCGATTATGTGTTGGAATACAGAGTGGGGCAGTGGGGGGGGGGGGAGATCTGTCTTCCCATGTGCAGTTCAGTCTCTACGTAAACGGGCTCATTAGTGCACTGAGTGAAACACGGGTAGGCTATTTTGTTGACGGATATATGAGCAGTAATAAGCCTACTTCTTATAACGGCAATGTATAGTCTTCTTAAATGCTTGGGATGTATTCCCCAACCAAGTCCTACTAAAACTTTGAATATGTTTAAAAATCTAGAAATTTTGTCCGCTAACTCTGTAATATGTATATTCCATTTCAAAGACCGGTCTAGCCACATCCCTAAATACTTGACTGTGTTCACTAGTTCTATTTTATTATCATTAACACTTACTGAAATAGCTCGCCTACATATACCTTTTTGAAAAATACAGATCTTTGTTTTAGTCATTGAAATCTTCAAACCTAAATCTATGAGCAAACCATACATTTTATTTAAGGACAATTGTAATTCAGTGGAAGTATCATTTTAATTTTTACAGGAAATATATAACACATAATCATCAGCATACTATAAGAAATACATACATTAGGATTAATTTGTTTACAAATATAAATAGTTGCAATACTAATTGATAGTAGTGGAGCGATAGGGTTACCCTGAACAATTCCTCGACCTATAGATCTAGATAAAATAACATTGTCCACCTGAACACTTAAGTATCGTTCCTTTAAGAAGGTCCATAAATATTTACAAACTTTTGAACCAGCACCTAATCGATCCAAATTTACTAACATAGCCGTAATATCTACGTTATTGTACGCATTCTCTACATCAATAAAGCAACCTATTGTGATTTGATCTTTTGAAAATCCCAATTGTATTCCACTGACTAAATTACTAAGATTATCAAGGCATGATTTTGTTTTCCTAAATCCAGTAGTCTGTTCGTAAAATAAATTTTCATTTTCCATCAACCATTCCAATCTATTTCTCAACATAGCATGGAAGATTTCACTTAGGCAAAACTAAGTGAAATAGGTCGAATCGATGATAAAGTGTCAACAAGTGTGTACAAAACTTAGGGAGTAAAACAAATAAAATAGTTTGAGTAAAATAATACATGCGTTTTTGGGAATATGTTTGATCGTGGAATAGGATATATTATCCACACCTGGAGAAGTATCTTTTGTTTAAAAACAGCACGTTAGTTCGCTCATTGAAAAAGGAGAGTCAATTTCAGTGTTACGAGATGAAAAAGCAGGGTCTTTTGGACAAACAAAGTCTGCAGTCAAACTGTGTAAAAGCTCATTTGCAATTGTTAGATCAACATAACTCCTATTTGTATTAGAACACCCATAACCTACAATTGGACACCTTCACGTATCACACCATATAATCCATTACATTATATCGTCCCGTGACTGTCGTGATGAGTGAAAAAGGTACTTTTGTCTTTTTTTCTCCCTAGATTAGTAGCAGCTTCTAGTAGCATCTAATATAAAACAAGCTTGTTACCTCTAACCCTCCGTCCCCCGTGATCAACTTTGACATTTTATAACTGCCTCAGCACACGGAGTATCTGTTCTGAAAGGCAAACAGAAGAAAAAAGGTTAACGGACAATATATACGGTTCGGTATAAAAGGAATGAAAAAAAAACAGTAGAATGAATTTATATTTGAGCAAATAAAAGCAAATCTAAAATAAATTTGGAACAAAATCACTTAAGAAGCTTAAGTTATTTCTAGGATATAATTTTACCTCTCTACTAAATTGAAGTGGATCTTATTTATATTGGTAGAGAATTTATTTTTCATTACTTAACAAAATTTTGCGAGCTTTAAAACAGGAGAGCTTTATGTTTGCATTTGATTTTGAACACTCTAAAACAATATTTAAATTATGTGGAGCTTGTCAAAATTAGGACATATAGAAAATAATGAAACTGTAAAATTTTGCCTTAAAAGGAAGACGGTCTTCAACTTGATTATTCATATTATTTATTAATAAATAACGCTATATTTTCGACATTATTTTGATAAGTTACAAAAAACAGTTATACATGAAAATTACAACAAATTCAAAAAGAAATTATTTGTACATATTTTAGACGGAATGCGTAAAATATTTGAATAGGGTTGTAGTACATATGATTGATACCTTCATAGATCATAAAACCTATAAATTATGATTTAAAACCCTTACTTTTTTAACAATAAATTGAAATGATTACTTATAGCAGTTAATCTTTTACTTTAGAGTTTACTATATATTGATTATAAAGACCATAACACACCGGCTATTTGTGCACTATGTGCATGAAATGTGGTAATACCAATTGCAGTGTCAACCAAACCTTACCACGTTTTCAAATCGTCATCTTCAGTAAACGAAAGTCCATAGCTGATGGAGCTCTTCAGAGATTTGCTTTAATTTGAACATTTGATGTTTGGCACGGCGGTGCTCCCAATCACGGTTATTTTTTCGCCTGGTTTAAAACAGATAGTTATACTGCTATTTATCGTTAGATATAAGCTCTTTCTGGCCAATTCAATAGTCTCCATCTCTCTTACAACACCTACGATACAAAATGAGATGATGGATTATCTTACGTCAACACACAAATTTATTTAATTTCTTTATCATTACCTGAATACAAGCACATCCCCCAAGGAATGACACAAAATACCAGAGCTAACTTCGATTACTGGTTCGAGGCTACTGAAAATAATTCTTCTACACCATATTATTGGGAACTATATCCTAAGATAACATAGGAATTAAGATCACTTTCACGATCATACACAAAGAAAAACTTTGAAAATAAGATCTAAATTCATTTATTATAGCTTACCAATATTTCGAGTGCTGATTTTACCACGAGCTCAGTTGTGAAAGAAAATATCGTGAGAAAACCTGCAGTTTTGGAAAAATTAGAAAGCAATAATACCATTCCTAAGACGTGAGAAGTCCACAAAACTTATTGTAAATCTTCTCATAAGAGAGAGAGGTGGCCTATGCCCAGGAGTAGAATGTATATATTTATATAAATTTGTTTTACTTTTTACCCTATTTCTGCTTTTGAATCCTATCACCGTAATAGCTTCATAGAGGACCATTTTTCCACACTTGAAAGGCGAAAGCGAAGAATCTGATGGAGATCAGAATAACGTACTCAAATTAAATAAAAATGCATATAATAAGCCATTCATCAGTTTTAAGTACGTTACAACCAAAATTCAAGCCAACTAGTGGTCCTATATGTTCTGTGTGTTTAACACGTAAAATATTTAAGAGTTAGCTAAAATGGTGTCAGAACCATCAAGAGCAGCTTCAACTCAATATCGCTGCATCACATCGTAAGGCAAATAATTTCAAAAAAATTCTGGAAAGCCACCAACGAACTCTTATTATCGAGTTCGCCTACCCAACCTGTGTGCGTTGAAGGTGTAAGTAAACCTATTAGCATAGCTAATAAGTTTGCAGATCATTTTAAAATGGAGTCGTTGCTGGGTCCATCGCAGCCAATGCCCTGGGATGAGAGATATCACGATAGTCATGACATCATTCGTTTTACTCCTGATCATGTGACAACTGTCATTAAAAATGTGACTAGGGGAAAATCTCCCGGTTATGATTCTCTCAGCATCAAGCACCTGCAGTATTCTGGACCTCATGTATGAAGGACTTGCCTCAATTACTCGTCCGTATCTGCCTCACGACCTTATGCAAACTATAGTTGTAATTATAGTTAAAAACAAAACAGGTTACGTAGCCTATAAGTGTAGTTATCGACCTATATCTTTGGAAAAAATTATGGCTAAAATACTTGACACCTTGTTGGGTATACAGTTGGAAAGCTATAATGAGTTGCACGATGCACTGAATCAATGACAGAATCACATGGTCTGAAAAGGACCCTCATTTTCACGGACTCCCTTAGTTGCCTTCAAGTATTGTATCCAGTCATTTTCACTCTACGTTTAGAGACCCCCAAATTTTAAATATTAAAAAGTCTCTGTACTGCTGTCATAAAAAAGGGCTGAACATTATATTGGCTTGATTCCCTAGCCACTGCGGCATTCAGGGTAATAACATTGCAGATAATTTAGCTCAAGATGCCACAAAACCTGGCTCTATCCCTAGACAATGGCCTTTGCACATGACCTCCTGTCATTGGCAAACTCCAGCCTTCTGTCTTCTTGGCAAAGTAATTGGCACCAGTCTAAACTGTTATTGTATTCACTATTCCTAAGTCCAAGTTAATATCCCATCAAAACCCTGGTTTTTTCAATATCGCCACTTTAGTCTCTTTTCACCTCTACTGTTTGTCGCCTACGCTTTGGTCATGCTTGTACTCCTGTACACTTGGCTAAACTCATTGGATTGCTCAATCTGTGGCCTAGACGAAGGATCTGTCAATCATCTGTTCTTTGAGTGTCCTAAACTTTCATTCTCTCTCTATGATATCCTGCCCAATTACATCCCATGTCCAGTAAATGTCTAATATTTGCTGACCCCAGTGTATATATCCCTTTCGTAAATATTTTATGTGCTAATAATATTAAACTGCAAAATTACTTAACAACTTTGGTGATGGTATTTAAATATACTAATGACGTCTTTTGTTGTAGATTATGAACTTAATGATAAAATTGAGAACTGTTATCTTAACTATTATTTACTTGTCACTTCCATGACTTACTTGACGCTGGCAGAATTCTATCAAGAGAAGCCTTAATTTAAAAAAGAAAAAAAAAGAAAATTTTGAGGGTTACAAAAAGTTTGAATTTGATGTACCATAATTTCTGTTTCGAGTAAAATTATATAAAATAGGTAGTTTGGGATAAGTTTCACAACTGCCAATGATAAATGTTATTAGTATGTTTAAGTAATGATAGGTAATATAGTTATGTCCTACAAACAAAAGAAATGATAATTGCATAAATTCCAATTACGGTAAGTTAAATATAATTTAAAATAAAATACATGCAATTTGCTACGGTAAAAAGATTATTAATAATAGAAAAAAAGAAAAATAAATATATAAAGAGACTAATTTTACAACTTTTTTCCAGGTAGAGACCGTTGCTTGAAGGCCACAGCTTTAGAAGTTTCTGAATTAGTCATAGGATATTCAGCCAGTTGGTGTAGAGAAACAGTTCATACCTTGCTGTCATTACAGAGCTTTAGATATATGTTACCATCTTGGGTCCAACACCCGTGCGTACTTCCTTGAAAACTTTTCTCCTATAAGGAGTGAGAAATTCGGCAAGAAAAATATTACAGCCTTTCAAAGAAAGGTTAGCACCAATTTACCAGCAGCGCACGAGCATTTGCTGTTGTGTGTTTTACTAAACGATAACATGATTGAATCTGAGTTGATCTAATTGTATGTATTTTTAGTTTTGATGTCACAAGATTTACAAGAGTGTCAATGCAGTTTTCTGCATCAGACTCCTCAATATCCTGGATTAAAAGAAATTTGAGCATGCTCCTGTTGTCAATGTCATCAGTCAATAGTGTAAGGGACTGAAATATGTATATGTACAGTATAGGGGCGGTGTAAGAATTACAACTACCCCATATCGTCCAGTGGAATTCATAAGAGGCGGCGGAGGAAATTAGAAACATGGGACTGCAGCATTTTCTTAATAACAACCCAATATATTTAAAAATATTGCTGTTGCCAACCCGCCTACCAAGCGTGGCAACGGTTTTTTAACGAAACAATGGAAACTTTTCTTGGTTTTGAATGAGTGAGAAATTATTTGTATTTTACAAATACTTGAAATAAACCTTTATTTTTTTTGTGTTACGCACTACAAAAGCCTTTGAAAAATATTTCTCTTGTGAGACCAAATCGATGTACAAAGTATACTGTAGCAAGTGTTAAAATTCGTAAAAGATGACGACTTTTTAAATTATTGTTGCTAAACAATAAGGCGACACCGTGAAAAAATGCACCTCTTTCCATCCAAGAGTATAGGACTATGACACCACGAACGAAAATAAAATTTTGATATAGGTAAATTCATGTCTTTATCTTGAATTCGATTGTTCAAAAACACGATTGTATAATTTTGACTCGATCATAATTATTTGCGAAAACACCTCAAAAAATTACTATAGTCGAAATTACAACGAAATTACTTAATCTGTATGCTTGGGAATCACTCAAATATATTCATAACATCAATATTCAGTATTTTACTTGTTCATTATTTTGATTAATTAAATCAATAATTTTTTAAAAAATATTTTGGGATTCTGACAATTTCTAAGCGCTTTTAATCGTCGCGGGCGCTATGCTATTTAAGACCTTATGATGGCCCTTTGTTCAAGCCTTTATAAAAATTATGTATTTTTTTCGGATCTGTACTGTACTGTGTCGTCTTAATTTCGTGATATGCAAATGCTGTAAAATATAGTTTTGCCTTTCTTTTTCCCTTATTTAAAAAAAAAACAATAAGTACATAAGAAACTGGTGGCTACTTGTAACATTTTACGCGTTTTACTATTTTAAAGAAAACGAGCTACATAAAAGTTAATGACACTATTTTCCATATTACCTGGTTGCGCGGAAACCCATTCGTATTTATTTATATATGACGGTAGGACTTGCCGAATCGTTATCCCTTTCCAAACGATATCATTCATACCCTCCTATCGACACATCGGGGTGGTGGGGTGGGAGGGGAAAGAAGATGATTCTAGAATGTCACGTAATCATCGGAACCGAAGATACATAAGGCACGCGCGACCGACGCGCAGCCTCTTCCCGCCGCGCTCGTCATTGGAACCACACCTCTCTTCTTTCCGCGCTCGTCATTGGAACCACACCTCTCTTCCCGCCGCGCTCGTCATTGGAACCACACCTCTCTTCCCGCCGCACTCTTCGTTGAAACCACACCTCTCTTCCCGCCGCGCTCGTTGTTGGAACCACACCGCTAGTAGAAACCGCTTTAGCCTGGAAGCAGTCGAGCTCCAGGAAACCCGCCTCACCTCGTGTGAGAAATAGTCGCGCACCGCCTCTCTCCGGAGTGTTCCAGAAGAAGTTCCAGAAGTTGCAGCTATAGTGCTCAACAGAATGGAAGAAACCCCGGTGAGTCAATATTCCTAATTATACTGCCTGCCTGATATAATTGTTTTAACCCGCTCCAATTTTGTTTTCTCCGAATCAGGCAGGATTCCTTTTCATCGATTTGGCAAAATAATAGTTTTAGTATTAGGGAAGAGCGAGTGCATTGTACCGCATGCTATAGTAGTCACTTTTACGTAAGCGTAGAAGCAATCGTATATACAGTCCACTATAGTTAATATCTCGCGTAATAGGTTTAAGGTTCGACCGGGGAACTAGACTTCGGCAGCCTTAGACACGTGGCTCCACCATTACCACATTATAAAAAAATGAGAATATTAATGATGATATATTTTTTCTCTAATAATTAAGGTATAACATTTCAAATTTTAATAGTTTTCGTCGATTTATGTGAATGTTACAAATTGTTGAATCTTCAAACCGCTCTCCTGTAAAGATGTGTTTTTACACTTGCATTAGTATACGTAAGACCCGTGGATATAGTAATCCAAATGTATAAAAATATCAACGGTATATTATTTACCTTTTATTTATAACTAGTAATGCGCCTGAAACTATATAGACTGCAATGATTGATTTTTTCGGTTATTGCTTCAACTACTGCTATGTAACGTTGAAGCTGTGTGAGAATGTCGACTAACTCATATCGTCCCGTGCGTGTCGTAGCCCCTCGTCTGTCCAAACGCCACAAACGCCATATTCTGGCGTCTCAAATAATATGCGCATCTGTCAAACGCCATAATAATATGGCGTCGAGTGATAGCAAACTATTTGTAACAGATATATGACGTATATATATATATATATATATATATATATATATATATATATATATATATATATATATATATATATATATATATATATATATATATATATATATTGGTTGCGCGGAAACCCATTCGTATTTTATTTTATATTGGACGGTAGGTGCCAAGTCGCTTGTTCCTTTCCAAAAACGATATCATTCATACCCTCCTATCGACACATCGGGGTGGTGGGGTGGGAGGGGCAAGAAGATGATTCTAGAATGTCACGTAATCATCGGAACCGAGGATATATAAGGCACGCGCGACCGTTGCGCGTCCTCTTCCCGCCGCTCTCGTTGTTGGAACCACATCGCTAGTAGAAACCGCTTTAGCCTGGAAGCAGTCGAGCTCCCGGAAACCCGCCTCACCTCGTGTGAGATATAGTCGCGCACCGCCTCTCTCCGGAGTGTTCCAGAAGAAGTTCTAGAAGTTAGCTGCAACTTCTAGAACTTCTTCTAGTGCTCAACAGGATAGAAGAAACCCCGATGAGTCAATATTCCTTTATTTACTGCCTGATTAACATAATTGTTTTAACCCGCTCCAATTCTGTGTTCTCCTAATCAGGCAGGATTCCTTTTCAGCGATTTGGCACAATAATAGTTTAGTTTAGGGAAGAGCGAGTGGATTGTACCGCATGCTATAGTAGTCGCTTTTACGTAAGCGTAGAAGCATTCGCATATACAGTCCACTTTAGTTAATATCTCGCGTAATAGGTTTAAGGTTCGACCGGGGAACTAGATTTTCGGCAGCCTTGGACACGTGGCTCCACCATATATACTTAGTATACTTGTTATATACTAACTTAGTACTTCGAAAAGTGCGATAGAATAAAACAAACCAGGAGATGGGCAGCAGCGTCTTCTCAATAAACACTAATTTAAAAAAAACTGTGGTTTCCAGCCCAACTGGCTCAGTAGTGAATTTTTGATGAGCAGTAACTGTAGCGGTAATTATTTAATTGTTCGTATAAACAGGAGTAACTGTTCATTAAATGAAGGAGACTCGTAATTTAAAATATCTGGCCTTAATCATTCAGAGTTTTGTGAAAAAAAATGTTATACATGGCGTGATGTGTATAATTTCATGAAAAGTAATATTTCTAAAAAATTTCCATTAAATAAATATAAAAATTCAAATAGTCATGTGCAAAAAAGCTAGGGTACAACTTACTTTCTAGGAATTCAATATTTATTATTAGCATACAATATAGGTTTGCTACAATGTACTCGAACATACTCGTATTATCAAATATTTGTACCAACTTTTCTCGTGTAGCTTGTAAAATACGTATCGACAATATTCAATTTATTTTTGTCTTAAAATGAAAGAGATGTTGTTAACAGAATTATTTTGCTGTAATTATGAAGTCAAAAATCGAAATTATATAATATCTTACAGTGTTAATCATGATATTATAACATACATACATAAACACTCACGCCTTGCACCCAGAGGGGTAGGCAGAGACTACGGACTTCCCTTTGGCACGATCCTGACATACCTCTTTCGCCTCCTTTACATCCATATATTATCTACGCATACGTGCTCGTCGGTAAGGGTACTTCTAACGTGGCCCATTTTCAAAATATCGCCAATTTGGTCGATAAACTTTTTCCTAGGGCGTCCCTTCCCGATTCGGCCGTTCACATCCGCCATATAAATTTGCTTTGTCACTCTTTCCTCATTCATTCTTTTCACATGACCAAACCACCGAAGCATTCCTTTCTTAATTCTGGTCACAGCATCGCCATCGTCATCTTGCATGCCACATTTATCTCTTATCACGCAATTTCTCACCCTGTCATTCAGATTCAACCCTAGCATATTCCTTAAAGACCGCATTTCTACAGTATTTATTCTACTTTCGTGCTTCTTCTGCCACACCCAGCTTTCACTACCATACATTAAAGTAAGGACTAACACAGCATTATGAATTACCATACGTGCCTGTTTTGACACATTCTGGTTCTTCATAATAGAGTGTAGTGCCCCATTCACTCTATTCCCTGCATTTACTCGTCGTTCTATATCCCTATCATATCTACCATCCCTGCTAAATACACATCCCAAATGCACAAACTCATCCACTTGCTCCATTAACTCTCCTTCTATTCTTATTTCACATACCGTTTTGCTTTCTTCTCTTTCAAAAACCATCACTTTCGTCTTACATGCGTTCACTTTCATTCCCCTTTCTTGATATTATAATATTCTTATTTATAATAAAAATAAATATTAATAAATATTAAAATTAATATATTAAATAATAATAATAAATATTAAAATTTATATATTATGGTTGTACCACGAATGAGTCGGCTCGACCGGGGAAGGACCACGCTCACGCAGAATACCAGTCAGACACCAGAGATCCGGAGACCTTTTTTACTGGAAACGAGGCATTCCATTACAGAAATCGTAATAATAGGACAGTAGAAGTCTCATAGATGCGTGAATTTATCGCCGCTATGATATGTTGACGAACATCATTCACCATTTTGTGATTTATTTGCGCGGGGAACATTGTACGTAAATTTATTTTATGATATTGGTAATCTGCAGCATAATCGATTGTAAAAACTAGTCGAGGACTTGTAATTCAACTAATAAAGGCATAAAATTTAATCGGTAAGTTGATTATTTACTAATTATCATTGTGTTAACTAATCTACATCTAGATGAATACTTTACTGTGATATTTACTTTTACTATGATATTAAACTTTCATTAATTACTTTTCGTATTTTACAATTACCATTGCTTCTTTTATTCTACCGTAATATGCGACGCACGTGACGTTAACAATCTCGCCAAGCAATTTAATGTACGATATTAGGTATCGTTGTGCATTGCGTATGTTTATAATACGGCTGCAGGCATCGGTCGCTTAATGTGGATGTGTCATGATGTAGCGACGTCGGTTTTGAAACCGCACAACGTAGGACCCAATTCTCTTGAGGTGATTGGTAGACTCACGACTCTAGTAGCCGTGCTTATCAAGCAATCGATGGTGATGCCATACACTTACATCACTTCTTCAGGAACGGCGGTCGCGCTCCCGGAGGGCTTTTTATAGCTAGTATCCCTATTTGCCTAAACCGTGTGAGTACGTCAAATTCACTCTCGCTGGATTTAATCGTATTCTGTATGGCGTTCACACGCATTGACATGCGTAACTTCGATCGAAATTTGTGCTTACGCACTATAAAGGGGCCAAGACTTCGTTTACTAGTTGGCTAATTATTTTGCTGTGAACTATGGTCCAGTTCCCAACTTAACGTCCCGCTCGTTCGGGGGGATTGCGTTAGTTGGTTGGCGCTCACCACACACGGCGTGTTTTTTTTTAATGTGGGAGAGCGAAGCTGTGTATCGGGTATTGCATATAAAAATTTTGAGCCTTTTCCTAGCGACAAGGGATTTATTAATAAAAAATTCACTAATGTAAATCTGATTCAAGTTAAATAGTCAGTCGCGAGCGCGCACCCGTACGAGTTGGGCGTGTCAACTTTTAATGAGCGTTAACGAGCGCATTTTAATAAATATGACGAACGTAGTGAAGTGCAATAAATGTAACATCGTCATTGACGAGATGTCTGTCATATATACAAAATAAAATATCGATCGCAGACGAGGAAACTCTAGTGCGTATTTGTAAGTCGGCATTTACAAGTGAGGATATCAAGAACTCCAAGACACTTTTGTTTGAGTCTATCCCAACGGACAAAAGAAAAATATTACGAAAGAATAAAGGGAAAGAAGAGCGTGACGTAGCAGATATTATAAACTTATTTAAAACTACGGAGCCCGACCTTATCCCAGTTTTTGTGGCAAGACAGTTAGATAAACTGCCACCAATCTTATGGGATCATTTGGACTGTTCTAAACTGTTGAAGGACATTATAACGGTGAAGACTGAAATCGAAGGCATAAAGTCGACTTATGCTACGCTAGAGTATGTAAATGAACTTAAAACGGAAGTCTATCAGCTAAAAACCAATTCCCCACCGCCGGCGTCAGCTTTAAAAATGAACATGAAACGAGGTGCGTTCATGTTCTAGGCTAGACAATGGACTGATGGAACTCTCACATGATTATGATATGTTGCCCAATGAGATAAGTACAAGAAACATAAATGAATCATTGATCATAAAATCGCCTTCAACGCAATCTGAAAAATTGAGGTTGGAACGACATAAGCAAACAGAAAAAAAACTAAACGATCGGCAACGTCTGTCGGTTGAACAGACTCAGGCAAGCGCACTTACAGGCTGCAGTGAGGGAGGAGTAAGGCCAATAGTGAATCAGGAGGCGAACACTCGAACCGGTTCGGCGGTGACGTTACACGCATCGAGCACGAATCTACAGCTAGCGGAGCAGCTGACCACTACTGATAAGGCAGGCGATAGATGCGCGTTAGAAACGTTTGAACCGGAGCGCTCGCAAAATACTATTAATAATAATATTCCACAACTATCACACAACGCCATCAAGTCCCAAGCTAAGCAGATCTTGTGTTATGGGTACTAGACAACTGATAAACATACTTATATATTTCTAAATACATAAATATTATAGATAAATTACACCCAGACACAGAACAAATGATCGTGCTCATCACACAAACATTTGTCCTGGGTGGGAATCGAACCCACGACCTCCGGCATAGCAGTCAGGGTCACTAACCACTAGAACAACGGGCCTGTCTAATATTAACAGCGAAGACTGGCAAAAAGTGGTATATCGTAAAAAACAAAATAAATATCGTTACGTAGGAAAGTCGGGCATAGCAAGAGACCTAGAATGCACCTTCAGAGCTGCCGATAGGAAAATTTCTATGTTCATTACGAATGTGCATGTCTCTGCAACAGAAAAAGATATAACTAACAATATCTATAATAAGACAAAGAAAATAGTGAATCTGGAGAAAATAAATATGAAAGTGGAAAGAGGACACAAAGCATAGAAATTTTTAATATCTGAGGCTAATTTATTGAAATACATGGACGAAACGCTATGGCCCGAAGGTGTCATATTCCGACGTTTTGTAAACTTTAAGTACAGGAAAACGAACGTTGCAGTTTTTACCAGCTAGATGGTCAAAATAAACCCAATAATGGATAGTTCCTCATTTAGACTTGCCACATTTAATTGCAAAAATATAAAACGATCAATAGACGATGTCCGAGAACTCTGCCGATCATGTGATGTGGTGTGTCTTCAGGAAACTTGGCTAATGCCACACGACATACCCTACATTGGCACCATTGACAGCGGTTTCGGATACACAGCAACATCGGCGATGGATATGTGTGATGGATTCTGCGGGCATCCTTAGAGGACGTCCGTTTGGGGGAACTGCAGTGTTATGGCGATATAGTGCGTTTCAACAGGTGTCAATATTACAGTGCGATAATAGCCGTATTTGTGGTATAAAAATTATAACGTGTGATAGACCTGTGATCATAATGAGTGTTTATATGCCAACAAATTCGGTAGAAAATTTACCAGAATTTATAGACTGTTTGAGTACGGTGAGTGCGATTGTTGACGAATACGGAATTGATGCCGTATTTATTTTGGGAGACTTTAACCCGGGTGAGTTGTTTTATGGTGAACTTATAAATTTTTGTAATGACCAACTATGGTCGTGTATAGACACAGAGATATTAGGGTTAAACTCGGGCACTTTTACTTTTATTAGTGGTGTGTTCGGGACATGCAGCTGGCTGGATCACTGCATTACTACTCAGTCGGCAAAGCAGTCTGTGAGTAATGTTGATGTAATATATGATACTCAATGGTCGGACCACTTTCCACTTATTATAAATTGCGATTTAAAATTACTAACCCCTAAAATATTACCTAAATTTATGAATCCAAATAAAGATATACTATGGGGTGCAAGAATTGTTGAAGAAATCTCTATGTATACCATTGAGTTTCATAAGATGCTAAGATTGATTGACTTTCCTTCGCATTGTGTGAGCTGTGCTGATTATGCTTCTAATGACCGTGGCCACTGGCGTAATCTAGATAAGCTTTACGCCGAAATTGTGACCGCCCTTCGTGACGCAGCAGTGGTAAGTCAGGGAAGCATGAAAGTGGGGAGGAGTGGCTCGCGTATAATGGGTTGGAACAAGCACGTCAGCGCTGCTCATAGGGAGTCCAAGTTATATGAATGGGTGAAGTGCGGAAAACCAAAATCGGGTCCTGTTTACCGAGAAATGTGCGTAAACAGACGAGTTTTTAAGTCTAGATTAAAATGGCGCCAAGACCACCAAGAACAAATAAAAATGGACTCTCTTGCGGAAAAGCATTCAAAGGATAACTTTAAGGGCTTCTGGAAAAACACTAGTAAAATTAATTTACGGCCTGGCCTCCCTGTGAACGTTAATGGTGTGAACGACCCCAAGGACATTGCAAATGTCTTTAGGGACCACTTCTCTGTGAAACTGCCACTGGGCCCCGCCGGGGATGTGATCAATAGTAACGTAAGTAGTCACGTGGTAACGACCGCGTTTTTGGCAAAAGATGTTTCAAAAGCCATAAAAAGTATTTCAAGAGGTAAGTCACCGGGACATGATGGTCTTAGTATTGAGCACCTTCAGTACGCCGGGCCACATGCCGCGAGGGTATTGGCTATTTTTTATTCGCTGTGCGTGGGCCATTCTTACTTACCAGCCAATTTTATGAAGACAGTTGTGGTGCCTGTAGTGAAAAATAAAACTGGTGATCTTACCGACAAAAGTAACTATAGGCCAATCTCCCTTGCCACTGTCGTAGCAAAGGTGTTTGACGGGTTGCTTAATGCACAGTTAAATAAATACGTAAAGCTGAATGATAACCCGTTCGGGTTTCGACCGCAGCTGTCGACTGAAAGCGCAATACTGTGTTTTAAGCATACCGTTAAATACTACACAAACCGCAAGACGCCTGTATATGCCTGCTTCCTCGACTTATCAAGGGCTTTTGATTTAGTCCGATACGACCGTTTATGGGATAAGCTGAGAAGCATAAACTTATCTGAGGAACTCATCAGCGTGTTCCAGTATTGGTATTCACACCAATCTAACAGCGTACGTTGGGCGGGAGCAGTGTCGGATCCGTATTCGCTCGAATGTGGAGTCAGGCAGGGCGGATTAACATCTCCGACACTTTTTAATTTATATATGAATGATTTGATCGTCGCTCTCAGCAGTCAGCGCGTCGGCTGTCATATCGACGGCGTATGTGTTAATAATCTAAGTTACGCTGACGACATGGTTTTGCTGAGCGCGTCGATCTGTGGCTTAAGAAAACTGATACGCATTTGTGAAGAGTATGCGAGTGGACACGGTCTAAAGTACAATGTGAAGAAAAGTCAATGCATGGTCTTCAAGGCAGATACCAAGTGTCCCCAGGGTTTACCTCCAGTCTTACTGAATAGGGTGCCGCTAGAAGTTGTCAACCAATTTAAGTACCTGGGACACATAATAACTAATGACCTCAAGGACAATGCGGACATTGAGCGGGAGCGGAGAGCGTTGTCCATCAGAGCAAACATGATAGCCCGCAGATTTACGCGTTGCTCACAGGAGGTAAAAATTACAATGTTTAGAGCTTATTGTACGTCACTCTATTCATCGAGCCTGTGGGCAGACTATAATTAACGAAGTTACAACGATCTCCGCGTCCTGTACAATAACGCTTTCAGGGTGGTTTTGGGGCTGCCCCGCTTCTGCAGTGCCTCTGGCATGTTTGTGGAGGCACGCACTGCCTGTTTTCACGCGACCATGCGTAAGCGGTGCGCGTCACTGGTGCGCAGAGTGCGGGCCACCTCCAATATTATTCTGAAAATGATAGGAGACAGATTGGACTGTCCTGTCCTCCGGCATTGCTGTAACAAACATGTCCTAGTAATTGTGGGAGTGAGAAGATACTAAATAATAATTATGTGTTAGTTATTACTGTGTTTATATGTTATGTTATGTACCTATGTTAGTTATTGTATTTTCATGACATATTATTATTATTTATTATCAATTAATTAATGTTTTTAAATCAATCAATTTTAATGATATGGATCTTATGTTATCTGAAATAAATTAATAAATAAAAATAAATAAATAGGGACAATTAAATGTTCTTAACTTTTCTCGAGCCCCGTCTTCGTGAACGGGGTTTTTTAGCTTATAAGGCCATTTGCTTTTAATTTCTCTAGTGAATATTTATTCTTTTAAGAGACACCTAAAATAACTAAGTTACTAATCAAGCGCAACGTAACTTCGGGCCTTAACTAAGACGATCACGCTATAAATATTACAAACAGTCTACTCCTTAACATTTAGAAAGATCATTTTGAAAGACCATAGCATATTTGTTTTTCTGATCACGTGTATTTATATAATTAGATAGAATAGGGAAAATATAAGGGGGGGGGGGAAGGGAGTACGTTACACAATCAATGATGTTTTGGAAACCGGGTAATATTCATTACTATGCGGACGACAGCACTGGTGTTGCTTTATACACCAGTCGTACCAACATTTCACGGAAAAACGTCGCTAAGTACCAGGACAAGCTTGAGGGCAACTAAATCTAGTCCAGTTTAATCCCCAGAAGACACAAGTTTCCGCGTTTACCGCTAAAACGAACCCTCAGCTTGATGTTTCTAGCAGAGTGAGGCATTATTTCATGCTGCTAAATTGCTTGCTACTTTACAAAGTGCAAGTTCGGTCTCATATAGAACACTGTTCTCATTTCTGGGCCGGGGTACCCCATTGCCAGCTCCTTCCACTTGACCGCATGCAGTGCAGAGCGGTTTGAATTTTTAACGAGTTTTTTCCGCTTAGCGCGATTCTTTGGCGCTACTTAGGGATTTTGCTTTCCTGTGCATTTTCTATCGCATCTACTGTGGGGAGTGCTTTGAGGAAACGTTTGGATTAATTCCAGCTACCAAATTTTAAGAACGCAGATTGAGTCAAAATTCACGATACCATCTTCATCATATGGATGCTTGGCGATCCTCCACTGTGAATTTTACTAATTTTACTGTGGAGTTTTCTTCCTCGTACGACATCTCTGTGGCATTGTTTTTTACCTCCGGGAATTTTGCCGGACCGATACGACTTAGGAAACTTCAATAAAAGAGCTTAGGGCTGGCTGTTCATGGGCGGTGGTAGTCACTTACCATCAAATGAGCCTTATGCTCGTTTGCCTCCTCTTCTATAAAGAAAAAACGAAAAAAGAAAACCCAATGACAACACTTGCTTTATTTAAGTACAAAAAATACATTTAATTATATGGATGCAATATTTGTACATAATATAGATTAAATTTACGCTCAAAACAGTTTTCATAATAACTTCTTTTTACATTTTGTAAGACATGAAAGTCATGAAATAGCACCTGAGGCATAACCATAGTTCTTTAAATATAAATAAATGTAGTTTTTTCCTCTATAGAATAAGAGTAACAATCTAATGTGAGTCCACCTGGTGGTAAATAGTAGAGCCAAGCTGCATATTTAATTTGGTTTTAGTACGAATGGGTCCGTTCGACAGAAAAAGACCACGCTCTCACAGAATGAACGGCTTTAAATAGCAGGTTAATGTCCTTTTGTTTCTTATGATGAGTGGAGAGAACCGTAGACCGAAGACTTTTTTGACTGAAAACGAGGTATTCCATCTTAGTCTTCAGGAGTGACAACGCAATCTGAATTTAGTTTCTTAATCAAGGATAGCTGTATTTGTCTCTATGCCACAGCATCCACTTACTGTGTGTTTCATAGACTGTGTGCTCCTTTTTCACCCTTATTTTATAACAAAGTATTTGCCGTAGCCCATAGACATCTACAGTTGCTTCTATTTCACGCTACTGTGAGAGCATGGTCCTTCCCCTTTCGGACCGATCTGCTCATCACACAACCATATAATAGCTGCGGCATTGTATAAGTTTAGCTCTACCACGTAGGGGAATCTGTTAAACCCTAGCACTATGTTAGCCTAGGCCACTAGGCCCGTTTCAAATATTGCCGAGATACTAAATTGTATTGTATTTGGCATTCGGTACGTTACTAGCTCTATTCAATTTTCAATTAGTGACTTACAGCCATTAAGCTGGTGTTTGGTGTTATCGACATTTGACGTTCTTTTTGGCGAAAAAAATAAGTATTTCCAATTTACTTTGCAGTCTGATAGTTTTAAACGCATTATGATAGTCAAATAACTTTTATATGCTATTAGTTCCTTTTTTAATATGTGTTAAAAATATCATAAACTTGCGAGATATATAATCCCAAAATATTTGAAATCCACTATTTTGTTAAATTTGGAGTAGTGTTGTATCACGGTCACTGTTGATCAGTTGTACCTTGGTCAGTGGCCAAGGTACAACCTGAAAGTTGTACTTTGGCCAGGAGAATATTTTTTTAATTATTTCACACTCAAGCAATATATTCCTATACAAATAAATTTATTAACCCTTCGATATGAATTAAAATCCTATGTAGTCACATGAGCCCGGCAAATCCCGAGCGGTCGCATGCGACCGCACCCACCTACAGAACCTAAAACTATTAAAACTTATATTTAGAGACTACTTTTCTATGAAGAAGTTTGACATTATAAAATCTATACAAAATTCTCCATCCTGTGGATAAAACAAAAGTCAGGTGCTACTTCTTTAAAATAGATTTTATTGTATTTTGATAACAAAAAAACATACCAAGCGAATGTCGGCAGCGTGACAATCACAATTATTTCAATATATATTACTCGAAATTATTTACGTAAAAAGATAAATTATATTTACACAAAAACTTTCATTACAATTTTTTAATAAAATACTACAAAATCCAAAAATCAACACAATAACAATCACGCGAAAATTGTGTACGAAATGAACATAGATTACAAATAAATATCCATAGGGTAGCTACTTTTTTATTGCACTAAATGGTAGAAAATTTCATACGGATTCTATAATGCCAAACTTCGACATAGAAAAGTAGTCTCTATATATAAGTTTTTATGGGTTAAGGTGCTGTGGGTGGGTGCGGACTCATGAGACTGCTAGCGATTTGACTGAACATAGGCCCGGTCTCATGAGTCAACACACAATCCAACGTCAAACGGGTCAATGTTTGTTAAATTCCTCCAACATTTTATCAAATATGCAAAACCTACCAAAGACCAACTTTCCATTCTTAATGGAAAATCATGAAAGTAATCTCTCAGTACCGGCAATACAAATAGCAAAAGATAATAAAATAAAGCTTATTACTCTACATCCACACACTAGTAACCATATGTCTTCAGTTCATGTGGGAAAACCATTAACTATTTATGATATTGCTGACTTGGTGGGATATATATATATATATATATATATATATATATATATATATATATATATATATATATATATATATATATATATATATATATATATATACCTACAAGAGCATACACAACACATACACTCCACGCCAATCAGCAAAAAAGAAAAAAAATTAAATTATAATTTTTTTTTTAAATTTAACACAACTTGGTGTAAAAAACAAGAAAAAGTGTGCATTACTCTAAAATATAAAAAAAATATACTACAAAATACTTAAATCATATTGTTACGAGCTTGGGGATCGTGGCAATAACAACTGCTGATTGAAATGTTCTTGTGTAGCTTTATATATATATATATATATATATATATATATATATATATATATATATATATATATATATATATATATATATATATATATATATATATATATATATATATATATATAGTTTAAAAGACGCAGGGAGTATTAAATCTACATTCAAGACCACTATACGTTTTGTTTATTCCCCGAACCTCTCAACATTACATAGCGAGTGCTTGCCCCCTGAGCTACCACAACTCGTACTGCTGGTATGGAACATAATTTTACCCAAATGGCTGCCGCAATTCCGCTGTAGGTCGTGTATCATGGTTGACCAATTTCGGACGACACCTTAGCATAAATGGGGCATACATAAAACGTACTTCATAAAGTACGTTTTATGTTGGCTTTTAGGGTAGCAATTGTCTGTGGCTTGCTACATAGACGAGAGATTTTGCTGCATAGAATAAAGATCGTATTCGATCAGTGTTAATTCATATGATCTCGGAAGCCAGTTGATGTCGACACCATAAGAGACGACGAAGCCCTCGAACTTGTTTTGGATGATAATATAAATTCAATGTTTCCCATGCAGAATGGCAAGTGGTGCCGTTCGGTTAGAACCACATGTTTGTGATGTCCACACCATCTTTCCTAGGATACAAAAATAAGCATCATCTCTGAAGATATTTTTTTACCGAGATAAGGGTCATCCGTTGAATGCTCTGAAGCCTAATCAGCAAATACAAGGCACTGCCATTGATAGTTGGGTTTTAGAACTTGAGTTTGTATGGATGAAAACCGAAGTCTCGACGCTTAATACTCTCAACTTGATGTCATAACGCGAAATGGCTTATTTGGATTTTTTTCGGACACTGTTGAAGCGTGTAGCGATCCATAGTGAAATGTCAAGACTAAATAAGTAGTCATTCACAAGGTAAACTCTTTTAAAATATAGTCGCTGCGAAAAAAGAATAAACGTTATAGGTTAGATTACAGACGTACATGGAACCTAGTTTTAATATATTTAAACAATCACCAAATAAAATAGTTTTAATAACTCGAAATAAAATTTCTAATGTTTCCTAAACGAAATAAAATATGATGAATAATCTATAGCGTATAAAACATTATTTTAAACTTTTACTGTCTCGTATGTCCCACACAAACCTCACTGATGTTCTTGTGTAGCTTTCTTATATTAAATTAAAATAATTCTGCTTACTTTATAAAGTTTTTCATTATGAAATTGATATAAAAGAACTAACTCATAATTCATTAAATCAGAGTCGATTTAAATAGTCACCACAACATTAACCAAAAATGACTTAATTTGACAAAATAATGGATGGAAATAAGCAGTAAAGAAACGCTTAAATCTCTAAGCTCCACTTTGTTCAAATTTGCTTTAGACTCTACTGGCACTAATGTAGCTCAGCAAATTTAAACTTGGCTGCGGTGCGCGGTTACTTTATGTGGTAGCAAATTAATGGCTCATTGCTCTGCGGCATTTTTAGGGTCTAGTAAAATAAACGAGTTGAATTTTGGTAGATAAAAAGATTAAGCAACTCGTGTAAACTAAGAGACTATTACTATTGCATTATATTTTGAAATTAGATTTCTTAGGGTTTAAGGAATATGAATTATTTCCCGTTGAAATGCTCCAGATGACTAATAGTTCACCAAGCTGCCCTGCTACAGTGCGTGTGGAGTCTCTAGAAAGTCGTCATTTTCTAGAAATATATTTCACATCTCATCGACCGTCTCTTATTGCAAAATCTTCCTTCACTGCTGAGCACGTACTTATTTAAAAAGTTAAATAAGATTTAACTAAATCAGTAGTTCCGTCACCCAGAATTGAAGACAAATTACGTGAGTAATCTTAAATATCATAAGTGAATCTGGTTCTCGCTGTACCACGACTTAAGATAAAATATTAAATTCAAAATGTACATAACGTCCTACTAGATGGTAGGGTAGGATTCTTTTTTGCCTAGAAGTCCGTCTTTATGGATACTACCCACATGCCTGTCTATACTGCTAAGCAGTATAGTGCATAGCCAGTATCTAGGCTGTCAGCATTTTAACGGCGTAAAACCACGCTTCATTTATATTATGAATGTAGCACGAATGGGTCGGCTGGACCGGAGAAGGACATTGATATATATTCTCGATTAAAATCTAAATGCAGATGGCGTTGTCACCCTTAGGGATAAGATAGAATGCCTCGTTTCCAGTAAAAAAGTATGCTAATTTATACTTACCATTTCAAACACATTATTCACAGCACATTATACTGCTATTTTACGCGAGTATTCTGTGAGAGCGTGGTCCTCCCCCGGTCTACCCATTCGTATTTGTAACATAATACAGTTGCAGTTGTGCTCTACAATTCAAATCAAAAAAAAATCAAAAAATTTCTTTCATTTTTTAACCATCATTATGTAAATTCGTCTTTTAAGACCTATTAAAATCCAGCTTATGTTAATTTTCTAACTGATCTTACTGATATTTTGCCTACTTTAGTATTTTATAAGATATTATCATCAGAAAGTTTTAAGAGCTAAAATATTTAATTTCAAATTTAATGACTGGAATTAAAACTCACTTTTCGGCTCCTACTATGCTTTGGCTCCTTATTTGCCCCTTATCTTTTAGACGTAATATCGCAAAGTCTAGATGTCCCATTTACGTTTTAGAATTCCTAAATTTAGATTTCTGCCAATTACTCAATTATAACACCTAAACTAATACACGTGTATTTTAGGCAATTATTTCAATTGAAATGTTTAGATTTTCTAGAAAGTTCGGAATATTTGCTGTTTATTGACGACTCCGTGATACAGTGGTAGTAAAATAATAAGAAGCTGTGAGCCGCACGTTAGGATCCGTGAGGAACATTTTTGTGGTTTGTAAATAATATTCAGTATATTTGGCTGTGTAGTGACGGCTTCTTTGCGCATCGGCTTAGCAATGAGTTGCAGCGCCAAGGGCCACGGGTTCGAACCCCTTAGGGAACAAGTATCTGTATGGCCTACAAATAATTGTTCCGGGTGTGGATATTTGTCCTTGTGAAATTTATTAATGTGAACTGCCACCACGGTACACGAGAAAATCCCAGTTTGGATGTTACGTTTTATAAAAAAGAGTGTAAATGTGGCTTACTACGAACATTTTTTATTAAATAGATAAAAACGATAAATTCCTAGATGTCTATTTTCTAAAGGATTGCAATATTTTGTTACTTACGATATTATATTTACGATTTTAAAAAAAAAATCTCTCTCTTGGAGAGACAACGTCATTTGAGGCTAGAAAACATGATGTGAGCACTGTTATAATCTGGCTTCCGACATTGTAATGTCACTATCGCTCTAAGCATCACAGAGTGCTATAATACCGAACGCTATACATATTTAGAAGGGCACTGTGATTTTCACTCTTATTGTAAATCGTGAATCCCTTCATACATAGGGCCTTCATTTGTACGGAATCGCGAATGTGCATAAATTGATCGGAGTAAAATATGCACTAAAACTGCTTTTCTGAATTGTATAAAATGTTACTAGACCAAAAACTTATACGATTTTGATCAGAATTCACACTACTCTATTTCGGGGTACGTTGAAAAGATTTAATTAGAACATTTCGTCTTTGCACTTCCATACATTGCCAGACTCGTAAATGACACACTTTTTGAAGCTTATAAAATGTCCTAAAATAGTTTATTTAATCCCAAAATTTATTTCTATGAATCTTAGGTGGAATATATCTCAAATAGGAGCTTCAAGGACATTGGATACCGTACACACACTACAAGATCTTTTGTCTCGAAACGTGGATTTATTACGAGTAATGAAAAAATAAAAGTTTTCCGTAGCATTTTGTTTTTTTGTTTATTGGGTCTTTATGTTATAAAAAGTCTCCCATTTTGTTATATTTTATCTGTTTATTTATTTCAATATAAAGCCTTATCGTTATTTTCCGTTACCAACCTGTCTGTCATTGTTTGCGGGGAAAAATCTGCACTGCACACACTTTATCAGAGTCCCACAACAAAATAATCATCTGTCAGTACGAAATTTGCACATAACAATTGAAACGATATATTTTCAATTTCACAAACACATAATATGCCACATACATTCTGTGTCAGTCAAAACAGTGTAATGAAATGACGGAACTACATGACAAGATGCGTACAGCCGTGGCTGTAACAACTGTCTATACGCATTATCGATGTAAATATATATTTCAATTAAGATAGGACTTTATTTGTTATTGCTATAATAACACATCAATTGAGAAATAAACACAAACTAGTGACACCAGTTTCTCTACTCCACAGGGTCAGTAATTCATTCTCGGGGCAATGTATATGTCGCAGTAAGATGGTTAAAGCCGTGATATAGTCATATCCCTAGGGATATAGCTATATACCGTAATATAGTTATATGTTATATGTAGTTATGTGAAAAAATTATAGTTTTAATTTATGTATAATTTTAAAAATTAGTCTTACCAATAGTTATATATATATCTATCATTGGTTTTTAAAATGGATTAATTTCGTATACATTTTTGTGGATTCGCTTTTTTAATTAAGTAAGAAATTCTTGTATCAGTATAGACATTTAAAGCAATATATCGCAATTTTGGTGAAAACTTAGATCGTGAGAGCTTCCCACTTTTACATTTATTTTACAACACTTACTAAGTTCAGTTTCTTTATCTATCAAAGAAGTTTCATTAACATGTAACAAAAACTCTATGGTTCCCGTTAACAGCGTTATCAGAATCAGTATCCAAGCATATGGAAATATTTTTCTTTCGAAAAAACGCATTTAAAAAAATTCATTTCAATGAAAAAAAAATAATTTGAAAATTTTATGTGGTTTTATTATCTCTGCATTGGCCGAGAAGTAAGAAGATTGTCAAAGTCCCCGCATTACCGATACTCGTGTGAGTTAGAGGAAATAAAACCACATACAATTTGCAAATTAAATTATATATATATATATATATATATATATATATATATATATATATATATATATATATATATATATATATATATATATATATATATATATATATATATATATATATATATATATATAATATCAGGTATACCTCAATCTCTAAAAACCAGTGCGTGTTGCCAGTGATGACTTACGGATCTGAGACGCGGTCCTTCACTGCTGGCCGTATGAGGCGAGCTATGGAGAGGGCTAAACTCGGAGTTTCTCCGCGTGATAGACTCAGAAATGAGGATATCTGCAGTAGAACCAGAGTGACCGACATAGCCCAACGGGTTAGTAAGCTGAAGTGGCAATGGGCCGGCCATATAGCTCGAAGAACCGATAACCGATGGGGAAGAAAGGTTCTCGAGTGGCAGCCTCGTACCGGTAGGCGTAGTGTAGGGCGACCCCCCAGATGGAGTGACGACCTGGTAAGATATGCAGGAAGTCGATGGATGCAGGTGGTTCAGGACCGTGCTTTGTGGCATTACTTGGGGGAGGCCTATGTTCAGCAGTGGACTTGTGAAGGGCTGTAATGATGATGATGATGATGACATATATATATATATATATATATATATATATATATATATATATATATATATATATATATATATATATATATATATATATAAAGATAATATAGCTGTTGCTGCTTTTTTTCTTAGTGTAAGTGCAATGGTGGGAATTGATTTGATTCAAAAATTTCCTTTGACTGAGCTTGAGAAACAAATAGGCTCTATGATGGTATACTTATCTTTCTATGCAGCTTACGGAATCTCAATAATATAAGAGCAAAAATGATTGTTTGATAAATATGTACCTATTATTGTAATCAAACGTAATATTATCGTCAGTAAACTATTAAAAGGAAACTGGCAACGAATCAGGAATAGTGGGTGTGGCCCTAATGTCATCGTAAGCTGATGTTATGTCATCTGTCGTTAGTTAGTTTAAATGATAATTGACGGATCTAGAAAATTAGGTTTATCTTGTACATTTTTTAAGTGAAGAACCGAGCTTTAGCTAGCAACTATGACTAACCACACACTACACTATAATACATATTCAACATTCTACGGGTAGCACAGGGTATTACGTCTTAGTCTTCAGGCTTGGCGACGCATTTGCAATTGTGTAGGGGTTTGTTGGGTTTTAGATAGTAAATATCCATGGCCCATAGTTTACTTACCATGAGGTTGACTGTTGGGTAGTTTGCTTTTCCATGATAAAAAAATCTTATGGAACAAATACAGTGTGGAATTAAAGTTAACTTGGTGCCCTTAAACAATCGCCTACTATTGTTCACCAATACTTGAAAGTATGTAAGGTCTGAAAATGATCTGAGCAAATTACATTTTTTCTTCTGACCAAAATTAGGTAAGACCGTTATTACAAAATTACTTCAATATTTGCCTTTAACTCAAATTTTTAGCAAACTTGCAGTAAATAAATGAAAAACAATGTGATCGAAGTTCACGGTTAGTATTTTTAATATAATATATTAATATTCTTAAATATTGTATTATATTTAATTTGATGCAAGTTTAATGTTAACTTAAATTATAATAAATCTCACAATATACAAGGTTATTTCGCAATAAAAATTTGCGGAGAAGGTTCAGAATAAGTAATAGAGGTAAATGGTGAAGTAAATTTAACTAATAAAAATTACAAACTTTCTGTCATTTTTATTTTTTAAATCCAAAATGCGTGGTAATCCATTATTTTTACTGATTTTACCTCGCACGCACATATTCGTAAACCTCTTCCCGCGCCCTTATACCGTTATACCGTAAATACCTATGTCTGCTCATTGCGTGCGCTTCATTACCTATACACCCAAATACTCGAATCGCGGATACGATTAAACTGTGAAATAGTGATATTACATGTGAATCCTACATTTTAAGCAAAAAAGTTTACGTGGTACATACAAAGGTACTAAATTGAAGGCTTTACCTTGGTGAGAAATCTGTTTTAATTAACCTACTAATTGAATCAAACTTTTCAAGTACAGTGAGCGATAACTTAAATAGTGAATCTGAAAACTCGCCGGAACCTTTACTGTTAGGCTTTTATGTGTACAAAAAGTCATATTTACGTCAACGAGGTCCAAAGTTATGACGACCGTTACAGTAAAATTATTGGTGTCTTCACGGAAGTTAAAATTTAGTGCTCAAGAACACAGGTAATAAGTGTAAAAAATATTTAAAAAAAAACATGCTCGTTTATGCAAAACGAATATAGCCCGTTCTCCAGAGATCGGTTGGCTATCTTCGGGAGTCCCCGGCGCAGAAGTAACCAGTTCGGTTTTTCTCGTCTTGCCAGTTGTTACTATCGTCCGACTCCGTCAGTTGAGGTGTCAATATTAGAGGGACTATACTAGCGTAATTTAATTGTAAATAGTTTATTCCAGTTTTATAAATACGCTATAATAAAGACAGTCGTCCGTTACGCCGTTAATGAGCAAAAATATATTTTAAATTTTTTTTTATTATGACGACCGTAAGAGCGTTAAAAATGTAAAAGGAAAACTGGAATCATAATACGCTAAATATAGTTATTATCTTAAGCATAAGTAGCGTGTTACTAAGAAAGTAAATAGTGGGCAAGATCTTGAGAAACAAAAACGTGAATGGAATCGCACACATTAGCAGTGCGCTTAATAGTAGTTGTTATACATAAATCATATTCAATTGAAGATAATTTCAAATAAAAGTAGAAACCTTATTTATACATAATAATTAATTTATTTGAACTTCATATAGGTATAATAAATCAGAAAACATAATCACAAAAATGATTATATGCACTAGATACGAGTACACGGTTGGTTAGACCGTTTGCCTTTGCCATTTTATCGATATCTATTTGCTAAACAATGTATCAATACTATCGCTCAGTGACAGCGACAACTCGGATACAGTCTCGGATCAGTCGCTAGACCGAATGGCGTATTGTATGAGTGCGAGGGGCATGTGCTGGTAAGCAAATCCGAAACAACACGACAGTTACTACAAAGCTATGAACCATTATTATTGTTATTATTATGATTTAAAATAATTTAATTTTATTTATATCATAAATTTCTTAAATATAAAAAGTAACTTTTAAGTAGTAAATTTCTTTTGCAGCAAAAAATTGAAAATGTTGGCATTTTTGTAGGACGTAGATAAACGTAGAGTATGACGTCGATGCAGTTGCGCAACCAAAATTAGTCTAGCGAGCAGTGCAATTGCAATTAGTTTTATTGTACGCATAGGCCCGCTGTGTCATATGTGGACTATGACATGATGAATATGATATGATATGACATGATATGATATGATAGAGGAACGCCTACATATAGCCACTGCCGTCTGTAACGTCGGCGCCCCGTGTTGTTTAATGCCTCTGGAATTGGTACTGATATTATTGTTTTGACCACATTTTATTATTAGTTGTATTTCATTGTAAATCGAAACAACTCTTAAAATAAATGCCCATTAGTTTCTTGTAGGTTCTTTTCTGAGGTGTTGTAATGGCAAACGGGTGAAGATTTTCAGGTGTACAAAAGCATTCAGTATAAAAAAATAATTTGACTAACAATAGTACTACTAGCCAAGGTTTCCAGCCAAATTATCATCACAATATTAACGAAACAGTAAGTGAAAAATAACAGCATATAGTCCATCTGATGGCAAGTGGATGCTATAGCATTTATATACGGCTACGTTTATCATCGATTAAAAATCAAAATCCAAATGCGTTATCACCCCTAAGGACTAACATTGAATGAATAGTTTTCAGTTAAAAAGGTATCTGGTTCTCTACACCCACCATAAAAATTAGCATTATTATTTATTAGCATTATTATTAGCAACATTAACTATCATACACAAGTATTCGTAGAAAGCGTGGTCCTTCCCGGTCGAACCAAAAATTGCTGCACCGTAGCATACTTTGTGGGACCGTTTGAAGGGATATGATGAATACAATAAAGACTGAACCCTTAACATTGTTTCCAGTATAATAAATAGTTTAAATTAGTTAACTAGGATCTACATAATGGTAAAATTATTAAAAATTCGTGCAGAAAAATTGTTAATTACAAATTATTAATTAAATCGAGTAATGTGTGAAACCGGGTTTATCAAAGCTAATTCTGATGATGTTCTGGCTATGGACATTTTTATGGTCACAGATTTTTCTGAGAAATGATATTCGAATCAATTAATCTTTGGTAATTGTAATCACGCAACATAAATGTTCGCATCTCTAGTTTTTGTTAACGCCCACTCTCCCACTCTTGTCGCCATTTCGGTCCCAAAAACTATATGTGCGAAGCCTCGAGTGACAAATTTCAGCCTAGCCAATGTAGAACGCGCAAGGTCTAAGCACATTGGTTCTTTGTTACCTATCTTCGCTGGCTCCAATTTTTTAATTTAAAAGCCATGCATTCGTAATTTATGAACAGTTTTTTGTAAGAAACTCTGTACCACTGTATTCGGAATGAAATTGTCTTTATGATGATATATTTGTATATATTTGTAAGTGATTCACAGATGAGTGCAATTACTAATATCAACTTACTGTTAATACATGGCAATAAGGCATCAGAGACCTGAAGAAGGTAGCAAGCTAATTATAGCATATTGCGTATATTGTATGATATCCATTGGAACTAGTTTATTTGGCATGCAAGTCGATGAAATTTAAGAAAAAATAATTTCACAATAATTTTAATTAATGATATCCGTGAACATATTGTTAAGCAACCCTATTGATATATATTTTAAAACATATTTTATTTGATAAAAAATTAATTTCATCCGGTTGGCAGAGGGGATCCTCTATTAAGAGCAAAATAAACATTGCGACATCACATACCTATGTGTCGGGCTTTTCGAGAACTGTCGGCGCATCATCGGCACAGAGTTCAATAAATTATTTTTTATAAATTTAAATTAAATGTATGAATAAATAAAATAGTTGGATAGACCTTTCGATTTATGATAAATAAACTAAAGTAATATTTACACAAAACAATATTTTTCTTGTCTAAGCGGTGATAAATTAGATATCACAAATAAAAAGATAAAAGATATACCTGCAATTACGCATAAAATATATAAATAAATACATTAACACAAATAGTTGAATATAAGAAATGAGGGTAATTACATTGAAAAAGATGGTACTCACGACGCTCAATATAGAGCTCAAATTCTCACAGAAACGAAAAAAGTTAATTTACTTAAAAATATTTTTATGAATTAATATTTGTGGAAGGGGCAGAGATGATACAATCATACTACTACTTCCAATACTTGGTAAGGTAAAATAATATAAAATTTCCGTGTAATCGTAGTGCTTATTCGTTAAACTCCCTCGAATTTAACGGGCATTTCTTCCCCATAAAGCTTCGTTTATTTTAAAACTGCTTATTTTTTGTCACCGTTTTTATACAATAACTTATTTTTGATAATGTTTTTCGATAGAAGTGTTTTATATGTCGTTATCTTAAAAATAATTTCTTCAGTGTATTGTTCTTTGTTTAGGTTTAACTTAACAGAAAAAAGTATTACACGACATTGTTACAATTTTATCAGGAAAATACAGGATTACACTCATTAGGGAAAGAAATATAAAAATTGGAAATCTAATGGTAAAGGTAAATATCTGGCGTAATGTAATATACAATATGTAACGTAATTAACGCATACCCTCAGACAACCAAATTAGTATGTTATGTTATAATCATAACATACACTGAATTTTTGGTTAAACATTTTTATGCACTGATTATTTATCAAATTAGTTATACTAATTGCACAAGAAAGTTGTGGTCACAGTACAAATCCACGAACGCAAAGACTTTAATATGCTTGAAATAAATTTCATTTGTCTTTATTTTTATTGAATGACAGAATTAGTAATAATACAAATAAAACTGCACTCTTAAAAGTCTTATTGCCTTAAGTTACGGTCCATTTCAGTTCGTTTTGACTGTACATATTTAATGTGACTGTAATTTAAGTAGTTTTAATTATTTTTGGGATAAAAAAATTACCCATATTAAAAATGATAGGAATCGATTCAGTAAACGATTCTGAATAAACTACTTTCGCAAAGTGCGTTAATTATGTTACATGTTGTAAAATATTCTCGAAATTAATGATCCTCCAATAAATAAGTATCTACTAAATAACGAATTGTGTTTCATTTTCTCATCACACATCCATTTACTGACGACTAACTAGCCCATGGACTACCCCAAGATACGCACGGTCCTAAGCCACCAGTATATATTGAATTTCTGCATGTTTTACCAGGTTTTCGTCGTCAGTAATCAAAGTAAAGGACGGCAAAAAATAATCCAAATTTAAAAAAAAATAAACTATTGCAATCACCAATCAGTCTGACGACCATGGCGATTGGGAGAAACTACAACATGAAAGTAAGAATGGTCTAAGTCCAGCAGTGGACTTTTATGTGCTTGCACGGACGAAAATGAATACTTCTGTGTACATAGGTGTGCTAGCGTGTACATGCATGCATGCATGCACAAATGCATGTGCACGCTAGCATACCTCACATTAAATTCAGCGATTGTTACCAAGAGATTAATGATTTAAAAAAAATGAAAACAACTTAGTTCTAAATATTATAAAGTCTGTAGCAAAAATGATTACTTCATTTTGAGGCCTTATGTTCACGCTGATCATAACATTTCAAAATAAATTCGTTCCATTTGTTACCTTAACGATATTTTTAGACGGTATGGTCGAGAAATCGATATATAAGAGATATATTTTGGAAAGCTAACCAACTATTGATGGCGCAGTGTAAATTAGCTACCAACTACCTAAATGAAGTAAAGAACTTTGTTACATTTGCTCAGTTTTTGGCAATTTCACGGCAGTGACATTGTATTCTGCAATAATTTTATGGTGCTGTATCCGTATATAAAAATACGCAATAATTTGACCATTAAACAAAAATAATTAAAAAATTGAATTTATATGACAAAAGCCTAAATAATCATATATTATATCATTTTTTAAGTTCTATTTTCAATAAAAAAAGTTAACTCAGATACTCGATCGTCATACTTAAGGTGGTTTGCCACATACGCTGATTTCTTAATCACAAAACCATGCATCTTAAAATCCTTAAAACAATTTTAAGTCGCTCTTGTATTCAAAGATGGCTTTAGCAGGGGTAGAGCCACGTGACACTTTTGCTGTTGCACATATGAACCGGCTCAATCGGAGGTGGTACCACGACCTCACAGAAGACCAGCGTGAAGTAGAAGCTCAGATTCTGCATTATGCCTGGTGAGCGCAAGTGGCAATGGGTCCAATTCCCCTCCCCCCTTAATATGGCAGCAGGGTTAAATAGAAAAATACCCCAGGAGGGTACTAGCACCACTGATGACAGAGAATCTCTCGCTGAGCGTCCACGCCCAAGCTACCCTACTCTTATTGAGCATGGGTGCTCAGGCTGTCCCGCGTAATCTGGGGAGGGGAAGCGGGCAAAATTCCGCTTGAGACTAAACACGCTTGGGGAAAACTGAGCAATAAGACAAAGGTCACGCTATCCGAGAATTTCTGAAACATTTGGGGCTTTCATTCAAATATGAACGCTATCCATTACCATCTGAAAACAGCGAAGCTGGCCTTGCACTTTCTAACCGAGATACCACCTGTACCTCGGAGGAGACTCCGGCTGACACTTCGTATCTCTCCTATACGGAGTACAAATTAGAACATTCGTTTGTGCCCCGAGCTCAAGATAGCGTGTACGTCATAGAGGACATCAGTTTTCACCGTCCAAACAGCCTTGAAGGTACGGAACTGTCCATCCTATGACTGAGCGTAGATGGCGATGACCATCCCCGGGTCTATGGATGCCTCTATAGGTACAGTAGCGGTGGTGCCGTCACAGATCGACTCATCAGCCACGTCCAAATGGCTGCGAATTCGGTGCTACAACAAGTCTCACCCGTAGAAAACGTGATGTTTAGTGCTTTCAATGCAACCACGCTGGATGGCTTGGCATTTAACGATCAAGTGGGTAGATCTGTTTATGACGATGCTTTGGCATATGATCTGACACAACTGATTAACTAGCTTACGCGGATCCCAGATGTGGAAGATCATGTACCTTCCCTGTTGGACCTTCTGCTAATCTCTCATCTGGACGGATATCAAATCTCCGTTGATGCCCCTCTTGGCTTCTCGGATCATTGTCTGATCCGGAGTACATTGTCACTCACGCTCCCATCGCGGTTGCATTATGCAAATTGCCACCATGTTTGGTATTACAGGTCAGCCGATTGAGACTGACTGAGTGAGTTTGCTTCTCGCTGGATATACGCAGCGTTGTTGCTGATTCTTTCACTGATTTGGTGCTACAGAGTACGGTATTTTTTATTCCATCATCTTTGGTAGATATTGGAGGCAGACTCCGGCCATGGTTTGGCCGATTCTGCAAAATAGCATTACGCCATAAGCAAGAGTGCTACCAGGCCTTGGCTGTCGAAGTCGAAGTCGCGGGATGGAGCAAGTGAAAGTGAAGGAGCTTGAAAGTAAAATAATAAATAATTTAGGCTAGTACAACTCGTTATTTGAATCATTTGTAGCATGAACATTTTTCGTATTATAAATACTATAAACTGGAATTATAGTCATATGTTGGATTCCTTAAGCTTTACCAGATCTTCTTCGTTAATTCTTATTTGTGAGCTTCCTTCCTTTTTCCGCAAGTATTATTTTCCATAAGATGTCCAACAGAAAGCATGTCCATGTGTTTTAGCAAAGTTACAAGCGAGGAAAAATAATCTTTTACACTTGAATGTAAGACTTGATGAAAAGATGAAAAGAGGTACTGAAGGGCCATCAAATTTCAGAAGGGATGTGTTAAGTTTCTTTTCACTCGCAGATTTGTTTAGTCTTAAAAGTTTTTAATATACTCTCCTCCCTAAGGACGGATAAAAATTCGACCACAATGGGTTTAGCCGAATGGGGTTTGGCGAATCCTCGATGTAGATCTTTTATGTCCATCGTTGGAATGAAGGTACTTATAAGATCTCTAATGCTCTATCTGTCTTACCACCCTAGTAAGTTATAGTTTTGTCTCATTCGGTATTTTAGGAATATTGCGTATTTCAATATTTACAGCACACGTGTTATTTTCGAAATTATCGTAAGGGACAACTCACTTATACAAAAATATATCATATATTTTTGAATAAGTGAGTTATTCTTTATGCTCATGTTTTAACAGATCCAACTCCCTACCAAAGTTATCATATTTATCCGATAATGATTGCATCGTGGCTGAAATTTCAGAATTTTGTGTTTTAATCTCTTTAATGGCAGACTGTAAGCTTTCAAGTTTATTATTTTGTTGCTATGTTAAATTGTTAAGTAAACTGTGGATCTCGTCCATAAATCTAGATCCTACAATCTCCCGTTTACTTTTCAGTCGTACCTTATTAATCTGCTATTCTATTTCCATTGCCACTTTGTCGCCTAGGCCCACGTCGTCAAGATCAGAATCCGAAACTAATTTTTGAGATGACGGAGTGCATTGTTAATTAAATGTCATAAGCCGCGAAGTAATAGTAAAGTTTATAGCTCACCTCAGATTACGAAAATATTGTGGCCAGCAGTAATTAGCGCGTTGTAGCAGATCGTAGCGTTGATCGATGATAAAGAAAGCAATTATGCAACCATCTCTTTCGTTCGTTCTCGTTCGTTTCGTTTCTCGTAGAGAAGCGGCTACAGCGATCAGTTTAAGTTCGAATGTATGTTACACAGTTTTATTCATTTCCCTTCAAGGAATACAGTTATGTGAAACTATTATTAAGTTTTCAGATAAAATCAAAAACACGTCCGCTTGCTACGTGATTTCAGAGGAAAGACAATGCTGCGGGGTCTTCGTTTTTGGCGAATTATATTTCCAGTTGATATAGTTGTGATACGGCCTTCTGTTTCGAATCACACAGTCTTCTTTGATGCCTGATTTCATGGGCATACGTACTACATATCGACCTTCTTCTTGTCGTGTTGTTATAATGAGCCAGTAACAGTATTAATCTCCTGATGATATTGTTATTTTTCGTCTGCTGTCTGTCAAAACCTCTGAATGTCCTTTAAATCGTGCAGAACAACATTACACTCGTAAGATTTCAGGTTGCCGCAGATGATCCAACTGAGTCATGATTGCTGAACAATCGGTTGATTTTATCTTCTCTGATGACTCCGCTCAAGATGATATTCGAGTAGAAGTTCGCACCCAGTATTATGTCTATGGGACGGCTGATATTGAATCCTGGATCAGCAAGCTGTATGCGTTCAAGATGTTTTCATGTCTGTTTGTCAAATCATTTGTTCGGTAGATTGTTTATCAAACTTTTCATGATGATGACATTAGAACTGTATGTATATTCAAAATTCATCAATTATGCTGTGATAGTCATGACACCTTAGCAGTTATTTTCCCTTGTGCCAATCCTGAAAATAACACCCATAACCTCATAACCGTAACCATAATGCAACGCTGCCTGCTGATAATTGATGTTTGTGATCCTTGATCGATCAGCGCTCGCTTCGTTAGATAACTTCAGTCAGCTGATAGTACCTTGATTTGGGCTGTGACCAGGAGGATTTTGGCAACGTTTTCTTGTGAAAAATGTATCACGTTTTACTGCTGTGTGAGCCTTTTTTTACTGTCTCGCTCGCTCGCGTTGATATTTGTTACATTTGCTTTGTGCGATAAAGTATTATGTGTATTTAAAGGAAAACGTAAAGAGTTACTGTTACCTGCCTTGCCAGATTAATGATTCAAAATTGTTATGTATGTAATTATTAATGGATTCGGTGTTTTACTTTGATTGTTTAGTTTATTTTTTTGTTTTAGATTTTATATGTTGTTTAGTTTTTTTCTCTTATAATGATGTATACGCCTGTAAAGACATATCCTTTATCTAAAAATGTAGTATTTTGATTGTAACAATGTTTAGTGATATTGTCGATGGTGTATCTATTTAAATAAATAAATAATAAATATTATGATTGCTTTTGCACTAAAAGCAATCCTAATTGTCGGTAAATCGCATAAATTTAATTTTGCCACTGTTTTTCATTTTAATTCTGGTGTCTGACCTAGAAATGATTTACAGTGGAAAATTCAATGTTATTCATTGCACAATGGATATGTATATTTCTTTATTGTTAATAATTTCAATGAATTCACATTTGTATGATTTGTATATGCTTTATTTAATACACCTAGGTTTGCCTTGGACTAATGAGCTTTTTTGAATTTTAATAGGTAGCTTACTGATCGCTCTACGGTGCTCCAAGACGATTCTAATGCTCTGAATCGCATTTCCAAAGCGAAGCAGTTACTGATAGCGCAAGCAATTCAATCGGATCTTCAAAATATTCGAAGTAGTTATTATGTGTATGAGTATCCAGTTTCTGCATCAACAAAGGTACAACCAAAAGACCCCAACTTGTTGTATTCACGCCTAAGTATTTCAAGGCGCTTAGACATTCTTTGGTTGTGCGATTTTTTCGGGGCCAATTCGGTACGTCTTGTCGAGTTTTCTGGGGTTATCTCTATATACTTGACTGATAATATCCTGACCTGGTTAGGTCGCTGACTCGTAATAATACAGGGTTCGCATGCGCTATAATTTGGATCTTGTCTTTGATGTCATAATACCTTATGTTTTCTATTTTTGTTAATTTTTTATTGAGAAACCTAAATGGATGATCCTGTTTTACTGTCCAGTATTTGTATATGTTAGCCTTTTTTCCTAATTTCATCCTAAGTCGTTTTAACGGTTCATTAGTCATAGCTAGGTAAGGAGTCCATTGATTTATTTAATGCACTTATCCAAGAAAACTTTAAAACTGCTCAATTTTGTTTTTTTTTTTTTTTTATTGATCCACCAACATTGGTATCATTCCTTACATGCTACTTAAATACAATGAAGCGATAAGAACTAAAATGTACAAATAATTACAGGCGGATACAACATGCAAATAACTTTCTCAGCACTGTGTACCTATATTACTAGGATAAAGAAAGTTGTTGTGAAAAAAAATGTTACAAAAGATTGTCTCTTAAGGTGCGACGGAGCTTGTTAGGTGAGTCGAAAAATATATCAATTTTATCTCTAAATTTGTTAACAAGTTTACTCATTCTAGCAATTGGAGAGTTGGAGCCAAACACTGTTCTTCGATATAGTCTAGTCAATGGTGTAATCATACGAGCGTAACGCAGATAACGAAAGGGAACGCACATATTAAATTTACTTAAAATTTCAGGACAGTCAATTATCCACTAATCATTTTAGAAGCAAAAATCAAATCAATAATATCTCTGCGGTTTTCTAGAGAAATCATTTTGAAATAGATCAAATTTTTTTCATATGATACACGCTTCTTATTACTTCTAAATCTTTATTATTGTTTGGTACAGTAGAGGTGTTACCCCTTCTTGTGTTAACTCGTGTCCTAGAAATTTAACTTTTGCACTTTATACAAACATTTTCTATTGAACAGGACATTTTTTCATTTAAAACATCCAATACTTTTAAAAGTCGCAAATCATGATCTTATCCTAAAATAAAATGTCGTCAATAATATTAATTACCCCTTCACATTTAATTATCATTTTTCTAAGATTTTTTGGAACATCTTTAGGGCAAATATGAATCCAAATCAAAATTTTTCATTACTGTGTATTCCACTAGAAATTTCAAAAATTGTTAAATGTCTTAAGTTGGAATGCAGCTTAACTTGATGGAAAGAATTCTTAATATCTAGTTTTGAAAATACTTTTCTTTTCTTTCTTTCGACAGCAAAAGCTCTAGTTGGCTAAGCAATGGATGGTTTTCTCCGAGAATTCCTGTATTGGCTCGCCTCAAAAGTAAAAGTTTTGTCGACACAAAAACGTATATATCCATTATATTTTAATATTGATACAAAAACGTATATATCCATTATATTTTAATATTGATACAACAGGTGACACTCATAAAGATGGTACATCTACTTCCCTAATAATACCGGCATCTAATAACTCCTTTATCTTCGTTTTTATATTTTCCTCGATGGGAGTAGGTATTCTACGATAATTCCGGTTTTATGAACTTATTTATCGGAATCTGCACTTAAATACCATTAAAATTTGGAAACGGCTTACGTAGTTCTTGATAAACGTGGTTAATGCCAACGCCCACTTTTAAAACTCCTTAGCGTATTGCTGAGTACTTTTATAACAAATTCCTGGAACCGCTTTTTATGACATAAATAGGGCAGTGATCAGTTTTTTCATATTTTTTATTTTAATTTTCAAATGAACCTCTTACATCTGAGGGTATATTACTTTCATATGCTAATGATATTTTATTTGCTTTCTTAGTTTCATTTTTACAACTAACTGTTTATTTTCAAAATATTCCCATGCTCTATCCGTCATTAAATTTGTTTTACAATTTGAATCAATTAATGTGTGTAGCTTGATGCCACCTATGTTACACTCTAAGGTTTCGTCGTCACTTAATACAAACACAATTTAAATAGGTAATCTCATGGCGTCGGTTAATCTCGGTAAAAGACAATAGTTCAAACATGGAAAACAATTTAATATTAACATACAACAACTTGTAGATCTATAGATTTTTAACTTTGTGATTATGGCGTAACCGTTTACAGGTTTTGGCTAGAGCGTACGCGAGCCGCGGTTGGACGAAAACAGCGCAGGTGGCGCGCGGGCAGGGCTCATGAGCGTCTGCGAACCGTACTGATCGTACAGAAACAAAAACTTTTTTTAAATACGGATTATAGTAAGTATTATCTACTTATTGAAAGTAACTTTTTTTTCATTTACCACTGGTTCGCAAAAAAACCTCCTGGGAAGAACCAGTAAAAAAACTTTTGTAAAAAAATACTGTCCCATTTTATTTACAATTATACAGCATTATCGACTTCAACACCCTCAAAAATCACTAAAACGACCACCCAGGACAAAAAAGAATTTATACCTATTGCAGCCGATAACTTGGATTTAGATTCCGACGCCACTATTGGATTTCAAACCCTTGAAAACCATGAAAATGACACCCACGATGAAAAAATGTGTACATATTGAAGCCGCTATTTTGGATTCACGTTTTCATAGCACTATCGGCTTCAACACCCTCGGAAAACTATGAAAACGACAACCATTTTGTAACAGTTGATTATTATTGCAGCCGCCATCTTTCTTTTAATTCGATAAGGATTATTACTGTTGTGTGAATAAGTCAACTAGCGCCATCTAGTGTCAGGAACGAGAGCGAGGGGAGCTTTGCAGAGAATGACATCACCGATCTCTCGACCGACAACGCCACCCGAGGAACTAAGTTTCTAGAAAAACTCGAGCTCTCGGTACCTTACGCGTGTTTACTTGAACATTCCGGATATTTTGCTAATTTGAATAAATAGGTGGCGCAAGATGCGATCGAGACGGAGTTGAACTCAGCGACACAAGCGACGCTTCGGAGCGAAATTAAGTGAATTAGTGTGTTTAATTATTAGTGTTTTAACTTTAATTTGTGTAAAGTAAATTAAAGTGTTAATTTAGGTAATTTTATCGGCAATTTTTATTGTCACGAACCTCAAGCTCGTAACAATTGGTGTCAGAAGTGGGATAAAATAATGCCGATTTTACCTAAGGAGGAAACGGAGGGTGTCCGTACCCGAAGTCAACGCCAGCAGGAGACGGACCAGAGGAGATTTGGTGGTGCAACGCCGCAGATGTCCGAGGGCCAGCCGCCGGCCACGGAAGCCGGTCCGTCAGCAGCTTCTACGTCTGTGGCATCTGACTTAGGTGCTCTGATGGTGATGCTGCAGGAGCAGGCTCGCCGACAGGAGGAACAGGTCCGTCGGTTGGAAGAGCAGCTGCGGGGCGGACAGGAGGAACAGGCTTGCCGACAGGAGGAACAGGCTCGCCGACAGGAGGAACAGGCCCGTCAGCAGGCGGAACAGGCTCGTCGGTCGGAAGAGCAGATGCTCCTCATGAAGGACCTTCACGCTACCTTTGGGAAAGAGATAAGGCAGGTGAAGGATAGGGTTGCTCAACACGACAACCGCCTGTCGGAAGCTGAAACCCGAATCGAAGAACATGAAACCCGAATTAACCATGTGAACAATCGGGTTGACAACGTGATGGCTGACGTGAAGAAAACGCTAAACGACCTCAAACTTGGGGATGGAACTACAGCTCCCGTAGTAGCTGCAGCACCTTCGCTACGTGGATTCAAAGTGCCGCCGTTCGACGGGACCTCTTCCTGGTCGGCCTACAAAATCCAGTTCGAGGCCGTCATGGAGGCGAACGGCTGGAATAAAAGCCAAGCCATGACTGCACTCACCCTAGGCCTGCGCGACCAAGCCTTAACTGTGTTGGAAGCTCTCGATAAGAAAGTGACCTATGAGCAGCTTCTGGAGGCCTTGGAGGCGAGATATGGTGACGCTCACCTGGAACACGTCTTTCTCGCGCAGCTTAAAGATCGCGTGCAACGCAGCAACGAAAACCTGCAGCAGTGGGCCCTTGAGGTGGAGAAGATGGTTCGTAAAGCATACCAGTCTGTACCTGCGCTCATTGGAGGGAACCTGGTGCAAACATTCATCGACGGCATCCGCGACCTGGAAGTCAGAGCTGCTGTGAGGCTCGGGCACCATGAGACGCTTAAGGACGCCTTGGCCCATGCACTGGAGGTAGAAGCCGTGCGGCAGGATCATCGTTCCCATCGCGTCAGGGAGGTTGCAGCAGCTACAGTTCGCGACCGCAACAAAGGATACAGCCCTAGGTGCTATGGCTGTGGGGAAAAGGGCCATCTTCGATCCAGCTGCCCTAAGCGAACCCTAGACAGGGAAGGTGAACGATCCCAGGAGGGTAGTGCGGCCAACAGCACCGCCCAGCAGCAGCAGGGAAACGAGTAAAAGCCAGAACTGCGGGGCGGGTGCTGGCTGATGTTAAAAGAGCCCCAAGGATCTCGATCTCACAAACCCATGATGGGACCAGTCTAATCATCAAAGGCGAGGTCAACGGAATGCCGTGTAAACTGACCATAGACACTGGAGCCTCTCGTACGGTTGTTAGTTCCCAACTTATAAGTCAGTTCCCTGGGGACTCCGCATACAACCGAGAACGCATTAATTTGGTAACAGCCACCGGTCAGCGTATACCCGTCCGTGGAGAAAAGGAGATGGAGTTGAAGCTTGGCAACGTGATCTACCTGCATAATGTCATCGTGGCGGATATAATGGACGACTGCATCCTAGGCCTAGACTTTATGAGGAATAATTGTTGTGAGATCGACGTTAAGCAAGGTGTTTTGAAATGTGGACAGGAGGAACTTTTTATGGAAGGTGCGTTACCAGGGAACGTGTACAGCATTAAGAACATTGTTCTTCCGCCGAGATCGGAAACGATTGTTCCGGTTAGTCTTCCCCGAAATGCTGGGCAAGCTCACCGTTGTGTACTTGTGGAAAGGGTAAACAATGACCTTCCATGGAAAGTAGCTCGAACCTTGGTCAGGACCACTGATATCTCAGGAGTACGTGTGCTGAACCTTTGCGACCGGGACCAGATTATAGAAAAAGGCACATTAATTGGTACTTTTATTAAGGACGCCTTGGCCCATGCACTGGAGGTAGAAGCCGTGCGGCAGGATCATCGTTCCCATCGCGTCAGGGAGGTTGCAGCAGCTACAGTTCGCGACCGCAACAAAGGATACAGCCCTAGGTGCTATGGCTGTGGGGAAAAGGGCCATCTTCGATCCATCATCTATTACCAAAAATATATATTAATTGGACGTCCTAGGCGAAAATTTATCGACCAAATTGGCGATTTATTGAAAACGGGCCAAATTAGGAGTACCCTTAACCGACGAGCATGCATGCGTAGGTGTATGTATGTGAAGGAGGCGAGAGAGGTGTGTCAGGATCGTGCCAAATGGAAGTCTGTAGTCTCTGCCTACCCCTCTGGGTGACAGGCGTGAGTGTTTATGTATGTAATTGGTACTTGTGAGGAAGTAAATTGGTTACGTCGGTGCCAATATATATCGAGTGGGACCCCCAGCAAGGACGTAGAAACGAGAGTGACCACACTTTTGGAAGACTGTCGCAGTGTTCTGTCCCCGAACGAATTGGTCAAGGCTAAGAAGTTGTTGCTCGAGTACGCCGATGTATTCTCATCAAACGATGCTGACATAGGAAAGACTGGTTTAGTTCAACACAAAATAAACACAGGTGAAGAGTTGCCTATCCGTCAGCGGCCAAGACGATTGCCGGTAGCACGTGAAAAGGAAGTGGAAACCATGATTGAAGGAATGATGAAGGATGGTGTTATTGAACCTTCCTCTAGTCCATGGTGTTCGCCAGTGGTGCTGGTGAAAAAGAAGGATGGCAGCATGCGGTTCTGTGTTGATTACCGCCGTCTGAACGACGTTACAAAGAAGGACAGCTATCCCTTGCCAAGAATTGATGACACGCTGGACATGCTTACAGGAATAAAATGGTTTAGCACGCTGGATCTAAAAAGTGGCTACTGGCAAGTTGAAATTGACCCTAAGGACAAGGAGAAAACTGCGTTCTCGACGGGAAAGGGTCTGTGGCAATTCAAAGTAATGCCGTTTGGGTTGTGCAATGCTCCTGCAACGTTTGAAAGGCTGATGGAACTTGTACTTACCGGGCTAATTGGCGATGCCTGTCTGGTCTACTTGGATGACATCATCATCGTGGGCCGTACGTTTGAGGAACACCTTCAAAACCTGGAACGTGTGCTTATGAAGATTCAGAGTGCCAACCTCAAGTTGAACCCGAAGAAATGTTCACTATTCCAACGGCAAGTTAACTTTTTGGGGTTTGTAGTATCGGAAGAAGGTATCCGCACAGATCCAGAGAAAATCGCCGCTGTCAAGGATTGGCCGGTCCCAAAAGACAAGACGCAGGTTAGAGCATTTTTGGGTTTGTGCTCCTATTACCGGCGATTCGTGAAGAACTTTGCAGATATAGCCAAACCTCTGCACAAGCTAACCGAGGAGAAGCGACATTTCTGCTGGGATGAAAGTTGCAATATCGCATTCCAGGAGCTCAAGGACCGTCTGTGCAAAACACCTATTTTGGGATACCCTGACGCAAGCAAAGAATTTATAGTTGACACAGACGCAAGTGATATAGGACTTGGCGGTGTGCTGTCTCAACGGAGTGGTGACCAAGAGGTCGTGATAGCGTACTTCAGCAAGTCGTTGTCAAAACCGGAAAGGAACTATTGTGTCACAAGACGCGAATTGCTCGCTGTGGTAAAGTCGTTGCAGCATTTTAGCAAATATCTTCTGGAACGAAAGTTTCACTTACGAACTGACCATGCTGCACTAAAATGGCTATTGCAGTTTAAAAACCCAGAAGGACAAGTTGCGAGGTGGATTGAACTACTGCAGGAATACGACTTTGAGATCGAACATCGCAGCGGGAAATCTCATGGCAACGCAGATGCATTGTCCAGAAGACCTTGTCCTGAAGATTGCAAACATTGTACTAGGCAAGAGAGTAAGGAAGTGGTATCCGTAAGGATGCTCAGGGCAGACCACCTCAGCAACGAGTGGAAGGACAGCTTACTACATGCACAGCAGGAATATCCGGACATCAAGCCGATTCTGGAATGGATAAAGGCGAGTGCCCCCAAGCCCAAGTGGAGTGACGTCTCAGCGATGAGTTCGACCACTAAAAGCTATTGGGCCCAGTGGGACAGCTTGCTGCTTCAGGATGGAGTTCTGTGTCGTAAATGGGAAAACGTTCGGGGGGACAGCTGTCATTTGCAAATGGTTGTCCCTAAAGCTAAAGTACCGGATGTTCTACAGCTGTACCATAATGATTGTTCAGGAGGCCATCTGGGAGTTAAACGAACTCTACTGAAGATCCGAGAACGGTTTTACTGGGTCCACTGTCGAAACGATGTCGAGGACTGGTGTCGCAAATGTACAAGTTGTGCGGCTGTAAAGGGACCTCAGACTCGTAGTAGAGGTGCATTGAAGTTGTACAGTGTGGGTGCACCATGGGAGAGAATAGCCATTGACGTGGCGGGGCCGTTTCCGGAGAGTGAAAGCGATAACAAGTATTTCATGGTTGTGATGGATTACTTCACTAAGTGGCCAGATGTCTTCGCCATTCCAAATCAAGAAGCTTCAACAGTTGCAGATAAACTAGTTCATGAAGTCTTATGTCGTTTTGGAGTACCTTTAGAGATTCACAGCGATCAAGGGAGGAATTTTGAGTCTCAAATATTCCAGGAAACTTGCCGAGTTATGGGTACTCATAAAACACGAACGACTTCTTATCACCCGCAATCTGATGGAATGGTGAAACGATTTAATCAGACATTGGAGAGGTACCTAGCAAAAGTTGTAGACAATCGGCAACGAGATTGGACAAGCACATACAACCGTTTTTGTTGTCATATCGAAGTTCTGTTCACGAAAGTACAGCAGTGACACCAGCTTTCGCAAACTTTGACCTGACCACTGGGATACCACCTGATGCCCCACGCAGTATAACCGATTATGCATATGACTTGCGGAACAAAATGAATGACATTTATGAGCACGTCAGACAATCGGGCCAGCAAATGTCTGAGAAAATGAAAACCCGGTATGACCGCAAAATGAACAATAAAGGGTTCAACGAAGGTTCATTAGTGTGGTTGCACAATCCAATCCGCAGCAAAGGGAAATCTACTAAGCTTTAAGCCAAATGGGACGGCCCGTACCGGATTGTAACCAGGATCAACGATGTGACCTACCGGATACAGAAAGGTGCAAGAGGGACTCCTAAGATCGTCCATGTGGATCGCTTGGCGCGTTATTATGGGACCGATAATGCTCGGGACGAGCATGTCTTAGGAGGGGGCAGTGTTGTGTGAATAAGTCAACTAGCGCCATCTAGTGTCAGGAACGAGAGCGAGGGGAGCTTTGCAGAGAATGACATCACCGATCTCTCGACCGACAGCGCCACCCGAGGAACTAAGTTTCTAGAAAATCTATACTCGAGCTCTCGGTACCTTACGCGTGTTTACTTGAACATTCCGGATATTTTGCTAATTTGAATAAATAGGTGGCGCAAGATGCGATCGAGACGGAGTTGAACTCAGCGACACAAGCGACGCTTCGGAGCGAAATTAAGTGAATTAGTGTGTTTAATTATTAGTGTTTTAACTTTAATTTGTGTAAAGTAAATTAAAGTGTTAATTTAGGTAATTTTATCGGCAATTTTTATTGTCACGAACCTCAAGCTCGTAACATTACAATAACAGTAAATAATTCTTACCTTTCAAAATCTGCAGGAAGTTTAAAATACAATAAAAACATTTTTAAAAAGATGGTGGAGATTAACGTAACCAATCGTCTTGGCGCGACACTCACTACTGAGAGTACCGCACCGTTCGCTTAGGAGTCTCGTAGTTGTGCACGTTTGTGCGAGTGTGCTGTTTTGAGCGTTTGTAGGTAGTTTCCATACTGTTCCATATTTTTACTGTGGTTTTAGACACAAAAAATTCTGGTCACCACTTGTAGAACTTTTATAGTATAATGATAGGAAAAATGTTAAGATTTTTTATAGAATGGGGTACACGTCCTAACTCGGCGCGCTCCATAAAGCAACTGACTGCTGGTACTCACTGCGATAACCGATTGATGTGCTACCCCTCACTAATTGTGTGTGTGAGACGGTGTATTGAATCTATTAAATTGACACAAACACTACAGTCTGTGTTTCCGTCCCAATACAATCTGGGCGTGTTTACCTAATGTTCTCTAGAATACGATCCGCGTGAAAATTAAAATGCATTTGTTTTTTGTTGAATGAGTGTGGCAAACCTGCAAACAATCTACCTGTTGGCAAGCAAAGACTGTGGCCCATTGACAACTATATCTATTCTCAGTTAAGAATCAAAATTCAGATTTGTTGTCACCCCTGAGGAATGCTTCGTTTCCACTGAGAAGGGTCTTCGGATCTCTACACTTATCCTACGAAACACAGCAGCACATAGCTGCTATTTTACGCTTGTTTTTTGTAAGAGCGTGGCCATTTCCCGTTCTAGCCGATACATTGATGCTACAACAAAAATAAAGCTGCTGAAGTCTCACGATACGTCGATATGTCTTACCTAGTTTGAAGAACATACATTGTCTGTTTCTTTTAATTAAAAGTTAGCTTTGATTGGTTAAAAGCTTAATAATCTTTTCATTTTTTAATAAAGCACTAAATTATAAATGAAATGAATGACTAAATCTAAATGTTTCATTGAAATAATATTTTCAATAAGTTCTCAAATTTATACTCTAAATTTTCAGTTATTTGTGGAAGAAAATTAATTATGTATTCCAAAGACCTCAAAATTTTGCCAACTTGCTTGAATGAAATTTGTATATTTAAATTAATGCTCTAAGCCCAAAAATTATAATATTGTAATATAACGTATCTTCAATTTACTTTTTATTCTATTGTTAAAATTATTTGTTACAGGCACTGTAACAAATAAATTATACATAAAAAAATCATAACGCGACTGAGTGGACTATTATGAACGAATAAAATGACAGATGCGTAGATGTTTTCCAAGCAGTGTAGTATAATTAGACACCATAAGATTTAACACCTTAGACTCTAAACTTAAACTCAAACAAAATGATATATTGAAACAGAAACAGAAACTTTTTTATTCAATGTAGATTATAAACAATACTCATATACAATACTTATATACAATATATTTTTTTTCATTTACCACTGGTTCGCAAAATACCTCTGTCCTGGGAAGAACCAGCAAGAAACCCAGCGGGACTATTTTTTTTACATAATAGCTTACAATCATATTTACAATTAACAACACAAGACAAATTAGAAATAGCTTGGTAGCGATCACCCTTCCCAGGGGTTATTATCATCTATAAATTCCTTAATATTATAATAACCATTTTTTATAAACCTAGTTTAATAAAATTTTTGAACTTTGCGTGTGACAATTTTTTATTTTCTGGTATTTTGTTGTAAAAGCGTATACATCGTCATATCGTCAGCATCGTCGTCGTAGTATCTTCTGTAAAATAAATATAATTTCAGTGTCTGTCGCGTGTCCCCATAGCAAAATACCATACGACATAATGCTATGGAAATAACTATAGTAAACTATTCTAGTTGTTCCAACACTACTGGATAGAGTTCTAATCTGTTTTACAGCATATGCTGCAGAACCAAGTCGTTTGTTCCCCGAGCTCAAGATAGCGTGTACGTCAGAGAGGACATCGGTTTTCAACGTCCCGACAGCCTTGAAGGTACGGAACTGTCCATCCTATGACTGGGCGTAGATAGCGATGACCATCCCCGGGTCTATGGATGCCTCTATAGGTACAGTAGCGGTAGTGCCGTCACAGATCGACTCATCAGCCACGTCCAAATGGCTGCGAATTCGGTGCTACAACAGGTCCCACCCGTATAAAACGTGATGTTTGGTGCTTTCAATGCAACCACGCTGGATGGCTTGGCATTTAACGATCAAGTGGGTAGATCTGTTTATGACGATGCTTTGGCATATGATCTGACACAACTGATTAACTAGCTTACGCGGATCCCAGATGTGGAAGATCATGTACCTTCCCTGTTGGACCTTCTGCTAATCTCTCATCTGGACGGATATCAAATCTCCGTTGATGCCCCTCTTGGCTTCTCGGATCATTGTCTGATCCGGAGTACATTGTCACTCACGCTCCCATCGCGGTTGCATTATGCAAATTGCCACCATGTTTGGTATTACAGGTCAGCCGATTGAGACTGACTGAGTGAGTTTGCTTCTCGCTGGATATACGCAGCGTTGTTGCTGATTCTTTCACTGATGTGGTGCTACAGGGTATGGAAATTTTTATTCCATCATCTTTGGTACATATTGGAGGCAGACTCCAGCCATGGTTTGGCCGATTCTGCAAAATAGCATTAAGCCATAAGCACGAGTGCTACCAGGCCTTGGCTGTCGAAGTCGAAGTCGCGGGATGGAGCAAGTGAAAGTGAAGGAGCTTGAAAGTAAAATAATAAATAATTTAGGCTAGTACAACTCGTTATTTGAATTATTTGTAGCATGAACATTTTTCGTATTATAAATACTATAAACTGGACTTATAGTCATATGTTGGATTCCTTAAACTTTACCAGATCTTCTTCATTAATTCTTATTTGTGAGCTTCCTTCCTTTTTCCGCAAGTATATTTTTCCATAAGATGTCCAAAAGAAAGCATATCCATGTGTTTTAGCAAAATTACAAGCGAGGAAAAATAATCTTTTACACTTGAATGTAAGACTTGATGAAAAGATGAAAAGAGGTACTGAAGGGCCATCAAATTTCAGAAGGGATGTGTTAAGTTTCTCTTCACTCGCAGATTTGTTTAGTCTTAAAAGTTTTTAATATACTCTCCTCCCTAAGGACGGATAAAAATTCGACCACAATGGGTTTAGCCGAATGGGGTTTGGCAAATCCTCGTTGTAGATCTTTTATGCCGTCGTTGGAATGATCTCTAATGCTCTGTCTGTCTTACCACCCTAGTAAGTTATAGTTTTGTCTCATTCGGTATTTTAGGAATATTGCGTATTTAAATTTTTGCAGCACACGTGTTATTTTCGAAATTATCGTAAGGAACAACTCACTTATACAAAAATATATCATATATTTTTGTATAAGTGAGTTATTCTTTATGCTCATGTGTTAACAGATCCAACTCCTTACCAAAGTTATCATATTTATCCGATAATAATTGTATCGTGGCCATAATTTCAGAATTTTGTGTTTTAATCTCTTTAATGGCGGACTGTAAGCTTTCAAGTTTATTATTTTGTTGCTATGTTAAATTGTTAAGTAAACTGTGGATCTCGTCCATAAATCCAGATCCTACAATCTCCCGTTCACTTTTCAGTCGTACCTTATTAATCTGCGATTCTGTTTCCATTGCCACTTTGTCGCCTAGGCCCACGTCGTCAAGATCAGAATCCGAAACTAATTTTTGAGGTGACGGAGTGCATTGTTAATTAAATAGCCGCGAAGTAATAGTAAAGTTTATAGCTCACCTCAGTTCAACAACGTAGGTGTTTTGTAGTGCTGATTACGAAGAAATTGTGGCCAGCAGTAGTTAGCGCGTTGTAGCAGATCGTAGCGTTGATCGATGATAAAGAAAGCTATTATGCAACCATCTCTTTCCCCCGAGGAGTGCGCGTCGTAGAGAAGCAGCTACAGTGATCAGTTTGAGTTCGATACATTCGATGTTATACAGTTTTATTCATTTCCCTTCATTAATATAAGGAATACAATTATGTGAAACTATTATTAAGTTTTCAGATAAAATCAAAAACACATCTGCTTTGAAGCCTGATTTCATGGGCATACGTACTACATATTGACCGTCTTCTTGTCGTGTTATTATAATGAGCCAGTAACAGTATTAATCTTCTGATGATATTGTTATTTTTCGTCTGCTGTCTGTGATTGTCAAAACCCCTGAATGTCCTTTAAATCGTGCAGAACAACATTACACTGGTAAGATTTCAGGTTGCTGCAGATGATCCAACCGAGTCGTGATTGCTGAACAATCGGTTGATTTTATCTTCTCTGATGACTCCACTCAAGATGTTATTCGAGTAGATGTTCGCACCCAGTATTATGTCTATGGGACGGCTGATATTGAATCCTGCATCAGCAAGCTGTATGCGTTCAAGATGTTTTCATGTCTGTTTGTCAAATCATCTGTTCGGTAGATTGTTTATCAAACTTTTCATAATGATGACATTAGTACTGTATGTACATTCTAAATTCATCAATGATGCTGTGATAGTCATGACACCTTAGCAGTTATTTTCCTTTGTGCCAATCCCGAAAATAACACCCATAACTCCATAACCGTAACCATAATGCAATGCTGCCGTTAAAGGCCAAGTCTTTGAGCGGCGTTTTCGCTGATAAGTGATGTTTGTGATCCTTGATTGATCAGCGCTCGCTTCGTTAGATAGCTTCAGTCAGCTGATAGTACCTCGATTTAGGCTGTGACCAGGAGGATTTCGGCTACGTTTTCTTGTGAAAAATGTATCACGTTTTTCTGCTGTGTGAGCCTTTTTTTACTGTCTCCCTCGCTCGCGTTGATATTTGTTACGTTTGCTTTGTGCGATAAAGTATTATGTGTATTTCAAGGAAAAAGTAAAGAGTTACTGTTACCTGCCTTGCCAGATTAATGATTCAAATTTTTTATGTATGTAATTATTACTGCATTCGGTGCTTTTACTTTGATTGTTTAGTTTAATTTTTTTTGTTTTAGATTTTATATGTTGTTTAGTTTTTTTTTCTCTTATAATGATGTATACGCCTGTAAAGACATATCCTTTATCTAAAAATGTAGTATTTTGATTGTAACATTGTTTAGTGATATTGTCGATGGTGCATTTATTTATTTATTTATTTCACAATTTATGTACACACAAGTCAGGGAGAGGACACATCATAATAAAAAGTTTGTACAAAGGCTCTACTTATCTCACAATGAAATTTCTTCCAGTAGGCCAGTTTCAAACACATATGATTACTAAATGATTATAAGGTGTGCACTTTGTAATTTTACAACACATATGGGTATAAGATAAATATATACGTCAGCTCAAATACTTACATACACATACATATACATATATATATACATATGTATACATATATATACATATATATACACATATACATATATACATATACATATATATATAAATACATGAATATATTCATATTTAAACAAACATTAATACATACATAAATACTAAATATAATATAAAGTCATAATTAAATATATAAACATATATACACACAGACACACACACACACACACACACACACACACACACACACACACACACACACATAAATACATATATGTACATGCATATATTTGTAACAGTATAGTACATATCAGAGATTTGAGACTTACACAGAAGACAGCGATAAATAATGTTCTTTCACTCGTTTTTTGAATAATGTCACTGTTTTGATTTCTCGAATGTCAGTAGGAAGCGAATTCCAGAGAGTTACTGCTTGTACGGAGAATGAACGGGAATATGAAAGAGTATTAAAGGATGGGAATTTTAAGAGAGTTTTAAGGTGAGATCTACAAACTGTATCTGGGGATTTAAGAAAGGTAAATCGATTTCGGAGGTATGTAGGGAAATGTGGGCTGTGGAGGATGTTGAAAAGGAGACAAAGGATACGAGTGTTCCTGCGAAATCGGATCGGGAGCCACTTGAGTTGCTTTCTATATTTAGAGACGTGGTCAAACTTCTTGAGTCCGAAGATATACCGAATGCAAAGGTTTTGTAATCGCTCAAGTTTGTTTAATTGCTCCTCTGTGGCATCCAAAAAACAGACATCAGCGTAATCTAAGATAGGCAAAATAAGGGTTTGAACAAGAGAGATTTTCATTGATAAGGGTAAAAAACTTTGAAGACGTTTTAATGAGTGGAAAGCATAATAAACTTTTCTACTTAAGTGCATTATGTGAGGACTCCATGACAACCTATTATCAATAATTAAGCCCAAGTTCTTCACAGATTCAGTATAAGTAATTGATGTGCCATTGATAATCACATCTGGCAGGGTGCATTTATCAATTAAGCTTCTAGTATATCTGCTACTTACTATTATTGCTTGATACTTGCTTGGATTAATAGTTATACAATGTGATCTGGACCAACGACTAATTCTCTTCAAGTCATTATTCAGTGCTTCTATCGCCAATTTAGCTTCAGATGCCACAAAGTGACGGTAAAGCTGCAAATCGTCTGCATAAAGATGGAAGTTGGAGGATATTATTTTTGTTATAGAATTGATAAAAACGGTGAAGAGCAAAGGAGACAAGACGCCGCCGTGGGGTACACCCGTGATAAGATTACACCAGTTGGAATAAGTGTCATTGGAACGGATACATTGTGAGCGACCCCGAAGGTAGTGTATCTATTTAAATAAATAAATAATAAATATTATGATTGCTTTTGCACTAAAACCAATCCTAGCTGTCGGTAAATCGCATACATTTAATTTTGCCACTGTTTTTCATTTTAATTCTGGTGTCTGACCTAGAAATGATTTACAGTGGAAAATTCTATGTTGTTCATTGCACAATGGATATTTATATTTCTTTATTGTTAATAATTTCAATGAATTCACATTTGTATTATTTGTATATGCTTTATTTAATACACCTAGGTTTGCCTTGGACTAATGAGCTTTTTTGAATTTTAATAGGTAGTTTACTGATTGCTCTACGGTGCTCCAAGACGATTCTAATGCTCTGAATCGCATTTCCAAAGCGAAGCATTTCCTGATAGCGCAGACAATTCCATCGGATCTTCAAAATACTCGAAGTAGTTGTTATGTGTATCAGTATCCAGTTTCTGCATCAACAAAGGTACAACCAAAAGACCCCAACTTGTTGTATTCACGCCTAAGTATTTCAAGGCGCTTAGACATTCTTTTGTTGTGCGATTTTTTCGGGGCCAATTCGGTACGTCTCGTCGAGTTTTCTGGGATTATCTCTATATACTTGACTGATAATATCCTGACCTGGTTGGGTCGCTGACTCGTAATCACACAGGGTTCGCATGCGCTATAATTTGGGTCTTCTCTTTGATGTCATAATACCTTAAGGTTTCTATTTTTGTTAATTTTTTATTGAGAAACCTAAATGGATGATCCTGTTTTACTGTCCAGTATTTGTATATGTTAGCCTTTTTTCCTAATTTCATCCTAAGTCGTTTTAACGGTTCATTAGTCATAGCTAGGTAAGGAGTCCATTGATTTATTTTATGCACTTATCCAAGAAAACTTTTAAAATGCTCAATTTTGTTTTTTTTTTTTGATCCACCAACATTTGTATCATTCCTTACATGCTACTTAAATACAATGAAGCGATAAGAACTAAAATGTACAAATAATTACAGGCGGACACAATATGCAAATAACTTTCTCAGCACTGTGTACCTATATTACTAGGATAAAGAAAGTTGTTGTGAAAAAAAAATGTTACAAAAGATGGTCTCTTAAGGTGTGACGGAGCTTGTTAGGTGAGTCGAAAAATATATCAATTTTATCTCTAAATTTGTTAACAAGTTTACTCATTCTAGCAATTGAAGAGTTGGAGCCAAACACTGTTCTTCGATATAGTCTAGTCAATGGTGTAATCTTACGAGCGTAACGCAGATAACTAAAGGGAACGCACATATTAAATTTACTTAAAATTTCAGGACAGTCAATTATCCACTAATAATTTTTTAAACAAAAATCAAATCAATAATATCCCTGCGGTTTTCTAGAGAAATCATTTTGATATAGATCAAATTATTTTCATATGATACACGCTTCTTATTACTTCTAAATCTTTATTATTGTTTGGTACAGTAGCGGTATTACCCCTTCTTGTGTTAACTCGTGTTCTAGAAATTTAACTTTTGCACTTTATACAAACATTTTCTATTGAACACGACATTTTTTCATTAAAACCATCCAATACTTTTAAAAGTCGCAAATCATGATCTTATCCTAAAATAAAATGTCGTCAATAATATTAATTACCCCTTCACATTTAAGTATCATTTTTTCTAAGATTTTTTGGAACATCTTTGGGGCAAATGTGAATCTAAATCAAAATTTTTCATAACTGTATATTTCACTAGAAATTTCAAAGAGTGATAAATGTCTTGATGGAAAGAATTCTTAATATCTAGTTTTGAAAATACTTTTCTTTTCTTTCTTTCGACAGCAAAAGCTCTAGTTGCCTAGGCAATGGATGGTTTTCTCCGAGAATTCCTGTATTTGCTCGCCTCAAAATTAAAAGTTTTGTCGACACAAAAACGTATATATCCATTATATTTTAGTATTGATACAACGGGTGACACTCATAAAGATGGTTCATCTACTTCCTTAATAATATCGGCATCTAATAACTCCTTTATCTTCGTTTTTATCTTTTCCTCGATGGGAGTACGTATTCTACGATAATTTCGGTTTTATGAACTTATTTATCGAAATCTGCACTTAAATACTATAAAAAATTGGAAACGGCTTACGTAGTTCTTGATAAACGTGGTTAATGCCAACGCCCACTTTTAAAACTCCTTAGCGTATTGCTGAATACTTTTATAACAAATTCCTGGAACCGCTTTTTATGACATAAATAGTGCAGTGATCAGTTTTTCCATATTTTTTATTTTAATTTTCAAATGAACCTCTTACATCTGAGGTTATATTACTTTCATATGCATATTTTTTATCCAACGTAGATTATAAACAATACTTATATACAATATAAATTTTTTCATTTACCACTGGTTCGCAAAATACCTCTGTCCTGGGAAGAACCAGCAAGAAACCCAGCGGGACTATTTTTTTTTTCAAACAAAAGCTTACAATCATGCTTACAATTAACAACACAAGACAAATTAGAAATAGCTTGGTAGCGATCACCCTTCCCAGGGGTTATTATCATCTATAATTTCCTTAATATTATTTTTTTTATAGAAGAAGGGGCAAACGAGCATGCGGCTTACCTGATGTTAAGTGACTACCGCCGCCCATGATCAACCGCAACACCAGGAGAATTGCGGGTGTGTTGCCGGCCCTTTAGAAAGGAGTAAGCTCTTTTCTTGAAGGTCCCCAGGTCGTATCGGTCCGAAAAATCGCCGGTGGTAAACTATTCCACAGAGAGGTTGTACGTGGAAGAAAACTCCTTGTGAAACGTACAGTGGTGGACCGCCAAGCATCCAGATGGTGTGGATGGTATCGGGACATTTGCCGTGTAGTGCGTTCACGAAATTTGGCGGCTGGGATTAATCTGAACAATTCCTCAGAGCACTCCCCGTGATAGATGCGATAAAATAAGCAAAGAGATGCAACATCTCTTCGCAGCGCCAGTGAATCGAGCCGATCGAAAAGCACTCGGTCGTCAACGATTCGAGCCGCTCTGCGCTGGATGTGGTCAAGTTGAAGGAGCTGCTACTGGGGACCCCTAGCCCAGAGATGGGAACAGTATTCCATGTGCGGCCGAACCTGCGCCTTGTAAAGTTGCAGGCGGTGTGCCGGCATGAAATACTGTCCCGCTCTGCTGAGCACGCCGAGCTTTTTAGAGGCTAATTTGGCCTTCCCTTCCAAGTGACCACGAAACTGCACGTCACTCGATATGTCGACGCCGAGGATTCCGATACTAGCTGAGACAAGAAGGGGAGTGCCTTGAAACTGAGGGGATACGACAAAGGGGTTCTTTTTAGCGGTTAACGCGCAAACTTGTGTCTCCTGGGGGTTAAACTGGACTAGATTTAGTCGCCCCCAATCCGAGACTCTGTCCAGCAGAGACTCGACTTCAGGCACAAGTTTGTACATAGCAATGAATGTTACGGGTATGCAACATGTCATTGATATGCAGAAGAAACAGCGTTGGCGATAGCACGCAGCCCTGTGGAACCCCAGCATTAATAGGCTTGCCATCGGAGCTTGCACCGTCTACAACGACCTTGATGCTGTGTTAGTGCCCACTTTAATGTATGGTAGTGAAAGCTGGGTGTGGCAGAAGAAGCACGAAAGTAGACTAAATGCTGTAGAAATGCGGTCTTTAAGGAATATGCTAGGGTTGAATCTGAATGACAGGGTGAGAAATTGCGTGATAAGAGATAAATGTGGTATGCAAGATGATATTGTCACCAGGATTAAGAAAGGAATGCTTCGGTGGTTTGGTCACGTAGAAAGAATGAAGGAGTAAAGAGTGACAAAGCAAATTTATATGGCAGATGTGAACGGCCGAGTTGGGAAGGGATGCCCTAGAAAAAAGTTTATCGACCACATTGGCGATATTTTGAAAATAGGCCACGTTAGAAGTATCCTTAACCGACGAGCATGTATGCGTAGATATATGGATGTAAAGGGGGCGAAAGAGGTATGTCAGGATCGTGCCAAATAGAAGTCCGTAGTCTCTGCCAACCCCTCTGGGTGACAGGCGTGAGTGTTTATGTTATTATGTCATGTATAATAACCCTTTTTATACAAACCTAGTTTAATAAAATTTTTGAACTTTGCGTATGACATATTTTGTATATTTTCTGGTATTTTGTTGTAAAAGCGTATACATCGCCCCGAGAATGAATTATTGACTCGGTGGAGTCGAGTAACTACTAGCTTGTGTCTGTTCCTAGTATTTATAGAATGAATATCACTTATTTTTGCAAAACTACGTTTATTCTTTTGTACGTACATTACATTTTCATAAATGTATTGAGAGGCCAGAGTTCATATATTAATTTCCTTAAATTTTTGTCTCAGTGACTCTTTTGGTTTCAAATTATACAGAGTGAATTTGAAGTTATCACATTAAATTAAAAGACATATTCTACATAACGTTCTTTTCACATACATAACTAAAAGTAAAATGTAAAAATTAACATCCTAGTCCCAGTAGCCTCTTTTTTCGATTTAATATTAAACAACATCATGTAAATGCATATATTTATCACCTGACGAATACTAAAGGGTCAAAGACCCAAGGCCAGCAAAGGCGAAGATACCTAGTTCAAACGTTGCCATTCCAAATTACAAAAATAAAGGAAAAATCAAGCAAAAATATACTTAAGACTAACGATATAAGGCATAATTCTTATGCGTGATGCGAGTGTGTGAAAACAAATTCCAAGCAAAAATATTTACTTATAATAGATGTCCGAAGGCATAATTCGCTATGTGTGAAGGGAAAAATGGAAGGGAGTGATGTGAAGATGCGTATTGTTTATATTCGAATTTCTCTGCCGCATGGGACGATGATTTTAGTCACTTATTTCGACGTCGGAACCCTTGGATGGTTCATGAGTCACTTGACCTAATTTTCGCGTAGGCGTCCTTTGAGTTTTAATTGTTGTTTTTTAGTTTTGTGGACATTTTGATAAGTTTTTTGGTTTGTTTGTTATAGGACACTTTAATAGGATAATAATAATTGTGATAAGGTGGTGTGACAGTTTGTGCGAAATTGGACGCTTACTTTTACTTTTTTATATTTTTTATTCGTGATAGGACACGTTTAATACGCTAGATAAAAAACATATTTAATAACTTAGTGAAGTCGTGTAACAGCTCGCTTAAAATTGTACGCTTTTTCTTTTTAACGTTTTAACTTTTATAAGTTTTAAGATGCCTCGTGTCAATTTCACGACGTCGGAATACACCGACATGATTTTGATTTACGGAGAGTGCCACCAAAACGCGGGTTTGGCATTACGAACATATCGAGAGAGGTATCATACCACACGTGTATGTCCTACAGATTCACGTATTTTTATACGGGCAGTCCAAACATTACGCGCCGGTCAATATTTGATCCCGCGTCAGGTTGAAATTCCTCCGCGAGTAGCCGTGGCTCAGGAAGAACAAATATTGAATTATTTCGCTCGTAATCCAACCTCAAGTCTCCGTAGAGCAGCTCGCCAATTCCGTGTACACCACAAGACTGTTCACAAAATATTAATAAAAAACAAGCAACAGTCGTTCAAATATGTAAAGGTACAGGATTTATTGGATAGAGATAAGCCAGTCAGGGAAGCCTACTGCCAATGGATCTTGAGCAGAGTAGCTAATGACTCTAACTTTTAGCTAACATAATGTGGACTGACGAGAGCACATTCACGCGCAACAGAATATGGAATCGGCAGAACTTACGGTACTGGAGTGAAGAAAATCCGCAACTGTGTCGAGAGTCTATGCACCAATACAGATTTGCCGTTAATGTTTGGGCTAGAATACACGGAGATCAAATTATTGGTCCCGTGTTTATCGAAGGAAACCTTAGTAGGCCTAACTTTTGGAACTACTTGACGGCCCAGTGGCGGATTACGTTGATGGATTACCATTAGGGGAAAATAGCCGGTTATGGTATCAGCTTGACGGAGCACCTGCTCATTCAGTGGTGGCTGCCAGATAGCGCCTCACTGAAATGTTCGGAGAGCAGTGGATTGGCCGATACGGACCTTCTCAGTGGCCAGCAAGGTCACCGGATCTAACACCGTTAGACATTTTCTAATGGGGTTATTTGAAAAATGAGGTGTACTCCACGGAATTAACGACTGTCGAGGACATAAAAATAAGGATTATTCGGGCTTTCGACAAAATAAAAAAATTTGCCGCCAATGGTGACCTTCTTCGCAAGGTCCGAAATAATATCGTGCGATGATGTCAGTTATGCATTCGGGCACACGGCGGACATTTTGAAAATCTAAAAGTTTAATTTTATTTATTAAACTATAGTGACCGATAAGAGTGATTATGTGGATAAAAATAATACCATATAGTCTGTGATTTGTTTATAACATCGCATGAGCATCATCTTACACGTGCCTAGTTGACTATGTATGGGCAAGTGTAGATAACCTTTGTCAATGCCGCCGTGTCGCCGCGATGTTGCCGCTTATACAGGTCAGTAAACTAATAATATCCAGGATAATTTATTCCGTGTAATTTTTTACGCTATTTATTTTTTTGAAAGATGCACTTTTTGTCTATTGGTATTATGGTTTATTTTACTATTTCAACAGACGTATATCAACTTGCATTAACTGCTGTGCTATAAAATGCGATAACCTAATCGCCAGCCTGTATATTGCTCTAATGGCTCTCTTCTGTAAAATAAATATAATTTCAGTGTCAGTCGCGTGTCCTCATAGCAAAATACCATACGACATAATGCTATGGAAACAACTAAATTAAACTATTCTAATTGTTTCAACACTGGTAAGAGTTCTAATCTTTTTACAGCATATGCTGCAGAACAAAGTCTGCTAGCTAGTTTTGATATATGGGTGACCCATTGAAGCTTTGCGTCTAGGGTGATTCCAAGAAAAATGGTGGTATCAACAAGACTCAGTTCTTCCCCATTTAAAATTACATTCGTATTAACATGTTCAACATTAGGAGTTACGAATTTCATACATTTAGTTTTAGTAACATTGGACTTCTATTATAAAAAGCCTTTTAGATTATACGGGATTATATACTTAAATATACGATACTTACATCCAAAAACCAAACCGAAACTTAACTTAGATATATTAATTTTACATTCATAAATATTAATAAATAAAATAAAAAGTACATAATATCAATAATATATAATGTTTTACGTGGAAGACACATGCTGCAGTTACATTAGTAGTATAGTTGTGGCACGAATGGGTCGGCTCGAACGGGGAAAGACCACACTCTCACAGAATACCAGCGTAAAATAGTAGCATAATGCTGCTGTGTTTCGTATGGTGAGTGTAGAGAACTAAAGATCCTTATTACTGGAAACGAGGCATTCCATCTTAGTCGTCAGGGACAACGCATTCGCATTCTTATTCGTAATCGAGGATAGATGTAGATTTCTACGAGCCACAGTAACCACTTACCATCAGGCGGACTGTGTGCTCATTTGCCACTCTATCTTATAAAAAAAATATAAATAAACACCCAACCAGCTGAATACACTCGACAGGGGAGAACAAAGGGCAGAGGGTTAAAAAGAAAGCGAGAAATACCGGCGGGTGATACGGACGGTGTCGAGGAGCACCGCCTTCCGCATTTGAGCCCGGAGAGGTCCGTCACGGAGTCCAAGTCACCTCGGATGTACCGGGAGGCCTGACCGGGATTAGTTCGTTCGCAGAGACGACTACAGGAATAATTTAGGTCGGTAGACCCGCCGCACATTTCGGTCACCTCGTGAGATCGGTTCAGATATTTTGTTTGCTTATCTGTTTCGGCTTTCACGAGGTTATCGTCATACGAAATGTCAATTTCGACCAAAAATATCCTAGACTGTTCCTGGACCATCAGCAAAATATCGGGCTTATTTGCAAGAAACTATCTGTGATGATGGCCCTGTCCCAGTGAGCTTTGCGCGGACACTTTCAAGCACGACTTCAGTTAAGTACTTAAAATAAGGCGGTTTCCGATTCACTAAACCGTATTTTAGAGCGAGCTTCTGGTATAGAATCCTGGCTACAAGTTTGGGCCTGTGCAAGTACTCGGAATGAGAAAGTTCCGAACAACCAGAAATGATATGCTTAAGTGACTCATCGAGATGGCGACAAGCTCGGTCAAGTGCCATCATATAGGATGTATCTTCGATCTTAAGACCAACTATTTTTTATAATCTGATCCTTTTTGCCAAGACAAAGCTCTCGCTTTCCTCAAACAGGTCACTAAAATAAATAAATGTGTTTACGAAAGGCTCACGAAGAGTCTTATAATATAACTTCCCATGGAGCTCCTTCTTCTTCCGTCTCTTAGTCGACAATGTACTGTTTTATTTGGTCCTGCCATTGCTCGCTTGGTGAGGATAGAGAGGTTAGCACTTTATCACACGAAATGACGTCGTTGTAGAATGGATCATCTGATCTTACCAGGAAGTAATTATGGAGCCCACAAACTTCTCAATTATGCATGGTGAGAGTGCTTAAAAAGCCGCGGCCTCCATATTTTCATGGCAAGAACAGCCTAATAATCTCGGGTGGTTCATCCTGTGTGATAGTGTAACAGTGCGAACTTTACTATCCAGACCGTTCAGTTCGATCTGAGTCCACCTGAGTATGCCAAAAATGTCAAGCGTTCATAAAACACCTCGTAGACTGACTGTTTCATATCTGCCTCATATAAGCCTAAAACCAGAACGCCAGATAAGACTACCACTGACTTAAAAAGTACTGAAAGTCAATACACTTTATTTAAAATAAACTTTTACAAATAACTTCAAAAGTTTAAATATGTAAAAGTCAGAAATACGCCATTGCTTTCTACGGAATATAAATAAAATTAAAAAGCCTGTCTGTAATATTTAAATAATCAGTTTCTTTGATTATTTACATGGTGTGACATTTACCAGTGTAGTTAGTTAGTTAGCTTTATAGTTAAATTAGTAGTTATATACTGGATCTCCTTACTTTTCGGTCCAAACATACAACATTAAATGCATAGCTGCTGGGCCACAGACATAGGTAATAGTGCGTACCCCTTTGGCAAAATATTTGTCTTCCATAAACTATGTTCCTTTATGTTATATGGTAGACTCACTTGAAGTCACGGTTACCAAAAATTGTTCTATGTTTTAGTGGGTCCATCCAAAATCACGAAAGCGTAATTTTGGACGGACCCTGGTGTGCTCAAACTACGATCTGTATATCCCGATTAGCTCTACAAGCGACTAGCGTAAACGAGATGACTATTCTATTATCCTGCGTAAGTCTTGAGACCTTATTGGGGTTTTCGCGACATAGGGGGGGTGATTAATTCTCTTACATCGTCTTATGTCCAAATTGTAATTCCGCTGCTAAATATAAGCCTTCCAAGGAATGGCACAAATCACAGTTCTGAACTATCGGCATATATTGACTTCCTGCATATCTTACTGTCTTACTCCTTCTACCTTCTTGTCTTACTAGGTTTAACTCCATCACGTACAATTAATTTGTAACATAAATTCATATAGCTATAGACATAAAGGATAAAAAAGATAAAAGATTTTTTATTTTGCAAATATGGGTACAGCACTTGGTAATATAGGTAGTAAGTTCAGCCATATCTTACCAGTAGGCATGAAAAAAATACAGCAATATAAACTAATCACCTAAACTATAACAAAATAAAATAATAACACAGAACCAAACATTATACACATTTTAACATTATACGAGTACAGTCTTAATCTCAAAATATTTTTTTTCCAGTCAAGAATTCTGTTTTATCATATGTGACTGGAGCCATGCAGTAGATACTTCTGCGCATTAGTGTTGTCTTGGCGGGTTGATGACACAAAAGGGTACTGTCGCGCCTATTACGTGAAACTACTTGGTCAAGGCGTTTAAAATGTTTTGGATGCAATTTAACAAACACAGCTACTTTTAGTATGTAAAACAAGTTAATTTCAGTATTTTATACTGTTTAAAATATGACATACAACTATCGGTGGTTTTAAGCTTAAACATCGCTAATTATTTTTCAGTTGAGTTACCCCAAAATATTATTCCATATCGGAGATGGGATTCTGCTAAGCTGTAGTAAGCAGTGAGGAGTGTATCCGTGTATACTATTGAAGAATACTGTATACTTTTGACGATTGATATATCTCTTCTTTCTTGTTTCCTATATTAATTTAATTAATTTAAGTTATTTATATTCTATTATTTAAGTACGATTTAATTAGATTAAAAACATTACCTGTTACTCTCAATGCCATATAATAGGCTCAAGTTTTTCTAAAAGAGTAGCGTAATTTACATAATCAAATGCCTTGGTCATATCGCAAAATATGCCACAGACATGGTAACGTTTACCGATATAGTTTACAATATTGTATATAAAGTCATATATGGCCATAGTGATTGTCCTACGTATATCACACAAAATGTTATATTTTCAATAAATTTGTATGTTTCCTTTGAGTAGCTTAGTATTTAGCAAATCGGTTGAGTAGCTTAGCATTTGCTTTCATAGTTTTTTCTCAAGTTTGCGGTTTAACGGCTTTAGGGGAATAAGTGAGATGGGGCGATAATATTCCTTTAGTTACCTATTTTCCTTCTTAAACAGAGGCTTTACAATTGACGTTTCTAAGGTATCTTGGTAAATACCTGCACTAATATTGAGGTTAATTAGATGAATTAGATGTCCGCATATTTCAATTGATATGTGTTTCAATATTTTTGGAGCAATGCCATCGTATCCCACGCTACTTGTATTCTTTTACGACATTATTATTTTGTTAATATCAACAAATAATAACAATAGCAGTGGTAGAGCCACGCGGCAGCTTTGCTGTTGCACGTATGGGCCGGCTCAAACCGGGGTGGTACCACGACCTCACGGAATACCGCCGTGAAGTGGAAGCTCTGCTTCCGCGTTTTGTCTGGTGAGTGCAGGTGGCCGGAGGCCCAAATCCCCCCCCCCCCCCATCAACATGGTAGCGGAATTAAATAAAGATAGACTACCCCAGGAGGGTACCAGCACCCCTGGAGAATCCCTCGCTGAGCATCCACGACCATGTTTCTCCACTTCTGAGCGTGGGTGCTCAGGCTGCCCCGCGTATTCTGAGGGGGGTGGGGGGGCGAAATTCCGCTCAAGACTACAACTGCTCGGGGCAAACGGAGCAACAAGACCAAGGCGACCCCTGCCACGCTGTCCGTGAATTTCTGCAATATCAGGGGACTTCACTCTAACCTAAACGCCGTCCACTACCATCTCGAGACGGCGAGGCTGGCTCTGCTCTTTCTGACCGAGACGCAGGTATCCTCTCCGGCTGATGTCTCGTATCTCTCCTACCCGGGGTACAAACTGGAACACTCCTTTGTGCCTCGGGCTGGAGTTTGCGTTTACGTCAGAGAGGACATCTGTTCTCGACGCCTCGGCAGACTTGAAGGTTCGGACCTGTCCATCCTTTGGCTACGCTTAGACAGCGACGACCATCCGCGCGTCTACGGTGCATCTATAGGTCCCTTAGCGGTAATGCCGAAACAGACCGACTCTTCGACCACGTCCAAATGGCTGCAGATTCGTTGCTACAGCAGATCCCCTCCGCAGAGATCGTGATCCTCGGCGACTTTAACGCCCATCACGCCGAATGGCTTGGTTCACGTTTAACCGATCATGCGGGGAGATCTGTTCATGATTTTGCCTTTGCATATGGTCTGTCACAACTGGTTACTTCGCCTACGCGGATTCCAGATGTGGAGGATCATGCACCTTCCCTGTTGGACCTTCTGCTGACCTCTCACCCGGACGGATATCAGATTTCCGTCGACGCCCCTTTAGGCTCCTCGGACCATTGTCTGGTCCGGAGTGTTGTGCCACTCACGCTGAAATCGCGGTTGCATTCTGCAGGCTGCCGCCGTGTTTGGCACTATAGGTCAGCCGATTGGGATGGGATGCGGTCTTTCTTTGCATCCTACCCTTGGGGGCGGGTTTGCTTCTCGCCGGATGATCCCAACGTTGTTGCGGATTCTGTTACTGATGTGGTACTTCAGGGTATGGAACTTTTTATTCCTTCCTCTGTGGTGCCCATTGGAGGCAAATCTCAGCCATGGTTTGGTCGCTCCTATAAAATAGCGTCATGCTATAAGCAGGAGTACTACCAAGCCTGGGTTGATGCATCAGCGTCCCGGGATGTAAACACCAGCGCTCTAAAAAAGAAGTATAATTCCGCCTCTAGGTCCTTCAAAAGAGTCATAGCCAAGGCAAAGTCAGAGCACATAGGCAGAATTGGCGAGAAACTAGTTCGCCTTCCTTTTGAAACCCGTGCATTCTGGTCTCTCGCCAAGGCTGTCCAGGGGAATTTCTGTCAGCCATCTCTTCCATCTCTGCACAGGGAGGACGACTCACTGGCCCATACTGCTAAGGAGAAAGCCGATCTTCTAGGCTCTTTCTTTGCGTCTAACTCGACTCTCGATGACGGGGGGAGTACGCCGCCGACCATCCCGCGGTGTGAGTGCTCCATGCCGGAAGTGCTGTTCACACAGCGCTCGGTTCGCAAAGCACTCCTCTCCCTGGACATCCACAAGTCGAGTGGGCCTGACGGAATCCCCCCAATTGTGCTGAGGACGTGTGCTCCAGAGTTGGCACCGGTTTTAACGCGTCTTTTCCGGTACTCCTACTCCCTAGGCGTAGTCCCAAAATCATGGAAGACGGCTTTCGTCCACCCGATCCCTAAAAAAGGCGACCGCTCAGACCCGTCCAACTACCGGCCAATCGCCATAACCTCCTTGTTCTCCAAAACAATGGAGTCCATTGTAAACTGCCAGCTCATGAGGTACCTTGAGGATCACCAGCTGATTAGTGACCGCCAATACGGTTTTCGCCGTGGTCGGTCAGCTGGTGATCTTCTGGTCTACCTCACTCACAGATGGGCGGAGGCAGCAGAGTTCAAGGGGGAGGCATTGGCTGTTAGTTTGGACATTGCGAAGGCCTTCGATCGGGTTTGGCACAAAGCGCTTCTTTCGAAGCTCCCTTCCTATGGGCTTTCCGAGAAATTGTGCGATTGGATCACCAGCTTTCTTGCAGATCGAAGCATCAAGGTCGTTGTAGACGGTGCAAGCTCCGATTGCAAGCCTATTAATGCTGGTGTTCCACAGGGCTGCGTGCAATCGCCAACGCTGTTTCTTCTGCATATAAATGATATGTTGCATACCCGTAAAATTCATTGCTATGCGGATGACAGCGCTGGTGATGCTCTTTACACCGGCCGAGCCAATATATTTCTCAGGAAAACGTCTCCGAGTGCCGGGATAAACTTGTGTCTGAAGTCGAGTCTTTGCTGAACAGAGTCTCGGATTGGGGACGACTAAATCTAGTCCAGTTTAACCCCCAGAAGACACAAGTTTGCACGTTAACCGTTAAAAAGAACCCCTTTGTCGTATCCCCTCAGTTTCAAGGCACTCCCCTTGTTGCCTCAGCCAGTATCGGAATCCTCGGCGTCGACATATCGAGTGACGTGCAGTTTCGTGGTCACTTGGAAGGGAAGGCCAAATTGGCCTCTAAAAAGCTTGGCGTGCTCAGCAGAGCGGGACAGTATTTCATGCCGGCACACCGCCTGCAACTTAACAAGGCGCAGGTTCGGCCGCACATGGAATACTGTTCCCATCTCTGGGCTGGGGCTCCCCAGTACCAGCTCCTTCCACTTGACCGCATCCAGCGCAGAGCGACTCGAATCGTCGACGACCGAGTGCTTTCCGATCGGCTCGATTCACTGGCGCTGCGAAGAGATGTTGCATCTCTTTGCGTATTTTATCGCATCTATCACGGGGAGTGCTCTGAGGAACTGTTCGGATTAATCCCAGTCGCCAAATTTCGTGAACGCACTACACGGCAAACGTCCCGATACCATCCACACCATCTGGATGCTTGGCGGTCCACCACTGTACGTTTCACAAGGAGTTTTCTTCCACGTACAACCTCTCTGTGGAATAGTTTACCACCGGCGATTTTTCCGGACAGATACGACCTGGGGACCTTCAAGAAAAGAGCTTACTCATTTCTAAAGGGCCGGCAACGCACCCGCAATTCTCCTGGTGTTGCGGTTTTAAAAAAAATCATGGGCGGCGGTAGTCACTTAACATCAGGTGAGCCGCATGCTCGTTTACCCCCCCCCCCTTCTATAAAAAAATAAAAAAAAATCAAATGGAACATTAGGCGCCATGAACAGGAATTTTATTTTGGTGTTTATTTTACAAGATTTAGGTTTGTTAGTGATATCTAATTTTGCCTTTAAAGTTTAGAGTTTTGCCTGAATATTATCGATAAAATATTTGTTAAATGCTTCAGCGATGCACTAAGGATTTGATAGAATTTGATCATTTACCTCAATTTTATTAATACTATAAGTCGTTTTTATTGAAGTAAATTGTAGATAGCAAGGGGCATCTTGTTTAGTTCAATATAAAAATATACTGTATAAATAGGTTGCTGTTGCATAAGGGCCTCATGTAACCTCACATTTCCCGTTCGTATCCATTCGTTTGTCAAATTATTGCACCTATCATACAAAATTTATTTCCCACATTTCAAATCGTTTGTATTTATTGCATCGGATTACGTCTTATTGGTATGTTTCCACTTCAGGCTCAGTAAGCAAAGAGGAGCGTGCATCCCTGGCCGTAACTGACTACCTACTCTAAGTGGGTTTTGCTTGGCAAACGTACGAGTATATCTGATACGCGTAATAGACAGCTGAAAATATGTGCCAACCCACGTGATTTCATTGGGTTCTGCTGTGATCGAACAGTGGTTCGGGGAACAGTGTTAGAGCTAACTCTTGGAGTTAGATAAAAAAAGGCCTAGCTTACACCACGCTTTAGGCATAAAAATATACATACGCTGCGCGGCCTACTACAGGAGGCTAATTCCGTGAGGTTGACATGCTCGTGATCGAGTTTACTCGCGCACTATGATATTTAGTTTTGAGTTTTTAATCAATCTCAAAAAGTTTAATTTTTTCTAAACTATTTTCAAACGCAATGTACTTCTAGCTGTACATTTCCTTATCTCAAGAAAACATTTTTCACGTCATTCCAACCTCCGTAAAGCATTTATCACAACCCTTTTAGGGTTATGTGACTAACAACGCAGGAATTTCTTTTATTCGCGTTTGTGAGAATTCGCCATATATAAAAAATATGTTAAATTTTTCGAAAATTATTACCAAAAGGAATTCTTGGTTGCTTTTTTGTTTCCTTATTAGGCTATTGACGAGTTTTTATTTAACATTAATATTATGACATTAATTACGTCTCAATTAATTAGTATAGAGTGTGGAAACTTTTTTGGTCAAGCTTTAGTTGTTAATTCAGTTGATTAACCGTGAAGAAATTACAAAAGACACATACTAAACTTATTACATTATATTTTGACATATATGTTTATTAACTTCTTTTCTACTAAACAATCTTGATTTTATTTGTCCTAAATGTAAGAAATTGAATTCCTTATTCCTTTGACACTAAAAATATTAACGATCATTTTATTTGTTGAGTTAAAAGCACAAGTTGGGGTGCAGAAAATAATCAAAAGCAAAAGTGTTAACAGTTATAACTCTACAAAAATACTAAGCGAAACCATGCCAATGAAAGTAAGAATATAATTATCATAAAAGCTACCAGTCGGTCAACAATATTATATGATAATACGTACCCAATGGTTGATTATGCACCTTACTTTAGCTCGCTAACATTTCTAGATTTATTACATCAGACCTTCTCTTATTTTTAGAGGGTTTTCCACTTTAATTTACCCATACTAGTCTACTATTTGGAACACTTCTAATGCAAGAAACAAATTGTTGAAGAAATAAAATGCCTCGAGAATCTTCTGGAGGTTTTACATGGCCACGTCACGCATAGATTACCCCACGTTCAAGTGAAAATTTTTACAGAAAAAGTTTTTGTATTCTCCCATCTATTCTACCTAATAACTCTATTCTTAAAATATTGTAGTATGTTTATAGATAAACTCCGGTGTTCAATTAATGAGTTCGGTATCGTGTAGTGACGAAAGAAAATCCAACCTCTTTTTTAACAAACGACCTTAATACCATGCGATCAATAGTAGCGGGAAACCAACTCGTCACCAGACTGCAGATAGAGACCAACGTAAGCCTTCTAAACGTATAAATTTTAAAGTAGTGAGGCAAATCCTCCCTACAATGAGAGAGATACTTGCCCAGCCATGGACTTCTATGGGGTATAAAGAAGAAAAATAACCAAGAAAATGTTAATCATCTGTTAAAAGTATGTAGGTACTTGGTTTTTTAATGTATTTTTATTTTTACTTCCATATTTTTTGTGATCACTTATGTATAAGTGATCACATAAAAATGTTAAAGTAGATTCAGTGCGGGAAACTTTTTCTAGTGAAATCGAACAGTGGACTCCTTGAGATCGGATTACGAGAATATACTAGACAAAATTAATAGTTTAGAACTGCAAATCGACCCAAAGTATACAGTGAATTACCAATCACTTCTATCGTTTGAAGACATGTTGTGTCGCTAAAAAAGGACGGCGAAGCTCTTACAGTCCCCAGACCAGAGCAAAGCAAAACCAGAAATTCAGGTACATCCACGTGAATCACTTAGATTGCCGTCTGTAGATATCCTGTTTATTAATAGCTTTCAAAACACTATACATAACAATCCATCGTTATCGGACCTTGAAAGGTTGTATTATTTAAATAGAAAGTTAAGTGGTAGGGCATAGGCCATTTGTTCGAGTTTTCACACCAAAATCAAACAATTATTCGTTAATTTTCGAAACGCTTAAAAATAAATACGAAAATAAGCAAATGTGAGCCTCTTCATAACTAGACCAAATATTCGATTAAAGTTATATCATCCGCGAATATCACTGGTGTAGAGCAGTTTTTGGATAAATTCGTAACATCAGTAGCTGCGCTCAAAAACCTTAAATTTAATGAGCTTATGGACTTTGTGTTTCTACATATCGCATTAAAGAAGCTAGACCCGAACACTGTGCGTGCGTATGAAATGGGAAATCGTAGCTCTAAGTTGCCGCCATTTGAATCTTTGGCATCTTTCGTTCGAGATCAAATTAAAGTAATACAGCGTTCCTCGAGTGCCTAACACGTAGCGAAGAAGTGCGTCGAACATCGACCGATCTCATCAGCGAGGACAGCTAGGTATCCGACGTATGTAAACACCGCACTTTCATCGCCTCAAAAATAACTAACACGGTAATTTTTATAACTGCGTGACCTTCCGTAAGCATTCACCGAGTGAAATTTATAAAATAGCAAAGACAAACAACTTATGTTTAAACTGCCTAAGCGATAGGCATCGAGTCGCTAACTGTAACTCTAGTTCAGTATGTAACAAATGCCACAACAGACACCATACATTATTACATTTTGGGAGTAGCAACATTTCCGCGTTAAACAAATCGGTCAGTGAAACTCCACCCACTAAGGTCGACGCTTCCAACGGTCAACCGGGTGACGTTACCCTGTGTTCACTGTCGAACGTGGCAACGCGGTCCCCTTCCAATCTGTTGCTGGGTACAGTCCGTATCGTAGTTAGAGATTCGCATGGAAACAAACAGAGTGTTCGTGCATTACTAGACAGTGCATCACAGAGTAGTTTCGTCGTTCGTTATGAATTAGTTGTATATATTAAAGATGGACTTACTCGTACTGTTGAAAAACCAAGCTTCGATGGTGCCAGTTGTCTAAAAATAAAAGTAAATATTGATACACTTATAATTGTCCTATATCCTATACCTTTAAACGAGCAATTCTTGTATATATGTATATATATATATATAATCGGGATCTCGGAAACGGCTCCAACGATTTTCATAAAATTTAGTGTCCAGGGAGTTTCGGGGATAATAAATCGATCTAGCTAAGATTTATTTTTAGAAAATGTCTTTTTGTCCGTGTTTTTAGGCAATTAAAAACTGCTACAATATAGTTAGAATAAGAAGGTAAATTTTGACAGTTTGGTAATGATTATAAATAGCTTATTGGTATAATGGGCGGTCACAAAATCGTAAAACCCCGGTTCGAGCCCAGACCGACCGACCGACTTTTTTATTTTTTTTTTCAAGTTTCTTTCTTTTTTGAGAAAATATATTTTTTTCGAGCCCTTTTTTTAGTATTTTTTAAAAACACGAAAATTTAAATAAAAATAATTGCACTCATGATTTTTTATTCAAATAACCAGTTCCGTTTTTTCTGTTATGTCGCTAAGATCAAAAAATATTATTTATAATTCATCAGTATGTAATTTGTATCTAAATATAATTTCCAAAACACACGAATTAAAAAAATCGAGCGAAAAATACCGAGCAAAGCTCGGTCAACCGGGTACTAGATCTTAATCTTATAAAAATATTGCTCCATTTGTCGACTCGTTGTATAAACTATTGTCTTTACACAAGTCTTTTAAAAATGCAATTATAATGGGGAATAAATATAGACATATAGCCTAACAATCAATTATTTAAACTTACCTGCGAGCTATGGATTTCTCATTGGTCATACTTACGCAACTAGAGGAGTAAACTGCCTGGACCATTCTATGGTCAATACTAAAAGGTAAGTAACTACTTTTGTTTTGAATTCATCGCTCGCAGATCACGAAGTAGTCATCTTATGTTTGGATTTACCATCTTAAAACTACCAAAAAAGGTACTTTGTAATGAATAAAGTAAGTTACGAAGGGATTCTCAAATATTTGGATACAACCAGTTTCGAAGAAATTTTTATGTCCATGTACGCAAATTGAGCTGCTGAGAAACTCGTCAATATTTTCTTAAATTTTCCAAGATAGCCATTCAACTAAAATCTTAGTACCATGTAACTTTTGTTGTCTTAAGCTCTGGATCACACCAGGGCTGCTAAATGTGTTTTTTGAAAAAAAATTGCTATACGCTAGGATACTGATTCTGAAAACGCACTTAACGGGAACCACAGGGTTTTTGTTAAATTTGTACATATATATATATATATATATATATATATATATATATATATATATATGTATATATATATATATATACATATATATATATATATATATATATATATATATATATATATATATATATGTGTGTGTGTGTATGTGTGTGTGTGTGTGTGTGTGTGTGTGTGTGTGTGTTTGAGCAGTAGGCGTTATTTAAATTTAAGTGCATCAAAGATTTCAATTTCTCAAAAATAAATCTCCGCTATTTTCAGACAACATGAATCCTGACATTGACCTGTTAGTGGTGTTTCATTACAATCAGATATTATCTTATTTTGAAATGACACAATTTACAGATAATTTTGAATTATTTTGCTTTAGAAAGTCTAACACAAAATAACACAACATTAATTTATTTTTTAGTACTAACTATTATAATTTTAACGATAAGACCAATTCAGTAATAAATAAATCATAGCTAACAATTTAGATATTTTTTGTTTAGAAAACAAAGCTTGTTCCACTTGATAAACCCCAAAGATCTCTAAATGTACATGATTCAATCACTTTATCATCATTGTCATTGCAAAAGCCCACTACATGACCACTGCAAAGACCTCCTCAAATACATGGTCTGAAGCCAGATAGTTACTCATATTCACCGGTAAATATAGTGTAAGACGGCACACATCGTTGGATGCTACCCTACACTCCGTATACCGGTATGAAGCTGTTACTCGAGAACATTCTTCCCTATCGTTTGCCGGTTCTTCGAGTTATATGACCGGTTCATTGCTCCTATACTTGCTTACTGATCCATTGGCTTTTATCGGTCACTTTGTTTCAGATACCATGGCTACGAATTTTTGAAGCAAAGAAAGTACCGGAATTATATTTATAATGCATGTAAGAAATGGTACGTGATCCGGTGAGTTACAGGAACCAAACCTACGATTCCCTTTGAATTGGTTCTTACAGTACACTAACAAATTCTTGCAGAACATCTTAATTACTATACATATTTCTTAAAATGCAAATGTGTAACTCATTTTACCACGTTTTATTACCTAAGTCACTTTCTTGTTTGTCGGTCATTCAGGGTGGCATATATTAATTGATTTTAAACTAACTTTCTGATAATCTAAAAACATAAAATTTTGAATATAGCTCAAATTTGGACACCAGGTAAAAATATGATAAAAAAATATTATATATTTTTAATTTCAGTTCTTTCATTCGGTTTTGGTACAGCTTATTGGATCTTAGTCCTCAAGGTGGACAATGCATGTGCATTCTTAATCAAAGTAAGATGTAGAATGTAAATGTACTATTTCCGTAACAAATATAAATATACAAGAAAAATTCGTCTTTGATTCACAGCTTCCATTTACCATCGGGTGTATAAAGTAATTGTATGTAACCCTAACTTTTTATTTAATAAAATCCTTCTGGTCTCTCTTTCTCTCTGTCTATAATATTGAAATTACTTGTTTCTATTAAACTCGGGGGTAAATCACATGCTATTAATACATAATAAGTAAAATAAAACAAATATATAAATAAGAATTAGTCATAAATACTAACAAATGAACACAGTAGTGTATCCATTCATTCATTCATATTCATATTATTCTTTGCATTCATAATGATACAGTTAAGGTTTTGAGAACATTTTAAGTTTTAACTTAAATTTATAAGATGATTATGGGCTCTGTAGGTTACGACAATTAAAAGAGAAGAGGGCCGTTTTAATGAAACAAAATGATAAATATCCTTTGTAATATTGCAACTGTAGGTATTTTTGAAATAGAATTCAAATACTGGGAAGGCATTTAAGACTTATCATTTAAGTGTGCGTTTAGTGTGTAGTAGTGTTAATAAATTAAAAATTCTTTGATTGTATTTATAACAATAGTTTTTTTTTTAAATATTTTTATCGAGTTTGTGAGTTTGTTAAAAATTTTGATAGACATGACAAAGGGACCTGATGAATTAAGTTTAAGGTGAAATATGGGTAGAGTCAATTTTTTTATGACGTAATTGGTATCTGGTACTGCTTTCTCCTCGTTTGACATAAGTGCTGGGTATTTTTTAATGAATTTGCAGATATCCATAGTGTTTATGCACGATAAGGTAAGCAATTATGTTTGACGAAGAATGGTTTGCAGCTATCAGTATTTAGTATGCTAGATTTTATTAGAATTAATTATTTTTGGTAGGGTTAAAAGATCAGAAACGTCTGTGCTATTTCCCCATATGATAAGCAAAGTCACAAGTACGCGTAAGCATAATAGGTACTGAGGGCGGTTTGTATATTGGTAGATTTTTTTACTTCTCTTATGCAAAACTTGCTAATTTACTTTTAATTTTGTTTATGTGAGGTTTCCAGTTACTATTTGTGTCTATTATTATGTGAAGTAGGGTGAATTCGTTTACGTTTTCTATTTTTATGTTATCGTAGTTAAAGTTTATATTTAGTGGAACTTTTTTATAAGGGTAAAAGGTTATAATTTTCGTTTTGGAGAAATTTATTTCGAGGTTTGTTCTGCCATCCAGTTAGTTGTATTTTCTAATATCAAACGTAATTTACTGTAAATATTTATACAGCTGTCACATGAGGTAAGCAGAGAGATATCATCGGCAAATAGCAAACAGGGTTTTTCTATAATTTTGGGGTGATCTAGATTAGAAATAACCGGCAGCCGAACAATCCTTTGAGGGATTTGTGCGTTAATTTTTTTCCATCTGGTCGTAATGGTTTTATTTTAATTTGTTTCGTAATTGAAGTGATCTATTAATACAAATTTCTCTCAATTCTAGGAATATGATTTGAGCCATCCCTATGCTTTACCAAGGATATCTATACTATAATATAGCTTGTAAAGAAGAATTTTGAATTGAACCTTATCGTAAGCTTTAGACATGTCTAGGAGTGCAATAGGAAAGTGCGTATGTTAAAATAGGGATTAACACAGCATTATTAATAACCATACGTGCTATTTGACACTTTCTGATGCTGCGGCTACACTAAGTAGAAATGCCGTTAATTATCGCGTTGATGGACGTTGAATGTAGGTGTGGCCACAAATTGACGCGATAATTTGATAACGGCATTAACAATGCCGTTTCCCGTTTGCCGATAACTCAAGTGGCGGTACATCAAAGGATTAACGCGCTAATTATCGCGTTGAAGCGGCCACACTACGTTTGTCTGATCTGCCATCTCATGCCATGGATCTCTGAGTGCCACTGGGTTGCACGTATGGCTGCGATGGAGTGGAGTAATGAAAAACTTTTCGAGATTGAATTAAAAAAAATTCAAAAGTACTTGAATTTACGGTATGAAACTAAGAAAAATAAGCAGGAGAAAAAAAACAATTTTTGCAGGTCAAAATTCATAGTGTACAGTGGTACAAAACCCTGGGTACGTGTACCTAATTCGCACTTGAACAGTATTTATGATTGGCTTATTAGTTACTTATCTTCACGCACAATCCCTAACGGTGAAGCCAGAGAGAACAGATTGCCAAGTGTCACGTTCCTTACATACATCTTTCGCTTCTTTCAGATTCATTATCTTCTTCATACATGCACCTCTAGGTATCCGAGTACTCTTGACCTTCCCTTCTTCAAATAATTTGCTCACATGGTCTTCGAAAGTTAGTCTCGGTCTACCTAGACACCTTTTAATATTTACTTTCGCGCTATATATTTTCTTCACCATTCGGTCTACACTCATTCGCTCAACATGCCCAAACCATCGGAGTACGCCCCTATCAATTTTTGTGATAAGGTTATCTTTCAATCCTGCCATATTGCGAATCTCTTTGTTTCGCTTTCGGTCGGCTATGGTAACGCCGCACATTTTACGAAGAGATCGCATCTCCACTGCATTCAACTTGCTTTTATGCTTCTTCTGACATACCCAGGTTTCGCAGCCATATGACAAAATCGGTACCAATACCGCGTTATGTATTTCAAGGCGTGCACTCTTCACTACGCCTTGCCTTTTGACTAACGCATTTAGGGCACCATTGACTTTATTTCCGGCAGCGACACGCCTGTCCACATCTAAATCACATCTTCCATCCCGGCTGAAAGTACTCCCCAAGTAAACAATTTCATTTACCTGTTCTAGACATTCCTGATTTACCCATATTTCACATTTTGTTCTCTCTTCGTCCTTTTCAAATACCAGAACCTTAGTTATATTAGCATTCAAACAGAGACCTTTAATTTCACATTCCTCTTTCATACACATGACTAATGCCTGTAGTTCTACTTCTGATCGTGCAATAGGCACTGCATCATCAGCATACAGCAGAAAATTTACATTAATGTCACCCAATTCGTGCGTGGCGTGCCAGTCACGGCTTCACCCCAGGATCCTCCACTAAAATCATGATACATTTCTCTACAAAATTCGCTCCATCGCTGCATTACGTCCAATTTTTCTGAGAGGAAGTCATTGGTTTTCGAAAGCACTTTGTTCATTTTTAAGGCTGTCGCACCACTCCAGGACCTCACATCCTCTTTGCAGAAGAGTTTGGAGTTTTCCTTAAAGTTATGCGACAACCTTTCATCCGCTTCTATTCTACACCTTTCACGTCCTCAATCAATGTTTTCGCATGAACTTTCTGCAGCTTATATCTTTCTTTCATCTTCTCTCTCATATGCTTATCGTTACTAGAGGCCAAGTAGTATAACCATGTTATTATTTCATTAAAATTTATTAACGTTTATCTTATTATTTAGTTTAAACAATTGGACGTCTTTCTAGTGCAATTTGGGTGCGGGAAAACAAAATAAAACATAAATAGATTTACAGTGTACGTTTCCTGTGCATTTGTAGCATCCACCATCTTCTTCTTTGTATTATTTTTTTCTTTGTTTATTTTTTTATTTTATAGGATAGGGTGACAAACAAGCACACAGTCCACCTGATGGTATGTGGATGCTGTAGCCCATAGACATCTACATCTCGATTACGAATCAAAATGCAGATACGTTGTCACCCGTGAGGAATAGGACGGAATGCCTCGTTTCCAGTAAAAAGAGTCCATTCCCTACACTATGGTTCTCTACACTCACCATACGAAACACAGCAGCATTAAGCTACTATTTTACGCTGGTATTCTGTGAGAGCGTGGTACTTCCCCGGTCGAAACATTTAACGCCGTTCAACGGCAAATTTAATGCCGTTCAACGGCGTTGAAATAGAAACGACGTTGACCGTTCAAGTGTAGCCACTCACTTTATCGCGTTAAATTTAAGTCAACAATTGTTGCGTTTATGGGCATTGACGTTGTTCGTTAGTGTAGCCGCAGCATAACTCTTCATAATATGTAGAGTGTAGACTAACACTCAGTTCAGCTGAAGATCGGTGAATGCTGTAGCCCATACTTATCTATATCCATCCTTAAATAAGAATCGAAATACAGATGTGTTATCACACCTAATTACTAAGATAGATGACTAGTTCCAAACGAAACACACGAGCATTAAGATTTATGCTGGTATTCAGTGAGAGCTTGGTCGTTTGATGCATGCTAAAATACAATATAGCTGCATCGTAGTTGTATCACGTATATATTTGCCTTATTTTTACGTTTTTCGACGGTTTGACGATCGCAGCACCACACGTGATCACCTTTGCGACGCTGCTCGTCGCTTAATTGGATATTTTCATCACTCTGCACTTCACCTAACGAAACGAAGCTGCCACTCGAGAACCTTTTTTTCCCATCGGTTGTGGGTTCTTTTAGCTATATGGCCCGCCCTTTGCTTAATGGTTATTCTAGTTTTACAGCAGATATCCTCCTCTTTAAGTTTATCATGCAAAGAAACTCCGAGCATAGCACTCTTCATAGCTCTCTGAGAGACCTTGAGCTTCCTAATACGGCTAGCTGTAAAGGACCACGTCTTGGACCCGTAAGTTATCACTGGCAATATACATTGGTTGTACAATCTAGTTTTCAAGTTTTCAGATCTGACAAGAGGATGTATTTCCCGAACGTTGTCCAGTAACCTCTCAATCGAAGTTGGACATTACCTAGTTGGGCTATTTGTCCCAGATAAACATACTCGACAACTACTTCAAGCTTAGTAAATATTTTAGTATGGTGTACATCTATGAGAAGGTATAAAATTTTCTGGAATTTCCCACAGTCGCCTTTCTCGAGTCCTACGCCGCCCCTACACGTACAAGTAGCTAGTAAATTTGTAAATATGGAGCTTATTAAACGTATTTCAAAGATAGTATTTTACTAGAAAACACAAATGAAATATACAATGTGACTAATACCATAAAATACAGTTGCAAGGAGAAGGTACAACTTAATTTAAGTTAGAAACTAAGTTTGTATTAGTTGGCCGACATTCCACAGAGATCGTGCAAACAACGCACATTGTATTTCTTGTACGCAATAAAATAAACAAGTGTTTTTTTCTTTTTATCTGTGTTTTAGCTTATATCAATAAATTATACTTAAATTTTAATTAAATACTAATTAACATTACCGTAGTATAATTCCGTAAGTATTTTTTTTAATAAATTAAGTATAATACCATAGTATTAGTTAAATTAAAGACACATTATTGTATTTAGTTAGCGGAAGGTTGCAAAATAATTAATATTTTTATTATAACCGTAAAAATATCGTGCAGAATAATTAATACACTGATTTTCCTCTTTAAAAAAGTCCACTGTCCGACATAGGCCACTCTACCTTAAGTCTGTTCGGCAAGAGTTGATAAAAAGCATTGCTTGCAAGCAAGCAAGGTTCTAAAAGTTATTAGAACTTGCGGCTCGCTAATTGTTTTTGCTTAAAGAATATAAACAGTCGTACATCAGCTTTTCCATCCAGCCTCACGCTTAACAGGAGCTGCGAGTCTCGTACCACAAAACTGTGCTTGCGGTAGTAAGCGACCCCTGTCACACAAATTGTGATACTTAAATAATAGCTTAATGCTGCTGTGTCTCATATGGTGAGTGAAGATACCCATTTTACTGGAAACGAGGCATTCCATTTTAGTCCTCACGGGTGACAACGCAACTGCATTTTGATTCGTAATCGAGGATATATGTAGATGTAAATATACCACAGCAAACACTTACCATCAGGTCTACTATGTGCTCTTTTGTCAACCTATCCTATAAAAAATACTTAAGAGATAGTCGCTATTGCGAGACGTTTTCATAATATTTATCAACTGTCACCGATTAGACTGACAAAGGTGGAGCTTACTACCATTTTTGTAAGGTTTTTATTTTAGTCAGTTTTTATTTTGACAACGCTCACTTTCGCCAGTCTGCGTACTTATTTTACGTCTGAAGAAAACAAGGTATTTCACGTCGCTCATAGTACACAATACATTTAAATACTCTTATGCCATCATATAAAAGAGGCTTTTCGTATTATTTATGATTTTAAAACGCTTTTAAATTACCACAATGATCAACAAAGTTTCCGCATAAATTTTTTAAAAGAACTTTATCCGCACGTCAATTATTTTTGGAGCTGTTTTGGATACATATATTGGACATGGACGTATCAAGACTCGGAAATTACAAAGAAATTATTTGTGGACCCTCACAGAAAGAGAGTTGGTATGTGCCCAGCGGTGGGCCGTTATCTTATATCGGCTGTAATTTTAACTCATCATCGAGAGGCCTTAGAGGCGCAGCGCGGCGTAGCGCGATACCGCGGGGCATTTTTCTACTAGCTCAATAACATTTGTATTTTTTGTGTAGAAAATAAAGATATTTTGTATAACTTTCTTAAAAAGTAAGCTCCGTGTCGCGTTGCGTCACGTCTCGGTGTGAACTAACTTATACATAATCATTTTAATTTGCACCACTGCTCTTTTTAAAATATATTATTGTTATTAAAAACTTCACAAAATTAAATATATTATTAACTTCCTTTCTACTTGTTCATTGCTGTCTATTCTATTACAGTAGTGTTTGTACCTCAACGCGGAAAATTTTTGTGAGTCGTCTTTTTTGATATTTATAGACATATTTAGATAACAAGTTTTAAACTACATTTTGACATAGTTACCGTTCGTTAGCTGTTTCGTTTAACAAGCTATTTCACATTTTCGTAGGTAAAAAAATATTACGCCAGTACATTATACTATAAAAGATTGAGTATTATGCCTGGTTTCCTTTTCCTTTACGTCCCGTTTTTAAGTGATGACAGAAGATGAAAAAACGAAAACTACTAATAAAAGGAAACATCAATTTAACAAGTTACTTATTTGAACTTTACTATATTTTGTCATGAGTTAATAAACTAATAGTTTCTTATAAAAATGGCTTTTACTTTTAGTTACACAGAATTCTCGCAAATGAACATTTACGATTTCTAGCAAGCATGATCCGTGAAGCTATGGAGGTCATCGTAAAAAACATTATAATCTGAATAGAGAAGATCCAATGTATATTATTTTAAAATTTAGACTGTAGCTACAGTGGCGCCACCCTTATTTAGTAGCGCTTTCCTACAGACACTTTTTTATACAGAGTCTGTACTCCTTACCTGTACACTCCATAGTATATACACTCTGAGGCAGAATATTGCCTTAGACGAATCTTTATTGCAGTAAAAGGGTCGACTGGATATTAATCAACTGATACCTAATAAAGCCGCTACGGTGGGAATCAAAACTTATCAGATTTGTGAATCTCAAACCGGTTATTTATAGGGCTTTGAAAATATCTTCACCGCAGCATCTTCAAGATCCATGATGATGAGATGAATAAAATCAATTTTACGGATTTTATCGCGTTTAATTAACTACTTTTACTTTTTTTTTTTGAATCCCCGAAGTTTTCGACGCTAAGGTGGTCTAAAAATTCAGTTACATTGTCAGATGGTAAAATTGTGAAAGTGTCGTCTACGTACCGCTTGTAGAATCTTGGATTTATAGGAGCAGTAAAAAGGGCTTTATCTTCGAAGTCCTCCATGAATATGTCGGCGACTATGCGAGAGATCGTAAAAAAAATATAATTTCAATAGAGAAGATCCAATGTATATTCTTTTTATAAAACTTACGTGCAAAAAAACTTACAGTCCATTTGACGGTAAGCAGCTTCTTTAGTCCATGGATACCGAGAGATAACTTCAAATAATGAAAACTAGAGTCTTGTATGTGTAAGTGTACCTAATGTGGTAAATGGACTTCTAAGCCGAAAAGAAGTACTTAGTGAAAAAAAACATTTCTTTGTTTTCTGATAACAATAAATATTCAATTGTTGTTTGATCGTTTTCAATATTTTTATATAAATTTTATACGGTTACAACCATTGATACGCATGTCGGCAGTACTACTTCTACACACTACAAGTTCTTTCTGCGTTAATCGAACCATAAAATAATAAAACTATTAACCGGGATTGACTATCGATTAATATGTTGGACGCCTTAAATTCCTGCACCTGCACATAGGAGCTGCAAGGTGCTCGTAATTTCAGTAGTAAAGAAATAAAAAATAAGTTAATCAAACGCGAAAAAATCCGCAAAACATAGTTTCTCCCATGGGGCGAAATAAGGTGATAGATTCTTATACGCCAACAAACCACGGTTATTGTTTTTTTGATAGGAGATATGATTACTGCAGCCCATGAACAACTGCAACACCAAGCAAAGCAAACCGCTCTTTGCTTGAAGGCTCTTAAGTTGTATCGGTCCAGAAAAATCTTTGGCGGTAGTCGATTCAACAAGAAAGTTATGCGAAGAGGGAAACTTCTTTTAAATTGCACAGTAGTGGACCGAATGGTATCGCGAATTTAGACACTATGTGCGATGGTAAAATTGTGCGGCTGTAATTAGTCCGAACAATTCCTCAGAGAACTCCCCGAAGTAAATGGGATAAAATACGTAAAGAAATACAACATCTCTTAGTAGTGCCGGTGAGTCAAGCCTATCGGAAAGAGCTCAGTCACCGACGATTCGTACGACGACGACGCGTTAAATACGATCAAAAGGAAAGCCCAGAAATGAGAACAGTATTCCATGTGTCCTTGTAAAGTTGCATGCGGTGTGCCGTCATAATTACTGTCCCACTCTGCTGAGCATGCAAAGCTTTTTAGAGGCCAATTTATTCTTCTCTTCCAAGTAACCACGAAACTGCACGTCACTCGATATGTCGACACCGAGGATTCCGTTACTGGCTAAGGCAACAAGAGGAGTGCCTTGAAACTGAGGAGATACGATGAAGGGGTTCTTTTTAGCGTAAACGCGTAAACTTTTGTCTTTTAGGGACTGAACTGGGCTAGATTTAGTTACCCTCAGTCTGAGACTTTCTTCAACAAAGTCTCTACGACAGATACAAATTTGTCCCAGTAATCGGCGACGTTTTCGCGAGAAATATTGACACGGCCGAAGTATAAAGCATCAACAGTGTTATGGTCCACGTAGAAATGAATATTACCGGTTTTTAATATATCATTAATATGCAGAAAAACAGCTTTGGTGAGAGTACACAGCCTTGTGGATCACCAGCGTTAAAGGTCTTGTAAATGGAGCATGCACCGTTTAGTACTACCTTGATGCTCCGATCTGCAAGAATACTGGTGATACGTGTGCACTATTACTCGCGAAGTCCTTAGGAAGGAAGCTTTGTAAGAAGTGCTTTGTTCCAAACCCTAATCTAAATCTTGTAACAGGATTGGGGAAGTCAGACATTTTTTTTTGCATTTTAGGCTTTATTTAATTTTTTAATAACAGCGTAAAACGGTCGTCTTTTTATGATGCACATTGCAGCAAAAAAATGCCTAATGCCCCCGCAACTCGTTGGACGCATACGTCACGAATCGTGAATACAGTATTCGAACAAACCCAAACCTGATCGGAGGCCTTCACTCTTTCCAAACTAAAGGCCAATGCCTCTCCCTTGGAGTTTACTGCCTCCGCCCCTTTAGGAATTAATTAGGTAACCCAGAAGATTATTAACTGAGTGAACCCGACGGAAACCGTACTGGCGATCACTAATCAGCTGGTAACCCTCGAGATAACTCATAAGTTTATAATAGATTCTATTATTTTAGAGAACAATCAAAAAAGAGAGATCTGAGCGGTCGCCGTTTTTAGGAATGAGGTGCACTAAAACTTCCATGATTTCGAAACTATGCCTAGAGAGTCAGAGTACCCGAAATGACAATTTAAAACCAATGGCAACTCCGGAGCATACGTTTTCAGTAGAATAAGCGGACCGCCATCAGGCTCACTCGACTTGTTGACGTCCAGCGAGAGGAGTGCTTCGCGCATCGGGCGCAGGGTACACAGCACATCCTGCATGGAGTACTCACACCGCGGGATGGTTGGCGGTGTGTTCCCCACGTTATCTAGAATCGAGCTAGACTCAAAAAAAGAGCCCAGCAGATTGGCTTTGTCCTTTTAAGAATGGGCCATTGAGTTGTTCTCCCTGTGCAGAGTTGGGAGGGATGGTTAAAAGAAGTTCCCTTGGACAGCTTTGGTAAAAGATCAGAATGCACGATGAAGGAAGTCGAAATAGTTTCTCGTCAATTCTGCCGATATGCTCTGACTTTGCCTTAACAATTACATTTTTGAGGTTAATATACAAATGACCCTTCTGAAGGTGTTATTTTAATCGTCCAATTTAAATTTACTTTTAATCTCCCAGTAAAGGTTTAATAACCCACAGTTACTTATTTTTTGATTATGTAAAGCCTCATTTTCAACTTGTATTGTTTGCTCCATGAAATTGTATTTCGAGTTGTATTTTCGTCTTTCCAGAAACTCATCTAAATTTATTCACTATTAACTTGCGAAATGTTTCGTTTTCAACATCTGAGCCTGTATAGTAATACTGAAGAGTATTATGGAGAAACTTTATGGATCTTAAAATATTACTATGCAGAAATCGTACCTATTTAAATCACACAGATAGACTTAGAATAAAAATGATCATAGCTATTGGTTATGATCATATTGGATTGGAATGGATATTAGAAGAAGAAAAAAAGTACCCCAACTTGATGAAACGATGGCAGGTAGTCGATGAATGTTGGTAGCTCAAGACTGTGCTTTGTATCAATCTATGGAAGAGGTCTTTGTTCAACAGTGGACTTATGATTACAGTAATAATTGTAGATGTTATAAGACGTTTAATTAGTTACTGGAAACTATGACGTCATCTACTCATATAATTATACAATTTCCATAAAAATTTAGATTTGGAGCTTAGTGGAACATTTTTTAGCAGCGCTTCTTCTGTACTGTGTAAGGAGGTTGCTTACCAAGTATAACGTTTCAACAAGGAAATGAAAATTATTTATCTAAAAAGTTACCAATCTGCAGTAACAGTAGTCATTTGTTTATTGATTAGCGTTATGTTGTCATCGCATTTAAATACTTTTCATCATGGATACGTTAAAATTCGAACAATTATGGTACATGAGTACCGTCGCAGCAGTAACGTGGCAGAAGCGGCAAGAAACATAAAAGACGTTTAGGGAGTAAATACTAACGCACCACCTGTTATTAGTTTGCTTGCTTCCGTTCTGGAAATTTCGACCTCAAAATTAACCCCGTGATCGTACAAAAATATTGGTCGACATTAACAAATGAAAGGCGACTGTGGAAACTGTTGGTACTCAATCTACAGCTGAATTTGCAGCAGCTTTCTAAGTATCAAGACAATATTTGTCCATTTGCGTCAAATTAGCAAGGTAAAAAAGCTTGACAAATTGGTGCCCATGAACCCAATAATCACCAGCGGAAAATACTAGAATCTAGACATTAAGCTTCCAACATTCCATAAACCACTCAAAAAGATAAAAAAAATGTAGTAAAAATTAAAAACGTTCTTAATAACTAAAAATAATCAAACAATTTTCACATTATAACTTCTGAAGTCGGGAATGTAAATTTATATAACACTATCATGTATACACCTATAATTTAGAACACGAGACAATATTAAATTAATTCAAATCAACATTTTTCTTGGGGAATCATTTGTGTATAATTACTCGTATTTTGCGGAATAAATATTTTTTTAAAGAGCTGAGTTACGCACGCCCCAGTAGGGTGGAATATATTAACATTATTTTTCTTCGTTATAGAAAACAATTCTTTTTAATGCAAATACACCATTAATTGTTGTTTACGAAAACGTTGTGGCCGCGGCCATGAATACAATCATCGTAAATTTTTCCCGAGAAATTTTCATTTCATTACATTTCAGCACTAAATATTAATTTTAAAGTCACCATGTAAGATTTCTTTTTTGAAATTTTGTTTTATCTTTATAGGCAGATATTTAAGATGTTACGTTAATAAAAACACGTTCCCTTGACTGATTTGAATAACGGCGATAACTAACAAAAAAACCTACTCTAATAAAATGTTTTATCCAATTTATATCATGTTAGTTCAGACGCACCAAAATGTATTTTATAAACAAATATATACACGGGTAATTTAGGTTCAAATAATTGTTTTTTATTTTATTTTGTTTGATCTTTATAGGCGGATATTTAAGATGTTACGTTAATAAAAACACGTTCCCTTGACTGATTTGAATAACGGCGATAACTAACAAAAAAACCTACTCTAATAAAATGTTTTATCCAATTTATATCATGTTAGTTCAGACGCACCAAAATGTATTTTATAAACAAATATATACACGGGTAATTTAGGTTCAAATAATTGTTTTTTATTTTATTTTGTTTTATCTTTATAGGCGGATATTTAAGATGTTACGTTAATAAAAACACGTTCCCTTGACTGATTTGAATAACGGCGATAACTAACAAAAAAACCTACTCTAATAAAATGTTTTATCCAACTTATATCATGTTAGTTCAGAGGCACCGAAATGTATTTTATAAATAAATATATACACGGGTAATTTAGGTTCAAATAATTGTTTTTTATTTTATTTTCCATTAAATTATGATATCCTTACTTAACGACTTGAAGACCACATAATATTCAGATGGCGGGGCTTAAAACGAAGCTCATCGTCACGACCGGCTTACCATGTAGCATTGGACTCCACAGATAATTTTTATAACGCAGAATTTTTTTCATATTAATTCTCAAAAAAAGGAACTGCGGTTGCTTAAGTACTCAGTACTCACCTTGAATTTTACAGTACGGGTACAAGCAGGGTACGTCGTGGGTCGAATCCGCCATTCAACTACTGTCGTGAACCACTCTTAACACACGCATTTTAAGCTTACTTGGAGTGGTTAAAGGGAATATTAGTAATGTTAATAACATTGTTAGTATTATTTTTATTTAAAAATATGTTTTTACCCTTTCATATACTTACATTTGTAGGAAATTGTTAACTAAATACCAGTGTGGTAAAAGAACGGAAATGAAAACGCGTCACTTCTATTGACCTCTCACTGATACACTGTCGCAATTTATACTCACTGTGCCCAGTAGTAGGAAGTATATAGGCTATAACGTTACTTTGTTTTCCTTTTAGCTTCATTCAAGCTTAAATAAAGGCTAAAATATAAACCAGCTCCTAAAAGATAACAACAAAGGTATACTATGAGTCGGCAAGGAACTCTTTTTTTGTTACGATAGTACAAAAAGGCTATGCAAAGAGCCAGCAAGAAATTATGTTAATGTTATGTGATAGTAACTGGCTCTACAGAGATTGTTTCATCTTTTTCGATAAATGCCGCGATGAGTTTCACTCCAAATTCACTGGGCATTTCAGTGTTTATTTTAAATTTATTGAAGATTGAAATACAGCGCAACCTACTAGTTTAATATTTGGTTATCTTTTTTGTCAGTAAGCCATCATAGTATTACATCAAAATATGAGTAATTTTGAACGCTCGCACGCACATGCACATTAACACACACACACACACACACACACACACACACACGCGCGCGCGCGCGCCTGTGTGTGTGTGTGCATTTTATAGCATAATTCTTAGTTTTTTTTTCGACAGTATATTTGACATTGATGCTATTTGAATTTAGTAAAAGATTTGATAAATTGAGAGTCTAATAACATAAGGATTTGATACCCCTATGATAAAAACATGCAATCAAAATCTTGTCCGAGCTTACAGATCGTTTTACTTTGGTAGACAGTGGGTCATTTCAAAACAGCCAAGCCATTGATTAGCGCATTGTTCCTTTTATTTAATTTAAGATTGTATGTGAACCCGCTTGTGACTATCTGTGATATTATGCGGGCCCAAAATATACAAACTGTTGTAAGGCATACATGTGAAATCTCACGAACGCTTTCCGATTGAATCTGCAATATCTCTCTCTTTTTACGTAATTCGTCTATTCCTTGCATTTATTGTTTTCACTGCTACTACGTCTTTTCCTTATCAGCCGTCCAAAACGACCACTTTTTACATATCTCTTAATAAGTTTGTCGAACGCGCTGAAATTTGTTTTACCGGTATTACCAGATTACTCTAAAATGGTCTCGTAAATGTTTATAATAATAATATAATAGTATAATAATAATAATATTCCACAACTATCACACAACGCCATCTTGTCCCAAGCTAAGCAGAGCTTGTGTTATGGGTACTAGACAACTGATGAAACATACTTATATATTTCTAAATACATAAATATTATAGATAAATTACACCCAGACACAGAACAAATGATTGTGCTCATCACACAAACATTTGTTCTGGGTGGGAATCGAACCCACGACCTCCGGCATAGCAGTCAGGGTCACTAACCACTAGACCAGCAGGCCAGTCTATGATATCATATAAATTTTTCAAGAAAAAATTAATTCAGTTGTAATCAATATACAGTCAATATATATAATACACCATCTAGTGGTACTCGTATAATACTTAATTATTACTGGTATGTTAGCTAAAACTATAGTCATTTTCATGCTTTCACAATTTCATAAAATGAAATGTACTTTAATAAAGAATATGTCACTGTTTGCGAGATAAGATTATTATTATACTTTGAAACGATTTTACGAAGATTTCATTAGAATCGTAGAGACTGATCATATCTATAGTGGCTTGTGCCAAATGTCTCGTGACTTCATACTTAATTTCCTTTCCACAATCTTTGTTGGCAATAGCCCGCCAAAGATTCCTCTACACTGGCTTCAAGTTAATGACTATTTTCTGAAAAAATATATAAATTCATTTTATATAATTTATATTTAGTAATTTACATAGTAATATGTGTGACTTCAGTTTGTAGGACTCGCTTGTATTCATTGAAGATCAAAGACGTGAATTTCTAAGGAAATTCTCTACTAAGCAATTATTGTTTTAATTTCTCTGTCCTTTTAATCTTTCTTACGATTTATATTTACTGACATGGCGGATGACATGAATAGTATACAACATGAAACCAAAGTTTTTTTTAGATTTTTTTTATGAATTTGATGTAAAAATGAACTTACGGCCTATCTAATGGTAAATAGCTATTGCAGTTAATAGGCACATAAAGCTGAATTAAACAAAAAGGGGTTACGATGAGAATTAAGATGTAATGTCTCATTGACTGTGATTTTAATGGCTTTATTTACTCTTTAGATCAGAACTACTATTTGGCAATAGAAATAAGAAAGAGGATGTCACCTTTACAGACGAACTCCTAGGCAGAAAAGAAGTTCTACCACTTACGTGACAAGTCATAAATAAACTCACACATGACAAGTCTGAATTTTGTACTAAGAATATGCCTTGTAATTTAACTTTTATTTGTGCAAAAACTAAGAATTAAAACGCAAGCATAAGCTGTAATAATTAAGAGTGTCAAGCGAGGTGCCTAGGAGAACTAGTCGAGGCACTTTAATTTATGAATTTCAAGGTACACCTGACAACGTATTTATTTCCTTTAGTACTGTAATCCTTGCGAATATTTTAAAATAAGAATAAAACAAAGAGAGACTTTAATTCAACTGCGATTTCAATCGGAGTTAAGCTGAGATCACCGTAGGCAAGAAGAAAACAAGGGCAATTGAACGATCAAATCACGCAAAAACCTATAATAGGTATCTAAACAAATATAACGTTACAGCATTTGCAGTCCATTGTTGAACATAAGCCTTCCTCGTGGATGGCTTCATAAAGTCTTGATTACAACATATATAAAACTTTTCAAACATGAGGAAACCGCAGAAGAGTGTTAAAAATGCTTACTAGGAGGCAGACAAGTAGCGCTGAGAGGGATTTCACCACCCTGTTGCTAATGCGATCAGCACCGAGTGCTGATTTATTTCTAAGATTTTATTAGTTTCTGTGACTACGTCGGCAGTCACAGGATTTAAGGGAAAGCCTGCAGGTAGTAGCGCGAACCTACGCTCTACCTCCGTTTCAATCCAAGCAAGGTGAGCGGGTTTTATGGGTTTGATTGTGGGTGTGCATTGGCTCTCTAAACAGCTCGCGAGGCATTTGGCTCTTTCGTAGGCGTCGAAGGCGATATCTCTCGGAAGATTCAGGTGTCGATTGCTCAACACGCAAACCTTTCGAGAGCATTTTTTGAACACTGAGGAAAGGTGGGCTGATAGGGCGTTAATCTCCTTCCTTCCTCTGGCGAGTCTATTTTGTCAGTTATCGTGTCTAAGTGCTGAGCCTCGAGTTTGCCCTTGAGCTTGTGACAGTTAACGATAGCTTTTGTCTGAAGGACCTCACCTCCGAGCTGGTCCGGCTGCTGCTCTGCAGTTCTAGAATTGTCTCTATAGATGTCATCGGCAATCGGTCATCTTTGAGTAACGCTATGTCAAGGCTGTCCGGTCGATGACTGTTAGCGAATGGGTAATGGGTTAGAGTCTCAGGCTCGATAATATCGAAGTTTACTCGGTCCATAAGCTCGAATAATGCATTACCATTTAAATTGTTTGTAAACGAGTTCCAGGAGGAATGTTTACTGTTGAGGTATCCAGCTATTATGATACTGGGGCCTAGGTTTGGTGGTTCTAAAACGTCTGATTCTTTAATATGCTTCGCAAGCGGTTTTAGTGTTATGCTACTTACATATCATTTTACATTTATTTTTCCATTCTGTTTTTGATTTTCTGCATTCACCTCAAAACTGGATATTTTGCATCACCTCTATTTCCGTAGGATCCTGTAACATTTTTAAACCATAAGAACATAATAACAAATCATTTTCACGTCGTATTTTCACGCTATCAGCACTTTTTAAATCGGTGTCAATGGAGTCTACCTTTTTCGATCTTTTATTTAGTTCTCCGTAACTCTGCAATTTCGGGCTTCGTGCGCGCTGTTGCGCTACCTTTGTTCCTATATCAATAATATCTCATTTTTCACTTAAATCTTGCCGTTTCTCTATTACGAGCCTAAAACCAAAATTTGACGTGTTTTGACATCGTTGTTTATCTGGTTGTCATGGCAATTTTTATTCAAATTCGTTACCGGTCTGATGTTTTACTTCAATACTTCCACATAAATACTCTTTTCCTCTTGGCCATTTACAAAATTTTGCTTTTAATTTAAATAATTTCCCGTTCTTATCCCAGATCCGTCAAAAATATAAAAGCCGAACAATCGGCCAATAAAGGTAAGTCTCGCTTCAGCTTTCAAATTAGAAGCATCTTCTAAAGGCCTTATCCCGGGGCTGCACTGCCCCGGGATCCTGCAAGCCTCTGCCTTCACCTGAAGTCGTCGCACAGCCCCGGGATCCTGCAAGCCTCTGTCTTCACCTGAAGTCGTCGCCTAGCCACACCTACGCCTCCACCTACTAGTGCCTACTCCGGGCGTTGCGTGTGCCTACTCCGAGCGCTGTGTGTGCCTACTCCGGGCGCTGCGTGTGCCTACTCCGAGCGCTGTGTGTGCCTACTCTGGGCGCTGTGTTTGCCCACTTCAAGCACTGCGTGTACCTGCTCCAGACGCTGCGTGTACCTGCTCCAGACACTGCGTGTATCTACTCCAGACGCTGCGTGTGCCTATTCCAGACGCTGCGTGTGCCTACTCCGGGCGCTATGTGTGCCTACTTCAAGCGCTGCGTGTGCCTACTCCAGACGCTGCGTGTGCCTAGATCAGGCGCTGCGCACCTACCACAGGCATAGCCTGTGCACACTCCGTTTTAGTACTCATTTATCTTTATTATTTTTTTGTATAAAAAAATTGTAATTCACGTCACCCATCATCATCTTCATATTTTTTTTATAAAAAAACTGTGAAATAACTTTTTAAATTTTAAATAAATTATTTTTTTTTGGTTGTTCGTTGTTGTTAGGTTAGGTTCTTTAGTTTTTAACTGTCGCTTTACGACACGGTTGATATACCAAAACAATAGTAAGTGGCGGATGGCCGGACATATATATTTTACATATAGAGGCTTCTATGTTAGCTAACGGGGGAGCGTCTATTGGTACGCAGTTTAGGGACCTCTTATAATAGATCAGTTACTCGTATAATATAGTGTTGTCAAACATATTTTTTCATATTTCAAACACTGTTTCTTCTTTAATTTCAACCGTTTTAAGGTTGAATTGTCAAAAATACTGGAAAATGTGTTTAATCTAATGCTTAATACTATTTATTAATTCACATTTTAGTAAGGATAGAGGCAAATTTAAATTATAGGTAAAATACTTGAATTTTTCAAACAAAGCAAGATAAAAAAATAAACAGTATCAACTTTCTAATTGACGTCGTTTCAATGATATCTCGCTATGTACCTTACGGTAGTGTTTTGATGATTAAAATTCATATTTATAAGAATAATCGGCAAAAATATTCCAATAATCGGTAAAAATGTTCAAATAATCGAAAAAAAATATTTTTTAAATATGTTATTTGTTCAATAATTTTTTTTATTTTTAGAATTCCTTAAATTACATGAATCATGAGCAAAACTAGTTTATTTTTTTAATTTGTCAACGTAAATTTGAGCACTCGACAGAGAGTGCTCTGAGGAATTGTTTGAATTAATCTCAGCCGCCAAATTTCATGAACGCACTACGCGGCAAACCTCCCGATAACTTTCCACATCATTTGGATGCTTGGCGGTCCACCACTGTACGTTTCACTAGGACTTTGCTTCAACGTGCGACCTTTCTGTGGAATAGTTTACCACCCACGAGTTTTCCGGACCGATACGACCTAGGGACCTTTGAGAAAAGAGAGTACTTCTTTCTAAAGGGCCGACAACGCACGTGCGATTCCCCTGGTGTTGCGGTCGCTCATGGGCGGCGGTAGTCACTTAACATCAGGTGAACCGTATGTTCGTTTGCCCCCTCTTCTATAAAAAATACCTTTTACAAGTGGCTTAAGGAAAATAACAAAATTTTCTTTCCAATAAAAGAATTCACTATTTATCAACATGCATTAAAGTTTATTTCGTCTGCGCGAACTTGGGAAAAGCATTAGCAAAATCGCAAGAAACTTTTAACTTTACCCAAAACCTGACCAGGCAAAGTTCTTCAATGCACTAAAGAATTTCATCATACACCATAGCATTGCCTAGAAAATGTGTCATGAAAGATTTTACTTGTTTCATCTTTAACAAAACTTGTGAACAAGCTTTCAAGAGGTCAGGAGAAAAATGACATGACGGACACTCTTCACTTATTATTTAAGATTATTCGTTATATTTTATATAATTTATAAATGGAGTAACAATCACAAAAATCTCTTCTCCAAATTTCAGTTACGGTGGCCAAGTATAGTGGAATGGCGAGTATGTGCGCAGAAGCACATTCCGTCACTTTCGCTAACTAGTCTGTTGGGGTGGCGAGTGATCAGGTGTAAGACGGATCTTCGTGCTATCCGAAACACGGAGGTCAAACACCACCAACTTCCTGGCGCCGGGCTTATTCTGGGTGAAAAACGAGAACATAGTGATGGTAACTAGATGCTGTGGCCATCACTTATCACTTATCATACACGCCACTTTACCACTGGTTCGGAAAAATCAGCAGGCAGCGGGAATTTCTAAAAAAATATCAGCTTACAATCATACATATATATATATATATATATATATATATATATATATATATATATATATATATATATATATATATATATATATATATATATATATATCGGGTTGTTCCAATATATAAAATATCTTTATGCGGCTTATGTATGATTTTGTACCATCTTGAGATAAAATATTTAGCTAACAAGACGGTGTTTACCGTATATATATTTATATATATATAGTATGTAACAAAAAACCCGTTGGTCGTTTTAGGGATGTATAAATGTACACACAGGAATGGAAATTATGATAATTAAATATGTTTTTGGTTGCTTTAAATTGTGTTTTAGAGTCTCTTATCAGATAATTTACTAAATTTAATATTTCTAAAAATGTTATTGGCTTCTGAACTTACCGACTCAAGCTGACAAATTACCTACGGTCGCTGTGAGGTCACTTACACGGCCGCAATAAAGCAGTTTCCCCTGGTGTTGTACGGTGATGAAGCGCCGGATGATAAATCGCACTATCTTAGCGTAACAAAAGCGTCTTCTCTTGCTTTGGAATAATTTGCTACAATATTCCACTCCTTTTCTGTACTGTATTACGAAAGACCAAGCAAAGCGTTTAGTCCTAATGTATGGAGGAATATTGACAATACACGTAATTACTGCGCGTGGTAAGCCCCAGTACTGACGACTATCTCGTATATTTCAATTTTCTGTATCCAGTTGAATTGGTAGAATTTAAAAATGCTCTAGGTGACAGGCAAATAATATTAAATAAGCGTAATTTACCAAAGAAACATAAATACATCCATAGAGCATTCTGCCAAGTTCATATGCTTAGTTTTACAATGAAAACTTATTTAATTTTAAGAGCTACATGTGAAAATTTTCTCCGTTAATATTTACCTACCGCGAGAAATTTACAATTTAAAGTATAACATTTTAAATTAATTAGAGCTAAAATTTCTCTAGCAAGGCAATTATTTGATGTTGACGTTAGTTAAAAAAAACGGTAACAGATTTGGTACGAGGGCTAAGCTTATTAAAATTTAGAACTTTATTTAAGGTCAAATATAACTTCATTTACGCTTTTTAAGTTCAAAGAGGTCTCTGGAGATTAAAAATATTTCTACATAAAAGAAAGGGTTTTATTTTTCAATTCAATGATGACGGATCGTCGTCATAGTTTACACTCAGATGTTTATAAAACTCGAATCGTCAAGTTAATAAGTTTTGCATGTGTTAAGTATCCCATCACCATTCAGTTATAATATATTTATACCTAGCGTTTGATTATGTCTGTCATAAATGTTTAACATGTATCTTAATATTTTCGTATCCACAACATCGTCACCCCGTCATCATACCTATATCGATGGCAAGTACATCACTCACCTGTACTACATAAGTTACATTACGTAAAGAAATATCTGGAGAATTTTATCACTATTTCTCAAGGACCAAAAATTTTATAGATCATAAGATAAAAACAGACTAGTAAAAGTCCATGTTTAATGCCCATGTCACGCACTAGTTGTTAAGATCATAATGTTTGTCGATGAAAAGAGAGAACCCAAATTGTCGGCCACATCTAAGTCCAACTTCAGAGAACAATCAGCGGAACTACCATGTGGAGCAACATGCATGTTGCTAGTGATACATACAATAGACTTGGCACCTTACTACTTGCCATAAGATAAAACTTAATGTCGCTTAGCAAAATATGGAGAGAGCTGTGCTTAAAGTTTCTCAGTGTGATAGAATCCGTAGTGAAGTAAATCCTTTTTCTCTTTCTCATCAGACGATATGGGCAAAGACAGGCATTCGCACATAATACCTATTTTTACCTACGTAAATGACTACAGCTAGCTTATCAAAAGTATCAAGATTCTTAAGAACACTTGGTTCATATATGGATATTACTACCTATTAATAAATATTCTAGCTTAATTTACTAATTTTGGAACATGTTTTTAATTTACATGTCCATTAGTCATTCGTCATCATCATCATCATTATGCTGTTGGAGTTTACTACAAAATGTTGCCTATCACATTTCAAGTTTGAATAGCTATTTAGATTTCATTTCAATATAATTCTTACTAATGAGTACTTCTGTACTAAGAACAAATACACAGAGTTCACGATTTAATATAATCATAACGTTAGTGCCTATTGCTTTTCTTATGTTTTTTTAAGTGTTACAAAACGGGGCTGTTGTCCTGTGCCGTGGAGGTAAGGAGATGTTTACATAAATAAATTGCAAATTGACCAACATCTGAATGTTAGCTATATGCAATCAGTTTCGGTTCTGATCCCGGAGCGATTACTTATAGGACATAAAAATTCTTATGTCCAGTAAGTACTAAATGCTGCCAAACTGGCAGCATGTGGCTGCCGCGTTTCTAGCTCAATATACAATATAATATCAATAATTCTTGAATATCCGTAAGTGCTCTGATTTTTTTCCTCATTCTGCAATTGTAATAATATATATATATATTTATCAGTTTGCGTAAAAGTAAAGTAAAGTAAAGTTACAGCCTATATACGTCCTACTGCTGGGCACAGGTCTCCCCTCATTTCTGAGAGGGTTTTAGGGCAAGGAAGTGTCCGCGGCGCTGCCCTAATGCGTGTTGGCGAACTTCACATGTCTTCGAAATATTTTTTTTTCTTATTCCTCAGACATGCAGGTTTCCTCACGATATTTTCCTTCACCGCCGAGCACGTGGTAAATCAGCACTTAAAATTGCAATTGACAATTTCATTGGTGCCGGCAGGGATCGAACCCGGGTTACTCGCGTTCTGTTATATTTACAGCGAGCGTTAACCATCTGAGCTACCACGGCATCAGTTTGCGTACCAATATGGAAAACACAATGCTGTATGGCATTTTCTACTAACTTAACACTTTCAATGACCTATGCACAGAAACAATAGTAAGACAGTAGCAATGAACAATATGTGGGTCACGAGACAGGGAATGGGTTAATACTTAAGATTTTACTTCCCTACATATAAATTTGTATTAATGTGGCAAATGAATACATCAGTTATAGCACTATATTCAACTATAATAATTAATGTACTAATAAAACAAGTTTGAAGAATCATCATTAAATACACTGGTAATTAAGCATTGCGTATTCAATCTCCATTACAAATTTTTCACGGTGAAATGGAACCAAAATTATTTTAATGCATCTGTGGCCTTCTTTAATACGATCCGCATAGGAAGTGCTCCCGTAAGCTCTTAAAAATCTTCTCAAAAAAGGTTTCTTTGTAAATGATGTTTAAGGCTCCATATTGTTTTTTAAGCCCTTTCCTTTGTGTGCTTCTACCAGGAAAATTTTGTTTTTTATTAATTTCAGCTAAAATTATTTCATTTTTATCAGTAAATGGAGGATGAGTAGCAGCATATCTGAAACCACACGTGGTAGAGTCATGCTGCTGCTATATTATGGTTACATCACGAATGGGTTGTCTCGACTAGGAAGGGAGTACGCTTTCGCAGAATAACAGCGTAAAATAGCATTTGAATTCTACTGTGTTTCGTATGCTGAGTATAGAGAACCAAGGACTCTTTTTGCTTAGTGCGAGGCATTCTTTCTCAGTCCTTAGGGCTTACAACACACCTGCATTTTCAATCTTACAAGAGGGTAAATTATAAGCGTTTATGGGCCATAGTATTTTGTATTCATTTGTGTACTCATTCCACAAAAAAAAAAACCATTAACTTATCTTTTCCCGTAGGTAATGACACGATTGAAGTGAACTCTGACAATTGACGGTATTAAAAACAAAACTATTCGTTGCAATATTTTGTTCTCCAAATTCCCACAGAACTTCAATAAGTTATAATACTAACTCGCAAAACTTTTGCACCATTATAGAAGTTTTCAGGTAAGATATATTCAAAATAATCTCAAAATCTGATAGCTGTTTCGATAAACAGCGCAAATTCGATTTTGGTAAACAATTTGGTACAAATTTCAATATGGCGTCGCATAAAATCAGATACATCTGCTAGGTTAATTGATGCGACCTTCACAGGATGTGATTGTTAAATTTCTCAATATGGATTTACTTTGTGAATAATATAAGAGGTATAACTTTTTTCTTTTTGCAAATTATGCTTCTTACGAAACTTACAAAATCATTTATATAATTTAACCATATTGCTTTTCTCGTGTGTGTTGTGATTTTAAAAACATACTAATTAACATTTACTAACTTTAATTTGTATATGTCTAATTTGGCCACAATTTTGTTCCAATTTAAAATGTATATTTTTTCTAAAGCGACGTAACTTTAATATAGCTAATGTATACATGATTATTGAAGTTTAAAAGAATAACTAAAACCATAACTTTGGCTTTGATACAGGCTATTTTTGTTAAAAAGAATATTAACAACGCTATAATCATTACTAATATTCCCCTTAACCACTCGTGGTAAGCTTAAATTTCTTGTGTTAGGAGTGGTTCACGCCAGTAGTCGAATGGCGGATTCGAATCCACAACCTTTTTGAGTTCGCAGTTCGCGCCCTGCCATTAGGCTACTATCGCTTTGGGCTAGGCTTTAAGCGCTCTGCCCTCGAATCTACGGATTTACGAATAATCTCTTACCTGATTAATGTTTTATACAGGCCATGTCTTGTAGTACTGATCCAAATTTGTGGTGCAATGGGTTGCATTCTAAACTGAACGAGGGCCAGGCTTCAGCTCTTGTGGAAACAATTGATTATCGAGCTGTCATTAAATTTTTATTGTTGCCAGGTAATACACCAACGCAATTTAAATATGAGTTCGACTGTGTGTTTAGGAACTCTGGACCATCATTTATCACAGTGAATACTTCCAACGCTCTTTTAGCGCAGTTTATGCGCAATTAGTCCAAATCTTGCATATATTTCTATTTGATTTGTATCTACCTGCAGGTTTTAATTTTAACTTTTGATTGTAATGATTTTAAATATCGTCTGCAATAAAAATTGTATAAGAACTTACCTATTATGTAATAACATTTGAACACCCAGAGTGGAAGGTGCAGGCAGCCGTGGCACAGTTTATAATAGTACGGCTGCTGACGTTAACCTCTCAATGTAACGAATGGAACTTTTCACTTAAATAGTGTAGGTAATGATGTAAAATTAGTGGAGTGAATAAACAAATATTTATTTATTTATTATTTATTTTAATTACATATTAAAAAAATTAATGCCCCATTTTGTCTCGTGGGTTGTATTAGCAGATATATCAGGGCTTATAATAGAAGGTGCTATGACTATCTTGTTTGTGAAAACATAATACCCATACCAACAATGTGGAACAGCATAAAAGGTGCGTAATGTCTGGTACTGTGATCACTCATTTGTTATCCGCATGCTAAATGCACCACAAAAAGAAGACAAATCCTCCCTACAGCGGCTCACGCAAGCACACGGGACCATTTATAACAAAATAACGAAGATGAAAGAGAGGTGAAAAATTCCACTTCATCCTTATGAGTTAGTCTTTTTTTGGATTCATTTATCCATAAACTGCGGTATCCTCTTATCATTAGGTCTACTATTAGCCCATTTTCATTTAAATTTTATATTAAAATATTTTAATAAGTTAATGTCATAAAAGAAGTTAGATTCTCAATATGTTTCACTAAAATTCCAGATGAAGACCTAACACCCATTGTTACCCCATTGACCTTTTTTGATACTGGAATGATTTTTAGTTACCCTCACATATTTTGAAATCTTTCTATTAATGCGCTTGGTACTAGAAATTTTACTTTTAAACTTATTTTTTTTATCCTTACATTTACCTACACATAATATGGATGTCCGAATATCCTAAAACTTTTATACTGAATGATATTTGACACCTGTAGTTTTGAATTCAGTTATATTTTTATAAATGTAGATGCGGACGTCGGACGTCGGTTTATTTCATGCTGCACTATATTTTAACATTTTAAATTTGGTAATAATCTGCCTAAAAGAACTCTTGTTAGGTATTTCGTAAGCAACCCACAATTCTGTTTGAGTATAAGTTACCTTCTGATAGAGTACAAGAAGATGGACTCAATTGTAGATATTGACAGGTTTCATAGAAGTTTGTTTTATTATATTGCGACTAATAACCTCTGACTAATAACCTATGGTCCGGCGAAGAAACTCTTTAATACAAGGTTTTACGGCATTAACTGCCAATAGGTTGTTAATTTCTACAAAACACCATGGCATATTGTTGCTGACATGAATAACTCCGAAAATATAATATATTTACTTGATCGTGTTGAGTTTTGGTGCTCTTACTGCATCTTAAGGGTGAATGCGACTATTGCACCTAATCGGTACGAAATTACTCTCTACTTAACTAGATTCATTTTTGTGAAAGGCTATTTTTGTTAAATTATGATATTACGTACGGTTTTGCATTTAGTTGAAATACAATTTAATTTTTCACACACGTTTTCTAAGCTTCTAAGCGTTTTATCATTTCTAGAATGAAACATTTTATAAAACACCAAAGTGACTATTTTTACACCGCATGGCTTCCCTACACTAAAATACGATTAAACAATAGCGAAAAATGTCATTACAGCAATGATCATTAATGTGTGTCTTATACACAAGCAATTAAAATATAAAGATATTCATGGTTATACAGACGTCAAATATCGTGCGGTATTAAACTTTACCGATAACCTGAAGTCCACGTATAGAAATATAACAAAATTCAAAAATATGGACGTCAAATATCATTCAGTATGAATATTTTAGGATATTCGGATGTCCATATTATTATGTAGGTACAGGTAGTAATTCAAAGTTAAAATTTTGGTGCACACAGTGCCCCAAAATCCGCTACAAACGGCAACATTTATCAAAAAAGAAATAAGTAAGTAAGTAATAAGTAATTATCCTTTCTAGAATGGAGCCTCTTATGAAACACCAAAGTGACTATTTCACACCGCATGGACTCCCTACACTAAAATAAAAATAAAACAATAGCGAAAAATGCCATTAAAGTAATGATTAATGTGTGTCTTATACAAAAGAAATTAAAATATAAATATAATCATGGTTATATGGACGTTAAATATCGTGCGGTATGAAACTTTAGCGATAATCTGACGTCCACGTATAGAAATATAACAAAATTCGTAAATATGGACGTCAAATATCATTAAGTATGAATGTTTCAGAATATTTGGACGTCCATATTAATATATGTAGCTAAATATAAGGACACGAAAACAAATTGGAAAGTAAAATTATCTAATAGCACTGAAAACATTATAAACCGAAAAAAATACCAAAATATGCCTTGAGCACTAAATAAATAATCAACATAAATAAATAGTAAAATGCAATAATCAACAACAACTTTGGACATCGATTATCGAAGAAGTGGACGTCAAATAAAACTTAGTGTGAATATTTTAGGATATTCTTACGTCCGTATATAGGTAAATACTCCGTTCAATGTCCATGTCAAGTACATTAATCAACATACACTAAACTTGTGTAAGTTGATAAATGGACTTGACATGGACATTGAACGGTTACGGAGTTACTAAAAATAACCAAAGAAACTTAAATGCAAGCAAAAGGCATGCAAGCATTAGTGTGGAAAGTTGTCAATGTGCGTAGGACACAATACGGAGGCCAATTAGAGCACGATATGCATGTTTTTAGTAATATAGCGTCCAATATTTATAACAACAAACGCAAACAAATTGTATTTCAACTGCAAAACCAAACATAATACCATAATTTAACAAAAATAGCCTTTCACAAAAATGAATCTAGTTAAGTAAAGAGTAATTTTGTAGAAATTAGGTAAATAGTTCGCACTCATCCTTAAGATAATGATCATAAAAAGTAAACTCGTAGGAAGAGCACCAAAACTCAATACGATCAAGTAAATAAATTATATTTTTGGAGTTATTCATGTCAGCAACAATACGCCACGGTCTATTGTAGAAATTAACAACCCATTGGCAGTTAATGCAGTAAAACCTTATATTAAAATGAGTTTCTTCCCAAGGTCATATCAGGTTATTAGTCACAATATAAGAAAACGAACTTCTATTAAACCTGTCAATATCTAAAATTAGTACTTATTTACAATAGTAAAATGAATAATAATATAGTCAATCTATAATGTATCACGGCGTGGCAATCCTAGATATTTTTTCGTATTTACTACACGAACAACTAGTTGGTGAATTAATCATGATATCTATCTGTTTTTTTTTTCGCTGGAGACAGAAAATGTTATATCGTATTTTTCGTAACTGCACATTCTGTGGATTTATTTCATTATGTTGAACAATATACGAAACTTAAGTGAATAAAATTAAATCTAATCTGAACCAGAATCATAAAAACTGTATTATTCGTGCTAAACGAATCTAATAAAGATCTGTTATTTATGTCTCCTGCGAAAAACAGACAATAGGAATGTATCGAATACGTACATAAACAAAATATCACCTATAAATAAAATATTACAAAGCGGAATAACTAACAAGAGTGGCAACGTCGCAACATACAAAGGAATTGCGTTAAGCAGGAGAATGAATTAAAAACTATGTATATTGTTACGAGCTTGAGGTTCGTGACAATAAAAATTGCCGATAGAATTACCTAAATTAACACTTTAATTTACTTCACACAAATTAAAATTAAAACACTAATAATTAAAAACACTAATTCACTTAATTCCGCTCCGAAGCTTCGCTTGTTTAGTCAAATCAACTCTGCCTCGATCGCATCTTGCGCCACCTATTTATTTAAATTAGCAAAATATCCGGAATGTTCAAGTAAACACGCGCAAGGTACCGAGAAATCGAGTATAGATTTTCTAGAAACTTAGTTCTTCGGGTGGCGCTGTCGGTCGAGAGATCTGTGATGTCATTCTCTGCAAAGCTCCCCTCGCTCTCGTTCCTGACACTAGATGGCGCTAGTTAACTTATTCACACAACACTGCCCCCTCCTAAGACATGCTCGTCCCGAGCATTATCGGTCCCATAATAACGCGCCAAGCGATCCACATGGACGATCTTAGGAGTCCCTCTTGCACCTTTCTGTATCCGGTAGGTCACATCGTTGATCCTGGTTACAATCCGGTACGGGCCGTCCCATTTAGCTTGAAGCTTAGGAGATTTCCCTTTGCTGCGGACTGGATTGTGCAACCACACCAATGAACCTTCGTTGAACCCTTTATTGTTCATTTTGCGGTCATACCGGGTTTTCATTTTCTCAGACATTTGCTGGCCCGATTGTCTGACGTGCTCATAAATGTCATTCATTTTGTTCCGCAAGTCATATGCATAATCGGTTATACTGCGTGGGGCATCAGGTGGTATCCCAGTGATCAGGTCTGCAGGCAGCCGTAATTCTCTTCCAAAGTTTGCGAAAGCTGGTGTCACTGCTGTACTTTCGTGAACAGAACTTCGATATGACAACAAAAACGGTTGTATGTGCTTGTCCCAATATCGTTGCCGATTGTCTACAACTTTTGCTAGGTACCTCTCCAATGTTTGATTAAATCCTTCCACCATTCCATCAGATTGCGGGTGATAAGAAGTCGTTCTTGTTTTATGAGTTCCCATAACTCGGCAAGTTTCCTGGAATATTTGAGACTCAAAATTCCTTCTTTGATCGCTGTGAATCTCTAAAGGTACTCCAAAACGACAGAAGACTTCATGAACTAGTTTATCTGCAACTGTTGAAGCTTCTTGTTTTGGAATGGCGAAAACTTCTGGCCACTTAGTGAAGTAATCCATCACAACCATGAAATACTTGTTACCGCTTTCACTCTCCGGAAACGGCCCCGTCACGTCAATGGCTATTCTCTCCCATGGTGCACCAACATTGTACAACTTCAATGCACCTCTACTACGAGTCTGAGGTCCCTTTACAGCCGCACAACTTGTACATTTGCGACACCAGTCCTCGACATCGTTTCGACAGTGGACCCAGTAAAACCGTTCTCGGATCTTCAGTAGAGTTCGTTTAACTCCCAGATGGCCTCCTGAATAATCATTATGGTACAGCTGTAGAACATCCGGTACTTTAGCTTTAGGGACAACCACTTGTAAATGACAGCTGTCTCCCCGAACATTTTCCCATTTACGGCACAGAACTCCATCCTGAAGCAGCAAGCTATCCCACTGGGCCCAATAGCTTTTAGTGATCGAACTCATCGCTGAGACGTCGCTCCACTTGGGCTTGGGAGCACTGGCCTTCATCCATTCCAGGATCGGCTTGATGTCCGGATCTTCCTGCTGTGCACGTTGTAAGCTGTCCTTCCACTCGTTGCTGAGGTGGTCTGCCCTGAGCATCCTCACGGATACCACTCCCTTACTCTCTTGCCTAGTACAATGTTTGCAATCTTCAGGACAAGGTCTTCGTGATAATGCATCTGCGTTGCCATGAGATTTCCCGCTGCGATGTTCGATCTCAAAGTCGTATTCCTGCAGTAGTTCAATCCACCTCGCAACTTGTCCTTCTGGATTTTTAAACTGCAATAGCCATTTTAGTGCAGCATGGTCAGTTCGTAAGTGAAATTTTCGCCCCAGAAGATATTTGCTAAAATGCTGCAACGACTTTACCACAGCTAGCAATTCGCGTCTTGTGACACAATAGTTCCTTTCCGGTTTTGACAACGACTTGCTGAAGTACGCTATCACGACCTCTTGGTCACCATTCCGGTGAGACAACACACCGCCAAGTCCTATATCACTTGCGTCTGTGTCAACTACAAATTCTTTGCTTGCATCAGGGTATCCCAAAATAGGTGTTTTGCACAGACGGTCCTTGAGCTCCTGGAATGCGATATTACAACTTTCATCCCAGCAGAAATGTCGCTTCTCCTCGGTTAGCTTATGCAGAGGTTTGGCTATATCTGCAAAGTTCTTCACAAATAGCCGGTAATAGGAGCACAAACCCAAAAATGCTCTAACCTGCGTCTTGTCTTTTGGAACCGGCCAATCCTTTACAGCTGCAATTTTCTCTGGATCCGTGCGGATACCTTCTTCCGACACTACATACCCCAAAAACTTGACTTGCCGTTTGAACAGTGAACATTTCTTCGGGCTCAACTTGAGGTTGGCACTCTGAATCTTCATAAGCACGCGTTCCAGGTTTTGAAGGTGTTCCTCAAACGTACGGCCTACGATGATGATGTCATCCAAGTAGACCAGACAGGCATCGCCAATTAGCCCGGTAAGTACAAGTTCCATCAGCCTTTCAAACGTTGCTGGAGCATTGCACAACCCAAACGGCATTACTTTGAATTGCCACAGACCCTTTCCCGTCGAGAACGCAGTTTTCTCCTTGTCCTTAGGGTCAATTTCAACTTGCCAGTAGCCACTTTTTAGGTCCAGCGTGCTAAACCAATTTACTCCTGTAAGCATGTCCAGCGTGTCGTCAATTCTTGGCAAGGGATAGCTGTCCTTCTTTGTAACGTCGTTCAGACGGCGGTAATCAACACAGAACCGCATGCTGCCATCCTTCGTTTTCACCAGCACCACTGGCGAACACCATGGACTAGAGGAAGGTTCAATAACACCATCCTTCACCATTCCTTCAATCATGGTTTCCACTTCCTTTTCACGTGCTACCGGCAATCGTCTTGGCCGCTGACGGATAGGCAACTCTTCACCTGTGTTTATTTTGTGTTGAACTAAACCAGTCTTTCCTATGTCAGCCTCGTTTGATGAGAATACATCGGCGTACTCGAGTAATAACTTCTTCGCCTTGACCAATTCGTTCGGGGACAGAACACTGCGACAGTCTTCCAAAAGTGTGGTCACTCTCGTTTCTGCATCCTTGCTGGGGGTCCCACTCGATATATATTGGCACCGACGTAACCAATCCACTTCCTCACAAGTACCAATTAATGTGCCTTTTTCTATATTCTGGTCCCGGTCGCAAAGGTTCAGCACACGTACTCCTGAGATGTCAGTGGTCCTGACCAAGGTTCGAGCTACTTTCCACGGAAGGTCATTGTTTACCCTTTCCACAAGTACACAACGGTGAGCTTGCCCAGCGTTTCGGGGAAGACTAACCGGAACAATCGTTTCCGATCTCGGCGGAAGAACAATCTTCTTAATGCTGTACACGTTCCCTGGTAACGCACCTCCTTGCAGTCGTCCATTATATCAGCCACGATGACATTATGCAGGTAGATCACGTTGCCTAGCTTCAACTCCATCTCCTTCTCTCCACGAACGGGTATACGCTGACCGGTGGCTGTTACCAAATTAATGCGTTCTCGGTTGTATGCGGAGTCCCCAAGGAACTGACTTATAAGTTGGGAACTAACAACCGTACGAGAGGCTCCAGTGTCTATGGTCAGTTTACACGGCATTCCGTTGACCTCACCCTTGATGATTAGACTGTTCCCATCATGGGTTTGTGAGATCGAGATCCTTGGGGCTCTTTTAACATCAGCCAGCACCCGCCCCGCAGTTCTGGCTTTTTCTCGTTTCCCTGCTGCTGCTGGGCGGTGCGGTTGGCCGCACTACCCTCCTGAGATCGTTCACCTTCCCTTTCTAGGGTTCGCTTAGGGTAGCTGGATCGAAGGTGGCCCTTTTCCCCACAGCCATAGCACCTTGGGCTGTATCCTTTGTTGCGGTCGCGAACTGTAGCTGCTGCAACCTCCCTGACGCGATGGAAACGATGATCCTGCCGCACGGCTTCCACTTCCAGTGCATGGGCCAAGGCGTCCTTAGGCGTCTCGTGGTGCCCGAGGCTCACAGCAGCTCTGACTTCCAGGTCGCGGATGCCGTCGATGAATGTCTGCACCAGGTTCCCTTCAATGAGCGCAGGTACAGACCGGTATGCTTTTCGCACCAGCTTCTCCACTTCTAGAGCCCACTGCTGCAGGTTTTCGTTGCTGCGCTGCACACGATCTTTAAGCTGCGCACGAAAGACGTGTTCCAGGTGAGCGTCGCCATATCTCGCCTCCAATGCCTCAAGGAGTTGCTCATAAGTCACTTCCTCACCGAGAGCTTCCAGAACTGTTAAGGCCTGGTCGCGCAGGCCTACTGTGAGAGCAGTCAGGGCCTGGCTTTTATTCCAGCCGTTCGCTTTCATAACAGCCTCGAACTGGATCTTGTAGGCTGACCAGGAAGAGGTACCGTCGAACGGCGGCTCTTTGAATCCACGTAGCGAAGGTGTTGTAACTACTACGGGAGCTGTGGTTCCATCACCCAGTTTGAGTTCATCCAGCGTTTTCTTAACTTGGTTGATTTGGGTCTCAGCTTCCGACAGGCGGTTATCATGTTGAGCAACCTTATCCTTCACCTCCCTTATCTATTTCCCAAAGGTAGCATGAAGGTCCCTCATGAGGAGCATCTGTTCTTCCTGTCCGCTCTGCAGCTGCTCTTTCAACTGACGGACCTGTTCCTCCTGTCGGCGGCTCTGTTCGTCCTGTCCGCACCGCAGCTGTTCTTCCAACCGACGGACCTGTTCCTCCTGTCGGCGAGCCTGCTCCTGGAGCATCACCATCAGAGCACCTAAGTCAGGTGCCACAGACGTAGAAGCTGCTGAGGCTTCCGTGGCCGGCGGCTGGCCCTCGGACATCTGCGGCGTTGCACCACCAAATCTCCTCTGGTCCGTCTCCTGCTGGCGTTGACTTCGGGTACGGACACCCTCCGTTTCCTCCTTAGGTAAAATCGACATTATTTTATCCCACTTCTGACACCAATTGTTACAAGCTTGAGGTTCGTGACAATAAAAATTGCCGATAGAATTACCTAAATCAACACTTTAATTTACTTTACACAAATTAAAATTAAAACACTTAAAATTAAAAACACTAATTCACTTAATTCCGCTCCGAAGCTTCGCATGTTTAGTCAAATCAACTCTGCCTCGATCGCATCTTGCGCCACCTATTTATTTAAATTAGCAAAATATCCGGAATGTTCAAGTAAACACGCGCAAGTTACCGAGAAATCGAGTATAGATTTTCTAGAAACTTAGTTCTTCGGGTGGCGCTGTCGGTCGAGAGATCTGTGATGTCATTCTCTGCAAAGCTCCCCTCGCTCTCGTTCCTGACACTAGATGGCGCTAGTTGACTTATTCACACAACAATATTACGGGGATTCTGGATAATTTGTAATATGGAAGGGAGTCCTGAATGGTTTCCATCCGTCTGGCAATATACGAATATTTGTATATCGACATATGGTAAATTTTCAAAGAAATGAGTTAAACACTATCTTTGAAATTGTTGAATGGACCAATATTCGTTGTCATAATGTATAAAAATTGCCTACAAGTGGTGGACGCTACAATAATGCGAAATGAAAGGATGTAGAATCCTTATTGTGATATATATATATATATATATATATATATATATATATATATATATATATATATATATATATATATATATATATATATATATATATATATATATATATAAAATTACACGCACTACTCAAAATAACTAGCGTAAATAAAAACATAACTCGGTTTCTAAATTAAAAAAAAAAACAAATAGGCCTCCCACATTATACGCAATTTTTTTATTAGGTTTAATATTGTTATATTTAGGTACATTTTTTAATACAGGATTTAGTAAAGTTTAAAGTGCCAAACCACTACGTATCTATTAAATACAGTTACAAATTCAATCATCGTTAATTTTAGAAAGAATTGCTATTTCTACGTCTTAACCAATATTTTTGTTCATTAAGTAGCAGTATTTTTTAAACCATTAATTGTTGTAAGGCTACATAAGGGAGGTGACAGGTTGTGCAAATACTTTATTGCATTGTATTATAAAGTTCCTAAAGGATATACAAATTTTTAATAAACTGATCTGAGATAATGTCTATTATTGGAATCCGTGGACAAATCAAGCCTATTGTACATTTATAATGGTTCTTTGTTTTTTACAATACCGAACAAAAGAGTTGCAAAGTGTAGTCGTCTGCCGGGATTCATTTTTAATATGAGTGAAAAGGAATCAGGGTCGGAAGGTCCTCCTGATACGGCTGCGAAGGACCAATTGAAAAGGAACCCGGCTCGCAAGGTCCTCTTGAAAAGGAACCCAGCAGTCTTAAACGCTCAACTAAGAAACAGAAGGGAGGACTCGAGGCTTCTCTCGACCCGGCCTCCTATCACGCCTACGTTGGGTTCGGGAACAACGTATGTGATCTCCGCAACGGAGTAACACACAAGGGCGATAACCTCTTCCTTTTCAGAAAATAGGTTCAGGCGGGGATTACGGGTCTTCCGAAGTCGTCCCGGTCCCAACGCCTTAATTCTTCGATGTGGACTGTATAATTTTGAGGGATGAATTTCTTGGGAATAAAACAGCAATTATCTTCAAACCGTTCCGTGAGAGAGTAATCACTTTTCCCTATCACTTCCCTACACTTTTTATTCTTATTGACTGCTGGTTTTGCACTTTTTCCTGAACTAATCCTGAAGGATTCCCGAACGAATTGCAAGAAAACTCGTTTACTGAGCTACCCCTGAGCTATACGCGAAAGTGAGCCGCACCATTTGCGCGCTTGCGCAACTTAATTACATCAATTTTTACTGTCACTCTCTCACGGTTTTCTCAATTATTTATTTTGTATAAGACATACATTTATACAATTTACTTATAAAGATAGCACAAAAAATATCTTTACTACAATATACGTTACATTTTTATATTACAAAAAACCTTTTATTTATTTAACAAAATATGCATATTTTACTCACATTGAACAAGTTGAAATTTCTTAAATATATTTAACATAGAAAGTTAAAACAATGTTTCCCACTTGAAATTATACATATCTTAACTAATACAACAGTTTAATTTACACTTTCTCTATTCATTTCACTATTAAAACACTTTTAAATTTCTTATACAAAACTATCATTATTTCACTTATTCACTGGAATTTTCACATAAAAATAACACATAATTCACCTTTTTTACACGTACAATCAGTCTGAAATGTTTTACAAGTCATTACATTTATAAATCGCTGAAATTAAAAATATTTAAATTTTACATATTTGGCCTCCTAAGTACGTGCCTAGCGTGCGTCTATGATCTCACACTATTTGAACAACTAACTTTTGCACGGCTATCGACTATCAGTAAAAATGGAAAGTCTAATATCAACAATACTAGGTGAATAAACGCTTCTACACAATTCTCAAACTGTAGGAAACTATTTCTAATCAGACTCTTATCAGTTATCATGTTTCATATCAGATAACATAGACAAAATATTTCATGCATCAATACATTGAAAATAGGCATTTGTTTTCATACAAAACATATCAAACTCACATAAGACAATACTTATGCAATCAATTTCCGTTAATTCTACGTATGCACAGCAATTATGTCGACCGGGGAACAAATCCGGTCTCTAACTTTATTTTAATATTTCTTTAAATTAAGATGATTTCAACCGGGGAACAAATCCGGTAACATAATTTATATCTTATAAATTCCCTATATGAATTTATCAAAGGATATTACTAAGAAAACGATAAAATATTCCGGTCTGGGAGTCGAACCCAAGACCTTCTTATCATTAATTCGATATTTCTTTAAGATTCAACTAAGCATTTTCTTATTAGAATATTGTTACCCGATAATTTGCTTTTTAGGAAGCTATTCGTAATCGGTTAACTAATAAATTGAAATATTCTTATAGGCGCGTCGCCAGAAACGAGTATATTGGTTTTGTTATAGAACTGTGTTATATGTGTATAACCATTCTCCAATAAATAATATCGGATTTTTTTATTTTTAGAAACATGCTATTTACTTGCGCATAATTACTTATAATAATTGCCGTTGCAGCTTTTGCGTCACTTAACACATAATTTAGGTCTGGTAAACTATAATATATTCGACTATTTTCATCATTGTGAAATGTTTTGTTTAAAATTATTGTAATATATACATATATATATATATATATATATATATATATATATATATATTTATACACACGGACGGCAGCACCCTTGGCACAAAGGCGGTGACTACGCCGCCCAGAGCAACCAAGACACGTGTCGACTGGAGGCGCTATGCACAACACCTGCAAGCGAGACCTCCAGCACACATGCCTATAAGCACAGCGGACGACGTAGAGGCCGCTGCTACTAGAATAACCAAAAATATCCAAGAGGCCCGCAACGCAGCCTCTACGATCGTCCCGATAACAGCAAGGCGTGACGATCTGCCGCGTGAGATAAGCGTGCAGATCAAGCGCAAAAGAGCGCTGAGAAAGCTCTGGGCGCGTACTCGCTGCCCCAGAATAAAAACGCAATTAAACACCGTATCAGAGGAGCTGTCGGTGGCAGTCCAGGCCTACAGAGGGGAGGCCTGGGAGCGGCGCATATGGAAGGCGGATGAGCATGATGCGTCGCTCTATAAACTGAACCGACAGCTGACAAAAACTAGACCTCCCGTTTGCACACTGACCAACAGTGTGGGCGAACGTTGCTATGATGCCAAGGGCAGAGCGGATATCCTGGGAGAGCACTTCGAGGGGCAATTTATGCCGAACCCAGCGAGTGCGGAGTTCATGGAGCTTCATGCCCAGAAGGAGAGTCGCGTACAGGAGTTCCTGTCGTCGCCCGCGCCAACTCTTGCAGGAGAGTGGTTCATCTCCCCCGCTGAACTACGGAGGACAGTAACCCGCCTGCAACCGAGGAAGGCGCCTGGGCACGATAGGATTACCAACGCTGCACTCCGACAGCTGCCCAATAGAGTCCTAGTAGAGATTGGTCGACTCTACAATGGGATATTGCGGACATCCCACTTCCCGGAGGAATGGAAAAAAGGCAAAATTATCGTCTTGCCGAAACCCGGGAAGGACAGGCGTAAAGCTTCTAGCTACAGGCCGATTACGCTATTACCACAAATAGCTAAACTGTTTGAAAGATTGGTGCTAAGATGTCTCCGTCCGTGCATCCAACTTCGGGCGGAGCAGCACGGATTCAGGAGGGGTCACTCTACAGTCACACAGCTGACTAGAGTGCTGCACCTGCTTGCGGCAAAGTACAATCGTGGCCGCATATCGTTGGGCGTCTTTCTCGATATCGAGAAGGCGTTCGACCGGGTGTGGCACTCAGGATTACTATATAAGTTACACGAGCAGACCAGTGTCCCTCCTGCTATGTTGCGGTTAATGGCGTCTTTCCTGGAAGACAGGAAGTTCTACGTCTGCGTAGAGGGCGCCGAGTCCGCAACAAGAACCATCAGTGCCGGCGTCCCACAGGGCAGTTGTCTGTCTCCAGTCCTGTACGCGGCATATACGAATGACATCCCAACATTGGCAGGCAGGCTGCAAGAATGGGAGGACGACGTTGAGCTGGCGCTACATGCGGACGATAGCGCCTATTTCACCTCGTCCAGAAGAGCCCATATAGCCACTGCCAAAATGCAGCGTCAGCTGGACCTGCTGCCACCATGGCTAAATGAGTGGAGGATGGTTGTCAACGTTGGTAAGACAACCGCTCTGCTCACTCGTCGCCTTAGGAACTTACCACCACCATTGACTCTCAACGGCCAGGAGAGAGCGTATGAGAAGGCCGTGACTTACCTTGGGTGCCGGATCGACCGGGCGCTGCGCATGACTGCGCACGTCGACTTCGTCGTCCGCAAAGCCAGATGTGCGCGGGCGATGCTCCGTCCGGTCCTGGCATCCAAATTACCACTGAAGACAAAGATCTGGATATACAAGATGTATATCCGGACTATTACCACCTACGCTGCTCCGGCCTGGTACGCGCTCCTGAGCATAACCCAGAGGCGGCGACTGCAGGCCCAGCAGAATCTGACATTAAGGACGATTGTCGGAGCAGGTCGTTACGTCCGGAACGACGTAGTAGCGGCCGACTTAAAAGTCGAGAGCATCACAGACTTTGTGGCCCGGATGGCGCGCGGCATGTTTGACCGTGTCGACAACGGGCCACACGAACACCTCAACGGCTTTGCGCCGTTGCACACTCGGCCACTGGACGGGCGACCTCTTCCATGAGAACTCCTCTCTATATGTGATTAGAGAGTCGAGTAACAACCCACAATGCCGCTGAAAGGCCAACTTTGACTTTCAACCGGATAACCTCTCTTTTTTCCGTAGTAGGGTAACTACGGAAAAACTATCACTCTACAAAAATCGGATACAGACAACCTCCTATTTTTCCATAGTCGGGTAAATGACTATGGAAAAAAATATTACCAAGTACGGACACTCCGGTTATAGAAAAAGCCACCTATAACACAATAGGTGAAGAAAATGACTGCCCCATAGTAATGGGGCATGAGGATCGTCCGGGCAAGGGGGCTACCCCGAGGCCCGATACCTGTGTTGCATCTCGGTGCAATCAGACGACAAACTGGTTGCAATTCGTTCGGGAATCCTTCAGGATTAGTTCAGGAAAAAGTGCAAAACCAGCAGTCAATAAGAAGAAAAAGTGTAGGGAAGTGATAGGGAAAAGTGATTACTCTCTCACGGAACGGTTTGAAGATAATTGCTGTTTTATTTCCAAGAAATTCATCCCTCAAAATTATACATTCCACATCGAAGAATTAAGGCGGTGGGACCGGGACGACTTCGGAAGACCCGTAATCCCCGCCTGAACCTATTTTCTGAAAACGAAGAGGTTATCGCCCTTGTGTGTCGCAATTGCAATTTTATGTATTTCTTAATTTTCACTCTTTATTGCATTGCACTCTAAGCTACAGAAATACAAAATAAAATTCGTTCAGTCTATTTTTAAAAATAAATATTAAGTAAAATATAACAAAACTATGCTTTTTATTTTACTAGAATGTATCGACGTTCATTGCAAGCTTACGGACGCAATATCAATAAAATTCAATTTTCACTGAAGTTCCTGTTACGAAGACACTGACGTTTATAGCTCTACGCGCGCTATCTCTAATTTTCAGGCTTCGCGCCTCAAATACAATTATTAAAAACTCTATTAAATATCAGTTACTAACTTAAACCCTCTCTGTTAGCGACAACAAGTGAATCTAAAAACATTTAATCTTAATTGTTTCTTATTCGTGATATAAAACTAAGTGTTAGAGGTAAAAAGTGAATTTAAACATTTAATCTTAATTGTTTCTTATCTGTGATTTGAACTAAGTATGAAAACTAATAGCATTAATACCAAGAGAGTTAAATAATAACTTATATTAGCCTCAAATTCCTGTTTTAAAAACTATATAAGGAAAATATAAATCTAATCGCTTATTTAGGTTTAATTAGAATGTTTAAAATAAGATACGAGACTAGTTACTGATTAGAACCTTCTCTTATTACGATTTTAAAGAGTTGCATTAGAGACATTAACATTTAAGTGTAAATTTAATGATTTGTTTATTTCTCTCTCTCTTTCTCTCTCTCTCTCTTATAGTAATTTAACACAATAATATGTCAAACAATCTCTAATGTAATCTAATTACTTATTATAGAAATAGATTTTAATTTAATAAAAATTTAAATATGTTCTGTGAAAAGTTTTAAGCATAATGTTTTAAGCATAATCGTGATAAGCGTTGTGCATTCCTGCCGCCTGGCGGCGCTACTTGTATGTTGAGCGAAAAAACGCTTAGCTACTCCGGAACTAAACCGTGAGGCGACCGCGAAACTATTTTTATTTTTTATAAGTATAAATTAAAGGTTTTATGAATGTTTTATGTTTGAAATAATAGAGATAAGTCATATCTATTGTCAGGAATAAATAAAAATATTGTAAGGTATGTTTTACCACACTTAATGAAAATTGTAAATTTCTCTTAGAAAAGGTTGTTCTGTGCTCTGATTGGTCGATGGATCATGTGCAAATTCGTTAGTGCCGCGTGCAAATTTTCTCAATTCTGATTGGTCACAGCTGCCTATAAAAAAGGGGCGTTTTTTGTGGTAAAACATTTCAAATCCGGCAATGTAATAATAAGGAATCAAGAAAATAAAATAAGAAGAAACTCTCAAGAAGCGTTATTTATTGCTCATCTAACTGCTACTGTATACTCTCCAGTTAACATCTCGCCAGCAAACCCGCTCTATTTATTAACATTCTCACACACGAGCATCTACATTGGTCCTTCGAGAAGCCGGATCGGGTTTAAGGAAAACTAGGAAGATGCCTTCAAATACAAGATCAAAATCAGTGCAGTCGAAGACTACGAGTGAAAGTAACGCTACTACGGGTACCAGTACGATGGATTGGAGCATGAACACGCCGAGTGATTCTACAAACACGACGGCTACTAACGCGTCGACTTCGGATCGATCGACGCTTACAAGAGCATTACCCAGCAGCGTACACAGACAACCCGTACTTCTTAATAAGAACATTGCCGGAAAAGAATCAACATCGGGGGACGTAACCCACACCACCCCCCCGACCCGCACCATCGAAGCGTCAGTTCCTCACCAAGAAGAGAGTCATCCAACGCCGCAGATTCAAGAAAGAAGTGTCGCAATGAAGACTCTGCAGCAGCCTAAGAAGACGACCCGCGATCCAGACACGCTTACTGTTCGCTCGTCGCATAGGAAGAGAGCAGAAGCGCAAGCAAAAATGACAATGACATTAAGGGAACTAGAATTGGCAGAAGCTCGGTCGAAAGTACTCAAGCGGAATTAGAACTTCTCACCGCGGAGTCAGAAGAAGAAGATGCTGCCGGAGAAGAACTATTCGAACGAACTCGAGAAGTCGAACGCTGGTTCATCCAGACCGGAGACATGCCCAATAAGAATCACAAACCAATAGAGGCAAAAGAAAAGAGAAGTGACATCCAGGAACTAGCTTCAGTCATACTAAAGCTATCGGAAAAATCACGTGACACCGTTTCACCGAAGCACCTCGAACTCCCTCACTTCAACGGGGCCTGTGAAGAATGGTTAGCCTTCAAAAGATCATACGAGGATACCGCCGCTTCTTTCAGTAACAATCAGAACCTAGCGCGCCTTAGAATAGCAATCCAAGGAAAAGCTAGAGAAGCCGTCCAAAGCCTGCTGTTTACCGCTGAAGACCCACACGATGTGATCAAGGGACTGGAAGCAAGATTCGGAAGACCTGGAGCACTAGCATTAGCAGAACTAGAAAAAATGAAGAACCTCCCAAGAGTCGGCGAGAGCTCGAGCGACATTTGCATATTTGCGAGCAAAGTAAAGAACGCAGTTGAGACAATCAAAGCCCTGAAGAAACCGCAGTATCTCAGTTCCCCTGAAACGCTGAGAGTTATAGTAGACAAGATGCCGACATCAATGAAGTTCCGTTGGTTCGCCAACCACAGAAGCAGAAGAGATGAGGAAATTCAGGAGCTATTACTTGTCGAAGCATTCCTAGAAACAGAAGCTGACATGTGCAGAGACTTCGCTCCACCTGAATCGTCCTCAGAACAAAGAAGAGGAATAAGAAAACCCTTTCACTTGGTACAAGAAGCGTCAAAAGAAAAATATAAGAAGTTATGTCCGTTCTATGAGGAAGAACACTTCGCACTAGAATGTAAAAAGTTCAAAGAAGCCAACCTGAATGGAAAATGGGATATGACCAAGAAGGCAAAGATATGCTTCAAGTGCTTTCGATTCAGGCACTCAAGGATCAACTGTAAAGCACCAGTCTGCAAGCTGTGTAAAAGATGGCATCATACCATCTTACATTCTGACAAACCACCGGCACCGATAGAAAAAGAAGCAAAAGACATCAGTAGCACCTCAGAAGAAAAGGTCGCCTCAATTCATAACGCCAAAGGAGAAGAAAAGGCCTACCTAAAGATGATCCCCGTGAACCTCTATGGCCCAAAAGGACAAGTTCGCGTATTAGCACTACTAGACGAAGGGTCAACGGTCACGCTCTTAGACGCATCAATTGCTGAGAAAATCGGAGTCGAAGGAAAGAAAGAAAAACTCACGATCGAAACCGTCGGCGGGAAAGTGTTAAGAAAAGATAGTTCACAGAAGATCGACTTCAAAATAAAAGGGGCTCATAGAAAAGAAAAGAGGACTATCGTAGCGAGAACCATCGACGACCTGAAGCTGACTGAACAATGCATAAACAAGGACACCGTGAGAAACTGCAAGCACCTGAAGGCAATTGAAAATAAACTCCTCTACGTCACCGAGAGACCCAAGCTACTGATAGGCCAATACAATTGGGGACTGATAGTGACAAGAAAACTGAAGAAGGGCAAACCATCAGATCCTGTAGCCACCCTCACAAACTTAGGGTGGGTGTTACACGGATGTGAAACAGGAGCAACTGCCACAATACACTTCACTCATTATGGCAGAGCGACCACTGGTAAAGAAGACATAGAAGATATCGTCCGAGAACACTTTCAACTAGAGTCTCTAGGGATCCAGAATCGATCGCCATCCAACGACAGCGACAGAATAGCATTAGAAACCCTCGAGAAAACTACGAAGAAACTACCAAGCGGTCAATATGAAACGGGACTCCTGTGGAAAAAGAAGACGAAACCCTGCCTAACAATTACAATCAGGCAGTCCGACGCCTGGTTAGCATCGAAAAGAAACTAGTTCAAGACCAAGAAGCAAGAAAGCACTACGAGGAACAGATCCTAAGTTTGATCGAAAAAGGATACGCATAGATAGCTCCAGAAACCTCCAACAAAGGAAGAACGTTCTACTTACCCCACTTCGCTGTTGTGCATCCAGTAAAGAAGAAGCTGAGAATAGTGTTCGACGCAGCTGCCAAGTATGAAGGAAAGAGCCTCAACGGCTCTCGGGCCCAGACTTGTTACAATCGCTATTTGGAGTACTGTTGCGCTTCAGAGAGGGACCGGTAGCCGTCATGGCCGACATACAAGACATGTTCCTCCGAGTCAAAGTTAGAGAGGACGACCGAGACAGTCTCAGGTTCCTGTGGCGCGGAAGCCGAAGAACCGGCAAGCCTGAAGAGTATAGAATGTCTTCAATCATCTTCGGAGTAGCGTCATCACCAGCAACAGCGATATACGTAATGAATAAGAACGCAGAGAATTTAAGAACGCTCATCCCGAAGCAGTGAAAGCAATTAAGAGAAACCATTACATGGACGACTATTTGCAGAGCTTCGCGTCTACAACCGAAGCAAAGAAGATATCCAAAGAAGTGAAAGACATCCACGCGAGAGCAAACTTTCATCTGAAGGGTTGGGCCAGTAACAATTCAGGGGTAATATCAGAAGTAGAAGACACCAATAAAGAAAACTCCTTACAACTGACCAAAGAAGAGAAGACTCTGGGACTAAGATGGCTGGTAAAAGAAGATGCATTAGCCTTCAACGTCGGGTAACGCAACACGCCGGATGACCTGCAAGATGGCAGAAGAACTCCAACGAAGAGAGAAGTCACAAGCGCAGTGATGTCCACCTTCGATCCAATGGGTTTTGCAACGCCGGTACTAATACAAGGAAAGAAACTAATCCAAGACATCTGGCGAAATAAAATAGATTGGGATGAACCAATTAACGAACAACAAAAGGAAGCCTGGATGAAATACTTAGAGGAAGTATCAACATTAACAAGGCTGAAGATCCCAAGATGCGTCTCGCCCAAAGGCAGAAAAGGACACTTACATACATTCACCGACGCGAGCGAAGAGGCCTATGCAGCAGTAATCTACTGGAGAACAGTCGAGCCCGGAGGAAAAGTCCACGTCTCCATGATCGCCGGCAAAGTAAGAGTAACGCCAATAAAACTAGTATCGATTCCGAGGCTAGAGCTACAAGCAGCTTTACTCGGAAGCAGGCTAGCCGTTACAATTGAAGAAGAGTCAGAGCTCAAAATATCGAAAAAGATTTACTGGACCGACTCCAGCACAGTACTGCAGTGGATAAAGTCAGAACCGAGAAAATTTAAAACTTTCGTGGCCAACCGACTCGCCGAGATCGAAGAGAAGTCCAAACCAGAAGACTGGAAATGGGTACCAACTAAGGAGAATCCAGCGGACGACGCCACAAGGGGAACCCCAATCAAATTCGACCAGAAAGCCAGATGGTTCAAAGGCCCGTCATTTCTCCGTGAAACAGAAGAAGAATGGCCATTTCACGACTTCAAACCAGAAAATACTATGCCAGAAGAGAAGAACAAACAAAAGGTGTTGGCAATGATGGCAGCAAAAGACACCCTTTTGAACCCAGAAAGGTTCTCGAGCTGGGAGCGACTACTGCGCACTAAAGCCAGAGTGGTTGCCTTTACACACTACCTATTAAAGAAGAGCCGTAAAGCGACCACCACTGCCACGCGCCAGATAGATGAGCCTTGGAAACCACAACAAAAACAAAGAAAAAAGAAGCACAAGCCTCAAACCCGTCGACCAACAAAAACGAAAATAAGCGCCTATACCTACCCCTAGAAGATGAGCACTTAAAGAAGGCCGAAGAATTATTAATGAAAATAAGCCAGAGCGACAGTTTTGCGTCAGACATAAGAAGATTGAAGACAGAAAAACCTCTAGAGAACTCAAGTCGACTTAAGAAAATCAACGTTTACATTGGCGACGATGGAATCATCAAATTAACAAGTAGGACAATGAAATTTCACGACCACAACGAAAGAAGGATGAATCCTATCGTTTTAGACGGGAAATAAAAAATAACCCGTTTAATAATACAATATTATCACAAGAAATTCCTTCACGGAAAGACTGCTACGGTAATGAACGAAATTCGTCAAAAATTCTGGATCTTGGGTTTAAGAACAACTTTAAAAACGGTCGCACACAGCTGTCAATGGTGCAAGACAAAGAAGAGTTCACCAGAGATACCCCCGACGGGAGATCTACCGAGCGAGAGACTACAGTATCATCAGTTCCCGTTCTCCTGCACAGCAGTGGACTACTTCGGGCCGATGCAAGTCATCGTCGGAAGAAGAACTGAGAAGCGCTGGGGAGCATTATTCACTTGCCTCACTACCAGAGCAGTACATCTAGAGCTAGTACCTTCTCTCAGCGCTAGCTCAATGATCATGGCACTTCGACGAATGGCAGCCAGAAGAGGAACCCCGAAAACTATATTCAGCGACAACGGTACCAACTTCGATGGGGCAAAAAGGGAATTAAAAGAAGCCGCGCAAGAAAAAGGCATCAAGTGGAAGTTCATTTCCCCGGGTGCGCCCAACATGGGAGGCGCCTGGGAGAGACTCGTACGAACAGTCAAGCTGGCGCTAGCAGTGGTTCTCAACGAAAAGAGCCCGCCCGAGTAGGTACTCTATACGCTAATGACCGAGGTTGAACATATCGTCAATTCGAGACCTCTCACCCCGATCAGCATGGACCCAGAAGACGAGGAGAGCCTAACACCGAATCACTTTCTACTGGGAAGATCATGCGGAGCGATGGCGCTGGGAGAGTTCAGTGATACGGAGCTCATCGGAAAAGCAAACTGGAGAACCACTCAAAGACTCGCGGATCACTTCTGGAAAAGATGGATTAATATTTACCGCTCCTGATGCCCAGGAAACTCGAGAAGGGAGAAACCAGAGACTCAAAAGAAGGAGACATTGTATTAATAGTGGACTCTACGTTACCACGAAACTCATGGCTTCGCGGAGAAGTCATCAAAACCTATCCCGGACCAGACGGAAGAACCAGAGTGCTGGACGTGCGGACATCAGGTGGAATACTTCGCCGTCCAACTCGACGTGTCATTGTGCTGGTGCCAGCGGAGTCGTCGCCCCCAGAAGGTGCAGTGCTACGCACCGTGGGGGAGAATTTTAGCGATAACAAGTGAATCTAAAAACATTTAGTCTTAATTGTTTCTTATTCATGATATAAAACTAAGTGTTAGAGGTAAAAAGTGAATTTAAACATTTAATTTTAATTGTTTCTTATCTGTGATTTGAACTAAGTATGAAAACTAATAGCATTAATACCAAGAGAGTTAAATAATAATTTATATTAGCCTCAAATTTCTGTTTTAAAAACTATATAAGGAAAATATAAATCTAATCGCTTATTTAGGTTTAATTAGAATGTGAATGTGAAATGAAATAAGATACGAGACTAGTTACTGATTAGAACCTTCTCTTATTACGATTTTAAAGAGTTGCATTAGAGACATTAACATTTAAGTGTAAATTTAATGATTTGTTTAATTCTCTCTCTCTCTCTCTCTCTTATAGTAATTTAACGCAATAATATGTCAAACAATCTCTAATGTAATCTAATTACTTATTATAGAAATAGATTTTAATTTAATAAAAATTTAAATATGTTCTGTGAAAAGTTTTAAGCATAATGTTTTAAGCATAATCGTGATAAGCGTTGTGCATTCCTGCCGCCTGGCGGCGCTACTTGTATGTTGAGCGAAAAAACGCTTAGCTACTCCGGAACTAAACCGTGAGGCGACCGCGAAACTATTTTTATTTTTTATAAGTATAAATTAAAGGTTTTATGAATGTTTTATGTTCGAAATAATAGAGATAAGTCATATCTATTGTCAGGAATAAATAAAAATGTTGTAAGGTATGTTTTACCACACTTATTAATGAAAATTGTAAATTTCTCTTAGAAAAGGTAGTTCTGTGCTCTGATTGGTCGATGGGTCATGTGCAAATTCGTTAGTGCCGCGTGCAAATTTTCTCAATTCTGATTTGTCACAGCTGCCTACAAAAAAGGGGCGTTTTTTGTGGTGAAACATTTAAAATCCGGCAATGTAATAATAAGGAATCAAGAAAATAAAATAAGAAGAAATTCTCAAGAAGCGTTATTTATTGCTCATCTAACTGCTACTGTATGCTCTCCAGTTAACATCCCGCCAGCAAACCCGCTCTATTTATTAGCATTCTCACACACGAGCATCTTCACTCTCAGAAATGAGCGGAGGCCTGTGCCGAGGATAGGGACGTATATAAACTGTAACTTTAACTTAAACTTTTACTAACTTAAAATTAAATAGTCTTGGAGTAAACATTTCTAAGCTACTACTACCATACACAGCCTGTAAAAATCTACAATTGAACATACTCCTCCCCTGAGATTGCCTCATAAGGGTGTATATTTTCCATAGTTGTCCCGCTGGCAGGCGGGTTGACAACAGCAGTTTCTTATTATATAGTTGTTAATAAAAATACATCCACGACGATACGGGGTAGTGGATATTTTTACACCGTAAGTACTCACTAATATGTGGTAATGAATACTAAAATGGTATGGTATGGTATGGTATTTAAAACAAATGTATTTATACATGTCTGTTTTTGTATTCTCAAAATACTTTAAAACTAAATTGATGCGGTTTCCGGCATATTTTTTTAATTTCTTATTATGGAATATTAGGGAAATCGCATTTTTAATCAAAACGCTAAAACAAATCAGTATTCATTAAATTATACTAAAAATAGTATACTAATATAAATAAGTTTAGTAAAAACATAGTATTTTGAAAATACTTGGTACATTACTATGTTATTGGTATGGTTATTGGTACGTTATTATGAAACAACTAAAAATAACATCGTCTTTTTCTGATATATAAACCAGTACTTCACAACTGTTAACACTCTCTGGTAATAAGTTATAATGAAGCTATAAATGATGAGTCTATTATTGTCTTAAATAAAAACTAACTGACATCAGATGGAAAGAAAGACGCGAGTAAATTATCCCACTCATTTGCTGTTCCTCATGACACAAGAAGATGCAAAACTTTTACTACGAATGCATGGAATGTCGACAAGAGGCATGGAGACCCGCCCACGGGTGGTTTGTCCGATGAATGAAAGGGGAGGAAAGAATTAAATCATGTAATTCTTGTCCATGCTTTACGAAATGACGTTTTAGACACAAAAATGTATAATGTTTATTATAATAAAAATATAAGAGCAATAAGAATCTCCTTAAAGGCTATCAATCACATAACAAATTAAAAAATCTTTTAATAATACAGCTGATGCTGTTTTAGTAGGCAGTTAGTTTAGTCCTTAAAAAGAATTCTTGTCTTTTCATGGGGGATCAAATACCTCTTAACTCTCTGTTTAGAATACGGTATAGATAAATGCGAAATATGGATGGAAATATGTTGACAAATTATTTCACTAGTTTGCTGTACGCATTATGAACAACGAAGCAAACCGTTAGGTTCGAATATGTTGTTTATCGACAGAAAAAGTGTGAAGATCTGGCAAGCGTCGTGTGGTACAATAATGAAACGGAGAGGAAATGTGCCTAATAAAAAAACATTTTGGACGTTTAGGTGTTCCGATGTTTGTGACTCAATTACCCAAAAACGTCAGAAAGGATTTAGATAAAATTTTGCATACAAGACATTGCTACTACATAGTAACGTTAGGTGATCACTTATGCAATTTAGTGATCAAAAATACCAAGTGATGGTCTCCTTTATGTTTTAGATTTTTCTGCATATATACGTAAATGCATATTTCTTTAAATTAAAGTATTACATAGATATAGTGTTAACTAGTAGTAAAGGTATATTAAAAAACAATAACAATACAAAAAGCTTCTTGGCAGCTTTTTAAACTTTAAACTGCTCTGTTGAAAAATTACCAGTCTTATAATTAGCACGGTAATCTCTTATATTGTAATCGATATTGTCTATTTAGAAAAAAACATATATTATAAACATAAATTAAGTATAATAAAAAAGTACAATTTCAAGGGTGATAAGAATTATAATGACGACGAAATTAAAAATTCGCAGAGGAAAGAAAAACTTACCGTGTCAGTATTTAATTTCGCTATCCAATAAACTATAAATTGAGAGCTTAAGAGAAATTACTGTTTTAACTCCTGACAAGAGTTTTATCGAGTTATGAAATACCTAACTATGGAGTAAGTTTATTTAATTATTTTACTTTCTACTGTTCGTCAGGAGTTTTAATTATAATATTAAAATATTTTAAAATATAAAACCTTTAAAATTTACGTTCTTCATAAATACATCGACATGTTCCCTATTTTATGAATATCATAAAATGTATGGTAAGTGCGGTTGCATGTGACCGCTCGGGATTTACCAGGCGTATGCGACTTCGTGGGAATTTTATAGGAATTAAAGGGTTAAAAACATAAAAGTTAGATTGAGCATCAACCACATGAATAATAAAATACATTTAATATTTGCAAACAGTGTTTCTTGCTGGTTTTTCTTTGAGAGACAACAACTTACCACCCAACTAACCAATAAAAACAAGAGTTTACGATACCGGTTTTGTTTTTTTTTTTATAAAACTGAAGTAACAAACGAACTTTCTGTCCAATCTAATGAGAAGTGGCTACTGCATTCACGGACGCCTGCACGTAAAGCCACTCTGCATGTATTTTATAGAAGAGGATTGACTATTTTCTCATAGAATACTAGCCTAAAATTTATTTTCGTGTAGTGATGTTAGAGTACCGATGACCCTTAATTATTTGAAACAAGGCATTGTCTCTTAATCTGAAGAGGTGACAACGCAATTGCATTGTAATTCTTAACCAAAGATACATATAGATGTCCATGGGTCACAGCGTTTACTTACCATCAGGTGGACTGTGTGGTTGTTTGTCACCCTTACTCTATTAAAAAGTTGTAAATTCCTATATCTGGCAGAAAACTGAGTAACAGTCAACAGATTAGAATCCTTTTAAGATATCTCAAATTAAACATTAAAAGTTATTTCCATGTTATTTTAACCAAAAATGCACAGCATGACAAATTACCTTGCGTTTGTTACAAAAACTTAATATGGTTTACTATATTTTTCTTATAAAAATGTGTTTGACATAATACAATAAATACTGAAAAACAGAATTAAAATGTATATAATATGTTCTTATTAAAATTATTTAAGTAGAATCTATTTATGTGGCGTTATTTAGATTTACGATAATCATAAACCATTTATTTCGTAGGATTTACGTTTTTTTTTTAAATCTTCAAGCTTTTCGGATAAAAATAGCTTAAATCATTTCTCACATTGCTCTGTACCTGGCTTTGCCATTCCAAAAATAAGCCCGGACAGACATACAGACAAACATACAGAAAGAGAAAATTAAAAAAATGGTTATACATGTTTTCATGTCATGCAATGTCAATTATCTCTGTCATTTTGATATTATATATGATCTCTATGTATTTTCATATTATCTATATGTAGTTTCATATATATTTATAAATGCTGTACGAGCTGCCATACTGCTGATGAGATGAACTGTTTTTTTAGGGCAAATGGACGATTTAAAACATCAACTCAATCTCTTTGTTCTGTACATGTGAATTCGTTATGCATGCGACACACTGATTATTGGATTATAATATAAAATATTTTGCTACTTATATGGGTGGAGTATTTTTCCAAATTTATATGGGAAGTACCTATAACCTATTCAATATAAAAGAATTATCAAACTCAGTTCACGATTGACGAAGACATCCCGTTACATACATTCAAAAACACGCAGTCGAATTGCGTATTAGTTCACCAGTGCTTGACTAATCACTGGCTTATAATAAGTCAAATAAAATACTTTCTGTACAACATATTCAGTTTAAAATAAAAAGAGATAAAGAAATAGAAATTATAAACGTCATTTTACTGTTTTTATAAACTCGTAAATAAATTTTTGGTATTGAGTAAAAACTAAAATACATAGAGATTACAAACAACTTCAAAACGAATATTGCTATAAATTAGTTAATTCCTTTGAATGAGATTCATACGATTTAATATTTACAACATTACTTTCCTACCTACGTCACAAATATTAACTTAAACAAAACAATTAAAGTACGTTCAACAGTATACAACAGAACGTTTACCGAAATCTAATATCTGGTGGAGCGACGCAAACATTCTACTTGTCTTTAATGCCACAGAGAACGTTCGATGTTTAACAAGAGTAGGTAACAACGAACTTTCAAACGAACATTCCAAGGAAAACAAATAATATGAATTATTTAGACATTTTATTTTCTGTGAAAAAGCCAAAGATTAAAACAGCAACAAAAAAGCTACTGGTTTCGGAGTTCTAGCTGTCAATTTTTTGATATAATTTTCACTAGCTTAGCGGTCAGCTACCACAGATCGCAGAGGCAATTACGTGTTAACGCCTCGTATAGAGGCAAGACACGCGTCGCATTATCAACAAACGTATGTCTTTCGTAGTGTAGTGGTGTTGGAAGCACTGGTGCTTGGATTAATAGTGATGAGGATGGTGCTCGCAATTGAGGGAGGACAGGAGGTGCTCTTTAAACTTGGTAAGACACATAATTTTATTTTACTGTACCGTTACCGGATCTTGGCAAAATAATTTTGACATCTTTAATCTTTAGGAATATAAAAAGCTCTAGGAACAATAACTCAAAAAATATATAAAAGGAATATTTTATCAAAGAATTGACAACTAGAACTCCGTCTATTAAGTTAAATTAAATATTACGTCCCCTTTTTTCATCCCTACGTGAGAATGTTTTCTTGAAATTTAAATAAAACTCCTTCAAAATATTTTTATAGAACAAGATTGACAAATAAGTACACAGTCCACCTGATGGTAAGTGGCTGCAGTTGTCATAAGCACATATCCTCGATTAAGACTAAGATGGAATGCCTCGTTTTTAGTAAAAAGGGTCCCCGGTTCTCTATATGAAACACAGCAGCATTAAAAGCTGTTACTTTCTGCAGATATTCAGTTAGAGCGTGGTTATTCTCCGTTCGAGCTGACTCACTTATACTACGTCGTCGAGATATATTCTATACGGTAAAAAATACTCACTAAAATGTATTTATTATCTCCGACAATTGAATAAAACTAAATTTACGGATTCTATCGCGTTTAATTAACTAATTTTACTTTTTGGTATGGTCACGTCCCCCCGTGACCATGAGTGCTGTAAAGCATCCGAAATGTCGGAAATTAAAAAAATGAGTAAAAGTAGTGAATTAAACGTGATAGAATCCGTAAAGGGTAATGCCCACTGTTCATAGACACTTCGGCCATGTGTGCCCACACATAAGCATATAAATTGTTAAGGAATTGGTTTAAAAAAAGTCGGGATTTTTATGATATAAAAGTTTTTATTTTCATAAATACAGTTTTTTAACGACTACTTTTACCAATTTTACTGCATTTAATTTCTTTAACTTTTAATTCCCGACGTTTCAGGTGCTTTATAGCACCCATGGTCACGGGGGACTGAGGTGACTGCCACCCCAATGTCAGTATTGGGACATGGAGTACCTTCAGCTTTTTATTATTATTTTTATAGTCCAATCTACACAGATTGAACTTTTGGGAACTTCAGACAGAATTTATTGGTACTGTGCCTTTGATAACCCTAGATAATAATGTACAGTATATTCAGGCATACTGTGAATATTTTCAAAGTCTATATGATGGTAAATATTATCTTACAATAATGTAAAAAAATCTATAATTTGTGCTACACTAAATCTTTTAATATGGTTATATATTGATTCTAAAAGTAAAAACCAAGAGTTACTACTTAAATGGTAGTTACTGATTCTACATTCTGGAGGTACATAATAATTGTATTCACATAAAGACATACCTGCAATGCTGATAGAACAGTGAGTTGATTGGAATTGTTACAACCAGAAAAAAACATTGATTTTGTGTGAGTGGTGCTCTTACAAAATTAGACAGCAGTATATTGTATGATGTATGATCTAAGCTTTGTTGTTATAGGTTCAATACATTACCTACTTTAGATTGCAACGAGGACGGACTAGATGATTAAGATGGTACCCGTTCTAAAGTTTAACGTGATGCTGCTTTATCAGTCCTTCGCCAGCAATCATGACACTCACGCGATGACGATGGCAACCGATATACTATTAAATAAAAAATGAGACAAAGTGAACAAAATAAAATAGATTTATTTACTTTAAACTCAAATATAGGTAAATGTTACTTAAACCTCTACTTCACACAGGTATTCTGTGAGGTCGTGGTATCAACCCGGTTCAATTTTTTAACTTCTGCTCGCTTTTTAAAATGTATTTTCCTCTATTTATTGAAATTCTATTTTAAGTGTATTTTTAAGAACAGTTAATTGTGCAGTAGCGTTTTGTTATGCTCTAAAAAACTCATGGTAAATCAGCCAGAAATTCACTTAATTAATTATCATAAAACGATTTCATTTTAAATGTATTGTTAAGAACAGATAAGAATAACAGTTATATTGTGCAGTAGCGTTGTGTTATACTGCATAGAATTCATTGTAAATCAGCTAGTAAATCGCTTATTTAACTATCATAACTACAGATGTGAAGGCGGTTGTTAACGTTTTCAACCAAGCCGATAACAACGGTTGTTTTTGGCTTGAAATTGATAAAAATATTTTTTGCGCAATAAGTGTTTCTCTTTCGTAATGAACAAACCACAGAAAGCCCTATAATGTAGATTAGTCCTTTTTTTTGAGCTACAAGTAGCTTATTTTTAAGATCCGCAATAACAATTTTGTCCTTTATACAAACACTAGGAAAAACAAAGTAACTTTTTGTGGGCGATAATGATAGTAGTATTTTAACTCGATATAAAATCTATACTTGTTACTACGGAAGTCTTCATTGGCTTGCGAGGCCAATTCACATTGTGCCACTTTTTCCAAATTTTAGTTATATTTAGTTAATTATTTTTTCGTTTAAGTGGAGCTATCTTATTTTAGATTTATTACCTTTATCTAAAACAATCAACCTAAGTAGGTAAAGTGTGTAAATACGATTGTTAAATTGTAAAAATAATAATAGGATTTGATCATCTTAGGTAGGTATTTACTTTTATTTATTTAGAAAGTATTAATATCAAAAATAATTATTTTAATAATGTAATTTTATCACACAACTAATGCCCTCATTAGCAATGTAATGGTGAAAGAATTTTCAAAATCAGTCAAGTATTTTTCGAGATTAGCTAATAATAACATATGCACAGAAAGTAGCGACCTCTATAATAAAATGCATCCTACATTAGATATCTATAATTATACATAACATTATAGCGGTGAAAGTATTTTACGAGTTTAGCTAAATAAATATATTCGTTGAAAGTAGCGTCCTCTATCATAAAATGCATCGTACGTTTCACAGTCATAATAGAATTGCAATGATGAAAGAATTTTTTAAATCGGTCAAGTAGTTTTTAAGCACCATTGCAAAAAGCGATTTAGCTTAGACATCCGCACACACAGTAAAAACATAACCATCCTTTTTCGTCTGTAGTCGGATAAACAACTGGTTGACTACGGTTGCATATCGGCTGCTTTGAATAAATATCCGTTGTCAACGGGTGCTTTACATCTATATCATAACATCATAATAATTATCTAAAAGTTATATTAGCATTGTAATAACGACACCTTAAATAATCGATTAAAAAAAGGGAATTGATTTGAATGAGATTTGTGACTGGCAACATTTTTTATTTTATCCACAAACTAATGAATTACGCGTTTACCTAATTTTATTTTTATCATTTCAGTACCTTTTTTTTTGCAAAAATATTCCCATCTTTTTAGGAATACCGCGATTAATAACCATTAATAAAGACATATTTTTTAACAAATCCATATTGTTGAGCGTTCCATAGCCGAAAATGGACATCCCCTTTAGTTTTATTCAATGTGTAGTGTTTGCGTAAATTTAAAAAATCATAATCTCCGAAAATAAAGCGAACATGAATGGCGAATTGAGGATCTCCTCTTTCTCCTCATGAACCCAAAATGTATATAATATATCTCTACTATATTCATCTTAAATGCATAGATTCATACTAGGCTTTTCCCATAGATTTAGTAGACACCGAAGTATGTAGTGTTAGTAAGAGAACGAATGAAAGAAAAAATAAAACGTTATGGTTGGATGATGACTTCATCATGTCGTATGGAAAAAAAGAGAGCAAAGCTAGATTTACAAGCAACAAAGCTGGTAATTTTTGCGGTACGAATGATGAGATTGAAAGAAAAAAGGCAGAGTTTAAACGTCTACATAAGAGAGTAAAATTATTAGTTAAAAGTAAAAAGCAAGAAACGGATAAGAACGATGAAGAATATCGGATAACTTCCAGGCAAAGATTAAAATGTTCTGAAAACTAGTAAAAACTGCCAGGGGACATTCAACACAGCTTAGATTAAATGCTATACGAGGCCAGACAGGCTGTATGTGATGTAGTGATAAGTCTGAAAATAGAAATAGAAATACTAAAAGAAGAGGAAAGAGATAGGGAGATAAGTTTATACGAAATAACCATGGTATCAGCCTTCTTAGCATTTTGGAAAAGGTACTGGTAAAGGTAATTTATGGGCCATGAATGAAACTGAAGGAAACGTTTGAGATATGCAGGCGGAATTTAGAAAAGGAATGCGGTGAACAGACCACGTCTTTTCCATGCGCATGATTGCGAAGAAATTTTTGGCCAAAAACCAAAAACTTTTTTGTACGTTTATAGACTTGTGAAAGCGTTATGACAGAGTGGACAGGGATGTGTTATGGCAAAAACTGAACTCATTTGGGTTGAACGCTGGGCTGATATAGGCATCAAAGTCGCTTTATAGGAACTCTAGTGCTTTTGTTAGGATCAGTGAGGTCTAATCGGATTGGTTTTGTGTCCATCAAGGTATCAGACAGGGATGTGTGGCTTTTCCGTGACTTTTTAACCTATTTATGGACAGTTATTAGAAAATTTGAAAGTTCAAGAATGCGGATTAAGAATGGGTAAGTTAACCATCAAATGCCTCCTGTACGCAGATGATCAAGTTCTTTTTGCATCATTGACGGCTGCGTTGCAAATGAGAGTTACATTAATCAACAGAAAATTAAAAGAAAGGTGTATGAAAATAAACGCAAGTAAGAAAATTTATTGTTTCTGAAAGATAGGAATGTAAAACGATATGTGAAATAAGAATAATAGGGGAGTTGATCGAGCAAGTAAATGAATTTGTATATTTAGGATGCGTATTTAGCAAGTATAAATACGTATCCCAAATATACAAACAAGATGATAAGAATATAGAACGACAAGTGAATGCAAGAAATAGAGTAAATGGGATCCTACAATCTATTGTGGAAATTCAGAATGTGTCAAAAAAGGCACGTTTTGCAATTCAAAATGCTGTGTTGGTCCCTAATATAACGTAGGGTAGTGAAAGTTGGCTGTGGCAGAATAATAGAATGTACAATATAGAATGAAAAAACGAGAGTAGAATAAACGCAGAAGAAATGTGGTCGTTAGGGAGTATGTAAGGGCTAAATCTGAGTGACAGTGAGAAATTGTGTGATAAGTAGGAATTGAAATGTTAATTCGGGACTATCAATTTTATTACTGCAGATGTCATGTAAAAACAAAATTTGTAGAAGTGTACGTCTGTCCCTTAACTGCAATAAATTATGGTGATAGCGTGATTCCTCATAACTGCTTTTTTATGTTGAGTACGATAATTTAACGCCTTAATAAATTTACATTGTTTTTGCTCTATATTCTCTATATAAGACAAATAATGCGGATTCCAGCAGCACATTACAACAACACTTCTTACATAAGAATAATACAAAATTTTAATGCATTCAGAATCTGATAAAGGACGGGACACTCTTAGAACAAATCCAAAATTTTTATACGCTTTTGCAACGATTGTCATGACATGATTAGACATAAGCATTTTGGAATCAAAAATAACACCCAGATCTTTGGCTTGGTAGATGCGTTTCAAAGGTATGTTATCTAATTTATATCGATATTCAATTTGGTGTCTTTTACGAGTGAAGCTTATTTGATAACATTTTTTATATTAATGCTAATACGGTTATCATGATAGAAGAAACAAAGCTGGTTCAAGTCTTTCTGAAGTTGGTGTGCATCTTCCTCAGACTTAATATATGCGTAAATTTTATATGAGATATATATTTTAATGAGATATTTGTAAAATTTAAAACAGTCTATTATATCATACAAGTATGATGTATACAGTAACGGACCCAATATTGAACCTTGAGGGACTCCAGATGGGACATCCACGAAATCAGAGCGATGTCCAGCTATAACAACAGCTTGAGATCGGGTACGTAGATAGGGACTCTATCCAACTAAGAAGATTTCCATCAATTCCTAGCTCCTGGGGTTTAAGCAATAGAATAATGTGATCCACGCGATAAAATGCCTTCTTGAAGTCTGTATATATGGCATAAATCTGACTGAAAACCATCATTAATTCCTCGAAGAACATCATTAGAAAAAATTGATAAATCAGACCTGGTTGAGCGACCACGAACGAATCCATGCTCAGCATCCATGTCCAGCCCTCTCCACTAACTTGATCAGTACATTAAGAATAGAAATAGGTCTGTAATTTTCGATGGCAGTGTTTGGTTCCTTTTTTATGGATTGGAACGACGTTAGCGGTTTTCCAAATTTTAGGAAAATAACCTTCTGCAAAACATTGAATAAAAATTAATGTTATAGGAGCCGCTAGCAATTCTGCGCACTTTACAAAGAAATATGGAGGAATCTCATCACATCCAGCGCCTTTAGAACAATCGAGATTATCAAGAGCCTTTTTTGTTTGTTACAGAAATATGTATATTACTAATAACATCATTGCATAGGAAATTTTTATGTGTAAAATTTTGATAATGTAATGCCGGTAGACTAAAATTACGAATAAAAAATTCATTGAAAGCATTGCAAATATCATTTTGATTTGAAAATTGATTATTATTTTATTGCATTATTTGGGGAAAAGCTGATTTATTTTGCCTCTTGTATTTTATATAAACCTATAACAATTTAGGTGTAGTTTTAATTTTTTCCTGAGAATAATTAATGTAAGACGAATAACATTCCTTTTCAAGTTTTTCTAAACGCGAACGCAATAAAGAAAATGATTCATAATCATTTGGGTTTCCATATTTTTTTCCAGTAAGTATGATACTTAGCTTTTTTTAATCAAATTATACCAAACAGGATAATTGTAAGTATGAGATACAATTTTTTGTGGCACAAAGTGAGAGAATTAGGCTCAATACTGATTATTATGTTTGTACAATAAACAATACTCAAATAATTCTGATTCTAAGCTATACAATGGTTTTGATGCGTTAATAATATTCTAATATTTTAAACTAAATGGTAATTATCGCTTATGGTTTTAATGTTTGTAATGACTGTAATCACAATTGATTGTTAGCAAAATTACATTTCAATCGTTATGTAAATTAACAGTATATTATTGCGCTTGTCAGACATATTAACAAAAGTGACTTGTTAAAATAAAATAAAATAATTCATTTCTTTTATTTTTCCTTACTTCTTGTTCACAGCTGGACGCTGTTTTCGTTGTTGGTTTGATGGATATTTTGGCGTCAATTTTTTACTCTTTTATTTTTAAAAGTAAATATATTATATATTATTTGTTAACATAACATGCATACACACACATTCACGCCGGTCAACCAGAGGGGTAGGCAGGGACCACAGACTACCATTTTGCCCGATCCTGACACACGTCTCTCGCCTCTTCCCCATCCATATACTTACACACACATGCTTGTCGGCTAAAGAAATTCCTAATTTGGCCCATTTTTAATATTTCGCCAATATGGTCGATAAAATTTGGTATAGGACATCCCTTTCCCACTTTCCCGTTCACTTCTGCAACAAGAATTTTCTTTGTAAGTCTTTCCTCATTAATTCTTTCAACATGATTAAATCACCGAAGCATTCCTTCCTTTATCTTGATCAAAACATCATCTTGCAAATCACAATCTTCTCTTATCCCACAATTTCTCACTGTCACTCAGATTCAGCCCTAATATACTCCTTAACGACCACATTTCTTCTGCGTTTATTCTACTCTCGTTCTTTTTATTGTATTTTGTACATTTTATTATTCTTCCACAGCCAATTTTCACTACCATACGTTATATTACGGACCAACACTGTATTTTGAATTGCAAAACATGCCTTTTTGACACATTCTGAATTTCCACAATAGATTGTAAGAACCCCATTTACTCTATTTCCTGCATTCACTTGTAGTTCTATATTCTTATCATCTTGTTTGTATATTTGGGATACGTATTTATACTTGCTAAATGCGCATCCTAAATATACAAATTCATTTACTTGCTCGATCAACTCCCCTTCTATTCTTATTTCATATATCGTTTTACATTCTTCTCTTTCAGAAACAATAAATTCGTCTTACTTGCGTTCATTTTCATACCCCTTTCTTTTAATTTTCTGTTGATTAATGTAACTATCATTTGCAACGCGGCCGTCGATGATGCAAAAATAACTTGATCATCTGCGTACAATAGGCATTTGACAGTTAACTTACCTCTCCTTAATCTGCATTCTTGAACTTTTACATTTTCTAAACAACTGTCCATAAATAGGTTAAAAAGCCACGGAGAAGCCACACATACCTGTCTGATTTTTTCATAAATACCGAACCAGTCCGATTAGACCTCATTGATCCTAACAAAAGCACTAGAGTTCCTTTCAATCGACTTTAATGCCTATATCAGCCCAGCGTTCAACCCAAATGAGTTCAGTTTTTGCCATAACACATCCCTGTCCACACTGTATGACAGTGTGAGGTTGACAGACCTTCACAAGTCTATAAATGCACAAAAAACTTTTTGGTTTTTGGCCAAAATTTCTCCGAAATCATGCGAATGGGAAAGACGTGGTCTTTACACCGCATTAATTTTCTAAATTTCGCCTGCATATCTCAAACTTTTCCTTCCTTCGTTCACGGCCAATCAAAGGCGATGAATGAACATATTTCGTCAGTACTTACAATGACACCAAAAAGCTTGACGAAAGACCTTGTAATTCTACTTCTATAGTATATTTTTACTCGTATTATTGAGTTTTTAAGTATAAGTTTATCTCCTTGCCTTCCGGAGACAGGTCCAAAATGACAAAGCACAGATCTAAGTATCGTTTTAATCGGTCTGGTGGTGCACAGAATGCGTGCACTTCCTGAACCGGGAGATTTTGGGCCTTGAGATTGTCTAGTATGTGTACGATTTCGAGCTCCTTGGGGAGTCCTGGAACGACGATACGAAGGTTGCGCTCCTCTGCTAGGATGGTTCTTAGGCGCGCAGGTGACTAGTCACGCTGCGGAATTCCTCAGTAGAGTTTACGAAAATTCGTATGCCCCGACCGGCATTTTTCACCTTTGCGCAGAATAATAATTTTTCCGAGTTCAGCTAATTGGTGAAGTTGTACCATTTTGTTTTATCGTGTTTGATAATGGGTGGAGACAGCTTTTCCTGACGTTCAACAGAGGATCCTTTTAGTGCGAGTTTAGGTGAGGGCTTTAGGGGTTTAGGATGAGTCACGGGGGTTGGCTATTTAGCCGGAGTGCCAGTGGGGGACTAGGGTGACGAATAAGTCTGGCTCCTTTTTTAGAGTTCCGTGTCTTTAGGCTTGGATAGGACACGCGTCTCGGTCTTCATAACGGAGTCACCGTCCGGGAATGCCTGGGATAGACCGCGGGTCAACATCGCAGGAAGTAGGGGGAGCGCAGTGTAGGTCACCGACGCGAGCAAAACCGGTAATAGCGGAGTGAGTAGAGAGGGGGTTATCCTCATTAAATATTGGCTGGTTGCCGTTTTAAAAACGCTGAACAAATATTGGAGAAGGCTTGAAGCAAAAAATTAACGAATTCGTCGTTTGAAAACGACGCCATCTTGTCTTATGCTAACACAGGTTAACAGAGATGTGTACCAAGCTTCCCCAAATTTCGCCGGAGGAGTGTGGGCCTAAAATAAACACCTACAAACCAAGCGCGTTGCCACGCTTGTGTGGGTACCTTGTTGTTGCCTCTGTGACCGCAGGTGTGCTTCACTCTACTTACGGTTGCCAGTTTCCAGGAAGTCAGTAAAGAGAGTTACTCAAAAACATTCTTTGCACCACATCAGGTGCCCGATATACTTCAGAGTGAGACTGCTACCATATAGTACAGCGAGCTTCATGCACCATAAGATGATCACCAATTTATCTTCAAATGCAGGGCGTCAAGCAAAACTGGGAGTGAGTATAATATTACTGCGTGCATGAGCTAAGAGAGTGGAGTGACGGGAGTGAACTCAACCGACACCTCCGGAGTCTACAGAGCCCAAGCGCAGAATGTTTCTCTAATATTGATGTGTGCACTTTAAAGATCCATTTAATACTGAGGTCCATTTTTTTTTCTGAAAGTGTAATGTGTTGGCTTTCCGGCCTTTAAAGTTTCATCGAAATATCAAATTTTTTAGGTTCTCATTTATAAAACTAGAAAGTATTCAGATCGCTAGTTCGTCTTTTATTTATAATTAAAACGTTATATACCTCGTGCATAGCTAAATCTGAAGCAAAAAATTTAATAATAACAAATGTTATGTATAGTTTTTTATACGTTTTGTTGTTATATAGAGCAGAAAAGTTTGAAAAGTTCAAATTTTATAAATGATGAGATATACAAATTATTTGTATTAGGAATAAAGTTTCAACAAAAGATTTATTTTTAACTCAATTATTTTTAAATTTAAATCAAAATTTAAGCTTTAAGGAAACACCAAAACTGTACATCCATTTTACCTGCACTGTATTTTGTAATAGAATCAGAATCAATTTACCCCGTAGTCTGGAAGTTAACAAGGACAGGTTTCCTCCCGAGAATGTGATAAATTGGAACCTGCTGGGGGATACACGAGCTATTCCGGTAATGGATGTGGTACATAACGAATTTTGTCACCATTTGGATGTGTTTGCTTACAGATCGATTTCTTGGTGTTTTAAATCTTGTATCAGTAATGATTATTTGCGTCACATTACTCACAAGAAACTTCGTTATCATTATTATGATCATTGAAGCTCATCACAAGTCCACCGCTGAACATACGCTGCCTCCAAGGAATGCCACGTGGCGTGGCAAAATTAAATGCGTGATAATTCATTCCATCGTATGGATTTATTCGGAGTTAACCAATATGTGATTTTCCAGAAGTTTTCCGCATAACTCGACCACTTTGTAAGGCAACAATTTTTCAGGATTAATGTGAATTAGCTTACTCCTTCCTCAAAGGCCAGAATTGCACTTTAGATCCCTCTGGCATTGCACGAAGTACTTTATTGTAAATGTTCAGAGCCGCGGCAATCACTAGTTATAATATACGAGTATATTTTTACTCGTATTATTGAGTTTTTAAGTATAAGTTTGCGAGTGCGTGCTTGTATTTTCGCATAATGAATCTCGAGAACAAAATAATGATATCGTTGTTGGACATATTTCATTCAACAACGTAAATAGTTATGTGAATATCTTTGTAACTCATATAAATAAAACTTAACGGATACAAAATTCCCGACAAAACTATCTATAGAGGAAATTTCATTTTATATTCTGGTTGAACAATTTTCCATTTGTATACTGACCTAAAAGTACGTAAACGTTGAGATAGTAATACGTGAAAACGCTATATTTTATGACAATATTTTATTTTCATATCTAATTAAAACATTGCAGAATTAATTACTATACTAAATATAAATATAAATTATGCTGCACTGCATATGGAAACACATTTTTAAGATAAAATTACAGCAAATTGCATATAACTAAAAACGAAATTTACGAATTTTTTTGGGTTTTATATTTTTTTTAGAATTACGATACCAAATGAGCACAAAGTCTACCTGATGGTTAGTGGTTGCTGACAGACATCTACATCAATCTTAGATTACGAATCAAAATGCAGATGCGTTGTCACCCTTGAGGGCTAAGATAGAATGGCTCGTTTTTATTAAAAAGGGTCTCCGGTTCTCGACCCACATCACAAGACACACAGCAGCGTTAAGCTGCTATTTTACGCTGTTATTCTGTATGAATATGACGCTTTCCCGGTCTAGCCGACCCATTTGTGCTATAACTACACTACTGATATAGTTGTAGCATAGCTCTACTCCGTAAATTTATATATTTTTTGATAATAATTTATTTCGTATATTGCCTAACTTAACATGATGTCTCTGTTACTTAGAAATACTGTACCCGCTGCTGTGTTCATATATAAAGAACTCACATATTCATTAGTCTTCAGGAGTAGAGTACATTAATATTCTATTAATCTTTTTATTTTATAATAGAGTCATCCTAAGTTGATATAAAGTTTATGATGTAACTGAAAAATACATGTTAATAAAATATTTAAAAAAAAGGTAATTACTGAAACCACTAGTTTTAAAACCGATGACACAAGATAGGTTACATTTCGGAAAAATCATGTAATGACCTATGTCTTCACTTTTATGACACAATTTGAGGTAAGCTGCAAGCTAGTCTGCCTTCTCTTTCCTAACCCTACTGATATTAATTTTAAAATTTCTAAGAAAAATATATTTTATTATAATAAAATAGCTTTTAAATTTCTTAGAAATTTATAATAGTAATCACAATGCATTCTTTTATATTATGTATAATGATTTTTTACCTATGAGTTAAAGTATGGTTTATGGTTTAAGAACTTTATTCTCATTAAGAATACAAAAATTCACTTATCATGAGAACATAAAAATTTGTAAACTATAACAATATCTGGAGAAGCACAGAAGTTGGGGGTACATTAAAATACTGTTAAAAACAGTCACAGCGTCAGAGAGAGATACAATCACAGATATATAGTTGAACTACCCTCAACAATTTACAAAAACCGGCTTGAGACATATTTAGTTATATTTTATTCTAATTCGAATTAGTAACGAACAATAAAAAAAAACTTTATACCTTATTTGCACCTTTTTAAATATATTTAAAATACTAATTGATTATTATTAATATTTTTAACTTAATAGTAAGACCGTTATTTTATAGATTTTATAATATGATACTTTAGTAATTTTTGAAGCTTACTTTTAACAGCGATTCCTTAATATCTTTAGGAAGTTTATGATATAATTGTGCTTCTACAAGCACTAGGTTTCTTTTACCATAACTAGTTATAGGTGCACGTAAAATGAGATCATTTGCATTTCTTAGCTGATTTTTTTGAATTTGTCTCTTTTTAGTGAAACTTAAATAAGTGTGGATATCTTTATTTATTATTTTACGAATCAGAATGCTTGGGCGGTCCGCCATATTGGATTTAAAATGACGGCACTTAGCTAAACATGCATTATCATCCAAACTAAACATACTCGTATATGCAAAATTTCAGGTCAATCGGTTGAGGATAACTGCTTTAAAATTCAGTTGACCTTTGATCCACACAGTGCAAGTAAAGTAAAAGATTTTAAAATCATAATTAAAACACAAGTATCCGATGCTATGCAGCATAAAAGGAATATCAAGAACATGATATAAATTCTTTTTTTTTTTTAAATAAAAGTAAGAATCACAAATAACGAGCACATAGTCCATCTGATGGTAAATAAATTCTGATTAAGAAATTGCACATGCACGAAACCCGTAAGATAAAATGCCTCAATGCCTCAGAAAATATTTCAGAATTATGTTGCTTTTTCACCCTAGTATTTTGTGAAATTCTTCCGCGGTCGAGATAGTCAATAGAGTAATAATGAAAGTTAAACTTTTTTTTAATAAAAAGGAAAAGTGGGTGTCGCTTAAAATGAAGAGTGAAATTTGGGAATACCGTTTTTGCTTTATGTTTTTTATTTAAAAAATGTAACCCCTTGTATAGATTTTTTTCTGTATAGTGGAGTCGTCTTTTATACAAAAAAATCTACATAAATGAACAAAGACTCGTAACAATAATTATTTAAAGAACATGAAAATACTCAGTCTGGGAACCGAACTAACCCACTACCCCATAACATATCGTGGCTGTCGTAAGAATCGACAGAGGGATGTGAAATAAGGAATGGGCAGCAACATCTTTTTGATAACAACTCAGAATAATAACTGTGGTTGCTACCCCACCTGTAAGAAGCCTATATAGGGCACAGGGCTTGTGAGAGGCCAAGCATAATATAAAAATCTATAAAATATATTTATATTATAAATTTTTATTTTATATTTTATTTTTGCTTACTCAAGGCTTATTATTGCTTATGAAAATTATCAAGAAGTTTTAAAGGTTCTCTTTATCTAATTTTAAAATAAACCAAGAAAGTCTGTTTTTACGAGAATCCTTATTTGTAAGTAAATATCTCTTTCTTTGACAGAGCTTTTTAATTAAGCAACAAGACTTGCCCCTTTGTAATTTCTTTAAAATAAATAATCTTAATTATCACTTGTTTTACTAAGTTTGTTGCACATTTCCTCGAAGATTTGCCCATAATTTTTCTCTTTTTATTCTACTTTGTAACGACAGTTTATCTTCAACTATTTGGTGAACAAAACAAATAAATGGTAGGAAAAATACGACTTTATTTGACTTGCCATTTAAGAGAATTCATTACTTCAATTTGTCCAACAGGCACAAGATTTATTTACATAATTTAGATTAGTATTCTATCCAGTGCAAAGACGGAAAAAGTCACGTATATTTTTTTAAATGTACAAATTCATACCTAAATACTAAAATTTCTTTACTCCTATCCCACCTAAACTAAGCGCCTTCCTGTACGCGATCAGCTTAGACTCGATCATTGCCGATACCAATAAAATTGTTAACTACATTTTAATTCTGATTCACCATGCGCTCCACGGTTTAAGGAAACATGATAAGAAGACCCAAGTGGGTTTTCTTATCATGGGGAATATAACAGAGGAATAAAATTTTTTTAAAAACCATTAAATGAAATATATATTAATTATTTTGTCAATTTTGTGCAGTGTCGTTAAACTGAGTCGCTTTTTCTTTAAAATCTTATAAATGTTTATAATCTTAAAATAAAAATAAAAACTAGATTTTACTTCACTTTTTATATAGAAAAAGAGTGATAAACGAGCGCACAGTCCATCTAATGTATAGTGGATGCTGTGGCGCATAGACATCTACATTTATCGCCGATTAAGAATCAAAATGCAAATGCGTTGTCACCAATGAGGATTAAAATAAAATGTCTCGCTGCCAGTAAAAAGGGTCTCTGGTTCTCTACACTCACCATTTAAACACAGTAACATTAAGCTTCTATTTTACGCTGGTATTCTGTGAGAGTACGACTATAGTCCTATCTCGTTCGAGCCGACCCATTCGTGCTAAAACTATAATATAGCTGTAACATGGCTCTACCACGTATAAATTTTCCAGTTCTGGACTTTTCCAGTCCAGTGGCTTAAGTACCACCTCCGCCATATCCTCCTGCGTTATGATGACTGGATCCATGGACATAACACATGCACACTGACTTTTCACAACTTTCGTCCCATAGCACTTACTGTTGTTATCGGCTCCGACCTCAGGTCATTCCAGAATGCAACAGTGTTGGCCTGATTTGGTACTGGGCCAATTCCACAAAATATTGGTCGGTCCAATTTTTATAAAGTGTTCATCACTCCGGATGATTCTAGTTAAACCGCCTTGGTTTCTCGGTATATCGCAGATTAAACTTCCCCTAAGGAGTAATTCTTTGCTTCAGGTCATCTAAGCGCTCCATTAATTTCTGCGTGATATCCGGCTAGGAAAAACTGATATTTGTCCCAGTAAATGCTATGCCAACGGTGCACACAGCTTTCGACCTATTATTACCGGCTTGAAGCTTGTCAGTCTACCGATGACCCTGTCAGTCTACCCTTGCCTTTGCAATACGGTTTTCAATTCTTTATCTCCCGGCAGGGATAGCACTACTTTTTGCAATAGCACGTCTAACCATGGAAAGCTTGGCGAAAATATATAAGTCTGCCGTACTTTCAGTGTAGCGTCAAAACAAATTGAGTCCGTCTCGAAAAGGTCTTGGCTGGCTTCCAAATAGGTCACCAGTATTGGGCTTAGAGCTCTCACGATAGCCTGATCCCGCTCGTTTAGGTGTATGCGGGGAAGTAGTAAATGGTTTTCGAGATGCATACTGCGTGTTTCCGGTATCGCCTTCTTGCCATTTATAAAATGTGCTCCTCATTTGATCTGTTTCATGGGCGAATATTCCATCATCCTCTGAATCAACCACAACCAGCCGTATCTATAGTTGTATCTTACGGAGCCGCATTCCCAGTCATAGCCAGTTTATTCGATGAGGGAATAGCCTAACACCGAAGTTGTTCGAATTCGGCATTGTCAAATATTTTCGAATGCATGAAGTACCGAAATCTACTTCCCTTTTCGGCCTATAGTACGCCCGAAATGCGTTTGGATTAAATTTTTTCCATCGCGTGCAGTGTACTTCACCAGTGACGGGTAATGCTTGTCGAGTCCAAGAGAATCCCGCTGACATCAAGAAATCTGATTGGGATGATGGATGTGATGAGCTGCTAAGTTGGTTTAGATCCTGGTGCTCAGCTGCGAGGTCGCATACTGTCGCGTTCAGTGTCAGCTTCAGATGCACCCCGGCAACTCCCAGGCATCGATCCTTTGCTAGTACTATTTTTTCTCCATCATCCATAAAATGGGCGACATTCAACGGGAGACGCTTAGTCCCGACACCGTTAGCACTCTCAATTCTGCCGGGGTACGGCACTCAAATCCCTTGGCAAGACGCTGAAAGATTGCGCCAGTTTTGTCATTTGGCTATTACGTCAACAGGCGATGGTGTCGTCACTTCTCTACGCTTTTTTATAGCCCAATTATTATTATAGGTGCAGCGTGGCTCTAACACGTAAGGTACGATAAAGCTATGAAGTCATTTATAATTACACACATGGTATAATACTTTGGGCTCAAGATCAATAATAGTTTCTTAAATAGTTAAATAGTTTCTTCATATTTTATATACATATTCAAGAAGTTTTTAAAAGTTTAATTTCATTTGACCTGTTGCCACGTTGTAGGTAGTGACATAATCCCGTTGCTCTACAAATTTTGGGATTTTTGATCAAAAAATGCGACAAGTAGTTTTGGCAGTCCTTTTTTGAATCTGCAAAACCTGGGAATAAGCACGCTCACCCGTAAAACAGCAGCATAATGCTGCCTGTTTCGTATGGTTATGTTTCGTAAAGTAGTCGTTGTTTCGTACAATAAACTTTTTTTGTTTTAAAATTCTGAAGTGACTGTTTGTCATTTAAAAGTATACAAAAAGTGACGCAAAGTACAGTTCATGTGGTGGGAAGTACCTACTGCAGTCCATAGACGCTTGCAGTAATTTCAAACAAAGAAGGTTACTGAAGCTTTACTTTATAACGTATATGTTAACTTATAGGTCGGGGAAAAAGTTTCTCGTATTTTGTTTGGATTAAATTGAAGAAAAATCTCTTTGTTTGTACCGTTTGTATCTGGCTGCTTTTAATATCAATTACGTTTATGAACCTAATGCAGTATCAGTAGGTGTAGCACAAAGTTGATTCAAGCGTTTTTTTGTCCGAGAATTTTGATGTCAAAGATGCAGCTCTCTTTGGGTCATCTGGCTCATACGGATCAATTCGATGCCAATTTAATATCTATATATTTCTGCTATTTGCTATAAAGGTTATTGGTCCATGGGCTCCACGTGATCCTATAGAAACTACATACGTAATAAATATTGAATATCTTAAATATATGCGACTAAATTTATAATTCGTATAATTTATACTGATAGGTACATAATATGATACCATAGTTATAAAAGTTAGCCAAAACTAACCGTACCAACAATATATGCAAAATATTCACAATCACGTAAAACCCATTTCTGTCCTTTAAGTATTGTTATTCACGAAAAGAAAATATTTTTCTAATTTGTCAAATATTTCTATCTTTTTTCATTTACAATGAATAATTAGATACTATGGAGTTGTAACTACTACATTGAAGTCTCAAATAATTCTCAAATTTCTATAATTATATCAGCATACATCCATAAATTTAATTTTGTTACTTTTTCGCATTTAGATTTAATTGCTCTAATTCAATTTTAAATCAAAGAGTATTTTTTATTTTTCTTTTTTATTATAATTATTTTAACAATAAGTGACAGTATAATTAACACAGGTAGCTGCGGGTCCTAAGCTAAGCGCAGCTTGTATCTCGGGACCCTAACAATTTAACCTACTTTTTACCCTAAAAATTTAACATATGTAATTTGGTAAATCCTTTTTATAGTTATAAATACGAACGGTGTTTTTGTTTGATATGTCCATCTTTCACGCTGCTACTGTACTACAAATTGACATAATGCTTTGCATAATATGGATAGTTTACAAACCACAGAGTTACAAAATTATTAGATAAGCCATTTTTATCCCGAAAATTGCAGTGTCGATGTGGTACAGCTGTTTAGCATTTAGCAAAATTCTTAAATTTACTCTTGACACTAAAAGGGCTAAATGGATTTTGATGATTTCCTAGATCATTAACAGATTCTTCCTAGGTAAATCAGGAGCGGATCGCTAGTATATAATAAAGTTGAACATAGGCTGTGATTTTTTGAAATTATGTTGTTTTTATATTTGTACATAAAAAATATTCTCAGTGGATATTTTTTATGTACAAATATAAATAAATAAGAAGACGAAGAAAAAATTGCCATATGTCAACGTAAAATGGAAAGAAGCATGCTTGGTCTAAAAATATCAGATAAGGTTAATAACGTCCACATCAGGAAAAAAAAACGAAAATAATAGATGTAAGAAAAAGAACAAGACTACTGAAATGGCACTGGGCAGGACACATCTGTAGAATGAATGATAACAGATGGACCAAGCGTATAACAGAACCCAAAGCTACCAAGCGTAGAACCAAGAGACAAAAAAGAAAAAAAGGGAGACCTAGTAAAAGGTGGAGAGATATTTTTAATCAGAGATGTGGACCGCTATGGATGCGAGTAGCTCGGGATATGCCGGCTATACATGTTGGCCGAGCGAAGGCGAGTACCAACGTATAGACACCCCATTGGTCAAGCCTCGCCATTACTCGTCGACGCTCGCCTAGCTGGCCGAATGCAGGCGAGCGCCTACGTGTATACGGTTCGTTTGGCGTGCCTTGCCACCACTCGGAATTGCTCGCTACGGCTCGTTCACTTCGAACGGTGTCGGTTTTTCTGCACAAATTAAAGGCGCTCGCTTATGTATCGCAAGTGATGTCCACATGTTGACGGCCATGTCAGTCGTCCGTCCCGGTGATATATTGTTTAATTAAATTGCAACTTTAAAATCCTATATAAAAAAGGTACTCTGTGTTTAAATAATTTCAACAATGGGTCCGATTGCGTTTCTCTTCGAACCTAAATAATGACAGACTAAAATTTTACTAAATAAGTCCATGTCTTTAACCTAAAGCTATTACGTTTCTGTTAAAATAAGTTCACGTCACTAAATTTGAACTTAATTCTACGTCTATGGAAATGGACATAATTACGTTCGTTTGCCGCCGCAAATGGCAACACCACACCACTAGTCTGTCAAGTTGTCAAGTCTGTCGTGGTTATTTTTTGTGTGAGTTTTCGCAAGAATTATTGAAATTTTAATAAATATGGATACAAAGAAGCCAAGAATGAAGAAAGAACAGAAACAATATTTATTAAACTTCTTGATGAGGAATCCGGAAACGGTTAACGGTATGTTTACAAAATATTTCATGTGAATTTTTGTTTTAGTAGTGTAAATTGTTATATTTTAATCAATCGATTTACCCTACTCATCCATCCATCTATTTACAGAATAGCAAGTTCATTTTAAATTTGATCATAATCATATAATTGCACTCTAACTTATCCTATCTACAAGCATTCCTGTGTAAATTCAGTTTGGTAGTCATATCGCATTGCAACGTTTGTTATTACATTTAAAATCATTTATTCACGTTAAATTATAACATAACATATAATATAAATAATTGGCATCCAATAAAACATGATGTTTTCATACTTACCTATACTTCATTTGTCTTTATTTATCAACAGGAAATTGTCAGTTGCCGGCTACCAAAAGATTGTGGACTGAACTGACAGAAGCCCTCAATGGAATGGGAGGTGTTTGTAAGACACAGAAAGATTGGTTAGAGGTTAGTTAGTGGTGCTTTATACATTAAATTGTCCTAATTTTATACTAAATATATCAGTGAACTTTTAAAATTTAAATCATAACCAACCTACTTTACCCACTTGGATATTAGTTGTTGTTAAATGTATAATCTAAATTTTTCAGACATTCAAGTTATTAGCACGCAGGGCGAAGGCTAAGATGCGCACACAGCGTGCATCTATGCAAAGGACTGGAGGTGGTCCTCCAGCAGATATCTGCTTGACAGAACTGGAGAAAAAAACAATAAATATAGAGGGGACATCAACTATATATGGATTGCCTGGAGCTGTGGAAGCTGTAAGTTATTGGCATTAGTTTTTTGTAAGCTCTATATTAGATTTACTTATTTTTTCATGATTGCATCAATCATCACAATTGTGCTAATTTGTATAAACATACATTACATAGCATTAATATTATAAAGATGTCCTTTTATAATATGTACGGAAAACCTTGATCCTTGACTTGTAAATTTTTTACAGGGTATTATTATTGTCCCAGGGACTCCACAGCCCATTGTTGATGTTCCGGATCCTTATGTTAAACAAAACATAGTCATGGTGAGTGTGTTGTGGCAATGCTTGTAGCAGTCGTGATATTTATTACCAGTAATGGTCTGATGTTAAGTTGATTTTATTTTGACTACAGGTTTTGGATGATACTCAACTGCCAAAGCCCAAGCAGACGTTGATTTTAGACGCAGTAACAGTTGTGAGTATATTTTACCTATTCACAACAACATTATTATATACATATAAATAAGATTTGTTAGTTTTATAAATAAGTTTAAACAGTGCCCTTATTATGACTTGAAATCTACTGATTAGATTTTGATGTAGTTTTCATTAAGCGTTATGGTCAATTTTGGTAATTATAGAATAACCGCATTATTAATGGTATGAGTAATAAATACTGAAGTCATGTTAAAAAGACGTTTATGCATAATGGTATTCTGAAATTGACTTCATAGTGGTACAATTGTATGAATTTATCCTTGTAATTGTACTTTGCAGGATATACATTCAGATACTGAAGAAGAGCCCCTGAAGGAAGCGGCTATGGTGGACGCGTTGACACCGACGGCGAGTCACGATGGGGCGACTGTCGTCACTTCAATGGCGATGGACGCGTCATCAATACCGACAGCACCTCGCGTTGGTCGAATTGCGGTAGACGCGTTGATGATGCCAGCGGCAAATAGGGATCTGGCGACGATCAGTTGCAGTCGTGAACACATCGTGGCCTCAACCCCTGAACAGAGACTGGAGGACGGCGTGGTGCGCAACACTCCGCGCCTCGAGCGCCGCAACGCGCGTCGAGCAACGCCCCGTACGCTCGTGCCGCCAGCCGATTCAGCCACCCCGCAAGAAGATGTCATGATAGCGGCTTTAAGGGAGGGAGCCCAAGCGCAGATGGCGCTCGCCAATGCGCAGACAGAGGCCGCTCGGTATCTTGGCGATTGCATAATGCGTGCCGCTACCATGTTCGTCGAAGCGATCAATAAAAATAAATAAACTATTTTTTCGAAATTAAGTTTTATATTTAGTAAATCTTTAATTAAAACACATCATGCAAAGTATTGTCTTGTGATGTTATTTCGAATATTTCTTGCCACATTTAAAAAATTCATATCCCTGGGAGGATCATCTGCTGGCCGCAATCTGTCTTCAAGTTCCAATTCATCTGGTAAAGGTTCATTTCTCTTAATTGCCACGTTATGGAGAACTACAGCTGCTATTATTTTAGATGTCTTCACGGGGTCATAATGCAACGTCCTGTGCTTGTGAATGCATCTAAATCTTGTTTTCATCACTCCAAAATATTTTTCAATAAGAACCCTCGTTTTGGTATGCGCTAAATTATATCTAGCCTCAAGTGTATTTTCATCCGCATCAGCATACGGGGTCATCAGCCAAGGCAGTTGGGCATATCCAAAGTCTCCTAGAAGCCATTCACCAGCTGAAACTCCGTTAACATAATAGGTTTCCAATAATTGGCTCAAACTGGATCCTTGTCAGACCGCTGCATCATGTGTTGATCCAGGAAAAGTGGCATTGAAATGAATTATTTCCATCTTTGCATTACATACAAATTGGCAATTAAGACTATAAAAGCCTTTGCGATTAAAAACTAATCTCGCTGGCACAAGTGCTGTGTCTTTTGGGCGAACAATGGAGATTTGACTACAGTCTATCAAACCCAAGACTGAAGGAAACCCAGCTATCTGTAAAAACCTCTGTTTATTTTCTGCCCTTTCCTCTTCAGTCTCTGGAAATAGCACCATACCGTTCAATAAAACAGTTATAATTGCATCAGCAACTTCTTGTAAGCATTTGCTTACAGATCAGCTCAGTCAGACTTAAACCTAAATACTGCCCCTGCTCAACCGTTGTTTGGTAGCCGCCATGTCCAAAGAAATGGAGTGAAGCCAAAACTTTGATATGCACAGGAATTCCGTGCTGCCTTTGTCGATTTAAATTCTGGTGAAGACACTCCACTAAAAAATGCGCAGTTCTTTTGGAAAGCCTGTATAGTTTGGTAAAAACCTCTGCAGGCACGTCGAAAGAGTTGGAATGGTCCCGAATATGGCGATGCGCTATCCTTCTCGCAGCCCTACAACGAAAAAAGTTAGGTTATGTTATGCTTATACCTACCGTATGCAAGAAAAGCAGTTTCTATAATATAAATTTCGTACTCATACCGTTGCCGTTCCTCATTTTGTCTTCTTTGAATGATAGCCCAGCCATAAGGAAACATTTTTCACTATTTTCTGAAGAAACTTAGCTTACGTACGGACTAAATAGGTGCGAACTTAAAGAATAACACTTCCTAGACGTATAAGTTCATTTAAAGCCAACGAACTGTCAAATTGTCAAAAACGGAATAGCAAAAGACATGCGTAGACATAATTTAAGTCCGAATTGGACATAAATAGTGTTGTGGACGTAATTAATTAACAAACGCAATAGCAATAATATTAGTACGAATTTTAGACTAATTTAAGTCTATTATTCGGCATTATTTAAGTGCGCCAAAGAAACGCAATCGGACCCAATGTCACTCTGTACTAACGAGGACACCTTTAAGTTTTTGGAAATATACAAAAATGAACCCGTTATTTGGAACCCCAGAGACTTTACTACGGAGTACACTGATATAATAATTATATGCACTCATTAAATAAATTGCAGATGCGGCAATAATTTCTACGTCGTCCATATCGTCCCAATTCTCAATGTAGATAGCTCCACAAAAACTCGTGAACATTGGCCTTGGAATTGGTCTCTTTCGAACTTGACCAACGTGTAGACTGTAGCACTCGTCTTGTATCAATTTGCCTACGCTCGTGTTGGCTGAGGCTTGGCCAATGTGTATTGCCGGCAATAGAGATATGTGGAAAGGTTTGGGAGAGGCCTACGGCGCAGAGGCGAATACTACTAACATTAACTTAGTCGTATATATACATACATTATTATACGTAAAAAAATACACCTACATTAATCATAAATCAAGTTTGTATTGTAGTAGAAATAAAGGCTATTTTATTTATTTATTTGTTTACGTAAAAAATATAAAATTGTTATCAGACAAAATCCTGTCACCGGAAGTTTTTAAAACTATAAAAAATTTAAATCTATCCAACACCCTATTTACGTTTAGTTAGATACGCCAAAATTTGACATTGTGAACTTCGAGTTCGGCATGAGATGGTCTCTAAATACCGCATAAGTATTAAATCACTTATTGGAACATTAGACTCAACGACAATCGTTATTTATAAAGAGACAGCCGGGATCAAAAGTTTAATCCGCCCTCTGAATCGGAGACTCAGGCATAAACGCAGCAAATGGTTACTTCCGGTCGTTTTATATGAACCCTTGTAAGCTATACTGATTCAGTTTTCTTGTTTTGAAAAATATCTGTATTAAAACTTAACATAATACCTATGTACCTTGTACATTAAACTAAACTTACTATATTAAAAAAAGTAAATTATTTAAAAAATATGTTGAAATTTAAGAAAAATAAATATAGAGTCAGCAATGAGTGTAAAAATATAAGTGCAAGATAATGAGGGTAGGACTGTAATCTCCCTCCCGTTCAGGCGGTATAAGGTACCGCGCAGGCAACTAAGAGAGATCAGTCGGTGATTCTACGAACCTCACTGTCGTTACTATACCCGTTGGGCTATTCTGCAAGTTTTAGCAAGGAAGATTGTGTTACTGAGAAAGCTGCCCTGTGTTACATTAGTAGTGTTGCTGTTGGTTTGCATACTTTGATGTTACGGTGTAATTATGTCCTTCACGTTACACCAGTTCGTAGTTGTGGCGGGGACATATTATGGATGGTCAAATTCTGTTTCACCCCCCAACGGGTTCCCGCCTTGTCGTGGCGGGGGGCTTAGTAGCCGTGGCTTGGTCACCCGCGGTGAACAAAGAGGAACCCACATGGCTAGTCCGAGGTGACGGGCCGGCCCGAGGTGGTCACTCCGAGTGGACTTGGCGAGCCCATTTCGGATGTGTGTTGGTGGGCTGCAGCGACAGGGGTGATCTCTCCTCCTACCGCTGCAGCTGAGGTGGAGTTGCGGAGGAAGAGTAGTGTTGATAAGGCGATGCGCCACTGGCCCTTTCCCCGCGACTAAAATTGGGCCGCACTGTTGAAGCAGTGGTATTAGGGCTGCGAGGATAGAGGAGTGTCGGTATTGCGAAACGCCGTTCTCTCTATCCTCCGCAGCCAAATCTTGGTTGGTGGCGGAACCAAAGATCAGATCCGCCACTGGGGTTAGGAAGGCTAGTGCTTCGTAGTGCTCTTTTTTACTGGACCCATGGCCTTCGCGCATCGGACACGGGGTCATCCTTTTCCGGTAATCCTTACTTGTAAAGGAGGAAGGGGTGAAGTAGTCATCTTCCGAGGTCCAGCTCTGGTAAGGCCACGGATATGTGCGAAAGCGTTCCTGTGGCCCTGCCAATTTGCGACGTATAAGGAAGACCGTGGGGTTTTTGTCGGCGTGAGTCCGAAATAACCCGTCTATGCCCCCGCGAGACGGGTATGCATAGGCATTATCCCATGTTAAAAAAATGTTTGAACTATGTTAACTCTATACTGAATGTGTAGTGCAGTACACTGTGTTATTCCTGATGATGATTAATTGCGTAAGCAAGAGTCAGTTGAACATCCGCTCTCACACATTTATAATTTTTAACAATTAATCTCCTGATTAATATCTATTAGTAAAAATGGATTGTTGCTGAGTAATCGTCTTTTATTTTAAATGGTTTTGAGATTAATTTTTAACAATAGAATTATTTTGGCTATGTAAAATTATAAAATACCTTTCGCCTGGAAAGGGTCTATTAATGTGGCGTTCACTTACATTTTAAGGTATTTTTCATATTCATTAAAGATCATTTATTTTAACAATTTTTAGATTTCTCAAAAAAAATCATAGTTTTTCGTAAAATATGTTTTCCATCTATTCGTGAAATTTCAGTACAATATGTTCAGCCATTCCGTAGATAACGCGGACAGAAAGAAAGGCAAAACTATTAAAAATGCTTACATATTTATGTCTTATTGGCATGCAGTTTACTCCCTCAGGTAAAAAAAAACAGTTATTTCGATATATAGAAATAAATATAGCGATATTTCATGCGTTACATTGTGCAGTAATAAGCGACGCCAAAGAAAAAAATAATGAGGAAAAAACAAATGAATGACTGTTTTCCAAATTTAAATGTACCAGCTAAATGAATTTATACATTTGAATTTGGAATTCTTAACCGAAGAGGACTGACCATTTTGATCTGAAATTTCTGCATATTTCAGATCAAAGTGGTCAGTACGACAAAACGCTAATTTCATGTGTAAAGACCTAATATATATATATATATATATATATATATATATATATATATATATATATATATATATATATATATATATATATGTATATATAACCACAAAAGAAGTACACAGAGAAAATATAAATATAAACAAGAAAATGTTTTTCAATAAATAAACAATAGAATCTTATAATAATTTCCTATAATATTTACGCAAATACTACACATGGAAAACAAAGTTCAAACATACTGGATACTATCGTGTTTAAATTTATGTTCTTTAACCGCTTTTATTCCCATCTTTTCGAGTTTTACTTAATACCTAATATTTTGCTAGATAAATAAATGTTATGTTATTTCAATGAATATAAATTGTGCTAAAATTAAATATGGGAAATATTTTTGTCCCCCTATTTTGTAAGATAGCTTAAAAAAATTTGTAGAAACAAACTCATAGCACAGCAAAAATACTCCCTTAAAATACTATAAAGAAGTAAGCTCCCCAGTTCGAATCGATCACGAAGTCTCAGATATTTTTCAATTACAAAGCTCCCTTGAAAGAGAATTCAAAAGCAAGCTATTTAATTGGCGATTACTAACGGCATTTTAAACTTTTGTGAGATTGGAAACAGAAAATAGAAACACACTAAAAACGATTGTAAAGGTAATACGATGAACGGATATTTCGTTTCGACGTTTTTTTTTTTTCATTTTGGTGGAGCCACGTGTTTAAGGCTGCCGAAGTCTAGTTCCCCGGTCGAACCTTAAACCTATTACGCGAGATATTAACTAAAGTGGACTGTATATGCGGATGCTTCTACGCTTACGTAAAAGCGACTACTATAGCATGCGGTATAATGCACTCGCTCTTCCCTAAAACTAAACTATTATGGTGCCAAATCGCTGAAAAGGAATCCTGCCTTATTAGGAGAACAACAAATTGGAGCGGGTTAAACTATATAAGGCAGTAAATAAAGGAGTGTTGACTCACCGGGGTTTCTTCTATCCTGTTGAGCACTATAGCTGCAACTTCTGGAACTTCTTCTGGAACACTCCGGAGAGAGGCGGTGCGCGACTATATCTCACACGAGGTGAGGCGGGTTTCCTGGAGCTCGACTGCTTCCAGGCTAAAGCGGTTTCTACTAGCGGTGTGGTTTCAACGACGACTGCGGTGGAAAGAGCTGTTGTTCCAATGACTGGCGCGGTAGGAAAGAGGCCGCGCAACGGTCGCGCGTGCCTTATATGTCCTCGGCCCCGATGATTACGTGACATTCTAGAATCATCTTCTTGCCCCTCCCACCCCACCACCCCGATGTGTCGATGGAGGATCGAGGAGGGTATGAATGATATCGTTTTGTCGGAAAGGAACAAGCGGCTTGGCACCTCTACCGTCAAATATAATAATCCAATGGTTTTTTCCGCGCAACCACATTTAAAAGTTAGTAAGGGTCACCCTTACCCTTACACGAGCGTACAGTCCACCTGATAGTGAACGGGTGCTATGACCCATAGATATCTTTCTTTTTTAATAAAAATAACAAAAATCTATCCTTGATAAGGTATTAATATTTATTTGTATCGTATTTCTTGAATTCAGATTGAACGCAGTGACCGATTCCTGAAAGAAATTGTGTGAGAAAGAAAACATCTGGTAATTTACACAGTAGTGCGCCGCCAAATATTGAGATTTTATGTATGGTATCGCGAAATTTGTCTCGATGTGCAATCATGAAATTCGGCGGCGTGATAAATGATATAAAATTCTCCTCTTTTCAGTAAACTTGTTTAAGCAGTCGATTTTTAACTACTATTTTAACCATTGAGCTTGTACTTAAACACACATAAATACAATTATATATTTTTTTAAACCGAATAGTGCCATAAAAATTACTTTTAATCTACCGTTTTAAATTTTCGCGTGAAAACGATAGCCGCCATGTTTTTCAACTCGTGACGTCACAGTCTACGAAATTTGCCAATTTTATAAGTTTAATAATGAGTTATCATCTAAATCATTGTTGTGTTGTGCCTGTATGAAAAAATACTAGCATAAAAACGCCGTGAAAGTTATGGATTCAAGTGCCAAGTATTTAAATATAAGAAATATTTGGTTAAAAACTGGCAAGAAGATATCCGAATACACTGTCTACGAAAACCAGACTATTCTTCAGTGAAGATCATTTAGATGTAAGTATTACTTATATTTAACTATCGTTTATACAAAACGAAACATCATGAGGGGAAGAGTATCGCGAGTAAAATTTTGTAATAAATTACGTTAACCTGATTGTAACTATATATAAACTAAATTATGATAGGTACTAAACTATGTTTTAACAAAATACACTCTCACTTGGTATTGTGTTTTTTTTATAAACAAAAGTTAGTTATAGGTACTTACATTGACGTTTTTACATTCCTCAACTCAGCGGAAAAGAAATTGTGATAGCATACCAAAAAATTTTGCCACCATCAATTAATTTATCCTCGGTAGATTAGTACCTTCTGCTTTTACGAATTCGTCTTCCATGATGCCTTTTCAATAAAATTCGGAATAAAACTCAATAATCGTAATGATATTTTCCAAAAAAAATTTTGTTTAGTTTTTTATTATTAGCTTATTATTACTTTTTACTATTTACTTATTAGTTATTTATTAGTATTAGCTAGTTCTCTTAATCAGTGACACAGAACACTAATACCTTTGGCGGGATCAGTGACGTCACGACAGGTACTGATATGGCGGACAGCGTTTTGCAGATTTGAGGCATAGACAAAAAATATTCTTAAAATTTAAATATAAAATTTATAGTGCAATTTTGTAAAAAGAAATCATTATTTCTCTTTTACTTTTTACAAAATCTATCAAAATTACATATTTTTTGATTATTTTACATGGTGTAAAAACATATTACACAAGCAAAATTTCATCGAAATCGGTCTAGCCTTTTAGGACTTTAGTCACATCCACAAGGACAGATGAATTTTATATAGTACGCACGGTTTTTTTTAAATGTTGTTCGTGCTTAAAAGATATCTTACTGCATTTTTAATAAGAGGGAAATGGCGACGTATAAATTAACTATGTATTTTTTTACCACTTTTATGTGATAATTGATGCTCATCATCGCATTATGTTACGTTTCTCATTCAAACCTGGTTTGCTCGCGCACTGTGATATTTATATAAAAAAATGTGACAAATGATCGCACCCTACATGATAGTAAGTGGTATGCTAATACCTATAGACATCTACGTCTTACTTCGTTTAAGAATTAAATTGCGAATGCTTCGTTTCTAGTAAATTGGCCGGTTATTAATCACCAAACGAAGCATAGTAGCATGAGCTGGTATTTACGCTGGTATTTCGTGAGAGTGTGATCGTTCTTCGGTCTAGCCCCGTGTTTCAGCCATAATGTGACTGCAGCATAGCTCTATACCACTAAACATAAAAAAACTTAAAAAACTCATTTCCAACAAAGATACAACAACTATTAAACGCCAAGTGAAATATGTAAGATATCCAAAACCAATGGATTTGAGAGAATGTATTAAAAGTTAATTAATGCTATGTAATTACTTCCAAAGTATACAAATAACTAAGAACAACTTTTATTACTTTAAGAAACGTTTTCAACGCAACTCTCAGTATTACATTTCTAGTTTTATATTTTTAGTTTTATTTACTTTTTACTTAGTTTTATTTTCTTCTTATTACCTTAGAAGAAAATTAAAGCAAACACGCAGCAGAAGTTTGGCATTTCTTTAAATTAATCTGGCGTAGTTTGTGTAGTAACGTACACGTAAAATTGAACTTCCGTACAAGGGTAGCATATTCTTAAATATCCAACTATATCTTCATGGAAATACGACTTTATAAACAGTTACGATGTTCTAGTAGCGAAAGCTTAGAATTATTTACAGATTTCGATATAAATAAAAGTTTTTTTCGTGGTGTAAAACTAAATGTATATTAACGCTTAAAGGCAATAATTACCAAGCGACATGTTGGGCGATATTGAGTTATATATTATATCATTGAAATCAGCAAAATATTTTGCGTCAATATGTTATACTTTTGATTAGATTATAAAAAAATGACATTTTCACAATTTTTTGAGACCAAGTGACTAAAATTTTACCGATTAATGAACAATTTTAATTTGGTAGTGATTCGATTTTAACTTTATACACATTATTTTAGCCTTGACTCAATGCAATTAGCCATAAAGTATTTTTTTTCCTTATGGCAGTATATTCACGGTCGCGTCACGGTTAAATAGCGCTTGGTGAAAGTGGATGGGTGCTCTGCGCAAGTTTACAATCGTGCAAAAAATCATGAAGTGTTGTAATAACGAAGAGTAGAAGCGGATAAAATTCTAAGAACCAAATATCCCATATTTAAGAAACAATAAGTTTTACGTAATTTGTTCGTAATCAAATTTTTGCGTAATTAAATTGATGGTCGATGAGCATTATTTAAGAAATTTTACCGGATTAAATTATTTATTTTCTCATCATTTAAGACTTTTTGACACACCCTAATTACGTACTCATTTTCATTAAATATTTTTTCATTAAATGCAATGGACTTAGAAACTTAATAAAGTTGTTTTTTTTGCATTTTTTACACGCCATTTTTTACTGTCTTTGTTACTTAGATAACTATTTCTGATATAAAATTTGTATAAAAATGAGCTAATTCCTGTTGTACATATTTTATTTTGTCGCTTATACGCTATGTAAAGTAGATTTTAACTGGCTGTTGTCAACAAGATATCGATTAGTTTTCACCGAACTTTCGCATAGGCAGCCTAATATGCCAAATATACCTAATAAGTAGTAACTAAAGCTCTAAATGGTTAGGGCTTGATCTTGTGTTGTTTTATTGATTGTATTCCTACTAAATATTTTTACTCAAGTTGTTTTTATTGTAAAAAGTATTTGTAAGTTCAGAATATTTTTTGATATCTCAAATGTACCTTAGTATTATAAAACTTGATTCCGATTTTTTCCTTAGTTGATATTGTGTTTTACCTACCTATACTGATTTTGAAGTTACTTTTTTTGTAATCACAATTACTTATGCTATCGTAAATATTCAACGACAGCCCACATTCTTTATAATATGAGCTGTTCACTTTGCGAGAGATTTTTCTACAATTTTCGTATGTTACGGTTAAAGTTCTATATTAGACGTCATTAACAAAAGGTTAGTCACTTACCTAAAACCTCCACCAACCCGCACTAGAGCAGCGTGGTGGATTATGCTCTAGTAGCATTGTAGACTACTACGGGGGCTGTAATGATGATGATAATCATATCCGCCGAAAAACTTTGTCCTAAAGTCATTGATATTGAGTACTAAAACCTTAATTAATTGTTACTTGATCAAAAAAAAAAACCAATACTAACCTTATTTAGTTAATAGACTTGTTTTGTAATAAAATTTGATGTTGGTAAGTTACTTTCGCGTGTCTGTGATTTTGTTGAAATTATTACTAACCGACACTATTTCATAAAATATTGGAAAAAATCATAATCTTAAAACGCCAGTTTACTTAACCTCTATATCAAAAATTCATTGGAATAATCTGCATCTAAAATTCGTTAGAATCAAGTACTTATGACTAAAAGGTGATTTTTTTATGATTATTTTTCCAAAAAAAGCTTTAAAATGATCTGGTGTAAAGTTGCCGAAATGTCGCTTGGTAATTAATGTTTCTTAAGCGTCGACATGTATCATCGGCTGATTGTATGATTCGTCACTACACAAACAGCGCCGTCTGTTTAAATATACACTCGCTGACTTGTGTAACGCTATATATGTTGCGATATTTATTATTTTGTCTTTTACTATTATATTGTAAATACGAAATCACCTATTTAGTAATTTTAGAGACAGTAGGAGAGGTGTGGCTCAAATATTGATAAAATTATATATATGTATGTATATAAATTAATGTGTATATATATACATTAATTTCTGACCCTTAGTATCACTAAAACTCAAAAACGGTTTTGCCGATTTTGATGAAATTTTTAATTAAAAAAATTAAAAATAAAATGGAAATACCCAAAACAGAAGATCTTATGGATTCCGATATATGCTAGTGCCCTGACTGGCGACGTGAAGTATCGTCAGAGGTGTAAGATAGCAGACTTTTCCAGAGACTCATGTCCAGATGTGTACTTTTACTGACGTATAAAGGAGAATAATATTTTGTAAATGATATCACAACCTGTATTTTTTATACAATAAAGTTTACAAATTAGCACTTAGTACACCTGATTATAAGTATGTATTGTGGCTCATAGACATATCTCTTCTTTATTTAAAATCAAAGTACAGATGCGTTGTCTCCCCTGAGGACTCAGATAAAACCTCGTTTCTAAAAGCCTTCTAGGTAAGTTATCATTAGATTACGTTGTTAGACAGTATTTCTTCGCTATGTAGTAGCAGCGTAAGAGAATCAACTGCCACAAATCATACCATACATACCATGGATACCTTTTCTTTTGTCGTCTCTGACCTAGAAAACGGAAATAGTTAATGGTTAGCAGCAACAACCTAATATGAAATCCATAATAAACGACTGCGGTTGCTTTTTTGCGGTTCTTACATCGTGTCTGGCAACTATGGCATATATATGAGGCAATTTATGGGGGAGCCCTATATTAGCTGTGGACTTCTCACGTGCTGTAATAGATAGATGGATAAATAATGATAGTTAGATATAAAATTATTACTAAGGAAAGGCTTAAGGTAGTAAAATAATAAAGGTAGTAAAGTAGATAACATAGTAATCAAAATAGTCCAACGGATCAGAAAGCTGTATTGACAGTGTACCGGACTTACAGCAAAAAACCTACAATCACAACCAATCGGTAAGAATGATCCTCAATTCTGGCGTCCTCGTACCGGTAAGTGTAGGACGGCCACGCACCGGATGGAGTGACGACCTGCAAAGGGATTCAGGAAGTCGATGGCACTGGGTGCTCAGGACCGTGCTTTAGGGCACTCCTACAGGTAGGGTAATTATTGTACAGCAATAGACGTTTGTTAGGTTATAATGATGGTGATGATGACGATGGTAACCAAGGCTTGTTTACCATCGTCACGATCATCGTACCAAGCGCACGGTTAAGTCCTTGTATTCAATTAAAAGCAATATTTATTAATTTTAAAAACTTTTCTGCCTTACAAACTTCAACCAAATTCATGTATACAACGAACCGTAAGAAAGTTTAATATTAATGCAAAATGAAGTAAAATAAAGTTCTATTCGTTAGGAAAGCGGGAACAAACGTGTGGAATGAAGATGCGCTTTGTTAAAGCAACATTTATAGCAAGTAGTTCAGTTCCAAGCCAAGTTTTTAATGGCAACGTACATTGCAATCAATTTTCTTTAGATTAAAATTTAAATATAGGAAACTGATACGTAAATTGTTTAATAATTTATTTATCTGAACAAATCAATATTGGTTGTTGCTTCCCCTTTGAAAGTTGTTTTAAGGTGCTTGATTATCGAAAGTCCAAATTTTATTATAACTACTTTTCGACACCCTCATCAGTTAAAAAGTGGCATCATGGATGATCGAGTTCGACATTTTGAGAAAAAATTTGTTGCCGTCAAAAATCTTCTTCTATCATTCAACCTAATATAGCCAACATGATACAAACATGTCTGATTCTGCAGCTAATAGCTTGTTGTATAATATCAAATATGCCGTGGCGGTTTGTCTCCTAGAAAACCACGGTTAAGCGATAGTAAAAACGGACAAATACAGAATATCTTAGAAAAAACATTATATATTAGATCTTAATGATGTTAACTCATTTGAATCATATAGACGCTTTTTATCTCCTCTATGTCAATGATTAATCAGTATTTTTCTGTCCCGGCCTCTTCCATAGGTAGAAGAAGTTTTTATAATTAAGTCAATTTACGAGAAGGTTTTACAGTATAAATAATTTTGTCAATATATGAAGTACATCATGCTTTAATTGAGGTTACTTGCAGGCTGTCCAAGGGCTGATTAAGTTACAGTAATAGAAGGTACCATACAGAACACAATCTCAAAGAATGCCAGCGTAAAATAGCAGCTTAATGTGTGTTTCATATTAAGAGTGTAGAGAACTGGAGACCCTTTTACTGGAAACGAGGCATTCTATCTTATTACTCGGGAATGGTAACGCATCAGAGTGACATATTCCACCTAATGGTAAATTGATATTTTGATCCATAGAAATTGCTTCGAAATGCAGATGCAATGTTACTTCTGAGAACTAAGATAGAAAACCTCGTTTTCAGTTAAAACATCACCGCTTCTCTACACTTACTACGAAAACACATTTAGCTTTTATTTTCATCTATAATATGCCAGAGCGCAGTTTTTTACCGATCGAGCCGACCATGGCTGTAACATGGCTCTACGACGAACGCGTATTTGTATAATTCAGAAAAAGATGTATTTATACCTTTTGACATAATTTCCTCCAGTCCTTATTTTCGTAATTTTGGTAACGGTGGCTAGACTCAACTAAGACTAGCCATCTGTGCAGGACAGGATTACAGTTCACCAGTACACTCTATTCTGAAGTTTGGTCTCAGGTTTCCTCGATACAGACTTGCCTAGTGAGTAAACCAACAGATATTACCTAGTGTAAGTGTAATTGTTTTTGTTAGAAAACATTTTTCAATTTTCATTACCAGGAAGATGCTGCAGTCCATCTCCTGCTTCAGTATCTCAGGCTTAGTGAAGGGCTTAGCTTCAGTGGAAAGTGAGAGGCCAGGGGTGAGACGTAGGGACATGTATCCTTTTCAGCTGAGCAGATGCCATTCAGAACACTTACATAAGACAGTATGATACTTACTTTATACCTTACATACTCCCAGCATTTGATTGAGGTTGACAGTTTTAGTAATCGATCTAGGATGAATCGGGATAAAGGGTCACAGCGTATAAGCAATGTAAATTCAAAAAGGGCTGGTGAACTTGCTCAGCTTAACGGTGATTAGCTTTTGCGACGGCTGTTCACAAGTGATCGGCAGTCAACTTCTGCGAAATGCGGACGCGACGGCTGTTCTTTTACGTTCGGCAATCGATTCCTCCTGATAGCCGTCGCGAGGGGCTGACATTCACGTGACCTTCAACATATTCGCAAACGCTTGCATCGCATCATCCGTTATTCCACAAAACATATATTTTATTTGCACTCAGAAGATTTAAAAAATAAAAAAAAAATATTTTTGGGATAATTTTTTACCTACGAAAGGTAGGCCACTTTTTATAGCAAAGCGTACATTGCCGTTTATAAGCATTTTATTGTGATTTGGTTTGAGCGTCCGTTGAGAATTAATCGTTATTTTACGGGTTTTGGAATTAATTTCAGATTACTTAAATAAAATTTATTGACCGCGCCAGATTCAATTCTAAATTAAATTTACAAATGTCGCTGCTGATGATTTCCAAAAGGAACCCTTTGTTAGACTGAAAAAAACAAAATAGATATACTTGATGCTTTGGAATAATATTTATTAAGTTATAAATTTCGTTAACATTATACACTGTATTTACACTGTTTGAAAGATTATATCATAATTTATATTCCAAAGTTTACCAAAATATTAAAAGTCTTTTGAAGCCAAATATCATTTACTGAAGTTATAAGACGTGTTTATAACAATCATTTATATATAGACATAAATATCATAATGCAATTCTTTTCCTCTGTCGCTTTTCATGCGGAGGTTAACAAAGGTGTAGCCAAGTCCACCCGCAGTCACGTTGGTCGAAGCTCCGGACTTAGTTAAGTCATAAGCCAAAATGCCCTAAAAGTAAGAAAATAAGATTTAAAAAACACAATTATTTGAATAAAAATATTAGCATCTATCATAAACTAATACCGTATTACAGTAAAATTTGTTTTGTTGATATTCTCAGTTTAAACTATGAATAAACCATTTCCTTGGCGGTGTAAGAATATCCACTACCCCATTCCATCATTTCCGTGGGTGTAGTAAAGTAGTAAAAGGCGTAAGAGGTAAACAAATCAAGAGAAGGGCAGCAGCGTCTTTATAATTACGACCAAACATAAAATACTGTGGTAACCACTCCGCTTTCCAATCGTGGTAACTATGGCAAATGTCCTCCCTATAAGACAATCTGTTGGGCAGGCCTATGTTCAGCAGTGTGTTATAAAACGCTGTAACGGTTTACGCTGTTATTTCATGTCCTAAGTACCACATACGATTTACTGCTATTGTCTTACTATTGTGTCTAAAAATGGGACATTGAAAGTGTTATGAAGAATCTTTCCAACAGTAGAAGTCCGTTATTCGCGGTGTCAGTCTTTACGAAATTGGATATTTGCTGTCAAATTCCATACTAAGTATAGATTTTTGGTCGCATTCCACCGTTGGAGTTCTTTCGTGAACTCAGATTCTAGTGTCAGCCTAAGACTAATACTAACTTGAACTACTTTTTGTACTAAAACGGTAGTAGGTATTACAATTTATTGTGAATACCAATCGGGTAGTGGTGCTGTAAGAATATCCACCACTCCATATTGTCGTTAATGTCCACTCCATATCGTTAATGCTTGAAAAATTAACCCTAAGAAGTCATTTTGCTATTGCTTTATTAATAATTTATTAATATTTTAATTATAACCCGTTTATAATTCGTTTTCTTACGTAATATTACATACAACATACACTTTATTTATTTACGTATTTGATTAGGTAACAGTTTATACTAATAAATTAGAGTATTTTTGTAAAACAGAAGTGGCAAACGAACTGACTGTCCACCTGATGGTCAGTGGTTACTGAAGTTCACACAGACAACTTTAAAGAAAGAAGGTTACACATGCATTGTCTGTGTGTGTCTGTTGCTGAAGCCTAATGTGAAATGTCACACAGCCGGTAACTTTGCTAGCTCTTTATACCCTATAGACCGAAACACGACAGTGGAAGCTGCTATTTGACGGCAGATAAATAATTTTATCCAAACTCATGCTGACTTATTATCTAAAATCATGGTAATGATTTACGTTTTGTTGGTAGATCGCTAGTGGCGATGACTTTATCTTAACAAATCCAGGTAAATAACAATATATCCACACATCACTGTTTATTCATCACTAAGGAAACATTTTTAAGATTAAAATTGGCGAAATATGTATCTTTTATATTTACGATAAATAAAATGGACTAATTTGGTTAAATGAAAACAAAATAGCTATTTAAACATGTATTAAATAACATAGTTTATTGGTATCCAAAAATGGCTCTGTCGTTCGTATTGTTTCGAGAAGTGCTCGATTAAGCACTTCTCGAAACAATACGAAAATCCTTGATACTTACATCTAGATTTAAATCTTGAGATAACGCACGGCTGATTTTTCATTTATATAAATATTTACAAATGAAAAACTTACTGGATACTAGCGATGTAATAATATCCAATAACCGATATTGATTTGTTGATGTTGAAAGACGCGAAAGAAGGAAATGTTAAAGAAGATGGGTATTATCTTCTCAATAACAACTCAAAATATAAAACTGGTTTCAACCCGTTTTCCAAGCGTGGCAACTAAGGGAAGTACTTCCTGTGAGGAAATGTATGGGAGAGGCCTATGTTCAGCAGTGGACTTTTTTTTATAGGAATTGTGTGACAAACGAGCACACAGTCCACCTGATGGTAAGTGGTTGCTGTGGCCCATAGACATCCACATCTATCCTCGATTACGAATCAAAATGCAGATGCGTTGTCACCCGTGAGGACTAAGATGGAATGTCTCGTTTCCAGTAAAAAGGGTCTCCGTTTCTCTACACTCACCATACGAAATACAGCAGCATTAAGCTACTATTTCACGCTGGTATTCTGTGAGAGCGTGGTCCTTCCCCGGTCGAGCCGACCCATTCGTGCTACAACTATACTACTAATATAACTGCAGCATGGCTCTACCACGTATAAACTTATTATACGTATAGACTTAGACTATAGACTTAGACTTAGACTATAGACTTTTGCAAACCTCTAAAGATGATAGTGGAACGAAAACTGTAATTACTACATAGGTAATAATTAAAGTGCCTACCGTAATATAGCGGCCGTCTTGTGAACGATTATGCGGAATCGATACATTTAAATATTCTATCCGTTTCTGGAACAAGTAGGCGCTGTATTTGACGGTTTTATGAAAAGCCATTTCTCTCTGAACACTTGTGCCCATAAAAGTATGAGAACATTCTACTATCACTGTGGCCGCGATTAGAAGACTGACGATTAATAATTTCATTTTGACTTTCGACAACTGTTTACAGATCAAGCTAACAGCTCTATGGCATTGAGCAGTAACACGTTTATATATAAAACCCTTGTGGTTTTGATAAATTTACTTTTTATCAGTTTGTTTGATATCGCGTAATTGTGGACCTGATTAATGATTCATTATAGCAATTTGCGTTTAAAATGATAAAAATAATAATTAGTTTAAGGAGATAATATTTTTATTCATTTTTCGTGAACAACGCAAAAAGGTACCAACTATATAAAAAAGTAATAACTTTACATGCATTGAACTAATAACAATGTATGGAGAACTGAATTTCGGTCACAGTGGCTAGTCTCAACGGAGACTAGCTACCTGCGCAGAACAGGATTATAGTGTCCAAGAGTATGCGTTAGCACAAGTGTACTCTTCATTGTCATAGTCCGTTGGGACGGTAATTCGACAAGACCGGAGTGAGATCAGGCGCAGGACCAACGACTTTAAGTGCTTTTCGAGGCACGTAGATGATACACCGCCAACTTCCTGACTACGGGCTGCCAGTATTTGGGTTTTACATACTTCGGAGCACATGTATTGTTCAGAATTGCAAAAAGGGTGTAGTTTATTCTAACACATCTGCACTCACGGATAGGCAGAGTACGAAAATAATACATGATCGTATTTACGAAGACCATAAATGTATCTCATACAGTTGTTTAGCAGACGATCCAATGTATTAAGGTGATGTTGAGTGGTTTTGCGACTCAATCCTGTATATGTTCGTTCCATGTTAAGCAACATACAGACCAAGGTCTCATTTACTAAACAAAATTTCAGTATCCATCAAACAAATTTAACGACCATAAAAAACGAAAGAAAAGCGTATGAACACAGCAAAAATCCCTCTTTTATTGAAATTAACTAAAAATTGAAATTGCTCCAGTATTTAAAGAAAGAAACTGGGAAGTACCAACAGATTTTGTTAATTTTTGATATGTATAAACAGCCAAAGTTGCATTTTTTACTGATATTATTGTTTATTTACATAAAATTACAATATTGTAAATAATATAAATTTATTATAAGCATAATAAATATCACTAACACACTAACACAAAAAAACTTGACGCTGACTGCGTTTGTTTGCTAAAAAGTTACATATACTTAAGACTTTGAGCTAGAAAATTACCAGCCCTCTTATATCCAGTAGCGACGACAAGTCGCGAACACAGTTCCTTTAGCGATTTTACCGCACGTGAACACCAAGGACCGATAGTCTCTACAACAAACGACATAAATATGAAGTCAGCTCTCAGAGTCTCAGAGGCTCTAAACGACTTACCCTGACATGCGAGACTACCAGTGTCTATGCAGGTGGCATTCCAATTGGCTTTACCTTTCTTATGATGCAGTTGTCTCTCTTGGTTGCCTATCCTATTATAGTTGTAATTAGTAATTATAGTTAGCATACAGTGGTTCATCGGATCGGACAGCAATACTGTTCTTTAAATATCTTTATGAAACATAACCTTCACACTAGGATTTTAACATTTTTTATAAGATAGGGTGACAAAAGAGCACGCAGTCCACTTGATGGTAAGTGGTTACCGTTGCTCATAGACACCTACATCTATCCTTAATTACGAATCAAAATACAGATGAGTTGTCACCCTTGACGGCTAAGATGTAATGACTTGTTTCCAGTAAAATGGGTCTCCGATTCTTTACACTCACCATACGAAACACAGCATCGCTGCAGCTACTATTCCACGCTGGTATTCCATGAGAGCGTGGTCCTTCCCCGGTCGAGGCGACCCATTTGTGCTACAACTATAGCCTATATATACAACTTTATATAAAGCTACCACGCTATATATAAAATAGCTCCGAAGTACCACACGGAGCGTTGGCCACTCCCCGGGAAATATACCTTGCTCTGCGGGAGATTTCCTAATCTGGGTCAGTGCATATGGCAAGCATGCAGACATTTTTATTCTCCATTAATATTTCTCAAGAGATAGGATATTTTGTTTTTTACTTTTAGTGACACATTTATACTTTCTTTACTCTTCCCTATTCTAAATTTTATCCCATTCTGACTGGTAAGAAAGCTCATCTATAATCAAAATGTAGTTATATTGATGACGAGTTATCTATCTGGTATTATGATGAGTTATCTATCTGGTATTGGTTGACTGGGAGAGAATGCCCTATTACGAGTAAATACGGCGGACTTACTGCCGATTCTCTCCCATTCAACCAATGGGTTAAATAGAGATATTCATAAGAGGTGGTGCAGCATTAATCAAAATAGAATAGTACTACCAAAAGAAATATGTATATACATATATATATATATATATATATATATATATATATATATATATATATATATATATATATAAAGTGAACCCTAGGCGTTTCGCACATGAAGTGTTTCACAATTAACTACGCGGTTGTAATACACAAGTATCCAATACCAATCCAAGCTATTGTTTGTTGAAAACCTTACTACACTTTATTAAAACTAACTTTGATGCCCTTTAAGCCGACTTTTGATAACGGTAACACTGCGTTACCGTTATCAAAAGTATTATTATAATATATTAAGTAATTAAAAATATTTTTATTCAAAATAAGTTTTTCCAACACACTTTTTGAAAGTCAAATGCTACGCCATCGCTTCAACAAGTCTCTACAGCAAAAAGACCCTGTGAAAAAAGCGTTAAAAATTTCAAGTGACTAACAACGATCCTCGTATACTGCTTAGGCATAGTCTTTTTTATAGAGTAAGGGTAAAAAACGAACTCACGTCCACCTAATAGTAAATGGATGCTATGGCCAGTTGTTAATTTTAAAGATCTAATTTGTTTTACAAGAGGAGTAAGTCCTCTTAAGTTGAATGCGGCGGTTGCCGCTTGCTCCTCCACGCTTAGCCTCGCCTCGCAGTGGCCCTGTCCACCTTAACAAATATGTTTCAAAAGAGTATCAGCATTTAAATTTCCACCACCAGACCAAACCAGAGGAGAAGCTACATACAAACGGCTTGCTGCGACTAAATCCACACATAGTACGTTGATGCGTACTTGAGTTCACACCGACAAGTTCACTTACGCTCTGTCAGGGTACAAAGCGGATTGCGCCAGCTCTGTCGGGTTAGGAACGAAAAAGGCTGTTGCTCGTGCACATTGAAATAAATAGAACACCAATATTTCGTGATTTTATAGGTCAATTATTTTTTATTTTTTTATACTATTAGAGTTATTAGATTTTGCGAGAAGAGACGGTTGTTGTTGATATAAAATATATTTCTGGGAAATAAGGACTCACTAGAGAGTCAATACTCACTGTAGTAGCAAGGCCAACTATTACCGCTTCATTAAAAGGACTTAAGTCGTTCCGAGCATTTTAACTAAAAATAATTCATATTATTTAAGCCTTTATAATCTAGGTAATTGCATAATATAATGCACTGACAATAATTCCTCTTAGTTTACATGGGTTATTTAACTTTTTTATCTACCAAAGTTTATTTTACTAAATTCTAAAATTACCGTAGAGCAATGAGCCATGAATTTGCTACCACAATAAAGGAACGGCGAACCGCAGCCACATTTAAATGTGCTGAGCTACATTAGTGCCTGTAGAGTCTAAAGCAAATTTATACAAAGCGGAGCTAAGAGATCAAAGCGTTTCTTTATTTCCAACAGTCTACTCCTCAAATTAAGTAATTTCTATTTAAGTCCATTTAAAGAATTACGAGTAAGTATTTTCATTTAGACTTGTAGTTAGAAAATTGATTAATTTTTTTTTAAATTAAAAATTCTAAATTTTTATGTCAAAGTTAATTTTGACTAACATTCTTGGTCAATATATACTTGTTATTATTTTCCTGTATTGTCCAGTAAGATAGTTGTACTACAAAACTGGTACTCGTATCATGATTATATTCCTAGTGTCCTCCTCCAGACCGAATTTTGGGCAAGGCGGCTTGCCTTAACGGAGACTAGCCAGCGGCGCAGGACAGAATTATATTGCCCAAGTGTATGCGCTAGCATAGGTGCACTCTCTATTCCCTACCCTCATGGTCCGAAAAGACGGTTAATCGACACGACCGGAGAGAGATCAGGGGCAGGACCAACGGCTTTACGTGCTTTCCGAGGCACGGGGTCGACACATTGCCAACTTCCTGACTCCGGGCAGATACCGAGATTTTTAATGGGAAAACTCAATAACTGATATTTTTGGGCCCGACCTCATGATTATAACTCGGTACCTCATGATCAGCTGTCACACTACTACTCAACAAACGGATCGGCTATCTCATTACGATGGTCGCTGCTGTAAAATAGCATCACGCTATAAGCAGGATTGCTTCCGGGCCTGGGCTGACGAATAAACGTCTCGGGATGTAAACACCAGCGCTCTTAAAAAGAAGTATGATTCCGCTACCAGGTCCTTCAAAAGAGTCATTGCCAAGGCAAGTTCTGTGCACATCGGCCGAATTAGCAAGAAGCTAGTTCACCTTCCTTCAGGAAACGGTGCATTCGGGTCTCTCGCAAAGGGGGGGAACTTCTTTCTGAATGGAAGAGAAAGTTGATCACCTCTCCACCTCTGCACAGAGAGGACAACTCACTGGTCCATGCTGCAAAGGAAAAAGCCGAAGGAAAACAACCTTAAAAGAAATATATTAAACAATAAAATTACACTAATAAGCATAAAGTTAAAATAAATACATTTCAGATATAAAGTGTAAGTAAATTAAAGGCAAAATATTGTCTTTCAAAATAAATATTTAAAAAAAAATAAAAATAGAAATACAAGTTGAAAATATTATAAAAATAAAGACAAATAACATTTCTAAAATAATTGGTAAATTGGTTAAAAATTGTCTAAGTCATGGAAAGATTTCATGTATAAAAGATATTTAAGTTATGGAGGGTGTTCGTGTATAGAAGGCTTGTATGGAGGAACAGCCGGAGACGCATACACAAGGTCGTATATATGGGGTGGTTGGGTAACCGACTGCTTAAAGTAATGTTGCACAAATCTAGTCCTATAATGAGGAGGGTTCTTCGTAGGGCCAACAACCCTACAAGGTTGTTGGCCCAAAGTTCCGAAGTCCAATACGGAAAATCCTTTAAACAACTTTGAACAATCCTTACAAAGACCTCGGCAAAGACATGTGGAAAAACGATTTAGCCTACAAATTGGTACATGTAAACTATGCTACAAGCTGGAAAAATGGATGAAGTCGGCCGCGAACTTAAGAAATCGAAACAACCTCGATCTAATAGCACTTCAAGAAATCAGATAGCAGGGAACTGGCATCATAGATAAAGACGAATATACACTTCACTACAGCTGTGCCGACATTCAGGGTCACCGCGGCACTGGTTTCATAATCACTACGAAGCTTCGAAGTTGTTTACTGGGCTTTGAACCAGTCAACGAGAGACTATGCAAAATACGGATCAAGGAAAGGAAAACTACACAATACTACATATTATATAGATATATAGAATGTATATAGAAACTATTGACAATAGAGTAAAGTGATGTACTACGGTTTTATAGAAAATATCAGCATCTACAAAAAAGGTGTGGGATATCATACGTCCAACTATTACAGTTATGTCAATATAACTACTTTTTCATGTTAAAATATGCAGTAGTAACGCCGAAAAATCCTTATATCGCATACGCTGAGGAAACTATTAACAATAGAGCAAAATGATGTACTACAGTTTTATAGAGGATATCAATATACACAAAAAATGTGTAATACTATATACCTAACCATTATAGATATGTCACAATAACTAGTTTCTCAAGTTAATATATGCAATAAGTAACGCCGGCCATATCGAAAATTACAAAACCTATCGACACTGTGACTAATATCGAAGACGTAGTCCATTACCCACAGGAATTTATAAATTCACTAAAACCATCTGGACTGCCACCACACGAATTGACAATCATGCTTTTGAAAAATTTAAGCTCCCCGACCATGTGCAATGGAAAAAAGCTACTTATCAAGGAATTTAAGGAAAATTTAATTGTAGACCATCATTACCGGCCTATCAGCTGGTCAACTAGCTCTTATACCGAGGATGTCGACCATCCCACCTGATCTGCCAATCCCATTTCACCTTCAATTTCCGGTAAAAATATCTTTCGCGTTAACTATTAAAAAGTCTCAAGACTGAACCTTCGGATTAGTAGGGATCGACCTACGAAAAATATGTTTTACTAATGGCCAACTGTATGTTGGCCTGTCGCGGGTCGGAGCTCCTTAAAATCAATTTATTTTGCTGCCACAAAATGAAACAACATCAAATATCGTTTACGGGGAAGTTCTGACCTAATAAATTAAATGGCTTATTTTTTGTAGATAGTGTAGGCGCATCATCGCCTGCATGACCGAGCTTTGCTCGTTATTGTTTTTGGAAATCATTTGTTTTGAAAATTATAATACTGATGAAATATGAATAAAAGTGTTTGATTCTACTGGCATAATAGAAAAAAACTGAACTAATTATTTGAATAAAAAATTATGACAGCAATCAGTTTAATTTAAATTTTCGTGTTTTTAAAAATACTTGGAAAAAAAAGAGCTCGAAATAATAGATTTTTTCACAAAAGAAGGGAACTGGTTTCATGTCTCGTAGGCTGAGTGGTCTTTGTAAATAACTAACTAGGAGAGTCGGACCTAACAGTGGCCAAATCTTCACTATAATGTGTATCATCTAGCGCATTCAGAAGGCTAACGAGATCATTTTTGGTGTATATTAAAAATATTTTAAAATAACGTCATTCTGTCCCTTACTTATATCATTTTAAATCTCATATATTCAGTTCCATGCGATAATACGACATAATTACTTTAAATTTTTGTATGTATTTCGTTTTAACGTTTCTAAACCATTTTAAATGTAATGTAACAATATACTTTCAGCTGTTCATTTTCTTATCTCAAGGAAACATTTTTCACGTCATTTCAACCTCCGTAAAGCATTTATCACAACTCTTTTAGTATTATGTGACGTACAGCGTTGGAATTTCTTTTATTCGCACTAGTGGGGTTTTGCCATAAATATTTTAAAAATATTAAAAAATATGTCAATTTAATTGAATATTATTACCAACACAGTCTTATTATAATACTGCAAATGAAACTTGTCATTGAAAAAACAAAATGGCACCAACTCCTTGGTGCAAAATGTTTATGGAGCACCAACGCTAGCACCAATGCATGCCGTGCGTCCATGCAGTGTTTTAACCTTTAGATATTTTGCACTTTTTTGGTTAAATCTACTGATATAGGTAGAGCTTTAGGCGTTCTTCAAGTTAACAGGATTTTGGATAATTTGGGGCAATTCAAATCTCGCAATGATGTTTTTCTTTAATTTTTTTTAAATTAAGTGTAATGAACAAGGCTAATTTGATTTTTTAAGATATTTTAGGGATTATTTCTACACATTCTAGGGTAAAACTATAATCATAAGTGGAAACACTAGTTTTGTGGTAATTCATGAGTATTTAAGAGATGGCGATGATTTATTCTATTCTTAAATTGTGAAAAATTTTGTTTGCATGACCATAATATTATCTTGTCATTTATATCGATGATTACCAAAATAAATTCGTGGCTGCTTTATTATTTTCTTGTTAGGCCATTTTTGCGTGAATTTTACGAGTAGGCATTTGTCTTAGGGTAAAAAAGTAAATAAATTACAACACTCACACACTAGCGGACAGACACATCTATAATATTACATTTTCGCATATGTGTGCGTATTAATTTCTTTTCTCTAAAACAATATTGGATTTTTTATTTTAAGTCTATATATATTGGGAACCATTTTGTTTGCTGAATATCTTTTGTTTCTATTCCTCAAATTATGCTTTTACATAATTTGAGGAATAGAAACAAAAGCGAAAGGGTTGACGATTATTAATCCATCGAAATATTAAGAAAAGCCATGCCATTAAAAAATGAACCATAAATTTTTTTTTTGATTTCTTATATATACGTAATAAAATTCTTTAGCGTACGCCCAGCGAAGCAAGGGGTATCAGCTGGTATATGATTATACGTATCCGTTTCGATGGTCTATTTGGCACCTAACTTTAACAGTCCGCGAAAATTACGGGATTATTTTATAGTATCAATCAGAAAAAAAGGTGAGTTACTGTCTGTAAGTATGCGTCAAACAATAGGATACAAGCCTCCCTTTATTTGCGGTGAGTTTTTTCAACTAAATTATCTTTACCCATTGTCTCAATTACACATCTTATGCAAAAATATTAAATGAACAAACAAAATGCCTCGAGAATGTTCAGCCAGAATTTTAAATAGCTACGTCACACATAGCATACCCCGCGTGCAGGTGGGAAAGTTTGCAGAAAAAGTGTTCGTATTCTCGCTACACTTCAATCCCCTTAATAAATTTATACTTATAATATTGTAATATGTGTATATATTAACTTCAGTTTTAAATTTATAAGCTCGGTACCGTATAGTGGCGAGGTAAGAGAATCCATCACATCATTCGTCTCATTATGTCATAAATAAGCGTTTATTAAATGACGAATAGTGGCGGTATAACAATCTCGTCACCAGTATGGAGGTGAACAGTAACATTGAGGTTCTTTTTACAAAATGGGGTTAAAAACGAGCACACACTCCACCTGATGGTAAGTGGATGCTGTGACACATAGACATCTATATTTACCTTCGATTAAGTGTCAAAATGCAGTCGCGTTGTCACCCTGAGGACTTCGAAGAAATGCCTCGCTTCCAATAAGGAAGGTCTCTGGTTATCTGCAATCACCATGCGACACACAGCAGCATTAAGTTGCTATTTTACAGACGTATGATACAATGATCATAAATATAAATTCGCCTGCTAACTTGAGGATGGAGGCAAATTATCCCAACAATTGGAGAAGTCCACACTCGGCTGCGGATTTTAGAGTGTAAAAAGAAGAAAAAAAAACCTGGAAAATTTTAATCATTTTGCAGAAGGTAGTTATTCGGTTTTTTAATGTATTTTTATTTATTCTGTTTTATTTTTATTTTATAATGTTAATTTTTCATTAGTGTCTGAAAATATAATTTATGTATATGTATGTGGTTCCTTATAGTATGTAAGCTGGTCCGACTGATGTAATTCTGCCGCTTTCAGTAGGTGGCGTGATAATCAGTTGACGCAATTCGAATAATCAATGGGGTTTTTTCAGTCACTCTCATCATCACCGTTACAGCCCTTTACAAGTTCACTCCTGAACATAGGCCTCCCCTATGCAATACCACAAAGCACTGTCTTGAGCTACCTGCATCCATCTATTTCTAAGTTTATTACGCTGAGAAACTCCAAGCATAGCCCTCTCCATAGCTCGCTGAGCGATCTTGAGCGTCCTCATATGACCAGCTGTGAAGGACCACGTTTCAGACCCGTAAGTCATCACTGGCAACACGCACTGTAATTACAGTCTCATTTTCAGGTTTTGAAGTATAGTTGACGAGAAGATGTGTCGTAATTTCCTGAACGCTGCTCAGCCGAGTTAAATCCGTCCATTAACCTCTCGGCCATAATTGAACTTACATAGTTGGACTTGTTGTCTCAGGTAAACACACTCGTCAACAACTTCGAGCTTAGTGCTCTTAAAAACTACCGGCATATGTGTGACATGAACGTTACACATAATCTTTGTGTTGTCCACGTTCATCTTAAGACCTCTCATTTGCGAGGTACTATCGAGGACATTGGGCATAGTGATAAGGTCCTGCAGCAATTCTGCCATAAGAACTCTATCGTTCACAAGTCAAAAGTGAGTCGTGTACTCACCAATGATGTTAATTACCGTATCCTTTCCAGTCCAGTAGCTTGAAAACATCTTCCAATTCAGCGGTGAAGAGTTTCGGGGATATACCGTCACCCAGTCTTACACCTCTCTGAAGTTGTATAGGTTTCATACTCTAGTTTTGTCCTTGAATGGCCATCGTAGCCCTACTGTGCAAGCACTTCAGTACTTGGATATACTGACAGTCAACTTGGAACTGCTAAAAGGACTGTAGTATTACCCAAACTTTGACGTAATCAAAGGTTTTCTCTTACTCTTCGGTTTTCTGTACAATTTGCCGTAGGGTACGTATGTGGTCTATGGTAATAAAGCCGTTTCGGAAACCAGCTTCTTTGGAGGCTGGAAGTTGTCGAATCTGCGTATGAGACGATTTCTAACGACCCTCGAAAACAGCACGTAGACGCAGCAAAGTAGGAAAATTCGTCTGTAAATCGAACTAAAATCGCATTCCTTATCCACGCCTCCGGAGTAGTGCCATAATAAAGGATGGCATTAACGAACTTCTAAAGCTCTTTAAGTAGCGGTTTTCAGTCACTTACAGAAGCTCCGTTGTAATTTCATCCTTTCCCGGGGACTTGCCGTTTTTAAGATGCTAGAGTGTCATTCTAATCTCGTTGAGACTGGCGTTACGGACATCACTGGAATAGCATTAGATAAGACTTGATTTGGAACCGTTACTCACACTCAAGTCGGTTAATTTCCTTAGTCCCTACTTAAGGGTCCTTCTGTATTAAGTTATTATGTAATTAGCTAACCTAACAATATCTTATAGTTAGCATATTAATATTAAGAAATCTTTTATGTTTTAAATACATAGATTGACTTGGGCCATCGCATGAAAACACTATAATATTGAATTAGATTGTTTAGTGAGATTTCCAAGTCAATCTATTTTTAACATTAAATATTTTTATTATTTATATGGTCACAATAAGATGCTGTTCACAGAAAGAAGGATCCTTAAGTAGGGTCTAAATAAATTAACCAACTTGGTATTACATGGATCTCACAACTTTTTACGGTAGAAGAACTGAGTTAAACTTGTTTTTTTTTACTAGTTATATTTTGATGGTATCTTATATCCTTTTGTAAATAGTCTTTGATACCAATAACGGATTTCACGAAGTTATTTATCTAGTTGGTGTATCTAGAAAACTGGACCAAAATTTACAACATTTAGTTTGTCCTTTTTTATATAGTAAACACTAACTGAATTCTAAATTTGAAGCTTCTGTATCTGCTAGCAGTGCCTTAGAGTTTCGATGATCAGTCTGTCAGTGAGTGACAAAATTAATAAAATTTGACTAGTTATAATTCTTAAACTACTGGTTAAAAAAGAATAAAAATTTGAAACATACCGTGTTTATACAATGCCTGCTTAGTCAACGAAAATTCAGGCTTCTAGTTTTATCCACAACAAAGTTATAGGGGGGTCGAAAATGGCCTGAACTGCTTCGAGAATAGGATGGTATGACCATGCCGCTTTCTTGCTCGATTTGGCAGGGATACTGCCATGCTCACAGATTTTAATAAATCTATTTGTTCAGATATACAGAATGGGTTCCACATATATGCAATAAATGAAACCACAAGTAATACTAGTCCGTAGAAGTGTAGAAAAATTAAATATTTAATTAAAACCCGTAAACTAAAAAAGTGAAATTTTCAAACAAAATAAATATTAAAATAAATTCAGTAAAAGTGAACACTCTGTTTACACAACGTACCTTGACCCCTTGGAAGAGTGACAACGTTGCACGCGGGTGGCACGCCGACAAAAGACACCGCTGTCGATATGTCGCAATACCAATAGTTTGCACTGCGTGGCAACGTCGCTTTTTAATGTTCAAGGATTCATTCAAGTTCATTGAATCATTGACTTAGTGACCCAATTCTATAGAGTGTTCAAATTTGCTTAAAATTAAAACTCTACTTTTTGACCTAATTACTGGACCGATTACGTTCATTTTTTGTATATCGTCAGCAAAGGCGATAACTAGTATATGGTTTCATTTATTGCATATATGTGGGACCCATTCTGTATACATTATTCAATCACTTACAGATCACAGAACGATTATAATACAATAATAGCGACTTCCCCTACGTATGGTCGTTTAATATGGCGTAATTTTTAAAGATCATCTAAGATTTTATAAAAAAAATTATTTCTCAAAAATCAATCTCCGCTATTTTCGGACAAGATCCTGGCATTATTCTCTTTCTTTTCGTGAAATTTCATTACAATTTCCATTGAATCGAATTTCCGTTGATTAACGCGAACACCCAGACAACAGACATGGCATACATGTTACTTCCGAATAAAAGGCACTTATTTTGATATTACAGAGAGACACTTCAATTTTATTTATGTTTATATTTAAATACCTTTATTCTTGGATTAGATACTAACATAATTTTATATGCTATTACTGACACAACTTTGAACATACACTCTGAAATAAGATAACATTATTATTAATAAATAGTCATATTGTGAACAGTGCTTTGTTCAATGGAGCCTGCAAATTCGAGATAATACGCAAACTTCTGTAAATGTCAACAACTTCTTACCAAGAACTCCATCAGGAAATGGAATAACCTTATTGTGAAATGACTTCAAGGTCATAAATGCTGAGGGCATGACTAATTTAAAATTATATCACGTCTACCAATAAACAGTTTACAGTTTAATATTGAATTATTATTGGTGTTAGTCTTTTTTTTTAAATCATTCTCATCAACATTCCCCACTTTTAAAGCTATAATGAATAAAAATATGGAGAACAGTTAATCTATCGAAATTTTTATAGATTGATGATCAAAAACGAGCACTCAGTTCAGCTAATGGTAAGTGGATGCTGTAGCCCATAGATATCTACATCCATCCTTAAATAAAAATTGAAAATTCTTAAAGCTCATTTTTGATAATAATCACCAATATAATAATAACTAAATTGGTCATTTTAAATACTATAACGTCATATATATAAATAAATAAAACATGTATATCATATCTTATTAGAAGATTTTAATACGATTCATTCATTAAAAATTATAAAATATTGTGATTGAACTCGACGATGTATAAAAAACAGTAACAAAAATGAAATCAAATATTTTTATAGAGACTGGTGAACTCTTAACGTATTAGCCTATATAAAGACTAAATTCTAAACGATCTTCCAAAAAAAAATTAAGAACGAATTGACAGAAAAATTCTTTAAATATATATAAGACCATATACTAGAAAAAATAAATTACATAATAAATCTTCCAATGATAGCATACCTTAGTGGAAACTAAAAACAAGACAAAATATTTTTAACTAATTATTTTTTTTTAAATTGCTATAGAAATCAGCCCGCACGTGGAACGCGCGCACACATTACTTAATTATCTCAGGAACGGTACACCGAAGGTACCGTACACGCTTATCTCGGTAAACTAATGAAAACTGTTTGTTGTCATTTAGCTAATACAATTCAGATTGGCTAATTAAATGATAAAGTTTGTAAGCATAAAGTAAAATATGTGTAGGTGTTGTTATCTGCCTTAATTTTACCACTTTTACGATGATACGAGTAGTTATTAAAAATAATACACTTAAGCGTATAGACATCTGCCAGCACCAATACAAACCGCTTTGGGGTTTAATGGTGCTGATGTATTTAATAAATAACAAATTTCAGATGCATGGTCACACAATGAGCATTTAAATTTACGCTGGTATACTTTGAGAGCTTGGTCCTACCTCGGTCGAGTCAACCCATTCATACTACAACTACAATATAGTTGCAATGTGGCTCTACCACGTATATACGTTTGCCTTAATCTTCACACTTGTCAGACAGATTAACGACTCCAGCACCAGACGTGAGCACCTTTGACACTGCTGCCCGTCGCCAGATCGCATATTTTCATCATCACTACCATCTTTATAGCCCTTCACAGGTCCACTGCTGAACATAGGCCTCCACTAATGAATGCCATAAAGCACGGTACTAAGCCACCTGCATTCATCGACTTACAGCATGTCTTACCAGGTCGTCACTCCATCTAGTGGAGGATCACCCTACACTTCGACTACAGGTACGAGGCTACCACTTGAGAACCTTTTTAACCCATCGATTGTCGATTCTTCAAGTCATATGACAGGCCCATTGCTACTTCAGCTTACTTATCCGTCGGGATATGTCGGTTACTCTAGTTCTACTGCTGATATCCTCATTTCTATATTTATCACGCAGAGAAACTTCGAGCATCGCCTTCTTCATAGCTTGCTGAGTGACCTTGAACTTGCTTATACGGCCAGCACTGAAGGACCACGTCTCAGATCTAAAATTCATCACTGGCAACACTCACTGGTTCAAAAATCTCGTTTTCAAGTTTAGAGGTATACCTGACGAGAAGACGCTGCCCAGCCGAGTTGAATCCGTCGATTGACCTCTCGGCCGAAGTTGGACTTACCTGGTCGAACTATTTGTCCCAATTTTATATACTCATCAATAACTTCGAGCTTAGTGGATATTTTAGAACTATTGTAAACTAGATTACACCGCCATCTATCGAAAGGTATAAAATTTCTTGACATTTACTTCAATCGCCTTTCTCCAATCTTGCGCCTCCACTACACGAATAAGTAGCTAGTATATATAGAGTATGTTAAACCTGTTTCAAACATAGTATCTTAATAGAAAACAAATAAATTATACAATGTGAATAATGCCATAAAATTATTTATTCAAGCTAAGTTTGTATACGTTGGCCGACATTTCACAGAGATTGTAGAAAAGAACGCACATTGTATTCTTTGGATGCACTAATTATTTTACACATATACAGGTGTTATTGTTTAAAGCTGTGTTTTGGCTTTTATAGATAAATTGTATTTTAATTTTTATGAGATACTATTTATGCGATCCGGCTAAGGGAGGAAGGCTGAAAATCTCTTGAACTACACAAACTGATGTAATCTTTTTAATTTCTAATATATATATATATATATATATATATATATATATATATATATATATATGTCCTTTCAACTACGGAGACTCTAACCGTCATACTCCGTTGACTGCGGGGCTGTTTAAGAAAATTGACGGCGCATTGGGCGCAATCCGTTTAAACGCAAATTTCTTGATTTTACATACATATACATATAATCACGCCTCTTTCCCGTAGAGGTAGGCAGAGACCACTTCTTTCCACTTGCTACGATCCTTACATACTTGTTTCGCTTCGTCCACTTTCATTATTCCCTTCATACATGCACTACGGTTTAGGGTACTCTTAACCTGGCCTTTTTCAAGACGTCCCTAATTTGGTCTAGAAAAGTCCGCCTAGGTCTACCCCTTCCAGCACTTCCATTCACACTCGCCTTATACACTTTTTTCGTCAATCGTTCTTCATTCATTCTCTCGATGTGGCCAAACCATCTCAGCATACCTTTCTCAATTTTTGTCACTACATCTTCTTTCAGACCACAACGTTTCCCTATCTCACTATTTTTTATCCTGTCACTCAGTTTAACTCCTATCATAATTCTTAATGCTCTCATCTCAACTGCATTTATTCTATTTTTATGTTTCTTTTGCCATACCCAACTTTCACTTCTTTAGATGAGTGTCGGAACCAACACCCCCTCATGCGCAGCCAAACGAGCCTTGTTAGACACCTTCCGACTGCTCATAAAGGAGTGCAAAGCTCCATTCACCATGTTTCCTGCATTCAATCTTCTTTCGATATCACTCTTACACTTTCCATCTCTTGTAAACTTTGACCCCAGATACACAAACTCTTTCACCTGTTCAATTTGTTCATCTTCAATCACGATATTGCAGTCTGTCACTGCCTCATCTTTTTCAAACACCATCACTTTCGTTTTCCGTACATTCATCTTCATTCCCTTTCTAACAAAAGCTCCACTCATAGCAGTTACCATCTCCTGCAACTTCTCGGCCGAAGACGCAAGTAGTACTTGGTCATCAGCATAGAGAAGACATTTGACGAGTAACTCATTCATTCTCAACCCACTTTCATTCTCTTTTAAATCTGTCAAACAATTGTCCATGAATAGATTAAACAGCCACGGTGACGCTACACATCCATGTCTAACACCTTTTTCGACATTAAACCATTCAGTGTATGCCCCGTTTATCCTTACACAAGCACTAGAATCCCTATAAAGAGATTGCAATGCTCGTATGAGGACACTGCTCACACCGTACACGGACAGTGCTGACCACAATTCATTCCTCACCACTCTGTCATAGGCCTTTTCTAGATCTACGAAGGCGCAGTAGACTTTCTTGTTTTTAGCCAAACACTTTTCGGCTATGCACCGCAAAAAAAGACCTGATCCGTACATCCCATTCCCTTTCTAAATCCCGCTTGTACATCCCATATTTTCTCGTCTGTTTCATTCACAACCCTTTCAATTAACACTTTCGCATACAATTTACCGACGACGCTAAGAAGGCTTATACCACGGTAGTTTATGCAGTCCTGCCGTGACCCTTTTCCCTTATACAATGGCACGATTACGGCTTTGCACCAGTCTCCCGGCACTTGCCCATTTCGCCAGCACAGATTGAAAAGGCGGTACAGCTGACTAGCCACCAGGCCCTGTCCAGCCCTCAGCATCTCGACGGTAATCCTGTCATACCCTGCAGCCTTACCTAATCTCATACTTTTCAACGCTTTCACTATTTCATCCATGCTTACCTCATTTTCATCAACATTTATATTCGTTTCCGTGGGAGGTGGCAGATGCTGTCACCTGCACTTCCTCTCTTTCAAACAAACTTTCAAAATACTCTTTCCATCTCTTTAACACACATTCTTCTCCTTTTATAATGCTCCCATCTTGACTCCTGATTGTACTCAGCTCCGAGGTAGAAGTTTTTCCTCTGACTGTTTTGATGGTTTTCCAGAAAAACTTAATGTTTGACTGGAAATCTTCAGTGAGCCTCCTATTGAAATCATCTTTTCGTTCTTCTTTCTTTCTAGACACAGTTTCTTTCGCTGCTGTTTTCAATCTTTTATACTTCGTTCTTGCTTCCTTTATCTCGTCATCCGTTGCCTTTTGAACTTTTTGGTTAGCTTTTGTTGCTAACCAATCCAACCACGCTTTCTTCTTTTCTTGCACAACCTTTTGTACATCTTTATCCATCCACACGTTATCACTCTTTCTCCCTTTCCTTCTTTAAGCTACCCCGCATACCTCAATCGCAACATTTACAACCCCTTTCTTAAATGTCTCCCACAAATCTTCAATCATTCCTGTCTCTTCTATCCCTTTAAAACTTTCTTTCAGTTTCTCTACATACTCGTCTTTCTTTTCTTTTTCTTGTAGATTTTCCACTTTTACTCTGTCCAAAACACTTGTAGGCTCGGCCCCTCGGTGTCGCCACCGTTTAAAGAGGCCACGCATTCGGGCTATGACCAGGAAGTGGTCTGTGTCGAGGCCTACACCGCGGTATGCCCGAGTGTCTAGCACTTTCTTCTTCAATCTTTCATCCACAATTAAAAAATCAATCATACTTCTCGACTCACCCTCATCTGTTGTATACAAATGGATCTTTTTGTGGTCAAACATTGTGTTGGCCACGCACAGATTCCATTCCAAGCATACTTCAAGCAGGCTTCTCCCATTGTCATTCACTCTCTCGTCCCCAAACATACCCAGAACTCCTTCATACCCATCACGCTTTACTCCAACCCATCCATTAAAGTCCCCTAACATCACGATCCGTTCATTTCCTCCGCATTTATTCAAGACCTCTCTCATGCTATCCCAAAATTCCTCTCTCTCTCTTGTTGTGATTTTAGTGACCCACCTCCACGCAGATCCGTCGGTGCAAAGACCCCAAGGATAAACAAGCGGGTGAGTCCGACTTTTAACCTAATCCAGAGGATTCTTGGGCTTACACATTCATGCTCCCTCACACATTCAACCATTCGAGATGAAAGAATCACACCAACTCCCTGACAGCCTCGGCTGGTTTGGGGAACTCCCGACCAGTATGCCGTGTAGGGGCCATGAACCGTGGTGTCACATCCTTTCCTCTTGGTTTCGTTCACGCACAGAATATCAATGCAACGTTCATTCATCATCTGACACACTCCATCTACCTTTTCATCCATTCCTCCTCTTACATTAAACGTAGCGAAGCGGCTCTCCGTGGGCCGCTTTTCGCCCCCGCGAGAAACGAGACGTGATGGGTGGCGAACCACATCGCCGCCATTTTGGTTAATTTTTTGATTATCCATTGCGTTCCCACGAATAGCGAAGGAAAGGTTTGTCCCCCCCAGCAGAGCCCCGCATGCCAGGGTAAGGCTAGCCTAATTCTGCGGTCGCCCGGTCCCAGGGCAGTGTGGCACGCTAACGACTAGGCTCGCCCCTAGCCATGCATCCATCCGCACGGCCGACGTTGGATTGGTGGAGAGTAGGAATAGGAAAACGGGAAGGATAGGTGGTGTGAAAAGGAAGAGTAAGGTAAGTTAGGGTAGGAAATAGGATATGTAGGATATTACCGTCCATGAGGGCAAGAGATAGGACAGTAATAGCTAGGGTAGCCGGGGTCGCATACCCGTATACCATACCACAACTACCGGACAGGTAAATTGGGATGAGTATCCCTCGGCTTCTTCCTTCTTCTTGATTTTAGTATATTAAATACTATAATATGTACACATTTCTGAATTTTCTATGAAAATTCCTATAAACGAGTACATAAATTAAATAAACTCCCAGAGTTATAAGTGTAAGTAAATATTGAATAAAGACAAAATTGTCATATTTCTCGATGAAACAAAGTTTTTTAATACTTAGATTTTATTTTCATTTCATTTTAAGTCTATTGTTTACAATATTTTATGCGCAAAATCATAGGCTACAATACAATTTTTTATCATAAAACGGATAAATAGTAAGCTTACAAGAACCAACAATCAACTTATAACGATGAAGAATGTAGTTCGGACCAGATGCGGCATTAATGCATTAGTCAGTAAAATTAACACTAGTTTTTATATTTCATTAAAAATATATACTTAAATTCATGAAGAAACATTTGGTTTTATTTCCAGGACTAGTTGAACCTCTCTTTTTCCTTACATGATTCAGTCATCTTTCAATAGATCTTGCAAAGTTTTACAAATCTCATAAAGTTATGAAATAAGTATTCTTAGTGCCGATATCAAAATTTTTGCCGTAAGTGCCATATTTATTGAAAAATTTATTACTTTATTTGAGCAAACAATTTTCATCAGCAATTGTAGAGAAATAAAGATTCATTCATTCCGTTAAAATCCATAAAACCAATCAAAGGTCACTCCCGTGGATATAGAGTCTAAAATAACGTTTTTTGTAAACAAAACTCAATGCGCCATAATAGTGTCGATTGACAAAGGCAAAGCCCTTCAGAGGCGCCGCGGGGTGCGCGGCGATTATATTACATTTCCAATAACCAACATAATTTTAGAAACATTATTTCTCAAAAAGGTAATATTTCCTTTAACACAAATAATATCTACTAAATAATAACATTTAAAATCTCTTTCCGAAATAAAAAAAAATATTATGGATATATGTTTTTAAAGAACCACCTCTTATGCTCCAAAAATATGCCAAAATTAAAGTCCAATTTTGCTCTTTTTGTGCATTATGTACTAGTTCATTAAAACATTTTTATACGCGGTAGAGCCATGCTGCAGTTATATTAGTAGTATAGTTGTTGCACGAATGGGTCGGCTCGACCGGGGAAGGACCACGCTCTCACAGAATACCAGCGTGAAATATTAGCTTAATGCTGGCTGTGTTTCGTATGGTGAGTGTAGAGAACCGGAGACAGTTTTTACTGGAAACGAGGCATTCCATCTTAGTCTCACGGGTGACAATGCATCTGCATTTTCATTTGTAATCGAGGATAGATGTAGATATCTACGGGCCGCAGCAACTACTTACAATCAGGTGGACTGTATGCTCGTTTGTCACCCTATTCTATAGAAAACATACAAAATAAAAAGGTGTATTCATTTCAACGATGAGAACCGTGGTGGCTCAGAGGAGCCCCGGTGGCTCAGATGGTTAGCTCTCGCGTTAAATTTCACAGTACGCTAGCAAACCGGGTTCGATCCCCGCTGGCGTCAATGAAATCGTTAATTGTAATTTTAAGTGCTGATCTACCACGTGCTCGGCGGTGAAGGAAAATATCGTGAGAAAGTCTGACTGTCTGAGAAATAACAAAAAATATTTCGAAGACACGTGAAGTTCGCCAACACGCATAGGGGCAGCGCGGCGGACACTTCTTTGCCCTAAAACCCTTTCAGAAGTGAGGTAAGGCCCTGCATTGGGACGTAACCAGGCTGTAATTTAACTATTTCAACGATGATAGTCTGAAATAATCAGATGAACAAATTATAGCTAGGCAACAATAAAAACTATATGGATATAAGTATATGATATAAGTATAAAATTGAATAAATATATTACATGGGTACTCATTTCTTTAAAAGACTCCTGGTACTTATTCGATTTACTGTATCTACAGTACTAATTATTTACGAATGGTACTGTAGGTATCAGCAATCTTGCTCTAGGTTAAAACATAACGCAACGTTACACAATTTGCAAAACTGAAACTTACGTAACATCATCTAATTTTTGCATAAATCATCGAATGAGATTTGAATCAACCAAGCTCCGTGTAGTGGCGGTTAAGAATATCCACTACCCCATATATTCCCGTGGGTGTCGTAAAAGGCGACAGAGGGAAACAGGCAGGAGATGGGCAGCAGCATCTTTCTGATAACAGCAACTGTACGACAAAAAAAAACTGCGGTTGCCAACCCGCTCGCCAAGCGTGGCAACTATGGCAATATACCCCCAATGAACAATTACACAAATAGACGGCCCCCAGTCCCCGTCGGCCCCGCTATTCCTGGCTGCGGTGGCGACCATGGTAACGGCGGGGCAGGGGGTGCGAAGAATCTCCGGTGGAGGTACGGTTGCCACCTACGACGACTCGACCTGGCAACATTTAACGCACGCACACTGAGGACTGACGAGAAGATCCTGGAGCTGGAAGAAGTGGTGGACAAGTTGCGCTGGAGTATTATAGTGTTGTGTGAATAAGTCAACTAGCGCCATCTAGTGTCAGGAACGAGAGCGATGGGAGCTTTGCAGAGAATGACATCACAAATCTCTCAATCGACAGCGCCATCCGAACAACTAAGTTTCTGGAAAGTCTATACTCGCACACTCGTCCCTTTGCGCGTATTTACCTGAATATTCGGGATGTTTCTTTGCAAATTTAAATAAATAGGCGCTGCAAGATGCGATCGGGCAGAGTTGAACTCGGCGACACAAGCGAAGCTTCGGAGCGGAATTAAGTGAATTAGTGTGTTTAATTATTAGTGTTTTTAACTTTAATTTGTATAAAGTAAATTAAAGTGTTAATTTAGGTAATTTTATCGGCAATTTTTATTGTCACGAACCTCAAGCTCGTAACAATAGGATTATCCGAGGTCCGAAGAGAGGGGGAGGACACGGTGATTCTCGAATCCGGCAACTTGTTCTATCACCGGGAGGGCGACCATCTGTCCCAAGGAGGTGTCGGATTTATCGTCCACAAGTCTCTCGTCAACAACGTAAAGATTGGGAGTGTGTCGACGAGGGTCGCGTACCTGATACTCAGAATCACCAAACGGTATTCGCTGAAGGTCATACAGGTTTACGCACCAACCTCGGCACATCCCGATGAGGAGGTGGAGGAAATGTATGAGGATATTTCTAAAGCCATGCATTCCTCCGAAACCCACTACACGGTGTTGATGGGAGACTTCAACGCAAAACTAGGCACAAGAGAAAGCGGTGAGCTGAAGTTAGGGAAATTTGGAGTAGGGCAACGGAACCGTAGGGGCCAGCAGCTGGCCGACTTTATGGAGAAAGAGGGACTCTTTATGATGAACTCTTTCTTCCAGAAGCGGCCCCATAGGAAGTGGACCTGGTCGAGCCCCGACGGTTCGACAAAAAATGAGATTGGCTTCATTATGACGACCAGACGCCAACTGTTCAGTAATGTCTCAGTAATCGCAAGGGTAAAACTGGCAGCGATCACCGAATGGTTAGAGACACACTGAACCTAAACGTTAAGTTGGAGAAGTCTCGTCTAATGAAGTCAACGCTCCGTCCCCCTCGTGCTCTAATCCAGAATCCCGAAAACTTTCAGCTCGAGTTACACAACCGCTTTCAGTGCCTACAAGATTGCAATGCAGTGGACGATATGAATGACAAGCTCGTGGAAACTGTCCATGCGGTCGGAGCTAAGTTCTGCAAGACCCGCCGCAAAAGAACACAAAAACTCTCCGATCACACTCTTAATCTCATGGCTGTTAGACGAGAGATGAGGCTGCAATCGTCAACAGATTTGACAGCATACAGGCAACTGAACAGACAGATCTCCAAATGCATGCGGCGAGACTTACGCAACTTTAATACTGCTCGTATTAAAGAAGCGATTGAGCGGAACCAGGGCTCCAAAGTCTTTGCCAGAGATCTGTCTGCCCGTAAGAGCCAACTGTCAAAGCTGAAGACTGAGTGTGGCAGCATCGTTTCCGGGACACCTGAGATTTTGAGTGAGAATGAGAGGTTCTATGGGCAGCTGTACATATCATCGTTGGAGCCACACGCAAGTGTGAGTAACGATCCAAGAGCAAGTCTTATCCGACACCATTCCGATGATATCCCGGACGTCAGTCTAAGCGAGATTAGAATGGATCTCCAGCACCTTAAAAACGGCAGGGCCCCAGGCGAGGATGGAATTACAGCGGAGCTTCTGAAAGCGGGTGGAACACCACTACTTGAAGTCCTTCAGAAGCTCTTCAATTCCGTCCTCCATGGTGGCACTACTCCAGAGGCGTGGAGCAGAATTGCGGTGGCCTTGTTCTTTAGGAAAGGCGACAACGCTCTCTTGAGGAACTACAGACCGATTTCCTTCTGAGCCGCGTCTACGTGCTGTTTTCGAGAGTCATTACGAATCGTCTCGCACGCAGACTTGACGACTTCCACCCTCCCAAACAAGCCGGTTTCCGAAAAGGCTTCAGTACTATAGACCACATCCATACCCTGCGGCAGATTGTACAGAAGACTGAAGAGTACAATTTGCCACTTTGCCTGGCGTATGTGGACTATGAGAAAGCCTTTGATTCCGTCGAAATTTGGGCGGTGCTGCAGTCCCTTCAGCGGTGCCAAGTTGACTGTCGGTATATCGAAGTGCTGAAGTGTTTGTACAGTAGGGCTACGATGGCTATCCGAGTACAGAACCAGAGCTCGAAACCTATCCAACTGCAGAGAGGTGTAAGACAGGGTGACGTTATATCCCCGAAACTCTTCACCGCTGCTTTGGAAGACGTTTTCAAGCTACTGGACTGGAAAGGATACGGTATTTACATCAATGGCGAGTACATCACTCACCTTCGATTTGCCGACGATATAGTCCTTATGGCAGAATCGCTGGAGGACTTAAGTACTATGCTCAATGACCTCAATAGTGCCTCCCAACGGATAGGTCTTAAGATGAACATGGACAAAACAAAGATCATGTTTAATGTCCATGTCACACCTATGCCGGTAGTTGTTGGGAGCACTATGCTCGAAGTTGTTGACGAGTACGTTTACCTGGGACAAATAGTCCGACTAGGTAAGTCCAACTTCGACCGAGAGGTCAATCGACGGATTCAACTCGGCTGGGCAGCGTTCGGGAAATTACGACATATCTTCTCGTCAGGTATACCTCAATCTCTAAAAACTAGATTGTACAACCAGTGCGTGTTGCCAGTGATGACTTACGGATCTGAGAAGTGGTCCTTCACTGCTGGCCGTATGAGGACGCTCAAGGTTGCTCAGCGAGCTATGGAGAGGGCTATGCTTGGAGTTTCTCTGCGTGATAGACTCAGAAATGAGGATATCCGCAGTAAAACCAGAGTGACCGACATAGCCCAACGGATTAGTAAGCTGAAGTGGCAATGGGCCGGCCATATAGCTCGAAGAACCGATAACCGATGGGGAAGAAAGGTTTTCGAGTGGCAGCCTCGTACCGGTAGGCGTAGTGTAGGGCGACCCCCCACTAGATGGAGTGACGACCTGGTAAGATATGCAGGAAGTCGATGGATGCAGGTGGCTAGGGAGGCCTATGTTCAGCAGTGGACTTGTGAAGGGCTGTAATGATGATGATGATGAAGCTCCGTTTATCTGCTATCGCTAGATTCTTTACGATTCTACCAATTCAACCGAATTTGAACGTCATACAGTATGGCAAACTTTAGTTCCTTTTTTCGCCACCCGCAAAACAAAGAACTAGAATTCACTACTGCGGGAGACTCATAGATGGACACTATTGCACCTATTGCGTATTTACATTGAAATTTTGAAAATATTGCACTTTATCCTCATTTTTATGTACTAAAACTGTAAATGATTAACAATTACACATATTTTGACACAAAACTGACAGTCAACACTAAAATTTTATGTACACTTCTAGTCAAATTTCCGCAACCAGCATGTTAGTTCTACGATAGCGGTTTGCTTCATACAAATTAAAAAACAATTTTAGACGTACTTAATGAGATAAAACAGAAAATGAGATTACAAATAAGGAGGTTGCTTACCCAGGCATTGTTTTAACACAATTCACCACACAATTAACATAAATTAGTGCAAAATAATTGCTAACAACTTTGTTGTTAGCGCGCGTCAGTCACACTAATGGCTGACTCAAGGCACGGACGACTTTATCGGATGGTATATATAAAAAATCCTACCAAAGTGTTATAAGCTATGGGGTTTATATGGTAACCTTTTTTATCCTATACACATCGACATATGGTAGAATGAGTTAGACATAGTGGGTAATGCTTTATTTCGACATTAAAAGAGCGGGTGAAAAATGTCCAGTACTTGGACACGCAGTCAACAGAGATATTTTCGTGTCCAAGGATTAGACGTCCGCAGTTGAGAGGATATATATATATATGGAACATAACAAATAACTGGACTGCGTTATGTAAGAACGAGTAAAGCAACTGTTTGTACTCGATGTTGTAGGACTAAATGAAATGACCGCAATTTTATATAATAAATTGGTATAATAGGGAAACAAACGTTACAGCATGTTTAAATTAAAAACGATATTATATGAGCGTCGCGCGTAATGTCGGTGCCAGGTCCGTTCGCTCACTGCCCGCTTCACTCCAAGCCGACCGCGGCTACCAACTGACCGGTTCTACCTCTTCTCTTGCCTTAATATCATTCAGTGATCTGAACATACTCCCAGGTTGAAGCATCTTCAACCGTAACTGTTGGTAGCGGGACGATGGTGTTGAATGCTCTACGGTCGGCAACCCGAGAGATGCCGTCCGTGCCCGGCAACAAATGCAACACTCGTCCCAAAGGCCACATAAGGGGAGGAGTCATCTTGTTCTTAATAAGAACTATGGACCCTTCGCTAAGCGTACCCGTGGGGTGGCACCATTTTGTTTTTTCCTGAAGTCATGATACGTATTCATAAAAAATGCGATTCCAAAAATGTTGCCATAGGTAGTCGATGCGACGGAAGTGCTGGAGACTGTTTATTTTGATATTGGCAATCTGTGGATGAGGCATCATAACTAGAAACTGTCCAATAAGGAAATGTGAGGAGAGTGAGGTCTTTTGTGCCATTTAAAATGAGAACTATAGATATTGAATTTAATATTGCTTCTATCTGGATTAGAAATGTTGCCATTTACTCAAAAGTCAAATGTGTTACGCCTAAAATTCGACGTAAATTGTGTTTCACAGATTTGAGAACAGATTCACATAGTCCTCCGAAATTAAGTGTATAAGCTGGTATGAAAGAAAAAATTAATACCTGCATTGATGTCGTTTAATTGTAGGCCTTGTGACAGCAGTTGAGCCAACTCAATAAAGGCTCCAACAAACGTAGTGCCGTTGTCTGAAATAACGTTGCGTGGTTTCCACCTACGAGCAATTAAACAGCTAAAAGCATCTAAGAAGGCATCCTTTATCATGTCTGACATCAGATCTAAATGGACAGCTCTTGTGGCAAAACACACAAATACGCAGATAAAACATTTGACGATTTTAGCACCTCTTCCCTTACTATCGGCGATCGTAATTGGTCCAGCGTGGTCTACTCTCGAATGGAGATAGGGATAGGGATATAATTCTAGATAAACGCGTTGCTCTGGTAAATTTCCCATTACTGGCCGTATCGTACTTCCCTATAACCTACAACATTTTAAGCATTGTCGTGTAATGTTTCGAGCTAAATTTCTGCCAATAGGGGGCCAGTAATGATGCCGAATTGTAGCAAGCAGTAAATGTGGGCCAGCAAGAAATAATTTAATGTGAAACTTTTTAGAGAGTAAAACTATTACATGATTAGAACTTGACATAAGAATGGGATGTTTGACGTTATAATCGTAAAATGGGTTTTTTTAGTCCCCTCTCCCTTCGCACATATAATGTTATTTGAATCTAAGAACGGTGACAATGACTCAAGTTTGATTTTATGTGGTAACTGCTTACCCATTTTTAATAAATAATATTCATCGTAGAAGGATTTTTCGTCGGCAATTTTTTTTTCATAGAAGAGGGGGCAAACGAGCATGCGGCTCACCTGATGTTAAGTGACTACCACCACCCATGATCAACCGCAACACCAGGGGAATTGCAGGTGCGTTGCCGGCCCTTTAGAAAGGAGTAAGCTCTTTTCTTGAAGGTCCCCAGGTCATATCGGTCCGGAAAAATCGCCGGTGGTAAACTATTCCACAGAGAGGTTGTACGCGGAAGAAAACTCCTTTTGAAACGTACAGTGGTGGACCGCCAAGCATCCAGATAGTGTGAATGGTATCGGGACGTTTTCCGCGTAGCGCGTTCACGAAATTTGGCGGCTGGGATTAATCCGAACAATTCCTCAGAGCACTCTCCATGGTATATGCGAAAGAAAATGCAAAGAGATGCAGCATCTCTTCGCAGTGCCAGTAAATCGAGCCGATCGGAAAGCACTTGGTCGTCGACGATTCGCGCCGCTCTGTGCTGGATGCGGTCAAGTGGAAGGAGCTGGTATTGGGGAGTCCCAGCCTAGAGATGGGAACAGTATTCCATGTGCGGCTGAACCTGCGCCTTGTAAAGTTGCAGGCGGTGTGCCGGCATGAAATACTTTCCCGTTCTGCTGAGCACGCCAAACTTTTAAGAGGCCAACTTGGCCTTCTCTTCGATGTGACCACGAAACTGCACGTCACTCGATATGTCGATGCCAAGGATTCCAATACTGGCTGAGGCAACAAGGGGAGTGCCTTGAAACTGAGGAGATACGACACAGGGGTTCTTTTTAGTAGTTAAAGCGTAAACTTGTGTCTTCTGGGGGTTAAACTGGACTAGATGTGGTTGCCCTCAATCCAAGACTCTGTTCAGCAAAGACTCGACTTTAGACACAAGTTTGTCCCGACACTCGGAGACGTTTTCCCGAGAAATATTGGTTCGGCCGGTGTAAAGAGCATCACCAGTGCTGTCATTTGCATAGCAATGAATGTTACGGTTTTGCAACATATCATTGATATACAGAAAAAACAGCGTTGGCGATAGCACGCAGCCTTGTGGAACACCAGCATTAATAGGCTTGCAATCGGAGCTTGCACCGTCTATAACGACCTTGATGCTCCGATCAGCAAGAAAGCTGGTGATCCAATCGCACAATTTCTCGGGAAGCCCATAGGAAGGGAGCTTCGAAAGAAGCGCTTTGTGCCAAACCCGATCGAAGGCCAGGCAATTTCTTCAATAAACAAATAAAATCCTTTTATAATAATTTCCTATTATAAAAGAATTTTATAATATTTTTGTAAATGAATAAGTATTGAAATAAAATTAAATACCAGTATTTTTGTCTTCCATTTTAAAAGAAAGCTTAAAAACTTTGAAGAAACAAACTCTTAGCAAAGAAAATAACTTCAATATAATACTATAAAGAAGTAAGCTCCTCAGTTCGAATCGATCACGAAGTCCCTCAGATATTTTTCAATTAGAAAGCTCCCGTGAAAGAAAATTCAGAATCGAGTAATTTAGTAGGCGATTACAAAAGGCATTTAAAAACTTTCGTAATATTGAAAACAGAAAATGTAAATGCAATAAAGGTAATAAAAATACGATGTACGGATATTTCGTTTCGACGTTTTATATAGATTAGGTGGTGAGGGTGAAAAACGAACACACAGTTCACCTGATGGTGAGCGGATGCTATGACCCATACATATCTTTCTTTTTTTAATAACAGCAACAAAAATTTATCCTTAACTAAACATCAAAATGTATTTGTATCTTATTTTTCGAAATCAGATTCAACGCAGTGCATAATCGAATTCCGAATTTGATCTGAGTTTTCTAGATTTGTGCGTAGCGGCGCTGTCGTCGCGCCACTAGCACACCGAAACACACCGAAGCCTAAATCGCGCTATTAACATTCTTAATCATATACAGTATATATAAAACTTTTCTGAACTATCATTCGGAGCGATGGCCGCTCGCCGGGCATAACACCTTGCCCGGTGGGAGATCTCCCCTTTCCCTTCCTCGGCCACAGTGGTGACTAACCGACGTAATCAGCATCATGAACACGCAACCAAACAGCCTTCGGAAACTTCAAGCTTCATCATCGCCATAGAATACCCCACCCATTCGCTCCCGAGCAGATATCGTCTGCAATCTTCATATCCTACAAGAAATAGAAATAGAAATAGAAATAGAAACTTTTTTATTCAATGTAGATTATAAAAATACTTGAAAGTCACTTTTTTAATTTACCACTGGTTCGCAAAAGAAACCTCTGTCCTGGGAAGAACCAGCAAGAAACCCAGCGGGACTATTTTTTTTAATAATAGCTTACAATCATGTTTACAATCAACAACACAAGACAAATTAGAAATAGCTTGGTAGCGATCACCCTTCCCAGGGGTTATTATCATCTATAAATTCCTTAATATTATAATAACCCTTTTTATACAAACTTAGTTTAATAACATTTTTGAACTTTGTGTATGACAAATTTTGTATATTTTCTGGGATTTTGTTGTAAAAGCGTATACATCGCCCCAAGAATGAATTACTGACTCGGTGGAGTCGAGTAACTGGTACTACCAGCTTGTGTCTGCTCCTAGTATTTACAGAATGAATATCACTTATTTTCGCAAAACTACTTTTATTTTTGTGTACGTACATTACATTTTCATAAATGTATTGAGAGGCCAGAGTTAATATATTAATTTCCTTAAATTTTTGTCTCAGTGACTCTTTTGGTTTTAAATTATATATTGCTCTAATGGCCCTCTTCTGTAAAATAAATATAATTTCAGTGTCAGTCGCGTGTCCCCATAGCAAAATACCATACGACATAATGCTATGGAAATAACTAAAGTAAACTAATCTAGCTGTTTCAACACTGGTAAGAGTTCTAATCTTTTTTACAGCATATGCTGCAGAACTAAGTCTGCTAGCTAGTTTTGATATATGGGGGAGCCATTGAAGCTTTGCGTCCAGTGTGATTCCAAGAAAAATGGTGGTATCAACAAGACTCAGTTCCTCCCCATTTAAAATTACATTAGTATTGATATGTTTAACATTAGGAGTTAAGAATTTCATACATTTAGTTTTAGTTCCATTCAAATGCAAATTATTAACATTAAACCAATTGACTAACTTAGCTATAGCATTATTTACTTCGTCGTAATTTAATAACTGTCGTTTTAATTTGAAAATTAATGAAGTATCATCAGCAAATAATACTATATCATGGTTATCCCCTACTATGTAAGGTAAGTCATTAATATATACAAGAAACAGAAAAGGGCCGAGAATTGAGCCCTGAGGCACGCCCATTTGTACAATGGACCCGGAAGAACTCATACTATTAATAACAACTTTTTGTGTTCTGTCACTTAAATATGAAATAATTAATTTAAGAGCATCATTTCTTACACCGTAGTGTTGAAGTTTCCAGATTAATGTTTCATGGTGAACACAATCGAAGGCTTTGGATAGGTCACAGAACACACCCAAAGATCCTGTGAATTCTCCCATGCATTAAATATATATTTAATCAGCTCAACACCAGCATCAATTGTCGAGCGACCCCTTGTGAAACCAAATTGATTTTTATGAAGTAATTTATTTACATTAAAAAAATTAACAATTGATCAAGAATAATTTTTTCAAAAATTTTACTAAGTGTTGGCAGTACAGAAATAGGTCTAAAATTAGCGGGGTCCAATGTACTACCAGATTTAAATAAAGGTATTACTTTACTATGCTTCATTAAATCAGGAAACACACCAGATTTGATACTACTATTAAAAATAATAGATAGTTGAGGTGCGATTGTGTCTATTATAGACGCAATAACTTCAACAGAAATCCCCCACAGATCGGCGGTTCTCTTAATATCAATAGTCTTAAAATATTTTACAATATCTTTTGATGAAACTTTATGAAATGTAAAATTCTTTGTACACACATTTACATTTTGTTTAAGTAATGAATAAGCCATCTAGCTTCACAAGGTTCATCGCAGCACTGGAATAATAATGCTTCCCGTTCCTTCAAGCTACTCTCTGCGCTATACAATGTTCGGCACGGCTCTGAGCCTTACTGCTCGCCTCTGATCCACGGCACTCTCGCAGACTACAAGGCAATCTCCTGGCACTTGCACATTTGTCGGAACGAGGCTGCACTATCGACCTCCGTCTGAGCAGGGGGGTGATGTAGCGGCGCTGTCTTCGCGCCACTAGCACACCGAAACACACCGAAGCCTTCCCTTCCTCGGCCACATGTGTTTAAACGGATTCTAATTAGATGGGGACCAGGAAAAGTGCGTAAGCGCTCTTATACTACTGGATATCTGTGTGAGTTAGCTTTTTCTCCGGTGGAACCGACCCATACAAGCAGCCATAGTTTAATGGCATATCCAATGGCATTTTTTGGGTGAGGCCTATGTTCAGTATTTTTTTTATAGGAGAGGGGGAAAACGAGCATACGGTTCACCTGGTGGTAAGTGATTACCGCCGCCCATGAACAACTCTAACACCAGAGGAATTGTAAATGCGTTACCGGCCTTTTAAAAAGGAATATGCTCTTTTCTTGAAGATCCCTAACTCGTATCGGTCCGGAAAAATCTCTGGTGGTAGTTGAATACACAAGGAAGTTGTGCGAGGAAAAAATTTCTTTTAAATCGCACAGTAGTGGACCACCAGTCTTCCAGATGGTATAGATGGAATTAGTCCGAACTATTTCTCAGAGCACTCCCCGTGGCATGTTGCATCTCTTTGCTATGAAATACGCAACGAGATGCAACATCTATTTGCAGTGCCAGTATACTCGTGAATGGCTGTGAAGAATAAAAAAATATGCTTTAAAACTATTTTATAAAATAAATATTAATCGCAAAAGTCGAGACTATAAAGAAGCGAAACTGAAATCTCGCTATAAGTTACCCCTGTGTCTCCAATGTTCCTATGCAGCATGTTCTTCTGTTGACGTGTTCGTAACTAAACAATATAACAAAAAAGTTTCAAGTGCTCCATGTCACTTACTTCCTGAAACTTGTACCTTAACTTTATCCGTTATTCAATATCTTTTGAAGTTGGCTTATTGTATACATGACTTTAGAAATTTATACGCTTTGTAGAATATGAAGTACATTTCTCAGTTACCGACCTTTAAAAAACGAGTAACGGCTCTTTTCTTGAATTTATTACTACCTTGTACCGATCCAGAAATATTGATGATAGTAACCGAATTCGTTATTAAGTTGTGCGAGAAAGATAACTTGATTATGAAGATACTTGTGATTCGAGTAGTTGTGGGTTCCAATCATTTAGATTGTACGTATGATATCACGAACTTTTTCTCGAATTATGTGTGGGCACAGCCCCTCTTTTGTTTCTGAGAGCAAAACTTTGATTGGATGGAGTCCACCGTGCTTGGTCCAGTGCTTGTTTTTTTAGTTTTCTCAAAAAAGGCGTTACACTAAGATTTTCTCCTGTATAGTGGGGGTAGTTTGCATACATAAATTTTACTAGGACAAACATCCAGACCTGGAACAATTATTTGTAGGCCTTGCTGTACTTGTACCGTGCGGGATTCGAACCCGCGGCCCTTGCGCTGCAACTCATTTCTTTGCCACTGCGCTAAGGAGAAATTGTCAATTTCACACATCCGCTAAATATTTATTACGGGTATACATGCAGGTTTCCTCATAATGTTTGCCTTCACCGCCTTCTAATTTATTTGATACTGGCGAGGGTCAAATCGAAATGTTCTTATTTAACATAAAGTAATATGTACTTACGTACTAGAACAGCTATCTCCAACAAAAAATGTGCGCTACTCTGTGTTTGCACGTTTGATTTTTATCATAGTCATAGAATAAACATAGGTAGTAGCTAATAGTAGATTGTATTGTTAAATAGGTAAATTATATCGAGAACAATTTTTACTTACTTACTTACTTACTTATCGTCACGCACAATCCCTAACGGGGTAGCCAGAGAGAACAGATCGCCAAGTGTCACGATCCTTACATACCTCTTTCGCTTCTTTCAGTTTCATTAACTTCTTCATACATGCACGTCTAGGTATCCGAGTACTCTTGACCCTCCCCTCTTCGAGCAATTTGCTCACATGGTCTTCGAAAGTTAGTCTCGGTCTACCTCGACACCTTTTAATATTTACTTTCGCTCTATATATTTTCTTCACCATTCGGTCTTCACTCATTCGTTCAACGTGCCCAAACCATTGGAGTACGCCCCTATCAATTTTTGTGATATGGTCATCTTTCAATCCTGCCATATTGCGAATCTCTTCGTTTCGCTTTCGGTCGGCTATGGTAACGCCACACATTTTACGTAAAATGAGAACAATTTTTAAATTTTGTTATTTGTATCCGCACGGATCCGAAAAAAATAGCTCAGGTCGCAGTCCACTTTGTGGGCGAGGGTTCGTATCTCACTTCTGACACCAATTGTTACGAGCTTAAGGTTCGTGACAATAAAAACTGCCGATTGAATTACCAAAATTAACACTTTAATTCACGACGTTAACTTAGGCGCGTAACAACATTTTTATCTGAATTTTTTAAAAGGTATCTATGTCAAATAAAAAAAAATCATATTGATTGTATATTTAACTAAACTTATTAACATAATATTTAAATTAAAAATATATTTATTTAAATTAAAATAAGAGTCATAATGATTTCTTAAATTTACGCAAACACTACACATTGAATAAAACTAAATTTACGGATTCTATCGCGTTTATTTAACTGATTTTACTTATTTTTATTCACCACGTTTCGGGTGCTTTACAACACCCATGGTCACGGGGAGGGGACTGAGATATTTGACGTCATTGTCATGGTTAGCCCGGCTACCTTCAGTTTTTGAATATTAATTTTTGGTCCGATTTACGCAAAACCAACTTACAGTATCTTGAAGTCTTGCAGTGGTAGCTTGGGTTTGGGTTAAATTTTGTTAATTATATGATCCCAAGCAGATGGCAGCACCCAACCATCTCCTCTATTGAAATTAGGATGTTTTTTAATTTCAATAACCTCACGTATCATCCTTGGTAGGAATCGGTGTTATTTTGCGAGGATTTGTGGTTTATCAAATCTGATGTAATGGTGGGGACGATCTTGAACTTGTTCGCAGACTGCAGACTTCCCGGAGCGTCGGTGCTTCACGTCAGCTATATGTTCTTTCACGCTTATTTTTATGGATCTTTTTGTTTGACCTATGTAAGAGAGACCACATTCACAATCTAACTTGTGCACTCATGCATCTTGTAGAGGGATATTACACTTGACGGATGGTAAAAATAGACTAATCTTCTTCGGCGGTTTGTAGTATGTTTTAATGGAAGCCCGCTTCAAGATGTAGCCAACCTTGTCTGTGACTCCTCTGACATATGGTACAGCAGGCACACGCTCGACTGTGGCCGGCTTCACTCGGTCACTGTGACGTAGGCGCGGGATCCGAAGCTTGTTGTCTTGCAACACTTGCTTGACATGCTGAAGCTCGGCGGCCAGATATTGTCTATCACAGATCCCCCGCGCTTTCTGAAACAAAGATTTACCCACGGTAGCTAACTGTGAAGGATGATGGTGATATACACCATTTAAATATCGGTTGGTATGGGTCTTTTTTCTATACACAGTGTGACCAATAGTGTTAGCAGGATTTCGAATGATTAAAACATCTAGGAAAGCTAAAGAATTATTTGCCTCTAACTCCATTGTGAATTGTATTTTAGAGTATATAGAGTTAAGGTGCTCCAAAAATGCAGTTACTTTATCAGATGGTTAAATTGTGAAAGTGTGGTCTACGTACCGCTTGTAGAATCTTGGATTTACAGGAGCAGTTAGAAGGGCTTTCTCCTCGTAGTCCTCCATGAATATATCGGCGACTATGGGAGATACAGATGAGCCCATCGCCACACCATCTACTTGCTTGTAGAACTCTTCCTTCTACAATAGATAGCCAGATGTGAGGCAATGTTTGAGTAATACTGCATATTCAGCAGGCATGTTGTTATTTTCTAGCTTCCTAGTTACAATTGAGATGCAGTCTTCAATAGGTAGGCTTGTGAATAGTGACTGAACATCAAAACTGACCATAGTTTCATTGTCAGCGAGATGTAGGTTTTTTATCTCACTAACAAAATGGTATGAATCCTTTGTGTGTGCTCTGCTATGTCCTCTCAGTGGTGACAGTATTTTTGCCAAGTGTTGTGCCAGCTTACAAGTTGGTGAATCGATTTGGCTTACTATAGGACGTAGTTAGTAGTCAGTTAAATAAACGCGTAGAGTAAGAGTCGTTCATTAAATTCTTGGCACGCGAGAGTTAAGTATGGACGAATTTATTCCGCTTTGACTTTGATGTGGAAACCTAAAAAAAAAATAAAAGAATAATAAGCAGATTTAAACATGAAAAATTTAGCCCAATTATAATAACTTATATATGTTTCTACAAAAAATGTGTATAATAATATATTCGTCCTATACTTAAACACCCACAGAAATGTCACATCTGAACATATTAATTTTATAATCTATATTCCATGACACGAGATGGCGTCTAAGGAATAATTTTTTATTATAAATCCATAATACTTTTTTATTGATTAAGTAGCTTATTAACTGATGAAAAGTAATAATGCCTTGGTTTTTACTGACATTTCTTGAATTATTTGTGCAATATCTACGTACACACAACAGCATATTTTTATCAAGAGATTTTTTTTAATCAACACAACACGTGACAACTCTACAAGCGCCTAGTGAGTGACTGATTAGTGCAGTGTATGCACCGCAGTTGAGTGGAACAGAGTAGCTGAATGCAGTGTCGCCTCTAGTACGTGGTACATAAATAGCTCTATGCTATTTATGTTAGTGTATGTTGTTGGCCCTGCGGCCTTTACAACTGCACCGGAATAGACTCGTAAGTTTGTCGTACTTACGATTGAGTGCGGCGACTACAAACACTGTTTATATTATGCCCGTTAAATATAATCAATATCTTAATGTATATAAATTCAATTATAAATTTACCTATGGTCTAAATACTTAAAAAATTGTAATTTTATAAATATAAAATTAACGGAAGTATAATATTAACGGAACATATTAAAAGAACCTCTGAAAAGATATTAACTTTCAATGCCGCATGAAAGCGTTAAGATGACATCCGCCTTGAAATAGCTACATCCGATCTGAGCTTTGCTGAAACGACCCTTCATTGAAAGTGCACTTATGCCACACATGCGGGTTCTTTACTGTTACTTCCGATCTGCTTCTATGTCAAAATTATCGATGTTTGTTAAAGTTATACATACATTACACATCTACACGTTTTCTATATGTTTCGCTCATACTCGTATGTTTGTTCGGCATAAGTTTGTTCGGCGACAGATTATAAAAATCAGGATTCCTAAACTTGTTATAAATTGCGACCTGCTAATTATTTATACTAATGAATAGTTAAATAGCCGCCGCGTCGTCGGCTCGCTCATCCGGCCTCGCGCTTGACAACAGCTGCAAACCATTACACACAACACAATAGTGTGTTAAACTCATTATAAATTACGACCTGCTAATTATTTTTGCCAGTAGATAATAAAAAATCTGCCGCGTCGTTGGCTCGCTCGTTCGGACTTGCGCTTGACAACAGCGGCGAGCCACGTACAACAAAATAGTCTATTCCGCAGAAATATAAATATAATAAGAAGTCGTAAAATCGCGTGACCTTGTCGCCGCACATGTGACTCGTAGGCGTTGTTTCGGTCACCAGTACTGTTTCGGATGCAGAGACGTAAAAATGGTGTTTTGAAGCATATCCAACTGCGGAAATTCCTCCACAACTTGCAAATTTTCAAATATAGGGATAACATTTCATAAATAAACACTTAGTGTTTTAAATAATGTTGTGATTAATGAATTATACTTAAATAAAATTATCCACCTCCAGTGCTACGATTGTCTCCGAAATTTTAATTGTTTTCACATTTCAATATCCATTGATTCCTAAGCTAGTTCATGTCTACGAGTGCGACAGCTAAAATCAGCGATGGATTTATAGTATGGGCAATAAACAAAATTGTTGCGTACATAAATTTCCCAGAACATGGCCGCAGGAGTCGAATGCGAGTCAGTTACGTGACACAACTATTTTGTATCGATAATGTATTATGTTTGGCTTACCTAGTTTTAACAGGATGAGAATTTAATGTGATTTTTCGTTAAATATTTATTTATACCTTTCTACTTTTTTTCTTTCTAAATATTTTATACCGTTAACCGTTTATCTGTTTATTTGTACTTTTAAATTACTTGATAAATATTTTAATCAGTTATATTGTAAGGATAAGTAATTATATGGTAAGGATATTAGCCTCAATTCGATCTGTAAGAAGCCCGGAAACTGAAAAGTAGCAAACAACAGAAAGTTACAGATTACAGTTACAGATTTTTAAAACTAATAAAAATGATAAATATGTTACCCATACATATTTTTATTCGTTTGCTGTTTGTGTAATGTTCTAATCATTTTATTTACACATCTGTTTATTTAATACAATGCTTTTTATTACGTTAAGTTTCCAAATGATCCGGTTATTAAAGATAAATGGGTATATTTATTCTTAACGTAATATTATTTCCCCTTTTTTTCTACTTCACTCTTTTTTTTATAAAACGTCTAAAATCTAATGTTAAGACTAGCTAGCGTCTATTACTGAGACAATTTCAGTTAATTAGTTATATCTTGGTGTGAGACGCCTGGAAGATCAACGACGCTTAATAGAAAGTTATCGAAACGTGTGCTGGGCTGCACTATGCCCAAGTGAGAGCGGGCGCGCAATGTAATTCTCTGTTTTTCGCACGCTTTAATTGTTAGACCGGTGGCTACGCCTCCTGAGATTTTGCGTTTTTATAAAATATTCCTTAACCTCTGATATTTGTAGGCGTAATTGTGTATCAATTGTTTGTCTATGTGTGAGAGCTACGACCCGCGTCCCGATATTAAAAGACAGTATAAGGCATTTCTACTGTCTTATTATTTAGATTTCTGTGATTCGTTCGTTGAGAATTAAAAAAGCAGGGTTTCTAAACCTATTACAAATTGCGGATCGCATTTACTGATGCATAATAAAAGCCGCCGCGTTGGCAGGCACGCCTTTTAATTTCCTGACAGTGAAACCCTACAAGTGAGTTAAGCCCGAACCGGCGTTTGAAAATAGAGGGTTCGTATAGTACAATAATCACACTTACAACTAGTAGACCAACAAAACAGCCAGTGTCAGTGAAATGATCGAAGAAAATTACCATAGATTATTGACGAAGAGCAGCATAACTAGTATGGGCTCGACAAATCATTATAGCCATGCATGCATACCTTTAATAAGTATTGGATTAAGAAATGCTGAAGAGGATCCGCAGCCTCTTGAAATGGCCCGTTCTAATGAATAAAGGATCTGTATAATAACATATATAATATATAGTCGCACCTTCATGGCGACTACCAGTAACCGCCGCTCTGTTAGTCTTCTCAGCTACGCTACAATAGTGAATATGATTTTCATAACATGTGGTAAATTCGTTTCGTGACGTAAAATAAAAGTGACAGACAAGCATACAGTCCACCTGATAGTAAATTGACGCTGTGGCCCGTAGACATCTATCCTCGATTATGAATCAAAACTGGATTTTTGAGAACTAAGATGTAATGCCTCGTTTCAAGTAGAAATGATCTCCGGTTTCCTTCACTCACTGTACGAAACACGGCAGCAATAACGATGGTTTTTACGCTGAAGCAATATGCATTTCATGCTGGTATTCAGTGGGAGCGTGGTCCATTCTCAGTCGAGCGGACAACTTCGTTCTATAACTCTTATATAGCCGTATATTTTCAAACGCTTATATGATAATGTTACGAGCTTAAGGTTCGTGACAACATAAACTATTGAATTACCAAAATTTACACTTTTATTATCGAACACCAATTAAAACTTAAATAACACTAATAATTATTTATTAGCCAATTCAATACTGCCTCGATCGCGGCTTGTTACGGCTTTAAATACACTTTTTCGACCGAAACATCTAGAATATTCCAGCAGATACGGCCACCGACTGACCAGGCACAGAAAAATCGAGAGTGGACCCCTCTAGAAAGCTTAATTCTTCTGTTTGATACTAGATGGGGCTGTTGGTGGAAAGTTCAAGATTGGCATTTTCTAGGAAACCCTCCTCACTCTGTTCCCCGACACTAGATGCTAGCGCCATGGCCAGGTACCAGATATCAACTTAGGCGCTCAACAATAAGTTAGCCGTTCTACACAAGTACACAAGACAAGTAGAAATTGTATATTAGTTTTGTATGTAAAAGCTATCTCATTAATTTTACGATATAACTATACACTTGCTGTATGAGGAAGAACACATGCATTTGACATCCTAATCAGCTTTTTTACTCACCTCGCACGTAAGTACTATTTTGCTTTTTTTTTGACGGGTAGGTGTGCAAAAAATAACAACTGTCTAATTAGCTTCTTATATTTTATTTACATTTAAATTATTTTAAACTATTGTTTGGACTACATTAACTATTAAATTACGTCTTTATTACCTTTTCTTTGGAAGACATATTGAAAAATATGTCAAGATAAAATATTTGTGACTTACTCATATCACTCATCAGTGTATCTTTTTTTTGCAAACTATATCACTCACTAGCACTTCACTTAGTGTTCACTGATATCACGGAAAATATTTCAAGTAATGGCAAAAGTGTCTGATGTGGAAGTCATGCAGAAGGAACTTAAGGGAACGTCGTCCAGAACAGACGTCCGGGATATCATCGGAATAGTGTCGGATAAAACTTGCTCTTGGATCGTTACTCACACTTGCGTGTGGCTCCAACAATGATGTGTACAGCTGCCCATAGAACCTCTCAATCTCACTCAAAATCTCAGGTGTCCCTGAAACGATGCTGCCACACTCAGTCTTCATCTTTGTCAGTTGGCTCTTTCTGGCAGACAGATCTCTGGCAAAGACTTTGGAGCCCTGGTTGCGCTCGATCGCTTCTTTAATAGGAGCAGTATTAAAGTTGCGTAAGTCCCACCGCATGCATTTGGAGATCTGCCTGTATGCTGTCAAATCTATTGACGATTGCAGCCTCATCTCCCTTCTAACAGCCATGAGATTAAGAGTGTGATCGGAGAGTTTTTATGTTCTTCTGCGGCGGCATGGACAGTTTCCACGAGCTTGTCAATTCATAATCAAATATACCTTATAAACTATTAATTATTTTCCATTTGATTTTTAATTTTGAACTTAAAATTATATTTTTTAAGCCCTTGACAAAGGACAATGTACCATACAGCCAGTATCGATTATATACTTTGATTTTGTAATCGATTTATTTGGTAACTTTTTTTTGTGATACATAATATTTTGGAACATTAATATTTTATTAGACTAAAATATTTGGCCGTTTAAGATATCATAGATTATACTTAAGTTTGCACGTGATATCTATTTGTATTTACTTTATTTTTTAAACAGTTAACTGATGGTATAAATTAGTCATTTAGTTAACATACCTTACTGTTATATATATATATATATATATATATATATATATATATATATATATATATATATATATATATATATATATATATATATATATATTCCTTTTTAATAGCTTTTGTATATTTATTTAAATTATGTATTATCTTAGTCTATTAATTATGTCTGATGTTGTGTCGTTTAGCTCTGCATAGGATTCTTCTGCCTCTTCATTTTACTCTTGTGATGATTGTTTCAACGAAAGCATGCTTGATTTCCACCAACTACTTAGATGAGTTTTTGCGTCTTCTAACAACTCTTTGAACATAATATGTCCTATAAACGCTCAAAGTATCCCGAGCCACTATATTAGACTGAAAGATTTATTTTTGCCCGAGCATATTAATGCCATGTTAGTGTCGGAAAGTTGTCTGAAGTCTTCTTTACCGTTCGACTTTATATCCACTACCCGGTTCCGAATTTATTAGGAATTATCTTGTTGGAAAGGGTAGAGGTGGTGTAGCCGTCTACCTACACGCATCAATTCCTCATAAAATTGTTTTGCATCTCCTCCCTCTTATTCCGCTCTTCTGAGTTTTTATTTTTGGAACTCGATGTCGAGGGTATAAGGATGCTTTTAGTTGTAGTTTATTGCCCCTCTTCGACAGACTACTTCGCTACTTTAGATATGGCTTGATATTTGTTCTGAGTACACACACTGTATAATCATGGGTGACTTCAATACAGATTTGTTAAAAAATTCTCTTTGTTCCAATAAGTTTCTCCCTTTAAAGGCTACTCATCACATTATTGGAACCGATGACTCATTGATTGATCTTATATTTGCTGCCTCTCCAGGTTGTGTAATGTTGCATGGTCAGTTACCTGCTTTGGGCATTTCACGTCAAGACTTGATTTACGCTTCGTATAAGCTTAAACATCCCAAATATCACTTTCTGTACTGCATCTACGCAGTTTTTTCTAGTGTAGATTTTGACAAGCTAAGGAATAACGCTCTTAATCTCGATCTAGCCTCATTTATTGCAGCACCTACTGTTGACGACAAAGTATCTATTCTTAACCATAAAATTCTCAGCCTTTATGAAGCTCATGCTCCAGTTCTCAAGGTTAGATTGAAGCGTTCCTGGCCCCATGGATGACAAACGGCGTAAGGTTGGCAATATCTAAACGAAATCGAGCTTTTATTCATTTCAAGAGAGAACAGATTCAAGAAAATTGGTTGTCTTTTAAAGCAGTAAGGAATTGGTGCAACCAAATACTATGGGCAGCTAAACGCCGATATTTCCATAGTTGTATTAATAACTCTTCTACCGCGGCGATGTGTGGCAATTCCTTGAATCGTTTGGCCTCTGCAGGCCAGCTACATTGGAGTGTGGTCGTTCTCTATCACTTGACGAAATCAACAATCATTTTGATTTTATAAAAGCAATAGACCCTACAATTCACATCCAAACTGTGACTTCCATTGCTTCTGTGCAAATTCCTAACATACCTGTCATTAATTTCTATCCTGTTTCTCAGGATGATATAAAAAAGTTTATTTTAGTAATTCAGTCCAAGGCGGTGGGTTATGGCGAGATTATTAGACAGATGGTAGTATTTATACTAGAGCACCTTCTTTCGGATATATCCCATATTATAAATTTTTCTCTTGCTTCAGGTCAGTACCGTAATCTCCCTCTCCCAAAAGTTCTTTCTCCCATTCTTCCCAATCATTTTCACCCTATATACTATTCTACCCTTTTTTTTCCAAAATTTTGAATCCTGTGTTAATAAGCAAATTTCTACCTTTATTTCTAAATATAACCTACTGAGTATATATCAATCTTGGTTTCATCCTGCTTTGGAATGGTTTGCATCTTATCTTCGCGGTCGACAAAAGTCAGTCTGTGTGGGGCAAATGACCTCAGCCTGGGCTGATGTGGAAGCTGGTGTGCCACAAGGCGGTATTCTTTCTCCTATAATTTTTTTCAATTTTTATAAAGTTTATTACCTCCATCTTCGATTGCTCGTATTATATGATGATCTTCAGTTAGACGTGCAATCTGAAATTGGGGACATCCATAACTGTTTTAAAAAATTAAAGACAATTTATCAGCTATCAAAGATTGGCCTACTCGTTATGGAGTTTTGGTCAATTCTTTGAAATGCTTTACTGGTGGGTAGCTCAAGGATGCTGGTTAAGATTAATTTAGCAGACTTACCTCCTATTTATTATGATAACACTATAATTCCGTTCAGTAACTATGTTAACAATCTTGGCATACACATCGACAGCACACTGAATTGGAAAACTCAGGTTTCAGAAATGAGTCGTAAAGTCACTGCCACGTTACGTTCTCGGTATCGTTTAAAACATTTTCTTCCTACGAAGTTTAAGACCTTGCTTGTTTAATCGCTCATATTACCCATAATTACGCTGGCAGAATAACAGCGTTGTGGGCAACTGCAACATTTATGCTGAGCTGTAGCCAATTCATTACTACAATATGTGACTATGGTTATTTCTGTGTGTACTACTTATTGTAATTTTATTGGTGGTCAAATTGAGGCCATTGTCAGAGGAGACCAAACGGCCGAGGGTTAGGGGGAAAGGGAAAGAAACTGGCAGACTATGCGGGCGGTATCGAGGAGCACCGCCTTCTGCATTTGAGTCTGGAGCGGTCCGCCACGCAGTCCCAGCCGCCTCAAATGACCCGAGAGGCTGACTGGGATTAGCCCGTTTGCAGAGACTACTACAGGAATAATTTAGATCGGCAGACCACCCCACATGTCGGTCACCTCGTGAGCCAGGTCCAGATATTTTGTTCGTTTATCTGTTTCGGCTTTCACGAGGTTCTCGTCATACGGAATGGTAATGTCGACCAAAAATATCCTTGACTGTGCCCGGTCCATCAGCACAATATCAGGCTTATTCGCAAGAATAGTCCTGTCTGTGATGATGGCCCGGTCCAAATAGGGCCTGGCGCGATCATTTTCGAGCACGGCTTCCGGCAAGTACTTGTAATACGGCAATTTCCGATCTACGAGACCGCATTTCAGAGCGAGCTCCTGGTGAAGAATTCTGGCTACTAGGTTGTGTCTGTGCAAGTACTCAGAGTTAGAAAGCGCCGAACAACTGGAGATGACATATGATAACAAGTGACTCATCCGGACGGCGACAAGCTCGACAGATGTCGACGGTGCCATCCTTTGAGATGTATCTCCGATAGTTGTTGGTTATTATTATTATTAATTAGTTATGAAGATGTGTTTTACCGGGATCTGTCCCAAGATCTTCTGAACAGGCTGGATCTTTTTCCATATTAAATGGTCCATTTTCACCTTCTTATCTTAAGAATGAATTTCACTATTTCTCCTCATCTCATGATAGGGTTCTACGTTCTTCTCCTAACAATAAAATATATATTCCAGTTCACTTCACCGAGTTCTATGGTAACTCTTTTACAGTTCGGGCTACACGACTTTGGAACGCCTTGCCCTACGACATCAAAAAAGCTCCCAATAAGTTTGCTTTTAAAAAGTTTGTGCGTAATCATCTTTTAAAGACAATGCTGCATACTTGAATCACCCATGACATTTATCCCGTTATCATACGTATATATTCATAGCTATTTATATGTGCTATTGTAATTTATATTATTATGTATATTGATGTGTACATGTATATTTATATTTATGTATGTAAATGTTTGTATATATGTATAAATAGGAGATATTTCTATGGTTTATTTATTTTATATATCAGTAAAATGTATATATTACGTGGTTGATTTACATTTTTATTTTATTTTATTCTATATTGCCACACCTACGTCAAATTCTCACCACACCATGGGTTGACTAGTAAAGAACGCTTAAAGGCATTAAGTCCGCCCTTGTATTCTTGTATATTAATAAGGAATGCAATAAGATTAAATAAATAAATGAAAATATTAATATAACATTGCAGTATAACTTTTCCAACTTTTCCTTCTGATCAAAGATCTTATTGTCTTACCTCATACACGCGAATTTTAATTTTTCTTTATCATGGCTCTCATAGGAGATATTATCCATTTTTGCCACGCTTGGATAGCGGATAGGCAACCGCAGGTTATTGTTAATATTAAGTTGTTATCAGCAAGACACTATGTCCCTTCTGCTAGTTCTGTTTCACTCTGTTGTTTTTAAAGCACCCAAGGGCAAGTCCGCCAATACGAATGCGAGCGGCGCAGCAGACATTTCCTTGTCCTAAAGCGCTCTTAGAAATGAGAGGAGGCCTCAGTTGTGAGACGTATAGATGCTGTAAATATGTTAATATTTAAGTGAAAAACAATATATATATATCCTATACTATTAAACGAGCAATTCTTGTATATATATATATATATATATATATATATATATATATATATATATATATATATATATATATATATATATATATATATATATAATCAGGATCTCGGAAACGGCTCCAACGATTTTCATAAAATTTGGTGTCCAGGGAGTTTCGGGGATAATAAATCGATCTAGCTAGGATTTATTTTTAGAAAATGTCTTTTTGTCCGTGTTTTTAGGCAATGAAAAACTGCTACAATATCGTTGGAATAAGAAGGTGAATTTTGACGCATTGTTATTAATTATAAATGGCTTAATTGGTATAATGGTCGGTCACAGAATCTTAAAACCCCGGTTCGAGCCTAGACCGACCGACCGACTTTTTTTAATTTTTTTTTCATGTTCCTTTCTTTTTTGAGAAAATCTATTTTTTTGAGCCCTTTTTTGTATTTTTTAAAACACGAAAATTTAAATTAAACTGATTGCACTCTTGATTTATTATTCAAAAACCATTTCAGTTTTTTCTATTATATCGCTAAGATCAAAAAATGTTATTCATATTTCATTAGTATGTAATTTGTATCTAAATGTAATTTCCATAACACACGAATTAAAAAAAAACCGAGCGAAAAGAGTGATCGATCAAACGAGTAAATAACTCCAAATACATAATAAATCTATTTTATAAGCATTTAAGTTTTTTGTTCTTTAAGGATACTGTAACAGCCTCCTCTCATCATCTCATCGATCCCAATTTAAAGATAACGACAAAAATCATCAGGTTTTACTTTTGAACACAACATTTGAAACGATACCACATTTCTAAATTATGATTAAAAATTGAA